>OZ024775.1:12614975-13348612 GCA_964017025.1 Stenichneumon culpator | reverse complement strand
CCTCGTGCAAAAATAAATGTCCGACTTTCTTAACCCCACCGCGATAGTAGGCAAAAAGAGGAAAGAAAAGAACTGCACTCCGAGCGACCGAACTCGAGAGACAATTACAACGTGATACAAAGTTTCCTCCGAAGTCCGCACAGGTTCGAGTGCATTCAAACCAGTCCGGAAATTCGAATCGAGACAGTTCGACCCAATTTCACCCTCGATCTGTCTTACCCCGGAAAAAAAAATGTATTCGGCATTCGATTATTAACCGAACGCCGAAATCTAAGCCTGCCTTGTTTGTCATCTTAATCGAGCACGGAGATCGGTTACGGGGGAGTGACGAATGCCGATGTGTGCCGGAGCGGAGTTTCTAGAGACAATTACAACGTGTTACAAAGTTTCGCTCCAAAGTCCGCACAGGTTCGAGTGCATTCAAACCAGTCCGGAAATTCGAATCGAGACAGTTCGACCCAATTTCACCCTCGATCTGTCTTACCCGGAAAAAAATGTATTCGGCATTCGATTATTAACCGAACGCCGAAATCTAAGCCTGCCTTGTTTGTCATCTTAATCGAGCACGGAGATCGGTTACGGGGGGAGTGACGAATGCCGATGTGTGCCGGAGCGGAGTTTCTAGAGACAATTACAACGTGTTACAAAGTTTCGCTCCAAAGTCCGCACAGGTTCGAGTGCATTCAAACCAGTCCGGAAATTCAAATCGAAACAGTTCGACCCAATTTGACCCTCGATCTGTCTTACCCCGAAAAAAAAAATGTATTCGGCATTCGATTATTAACCGAACGCCGAAATCTAAGCCTATCTTGTTTGTCATCTTAATCGAACGCGGAGATCGGTTACGGGGGAGTGACGAATACCGATCTGTGCCCGAGCGGTCGAGGTATCGTTGGAATTTATTTTATAGTTAAGAGAGAGACTCGCGCGGGCCCAATGGATAAATATAGTTTTATCGATGGAGACGGCGAATGGTGTCGGTGGTTAATTGATTTGGCGAGGTCGCGATGGTGACGAGTATCGAGACGGAGGAAGGAGGAGACGGTAACGAGGGTTTCACTCGTTTTTATCTTCTCTTCTTCCTTTTTTTTTCTCTCGCTCTCTTTATCTCTCCTCTCGAAGCTCTCTCGAGACGGCCCTTTCTCGGGGAGCCACATCGGCCTCGGTAGATACATGGAATGGTTATTACGGGCAACACCATGGGGACCCGTAATATGGCCGGTTGGTGTCCCTCTTTTTCTCTCTCGCTGCGGCCCGATCCGCACGCTACAACTCTTTGCTGTAGGTCCGAAGACTCAGTTCGACCAATTCACTCTGTCCTCTCGATTTTTTTTTTTCTGTCGCCTCTCGCACTCCCGCTCGCGAGCCTTCGCGCCTTAAAGTCTCCTCTACTCTTAACGGTTATAAAAAATGATTCCCCCGGCCAAAGACATGTAAATTTATGAAGGCCTCGGGGTCTCCTCGGATCGCCGGGCGCGATACTCTATCTCTCTTCATCTCGTCTTTTACTCTATTCATTTCCCCTTTCGCTCCCCCCTCGCGCCTCTCGATCGAAAAATATTTCCGAGTATTGTTCGGACTATGAATATATATATATGTATTTTTTTTTTACCTACCTTTAACGATTAATCAACGAATTAATGAGCCGAGTGTGCGAGGAACGCCTCGAAGCGCTGTTACAGCCAATTCGATTTTCTTCGGTACGTAATTTTAGAGCCCGAACGAGAAAGCAGTAATCGGTGAATCACCTTCGATTCACACTGTATTAATTCTCAACGGGTAAGAATTATTTTCCACGGTGCTGAGAAAAGACGGATGTGCAGGAGAGTCGCAGCGACCGGGAGAGGATTAGTCGCCGCGATGCCGGGATTGAATGGCAGTTCGAATGATCGAGCTTTTGGAATCGCGAAGATTCACTTCTTTCCCTCTCCCACGACTTTTATTGTTCAGGGATTTACGATTAAGCACACCTCGACAGCGAACTTTGAAAATTTTATAAATCGATCGGCATTTTCTTTTTTTATTATTAAAATAATAATTGCAGACACTTTTGCTATATTGATGAGAATTGTTTTGTTCTTCGTTGGTGTTTCAGGACGTGAGCGAGCCGAAGGAACGTAGATGAGGTCTGCTTTCTCCCTTCCTGGTAAGTCTTCATTTACTCCTCTTCATCCCCTGTCTACATAATATAATGAAAAAATTTGTTAAGAAAAAAAACAAAAAGTGTTAAAAATATTATTAAAAAAATAGTGTAGGGTGCGAGGCGAGAGAAGTCAAAGAGTTACTGAGATCTTGGGTGGATGACGTTGAAAAACAGAGTGGCGGACTGTCGCTTACTCCAGGGCGAGGGGATATTATGGGACTATGTCGTTGAATGCAGAGAGACGACGTACAGGTATAGAGAACGAAGCGCGGGTGGGGAGGGGGGTGGAGGGGGGGGGGGGGTGGCAAAGATGAGGATGCTGCGAATAAGAGAAGGCAAACTTGCCGGTGATCCAAGCGCGGGGCTACCTCCTCTTCCACATAAATACGGATTTAGTCGCGCGGTTTACGACCCAAAACGTGTCGAGAGCGTCGAGTCCGAGCCGCGCCTAAATTATTAAAGTCGTAAACGATCGAAATCGTCGTTAAACGGCGCGCGAACCGAGCGTCTTCTCTTCTCTGTCTGTCCGTCTGTTCGTCTGTCTCTCTTTCCTTCGTCTCTGTCTCATTCCCTCTCTCGAGATGATTTCTCTGCTCCTTTGCTTGTTCCTCAACTGCTCTGCGCACTTCGTGCTCACTTGCTCGCGCGGGCGCATTTTTTTTTTTTTTTTTTTTTTTTTCTACGAAAGATCGTTCTTTAACATCCTCGTTTCATTGTTAAACGGGGGACACGTAGGCAGATGGTACACGATGGATTTTTACAAAAGTAGAAAAAGAAATTGATATTTGCAATTTTTTTCATAAATTCTACCCACAACATCGCACGCATGAAACGGCTGGGCGTTGAAACTTTTTTTTTTATTTTATCTCTCTGCGGTCTAAGGTTCACGCTTTTTGTATTTCAATTTCGGATAAGCGTTACGGTCGTGTAATTGAACGAAAGATCTTGTTGGGCTCGTCGAAAAATTGTACACATCAGCTCACAAAGTTTGACGTGTGTATAGAGTACCGTTTCGACTCGCGGGTGGCCACGACGATGGACCCGATATTTTGCTTCCTCACGAATACATAAATTCCGCCCCGTACTCCGAAACGATTTTACGATACACGCGACGAAAGTTCGCATTTTTCCACGATCACGTATTCCGTATTCCGTCTCGGTTACCAAAAAAAAAAAAAATTGCCTAGGTCAACATTGAATGCGTCAGAGTTTCCTCGTGTCCTTCAGTTTTGACTGCGAATGATGAATACAGTAAAATGGAGTCTCCCTTTTTTATTTCTCTCATCCTTATGTATACGCTCGACTTTTCTTTCGCATTGCTTTATTTTTCAATATTCCATTCCCGTTGAATATCCCTCGTAGACATTGCGAGAAATAGCGAGCTACGCCTCGAGCCGAGAGAAGAAGAGCTCTTCTTCTGCCTCCTCTCTTTTCGTTGACTATTCCTCGCCTCCCGCCCGCGCCTCGGCCGCGATCGGGGAACCACGTCGTCACGTATCAGAGATAGGTGTGTACATATACTGTACGTACCTAGACCGCCGAGCGCGAACTGGGTGGGTGACTACAAAGAGGCGAAATCGATTTGCAATTTAAATCGATCCCCGTACGTGCCTGCGGGTCATTCGGCTACACGCCGGATCCACCGGGCTAGGCGGCTAGCCTGGTGCACTCCATCCTGCGAATTCCTCCCTCGGCGGTATCGGCCGGAGCGAGATGACTTTGCCGATCCAAAGTACACGAGCGGAAAATGTTTGCGAGCTTCGCCCAAAGCTCTATTCCATTTTCACTGCGAGGTGTGGCGAAAAAAATAAAAATAAAAATACGACACCAAAAACCCTTCTTCGAACCCACCGGATAATCCACTCAGACTCTTTTCCCGTACGCACTTTGTTTCTTTGCCATTGAGTTCGGATCGCGAGCATTGATGCACCACTTTCGGTCGCGACGCGTGCGATTCGGAAAGGAAGCGACGTACGCGGCACGAGCTTGCCAGTGGCGTGGCTTCTTAAGGGTGAATTCGTTTAGCATAAAAAATTCACGACAAGTGTAGGTATAGGGAAGAGCGCGCTTCCACGGACTGAGGCCGAAATCCGGTGTGACGGAGCGGGGCCACGGGAGAGTGTGTGTACAAAAAAGTCGAAGGGATATATAAATTTATTCGTCAGCGTCAGGTCGCGGCGTCGGTGGCAAATTCAAAATCGAAAAATCCACTCTGCCGCTCGAGGGGTGTGAGGGGTGTGTGACTGCATAATTCACGCCGCCGCCTCGCTCTCCCCTCTCGATAAACTCCCCGGCCTCGATTTCGCGGTGGAGTCGCGATAACGGCCTTTTAATTCCTTCCGAGTGAAAAAGGAACCCGAAGACCCGCCGAGGGTATCGGCTCGTTACCCGAGAGGAGACGTTTTAATTGAGTTTCTCGTTCACGGGGTGTTAATGAGGCGCTACTATTTCTTGAGAAGCCCCTTAAAGTAGAATATCCCTCCAACCCCTGTAAGACGTTTCTCCCTAAAAAAAAAAAAAAAATATCGCGCTTCACTTCGTCGGATCTGTGCTCGGCACGTAAAAATACATGGAATTCTTCGCTTCTAAATTTTTTTTGGCACTTTCGATTGTTACTCAAGAAATCCAAATGATATTACCTCCTTATCTAGCGCTTTCAACCCTGTCATACCCATCATCTTGTGTATTCCTTGCCGTAGAACATGATAGGCACCTGGTTTTTTCCGCGATGCCATCGGGGAGCGATGAAATCGCTGTTTGAAAATACACAGAATCACCCATTTTTCCAATATTGTCCATACAAATTCCTGATAAACTTTTTTCGTTGGCAATCGCTCTGGGACTGTGTTTAATGTACTTTTCCACGCTGATCACAAATCTACCGGTTATTTTATTCATAACCGGATATTTAATGAGGAGAATTGTGTCTAAAGTACAGTACTTATTTTCCAAGAAATTTAGAAATTTAAAAATGATATAAAACTTAAACGGTTAGATCGATTCTCTCGATATTTTAATAGGATCATCAGGTGATCATATTCCATCTGGAGACGCGTTTTTAGCCAGATATCTAAAAAATTGTGTGTGCTGTGACATTTTTGAAGAAACTAAAAATGGCCTACAAAAAAAACAACTCAACATTTTTGGACGAAACTTTGCAGAAACATTGACTATTAACCGCATACTATGTGTGAAATTTCATCGTGATCACTCGAGGCGTTCCCGAGTTATAGCAGCTTGGATTTTTCGCATCTGATTCACACACACACATCCGGACATTTTTCTTAAATGTAATTTCTCGACGTTTTGGAACTTTCTGAACATGTTTTCATTAAAATCTAGGAATTTTTTTTACCAAACCAAGCTTCCTCTACGAGGAAGCAAAAAAAAAAAGAGATGAAGAAATAGAGAGAGCAAAGAGGCCGATCATATAGACACGCGGCTTTCTTTCTTCGCAAACTGCGATCTCTTTCTTCAATTTATTCGAAGGTGAGATAGAACACGGATGGCTGGATACGAGCGCGAGTCGGAGCCGGGGAGCCTCGGCTGTGTGTGCTCTCCTCCGGGTAGGACGGCGAAACGTCGAGGGTGGAGAGGAGGAAACGTCTTCCGGGAGAGAGGAGACGGTGGATCGCAGAAACGCGCGAGAAGATTTTCCAGGGCGAACAAAGGAATGGCGCGGGTGCAGCTCCCCGATTCTGCGAGTCGAGCCGGCCCCTCCTCGACTAATGCCACCCCTTATGCATCCGCGTAGCGCGTCGAGTCGACGCTTCTCACCCCCTCGCGCTGGCCCGAGGGCCGAACTCTTCCCGATGCCTTCTTATTCTTATTCCCTCTTCCTTTCTTTCGTATTCCTTCCCTCCTTTTATTTCTCTTTCTTAACTCACCCCCCTATGACGATATTTCCCTATCGATTGATCCGCGAGACCCGAAGCCTGCTTCTCCATGTGCCACTCCGAACTCGCCTCCTCGTCCTTCCTTTGCCCCTTTTTCTTCATCCTCTACGCTACATCTCTCGCTCGCGCAGACGTTTCATCCCTCCTACTAAAAAAAAATAAAATAAAAAAAACCCTCTTCTTTTCCACTCCGACAATTCTCGTTTACTGCTTTTTCCCTATACCATTCTTTATTCCCCAGAGAGCTTTTGCGCTCGGGCTTTGTCAAAGTGTCTGGACTAGCCAACTCATTACAGCATTGTAATATTTCTTAAGGTTTCTCCTCCTCGTTATATACCGTGTGTGTCGGTAAGGCAGTCGCAGAGAGAAAGAAATGAAAAAAGAAAATCAATGCTCCATACTGTCGACTCGGTCGTGTCGTCGAGAAATCGGAGTCTCCAGTTAAATTCGAAGGAAGCCGGTGGAGCTGCATTATTAAAATTCAGAGAGGGGGGAGGTACAGGAGACCGGGAGGAATCGGTCATGGATAGAGCGAAGATACGAGCGAGCAATAGCCACGCGACCGTTATGTTATTACCCTGAGTAACAAACGCCGTAATGTAATTATGGTAATGACGTGCTCGTTATGTAGTCGGCATATACTGTTTTGCGTGTCGGTGTGTATATTTGTACGGCGTTACGGGGCAGATATAAACGAGAGACGAACGTCTATCAAGAAGAATCGTCGTTGTCGTCAACTCGCGCACAGAGGCGACACACATCAGGGCCAGAGCCGGCTATAACCGCTCTGTATAGGCGGCCAGATAGACGGAGAGATCTCCTTCTTCGCTACCTTGCTATTCCGCTACGGTGCACAAGTTGTTACTGCTGCTCTTCGTTTCTATCATCGCGTTTCGTGAGAATCGACGTTTTAAAGTCGTGTACATCATCGCATAAAACCCTCGCCCACCGACCCGCTACTGTACCGGCAGCACCGATCCAAGAAGGCGAATTGCTCGTTACTGCGCGCTTTGGAAAAGAAAAAGGGGAGAAAAAAAACATTCTAAAAATAAAAAATAAATTGGTCGAACAAGCCCGGACCACGCGACCATTACCAGTCCTATATGCACCACTGTGCATTCACAGTAATCAAATTATGCTAATGATCATCGCTTCCGTATACCCGCTCGTGTTCCTCACCGGAATTTCCACTTAATTCGTCCTGCGATGCAAAATATCCACTGCGCAGATCATTTTTTCCATCAGGTTGTTTTTTTTTCCTCTCTTGTTTTTTTTATTTACATGGGACGACGCAGGAGCGCGAGTCGCGCACACGAACGTCTAGGATAATATCGGCTCTGATTGAAATTTTTATGCGTCTGTTCGAGGCCTCGAAGACTTTTCAGGTGTCTTCGGATTCGTTAGGCATTAACTATCTGAGAGAATCTTCACCAATCAGAGCGTCTGCACCGGGGTAAACTTGATGTCCGACTTGACCAGATTTTTATTTAATTGGACATTTTTTTAATCGACCAACTTACACAGTAAAATGATATTTATAGTTCTGGCAATAATCTATCCAGAAACCTTAGCGATGTTTTCGTTAGTAATATAATTTTTTTAAATGCTGACTACTGCTAACGATTTTTTCCTCGGCACTCCTCATTTTACCGATTTTTTTTTGTTCACCATGCGGACGATTTAGCAAGCCGTGAGAGACAAGCAAATGGCCCAAATCCATTTGAATCAAAGAAATCCTTTCTGCGGCTCTGATTTCGTCAACTGACTTAACGGAAAGATGTTTTGTGTTCCGCGAGCGATGTATGGCATTGCCACATCCCCAAACTCATTTCAATACGCACGATCGGAAACGAGAGCGAGAGAGAGAGAGAGAGAGAGAGATAGAAAATAAATATAAAAAAAACGATTCTCATTTTGGCATTACGCTCCCTTTGTCTGTGACGTGAGAACATACAGTGCCCGTAGCGGGGCGACGCAATGCTCCGATCAAACCGATCGAACGGTCCCGGGGGGTGAGAGACATCGGTATATAGCCCGGACGATATAATAATGCTTCCTCGCTACCTCGTGAAACCTTTTTGACACACGATATTTTTCCGAGTGTCGCCCAGCGGGTAACACCCGACTCTCTCCTCGCGTTCTCCTTTCTCTATCGCGGCGAAACGGTCGACGCCTTCTCGAGCCAGCTCTCCACAGGCAGAACCCACCCCTCGAGAGCCCTTCCGAACGACCGATTCCAAATGAATGTCGTTATAGTTTCGAGTCGCGAAGATGTTGAAATTTATTCGAAAGACCGTACGAGGCGCGTTGCAAAAACGATTTGACGATTTTTTTTATCCCTCCATTTTATTATTATTATTATTATTCTTTTTTTTCGAATTGACATCGCGCTCGGGCGGCGAGCGTTGAAAATAAAGAGGCGCACGATAGAGCGAGAGAGATTTATGACGGCAACGGGAAATAATTAAAAAGCGTCTACCGCCCCTTTCCCCTATCGCCGCGAAAAGTCGATTACCAATCGGATTCGATCGGCGACCTCGGGAAAGAAGAAGCAAGTCGGCATTGAAGGCCCTGACGCCCGATTACGACGACCGGGCGACTATCGATCCTCACTTCCAGGAAAGTCGCTGCTCCACCGCCGACTTGGCCCGCAGCCCTCTCCGGCTCTCTCCTCTCTCGCTAAGGGCTCCTCGCGGCAACGCAATCCTTGAATCGCGGGGCGATTCCATGAAATAGAGTTACTTCGATGGTGTTCGATCGCAGGCCTTGCGGTTGTCTTTACCAACCGCGGCAAAAAAATCTTACCGAGTTTACCACCCCAAACCCCTTTTTTTTCTTCCCACAACCACCCCGTCAATGAACTTCCGACGATCATCCCGGAGCGAGAATCTCGTCGCATTAAAATCCACCCAACTCGATAGTCGGTAAGGGGATAAATCTACTTTTCAAAATTCCCTCCGAACAATTACATTTGAAGCTGCAATTTATGCGAAATAAAAATAAAAAGCAAATTCACCAAGAGATGCTTCCAACTCGCGTATTACATCTTGCGGAGGCATAATGGAGGGAAAAAGCAATTAATTTAAATGGAAATGCTCGTCGGATGCTGATTCGTAATTGCGAATCAGGAGCCGACAATAAAAACGATTTCGAGCGAAATTGAATTTTTTGTCCACTCTTCTTTTTTTCTTTCTTTATTTATTTTTTTTTATTTTATTTTTTATATCATTCGTTGCGGTAAGAGCTACAGAAAGAAAAGCGTGGCGCGATAGACTGTGTGAGAGACCCATAAAACTCTCGCGTCCCGGGATAATGTCCCACGGAACGGTGTCGTCTCCTTCCCCCCTCCCGTCCCTCTCCCATGGACTATAGAATTTTCATTCGCACGGTTTCATTTCGATTAACGCTCCCTCGTTCTCCAGGCGGCCTAGGGGTGGTTGCGAGGCCCTCTCGCTCCGGGCCGCGCCGTCCTAGGTTCCTTTAGTCTTCCAGTGGGTATCCTTTTCCGGCTCGATGTCTTCGAACTTGCCCGATAATTGCGCGGAGCTCTCGTACTCGCGGGGATGAACGCTGGAAGGTCCTTAATCCGAAACCGGTTTGCATTATATTCATCCCGCCCCGATCCACATATAATGCCCCGCCGTAGCCCTGAAGCTATTTTTTTTCCACTCGCGTTCGACTACCTACACATATACGAACAAAGTTGGCGAAACTTTCCGCGGTAAACTGGTGGACAGCCTCGAGAGGCACGTCATTCAAAGTAATTTCATATCGCAGTTCTTCCAGTGCCCGAAGAACGAAATTTTATCGAGCGCGTGTTTAAAAACAAAACAAAAAAAAAAACATTGAATTCCGGGGATTCCCCGAGCGCGTCTCGTTTGTTGCTTCCTCCTCTTTCTATATATATATATATATATATCATTCGGGGGATTTTTCGAGACTACTTTCTACGGCTCCTCGCCACCCTCGACCAATGAGTCTCTTGTTATGTGTGTCTATGTATATATATATATATTTTTTCTCTCCGCGTCTACGCTTCTTTCCTACTTAATTCTTCGCAACCCCTCGTGCTTCTCCTTCGCTCCTCTTCTTCCTATTATTATACGCTTTCGTTTTTATGTTTCTTACTCGGTTTTTTTTTTTTTTTTGGCTTTCTTCTATTTGCACGATTGCGGTACAGTCCGCGAAGGGATGAAGGGAGTGAGGTCGGGCTGAACGCGAGGCAAGAACACGACTTAGACTCGCGGCCGAGGCACGCCGGTGTAATTATGCCGCGCAGTGATTGGCGTGGTTCGTGGAAGGCAACGAGCAACCGGCGCGAGCAACGACGAAGCTAGAGGGTAGTTTGAGGGTAGCAGCGAGGCGCACCGGCACCGCTGAGGGTAAGGGGCTATCCCTTGGCCTGGCTAGTTGAGGGGGCTGGGAGGGGGCCGGGGGACCAGAATGGAACGAGGAACGTCGAGAGTGTGGGGGTGTGCGGGACCGGGGCGGTTTTTAGCTCGAATTCATTAGAAGTAAAAATCGATAGGCGACGCGCTCACTACTCTGGCTCCACGTTTTCGCCTTACCCATTCCACTACACCGTACTATATATAAATGTATATATATATATATATATATATATATATATATATATGTATATATATATATATGAACCCTCTTTCCCTTACACTCGAGCTAAAAAGAATGTGCGACGAGGATAAAAAGACGCGAGAGACGGAGAAAGATTAAGCTAGAAACGGCAGAGACGTTGCGGAACAGGGATGGAAAAGCCACCCTCCGCTATCCCGGCTCTCGCGAACCCTGCGCGCCTCGCATATCTTCCTCACTTTTGGCTCTTCATACCGAACGAGACCGAGATCCACCATCAACTCAGAAACATTCGCAGCTTAAACTATGGCCGGACGAAAATTCATTGAATTTAGGTTCGGTTAAAAAAGCAATTGTGTTTGGCAATCGTCAATGAGCCGCTTGATTTTCGGCCAACTCTGCCGGATTCATGTCCAGGGTCAAAAATTATTTTTGGCTAAACCAATTTTACTCAGAAATCGCACCCTTCGATGTGCGTTTTTTTCGATATTTTCATAACATCCGTGTGGAAAATCAGATCCGATCAGGAAAAGAAAACAGCCAAAAATATTTTATTTTTCGACCGACACCTCGACGATAAAACAAAAATAATCCCCCCCACGACGATGAAATAAAGATAATAGATTCCGGCAAGCGTGACACCGCCGCGATAGGTCGCGGCGGCGTGTAGTGAAATCGCGAGGTTTTTTTTTCATATTATTACCGAATCGATCCTTATCCAACTGGCACATAGAGTATGCACACTGGCCCTGGCGGTCGTTGGTCGTATACGCCACGCTCGCGATTCAGCGCTGATAGTCCACGAGTATAATTAGTTTTTAATTCGAGACCTCTCTCGAGCCCGAGCCTACTTTTGCCACGATAGGATGTATAAACTCTTTCTCTCGCCCTCTATCCCTCTGTGCCCGCCTATAAGCGCCGACGATATCGATCGTTATACAACCGTGGCGTAATGCAGAAAACTGGGCAAAAGTATCGGCACGCCGTCGACGCGCTCTGCGAGAAAAACGTTAAGGTATTATATACCGTGTATACGTGGAGTGGTAAGCTTACCAAGCATTCGACGTGACTCGAGGCGTTAAACGCGCCCGCGAACTGGACTCGATGAACTGCTCGCCGCCGCTGCTGCCGGTGGTGCTCCAGCAACGGCTGGAGTGAGACGCTTACGTACGGATTACCTATGACTGTGTGCCTACACCTGTACAGCGAGGACACAGTCTTCGCGCTTGTAATAACGCAAGGGAATGAGCCGTTGTTGCTCGGCGCATGCGCGAAACGAGGAGAGAGGAAGAGTGTGAATACTATAATGACCGAGCATTACGTGTGCCCGGAAAATTACGTACCTCCTCGCGCCAAATTGTCCGCATGCTTTTCCCGGTAAGGACGAATGTGTGTTGGCTGAACCATACTATTTTCACCTAGGTTAATATCTCCTCTCCTATGGATTGCGTCGATCGGCTCTAGCGAAAAAACTAAAATGGTACAAGGATACAAGGTACACTTTGTACATTCGACGACCAATTTGTCGTTGGCAATTTTGGTTATTGCTTCCTCATAGAGGAAGCTTTGTGATGGTGAAAAAACAATTTTTCGAGATTTTAATGAAAACGTGTTCAGAATGTTCCAAAACATCGAAAAATCACATTTAGAAAAAATGTCCGGATGTATGTGTGTGTGTGTGTGTGTGTGTGTGTGTGTGTGTGTGTGTGTGTGAATCAGACGCGAAAAATTCAAATGGCTATATCTCGGGTACGCCTCCACCGATCAGGCTGAAATTTTGCACACAGCTTGTGTGGTTAATAGTCAATGTTTCTGCCAAATTTCATCCAAAAATGTTCAGTTGTTTTTTTTGTACGCCATTTTTAATTTCTTCGAAAAAGTCTGTGCGCACCGTAGCGCTCGCAATTTTTTAGCTATCGGGCTACAAACGCGTACACAGATGGAATATGATCACCCGATGATCCCATTAAAATTTCAAGAAAATCGATCGAGCCGTTTCAATTTTATGTCATTTTGAATTTTTTGAATTTCATGAAATTTTTTTTTTTTTTTCAAGACGCATTTTTCCGTATTAAATATTGATCTATGAATAAAAAAGTGTCAGATTCGTGATCAGCATGAAAAAATACTTATAATACAATTCCGGAGTGACGGCTAACGAAAAAGTTGATTGGGCATTTTTATAGCTAAAATTTCAAAAAAGAGTGATTTTGGGTATTTTCAAACAGCAATTTCTTTGCTTCCCGATGAATACTCTATGATACTCTATGTATTTTTTCGTCTGGAGTACAGATTCGACAGCCGTTTTGACCAAAAGCCATCAGTTTTGCTTAAAATTTAAATACGACGTTGATATTGAAAAAGCTGAAAATTGAAATTTTCATATCGCTTCCTCATAATGGCCCTTTATTCGCAAAGCTTCCTCTATGAGGAAGCCAAAAATATAGTAAATGCTTTCTCATAGAAGGAGCTTTGCGAATAAAGGGCCATTATGAGGAAGCGATATGAAAATTTCAATTTTCAGCTTTTTTTTTCTTTAATTTTATGAAAATATTATAAAATCGTTAATGTCAGTTTTGTAAAGAAATGAAAAATCTGTTAGAGGTAGTTCGGTATGGGGAATCAATGTCATTTACCGTGCGCATGCGCGAGGGAACGCGCTCGCGATAGTCGCGGAATAATTAAAGCGTTATTGACCGCGGAGATCCAGGAAATATATCATTTCCGGTTGCGCCCTTTGCCTCGCCGCGGCACGAAGTCTTCTCTCGGCTTATCGTCGACGACGAATTACAAGCGCTCGCGGTTTACCGTGGCGCAGCGTCTGCCGAGCTAATAATATCGAGGATCGTCGAGCGAATCGATGCTTCCGATTCGAAGAAACAAAGCGACAAAGAACGAGAGTGGTTATGCACGACGGGGGAAGTTTTACCGCTCACAGTGTAAAAGGGGTATACACGAAGCGAAGGATCTCCTCCTCGATCGCTGGGTCGCTTTGAGCGTCAACCTTGCCGATACGCTGTTTTTCTGGGTCACCCGATAAACAGCGACCGGCGAACGGCGAGAGCCGGAAAACGAGCGGAGGGTTAAAGTGGCGCCTCGCACGGCGGAGGGTGAAGAGGCTTCCGAATTAACGGTAACCACCTCGGCTGGGTCATTAGGGAAAAACTTTTTTTTTCCTTTTCCTTCTTTCCCTTCTTTGCACCTCCTTTCCTCCCTCACTCCAATCGTTTCGCTCCTCGGACCCCCAACAGCACCATCGGCAAGGTGGAATCCAATCGAGGGTTTCCCTTCCCGGCGAGCCGAGCATTTTCAATCGCGACGAACCTTGACCTTCGGTAGCTCACATTTTCCCAACATCCGAATTGATTCCATCCGAATGTTCTCAAAGATTTAATCCAAAACCGGAAGTACACGCCTGATCGTACGAAAATTGGAGACTCAAAGTGTGCGATAAAGAGGAACTTTGGGTAATTGCAGGTAAGGTCGCTCGCCGTGCAAAGAATAGCGTAAGGTGATGAAAGCAAGCCGATATAGGTGTGTGCATGGACGGCGAAAGTGGAAAAGCCGACACGAGGGAAAGGGGTAAAAGCGAGAGACGCCGCGTTCCTGGTAAAGCGCCGCTAGATAAGACTTAATATTTGATCGTCCGCCCGGCTATCTTTCTCTCCTGCTTTCTCTCGTGGCTAGCCACGAACAAGCATATCCCCTTTCCGAGTTCTGCCCGCGACGATCGATCCACCCTCAAACCCACCCGCGTTTCTCTTCTTCTGTTTGGCCTTGCTCTGCTCCGCTATGCCGGTGCTCTCCCGCAAGCTCGACCGTGTCCGATAGATAGACCAACACTCCCCTCTCTTTACTGGCTGCAGCTACCCCCTGTCCACCCCCCCTCACCCCCTCGCGACTACCGGTGCTAAATCTGTTGACACTTTCCTTCTTTCTTCCTTTCGCTCTTTCTCGCGCTCGTTCGTTCCATTTCCCCTTCCGCAAGCATTAACGATTCCGCACACGGTGGCTCGATCATCGGGCCGTTTGCCGGACGAGCGATCGTGCGACTGGACATTAGTCGAGTTTCGAGCCAACCCCTTAGATTTTCTTCTCTATGCTCACGCTTCTCAATTATCATCGACGCGGGGCAACGGCAAGAGGAAGGAAATTACAAGCTTGGGTCAAGAAAGTGTATGGAGTAAAAAGGGTGAATATGACCCACCTCAGCTCGTAAATCAATCATATATGGATCGATCTATTTTCGCCACTTTTGCCTTAGTAGAATAGAATGGAATAGAATAGAATAGAATATGTAGTTTATTTTTCCTGGGATAAAATCCCCTGAGGGCCAGGCAGTATAGAAAGGCGATACAATTATAAAGTTTGAGTTTACGTACACAGTCGTCGATGAAAGCTTACGTATTACATACAGGAAAATAGAAAGAAGATGCATGAAAATTTCGTAGAGCATAGATGGAAACTTATATAGAGTAAATAGCGCAGATGGAGAAGGTGTAGAGTAAATTGCGAAAATTTAATTAGATAGTAAAGGGTAGTAGAGATATGAAACTACTACAACGACACGCCTCCCCACCTCACTCCTCTACGTTACCCTCCTCCAGCGACATGAAGTGCTGCAGAAGACGAGATTTAAAAGATTCGATCGTGGGAGCCGCAGTTACTGTCAGCGGAAGCCTATTCCATAAGTAAACACCCGTGACAAAAAAATGATTTGCGGTACTTCGCGGTTCGCACTGCCGGCGTACGAAGTGAATCGGTGCGCAAGTAAGCTTTCAGCTATCTTCATATTTGCAATAAGGTAAAAGGCCCAGTTTATGACACTTCTACACAGCTCTCTCACTTTAACCGCCTTAATCATAGGGATAAACGAGGACGACCAAGTGTCGCAGTTTGTGACCCCCCCGAACGCGCGCTACCCATTGGCTATGCAGCCAATGGTGGGAGGAACGGCCCAGTCACAAACTGGGCCGTTTACTTATCCGTATGTTGATTTTTACAATTTTATTGTTGACATGAAATTTCCCTCGACCGTACAAAGCTTTTTCTTTCAGCGTGTGCGAATCGTGCCGGGGATACTCGATCGTACGATAATTCGTCTCAATTAGCTCGGCGATCCGAGACGTTCGGCGCGTACCTCTAAATCGGAAATGGCGTAATCTACCGGCGAGTTCCAGCTCGAGAGAGATAACCATAGAGAATGCGGGGGCGCGGTAATAACCACGCGTATATATTCGCATAGCCGTACGGTGTACAAGTTCGCGGGGCGTACATGTCGTACCCTCGGGTGATTTCAGCGTTAGCGAAAGAAAAAAAAAAAGAAAAACATTTCCATGTCGAAGCGGCGAATCGATTAGACGCCGGTCAACTCCGACCCTGTCGAACCGCAGACTCGATTCTCTCCCGGGGGAGAGAGAAGGAGCGAGAGAGCCCCGAGTCTCGCGGGTCGAGCGTATAATTATCGGAGGCACGCGAGCTCCATGGATTCTATATACGAAGAGACCAAAGAGGACGCCGAGGGAGAAAGAATGAGGGATAAAGAAAGATAGCAAAGTGCCTCGAGTCTTATTCCGCTTCTTTCCTCCTCCTTACCTCTATCGGCACTTCCCTCATTCCTTCTCGCTTGTTCGAGACTTCCAACCCTCCTCCTGTATTATTCTTTACCGTGTTGGATCTCATTCGGCTTTCTCACTCTCTGCTCTTCCTTCCATCGAACATTGCCGCCCTCGATGCACACGTATCCAACCGGGTTCACGTATCCAGTGTACCGCGGATTCGTTCGCTAATACCAGGAAGAAACCTAGACTTAGCGAGAGACCGGGCATCAGCAGCGCCGCGGCGGTCTTCGGCAACTGTTGTGTGTACCACGCTCTTGTGGCACCGGCAACATCAGCGGCTCGCGTTCCTCGCCCTCGAAGCTGTACGATCCTTCTCGCACTGCACTCGGCTCCCCTTCCACCCCCCCAACCCCCACCCCATTACCATACGATTTTCATGTTAGCGCCTCCGGGTCCCGAAAGCCGCACGACCCTGCGCATTATACTTACACAGTCTCTGCACACCGAAGTGTATTCCAGGTATGCCGCTTGTATTGCCTCGGTATCGATGTGCCCACTGCTACAGTCCAGCACGCCCTCGTGCCCGGTAGATCCCTTCTATGTATCACTCGAGATGCGCCTCCGCTGCGGAGAAGACGGTTTAGCAGCCTCTCTTTGCCTTTCGTTGTAATCGCGAGCGAAGACGAGATTACACTCGCATAGATTCCTCGAAGTCTTCTACTCATTCTCGAGAATTACGAGTTCGATGACTCTCTTTCCGTTGCGGATCTCGCGTTCTTGTCCACGGTGCACCGCGGTCAGGAAAAAAACCGGGAGTTGTTGAGGGAATCTACAAATTGGTAAGGGAAAAGGAAAATATGATCGAATAATTAAGAAATGAAAGAAATTAAAATTACTTGGAAGAGTAGTTTAATTTATCGAAACGAATTTTCGAGTTTATTACTTGAGTTAGTTACTTGGGTAGTAGTAAAAGAAATTGATTGCAAATGCTTATACATTTATGTAGTTAGCCATCGACCTGAATTCTTCAGCCCTAGTTACTTGATTTTATTGAAATGTCAATAGTTTACCAGAAACGGAGAATATGATCGAATCATTAAGAAATGGAAAAAATGAATCATCGAAATTATTACACAGTTATACATTTTGACAAAAAAAAAATCTCACCGAAAACTGGTTACTTGATTTAATTCAAATGACAATAGTTTACGTTTCGCGTGCATCTTATACTGTTGCAATGGAATGTAGCATTCTAATACTAATCGATAGCGCTATTGAATACAGCGGGGTCTTTGGTCAGGGAAAGTCGGGGCATTTTTTTTCCAGTATAAAGTGGCCACCATGTTTCCCTAATTTTTTTTGCCGTTTTTTTCTCTATGTATCCTTGTCGAGTGTGTACTGTGGCTTGTATATTTTGTTACTTTCGTCGGGGAATCGACAACGGTATTGAATTCCCGCTTTTAACCGAGCCAGGACGGCGCCATCGACGACCGCGCGACTACGTTGTTGCTTCGGCCAATAAAATCGGCAAATCGCCCACGCGTCCAGCTCTCGCCTCCGATATCGCGCGAGCTGACCGCGGTCGCGCTATCCCGGCACGGAACATCGACGTCGAGCGAGAGAACTTGTCCCCGGGCTTCTTATTCGCATGCTCGCCGGTAGGGAAAGAGACTCCGGACGCGGGAGAATTAGCCGTTGGTGCTCTTCGTCTCGAGACTATATCGGAAATATACATGCCGTAAGAGCCTTTCGCTATGCCTGCCCGCGTCTCGCCAGTCGTTAAATCGTCACGGTTGCCCATCCGGCAGTCAGCGGGCACAAATATTTTATCGCGCGAGCGCATCGTATCGATAAAGAAAAACTGTTTTCCAATCGAGCGTAACAAACTTTACTCGTGGGTGGCGAATGTTGTTCTACAAAAAAAAGTCACTTTATTTCCGTTGATTTCTATTCCTGAACATCAAATTTCATTACATGTCATTTTATTTCTGTTAATATAAATTCAATTGAATTAAATTTAATTGCATTTTATTTTATTTCTGTTCATCTAAATTAAAGTAAATGGAATTGTATTTTATTTAGATTTATTTAATTTATCACATACCAGACAATTTTTTTCACCATTCGTCAGATATTTATTTGTATTTTTCTTTTTCGGCATGTGAACGAAGCAGTTGTGGCAAATGCAAAATATATTTGGAATGCCACGAGACCGGATCGTGCGCTGCGAAAGAGCCGTGGAAAGAGTAGAAAAAAAAATGTAAATCTGTCGATTCGACACCGCGGGTCCGGAACTTGAGCAACGAGGGATATTGAAAAATATGGGCGCGTGCCCCGGCGCGTTGATACGCCGCGTGTAACGCGCGCGTGTGCCTCGACACGAGAGTCGTCACAAATGTTGATCCGATGGAAGAGGAGAATATGTAAAAAAAAAAAAAAAAGAATGAATGTATGCACCGCGCTCACCGTTCATGCAAAATCGCCAGAGCGAGAGAACCGAAAGCCGCTGTACTGCCATATTTATACGATTAGAATTAGAATCGAAGTCGCACGCGTGCCTGTGCATCTCGAATCAGCAGATGATGTTGACGAGAAAAAAAAAGAAAGAGTATAAACTACGAGGAGAGCGAAGGGAATATTCAAATTAACGGGGATCGACGCGCACGAGCCGGAAGCGAGCCTGGCCGTTGTTATATAGATATATTTTGCATAGGGTCACCGCTGCCACATGATTTACAATGTATAATTCGCTGCTGGTGTGTGTCCGTATCTGTGTGTGTGCCACTTCGATTCAAGGGTTGATCCTCCATGAATAACAATTAATCGAGAGCCATCTCTTCGATTCTGTAAAGATCGCATAAAATTTGACTACATTTTCTGATTTAATGTTGGCGAGCACTCGTGTCCACGATTGATCGACCAACATATCGAATGTTCGATTTCTGGTAACTAGTAAAAAAAAAAAAAAATTTGTACATTTATCAAAGATTTCTCATTAAAAAAAGTCGACAATTATTCTTTCTTGCAAATTTTACAATTTTGTTTTTATGCAATTTTTATGCAATTTTGTTTTGAAATTAATATAATATTGTAAAATTATCGAGAAGACCGTTTTGGTTGCTTGCAAAGAAGGAACGTCCGTTAAATGTAGAAACGTTTTTTCTATTGTGCGGTCCCAAAGAGTTGGTCAAGTTCCAGCTATAAATTACTCGTGCCTCGTTCGAGCGTGAATAGAAAAATAAAAATTAAATATAACCGTTGCTTCTCGAGAATTAACATGACTATGAAGAAATTATACAAAGTATCCCTCGAGGGATCCCTCTCTCGATTTGTGATCGACTTCGAATCGAACTCGTCAATCAGCAGATGCGAGATTCGGCACGTATCGCCACTGCGGCGGTTCGTGTAATATATGTATGCACGCGAGTTTCACACAAGAGGCCCCGATTATAATTCAAATTTTGAGTTTCTTTCAACGGGACGTTTCGGAGGCTCATGGGTGTAGGGGGCGCGAGTGCACGTGTGTCGGGCACGGGTCTTCCACTTCGTTTGCATAGCTAATTCAATTTTTTTCTTTTTTTTTCGTACCTGCCGAGCTACAAGTTTAGCATAAATTTGCAGCGATCTTCAGGACCGTTTTTTTTTTTTAATTTTTATGACCATATTCTCTGCTCTCTTGCACTTGTCAGGCCTTCGTATACCTCTATAATCCTAATTAATGTGCGGAGCAATATTAAAAAAGAAAATAAAAAATGCGTCCCGCCGATTAAACACCGAACCGTGAATTTTGTGCGGGTAACCGGCGAACCGAGGGTAAGAAAAATAATTCGAAAATTGGACCGTTGAATCGGGAGATGCTCGTTTCGGTTTCTTATTCAGAGGACAATGAGTCCCGGGGCCTGATCAAGCCAATCTCATCCATGGGAATCGCTTTTTCCACGGCCCTTGCGCACTGCCGATGCGAGACCCGTCTATGATCTCTCCCCGGTTTCCACCCCTCGAATTTTCTCCAACATGACGAGACACCGGATACACCGCTCGGTGGAGCTTGGATACAGAGGATAAAGAAGAATAATCCGATGCACCGGTATTAGTATGCAAGCAGTTAAAAGAACACTCTCTTTCGCACTCACGACGATTAAATAGAAGAGGCAAGAAAAAAAAAAAAGAAAAAAATACCTCCCTTCCAAATTCCCACACAAGCCCGAGCCCAGGCGTGTTGCCCTTAATTCCCGGTATTGTCCCTGGCACCGAGACAGACATAATGCCTCCGAACGTCACGAATGCAGAACGCAGAAAAATCCACGAGTTCGAAATACGGCCCGACGCACACAAGGGAATCTTTCCTCTCCACGCACGCAGACACGCACACCCTTGCGACTTACGCCGTAGACAAAAAAAATGTCGCGCTCCTGTGAGACTCGGAGTGACACTCCGAGTCGCTAAGGGCACAGTTCCGACACAATAAGGGCGACAGCGAGAAACGAGAGCAGCGAGACCATCCGGAGAATGAGAGAGCTCCGGGCGAGCCGTCGTGTACGGCTAAAGGTCGCGTTTTCTCGGATGAATGGATCGAAGGGCCCGAACTCAGACACGACGGAGCGAGAAGAAAAATCGAGCGGAGGGCAGCGGCGTAGCCGCTCCGCGAGGCCGCCGAGATCAACCCCCGTGAGACAATAATAGAAACAGTGCAGCGGAGCAACCCCCCGGGCCCGTCCCAAATACCGTAAGTACATGATACTGCCTCGACACATATACGAGACGCCGCACCAGGATCGAGCCCTTTCTCTCTCCTCGTCCTTCCGGCCGCTCTCTCTCTCACCCTCTCGCACGTGCGTTGTACCGCGCTAGAGACTTTCTTTTTTTTTCTTGCCCATCTCTATATTACGTATTTATGTATCCAACAATACGGCACGGTGTGCGTGCGGCCCTCGGTGATACAATTAAAGTACGTTGCGGTGGCTCCGCCGGAACTCACCCCTTCGCGATCGCTGAACCCCTCTCCTCAGCCCTCGGTTCTCAAACGCAAGGCCTCGTATATATATTCGCCTATATCTATTTTTTATACTTTGTCCCTTATTGCTTTTTTTTTTTTATTCTCTCCGTGCATCGATTTATGCGCGGCCGCGGAGCTTCGAGACCCGGGTTCGTTAGATATCTGGGCCAGGTTCGATCCTTTCTTTCCTATCGTATTTTCTGTTTTTTTTTCTTCTACCTTCATCCTCGTCTCTTACCGCTACTCTGGATTAACTTATTCCCCTCTCTCTATCGCGGCAATTCGATAGATTTGTCGGGGGGGGGGGGAGGGGGATTGCACGTACCTGTACCGAAGGACATGGCCGCACGGTGAGAGGGTGAGACATTTGATTATTTATATTCTCTCATTCCGGCGCCCCATCCGGCGGCCCGCGTTTCTTGTTCTTATTGGCTCGAGGCTCGATCGGCCGAAGCCAACCGATTATCGGCACGAATCGGTTGAGATTTTCATTCCATCGATCACACGCGGAACACCGTGACAATGGGTGTAGTTGCATAAACGCTATATTGTCGTCGGAGGTCCCGGACTCGTGTACAGTCGAACACGTGAATAGAGAAACGCAGAGGCGTTTAACGACCCGCCGCCCCGGGCTCGCGCATGTATCCGTCGGGGGTTCCGCTGCCGCTGTCGCATTCGTGTAATTTTATTCTACCCTCGCAATTTGCATCGTTCACGAAGGTAACGAAATAATCGTTAAGAAACGTCACCAGAAATCGATGTGATTGATCGCACTATTTTTTTTTCTTTTCTTTTATTCGATCATCGAAAAAATTACAATTGATTTTTGTTCCGGAAAATGTATGCTTTCGGGATGCACCTAAATGTACGCGTTAAAAATAAAAGTCCAAAAGAACGAAATAAGAAACGTTGCCAGAAATCGACGTGATTTATCGCACTATTTATTTTCTTTCTTTTATTCGATCGAAACGAAAAATTAAAAATGATTGTTCTTCCGAAAAATGTAAGCTTTCCGGACGCGCCTAAATCTGCGCGTTAAGAATCAAAGTCCCGAAGAACGAAATAATCGTGAAGAAACGTCCCCAAAAATCGACGTCATATATCGCACTATTTATTTTCATTCCCTTATTCAATCGGAACGAAAAAATACAAAATTATTTTTCTCCCGAAAACTGTGCGCTTTCCGGATGCGCTTAAATTTGCGCGTTAATAATAAAAGTCCTTATCGCGACTAACGAACGTTGGTTCGTGAAACTCGTCAGTGCGGCGCGGAGGTAACGCGAGGCTTACAAGCGGGGCCGGCCTGTAATGGTCTCTTTCAACTATAAGTTTCGTGTAATCAAGCCAGAATCGTTTACCGTAATTGGGTCGAGAGAGCTACATCGGAGCCACGAATCGATCAATGATTCATCGATGCGCACGCTATAATGGTCCCGGCCGCAGTGTGTTCGACTCGGTAGAATAAATGCAACCGGCGGAAATTAAAAGAGCCCGCGCGCGCGCGCGCGGTCCCGCCGCCAGGGCTCTTTCATTAAACGCTCGCCTGTCGCATCGCGGTTGTGTTCAAAGACACACACACACATAGACGCACGCACACCCGCAGACTATTTCTACAGAGCAGAGTTTAGCGACACGCGCTAATTACGTTGCGCAATGAACGTGCAACAGTACGCTGCAACCCGGACCGCGATACGGACGCTAGATGCAATTGCCGAGCGCACCGAGAGTTCCAACTCTCCCACTTCTTGGTTTCAGTATGTACAGTGTGTGCGCTGCGCTAAGGAAAATTACTATCCGCAAAGTCGATCGTAGCTGTCGAACCGCGAGCGACCGCTGCTCGATGATTATACTCGGAAAGAAACGAGAAAAAAAAAACCAACAACAAAAAGAAAGAAAAAAAAAATTGTCAGTATATCGGAATCTCCTCGAGGCCCGAGTCGATGTGCGCGGATCGTGCGCGCGGCAGAGTTTAATACTCGCTCGGGAGAAAAAAAAAAAATCGAGTGAAATCTCGAGAGAGACACGAATCTGCGTGAGATAAAGGGTAAACACTGATTGGCGGTTGAAGAAACGTCTAATCACTAATTATAGTCGTACATCGAGGATCGTACGTACGACTATGTTGCGCACGAGCGTTCGCCTGCAAAGCGCCGATTTTCCTTATAGTTTTAATCTGCAAAGAGTATGTTATCAACTCGTATTATCGGGACGGCGGGGGAGAGCGCAGATATATCCTGAAAACCGTGAGAATCGTCGATCAGTTCGTTCGTGATAGTCAATCCCGACTGCGCCCTGTCACCACGATCGGCCACTCAGTGTCGGCTTGTATTTTACCAATCAGGCTCTCAATTACCGACAATCACTCATTCCCCGCTCCTTTCAGCTGTCAATTAAATCAACGCGGCTCTCTCGCCGGGCAACCGAGTCGCCGAGCCGGAGATAATATACTTTCTTAAATCAACGGCGAGATTTATAAAATATACACACCGTGTGCGTGTAATACGTAACGAGATGTGCTATTTGTTATCGAAGTGTTCGATCATCCGTCTCGATGGTTCGACGCTTCGGAGCAGGGTATTAAAACTACAAAGCCTTGTATGTGTGTACGTGTGTGTGTCTCACTAGGCAAAAACAGTGCAAAACGGACCGGCCTTCTCCATTCGACCTTATTCAGTTTCACCTCCGTAAAAAAAATGGTCAAAACACTCCGTTTTGCCACAAGTCTCTCCCGGACGCACGTGTACCAGCCGTATCGGAAGCGGGCGTGAGAATCAAATTGCCACGAGCGACGAGCCCGAACTAAAGGCGCGACTCGAACCACAGTGAATCCCTCCAACTGCTCCCTAAATAATTCAGATATATATTGCAAAACGGGAACCCGCCGGCAGTCGATGTTTCTCACAGTTTTCCATTTCATCAGGCACGATAAGACGGACCCGAGTAAGCAGCCACTGCTATTTGTTCTCCTTCCCTCTTTACCTCATTTAAGCACTTCCGGCTTCTTTCCTGCAGTTGCATTAATATAAATACCGCCTCCGCCTGTGCCTACCTATGGGCGCTTCGCTATTCCATCTCGTTCCTTAAAGCCCGTGAGAGGGAGAGAGTCCAGCCACGATGATGGACGTTTATTCATTCGCATTCCACGGGGTTCGTGGACTGGACCCGCAGCGGTCCGCATTGGTATGTTGCGTGCATCGTTCGGTGTTGAGCATCGCGAACGGAGCCGGTGTGGAGAACGAGAGAAATGTATACACCGAGGAATATGTATATGCGAGGGAGATGAAGAGCGACTGGAAGGGAAGCGAAACGAGAGTTGAGCGATGGTCCCGAGATACGCACTGATGGTTTTCCCATGCTAACCGCGAGAGACGAGGAGTCTCCGCGAGAGCAGCGGAGCTGGGACTCCTTCACGAACTCGCCATACCGAGGGCTCCGAACACCGTATTGTCAATTCAAATTCGTAAGCCCACGCACCTCTCCGGATCCACCTCGACGAGGACCTAATGACTCGACGAGATCGGCCCCCCCTGCTCACGCTGTTACGAGACCGATTCCGGACGAGGTGGATCAACTCTCGAGATGGCCTCTCCGAGGTGACGCGCTCCCGCGGGGGAGGCCCCTGTGGATTTTTTCAAAAACTAATGGACCATCGTATCCGACGCGTTTCGTCGTCCGGTGAGCACATTAAGATGAGAATCAGCCCATCTTCGAGAGAACAAAAAAAAAGACAGATTTGGAGGAAATTTAAAAAACATCGAGTTAAGATTCGTTCGAGGCTTGTTTTGTTGTTTCCTTTTTTTTTTTTCTGATGCTAATTGTCGATGGCCATGCGCGGACAAATAATGGGAGCGGGAATGTGACTCTGATGCGCCGTTGGACATATAAACGAGGTACATAAATCGAGACGAGTCGAGCGACGAGCGACCACGCGAGATTTTTCTAGGTGTAGCTTCCTGCCTCGATGACGTCACAATTAGCGTAATTACAATTACGACAGGGACGCACGCTCGTCGTAGCAGTGCGTGGACGTTGGAACGGGCACGAGAGTACGGGAGTATTAAAAAAACAGAGAACAAAAAAATACGAGTGCAATACAAGAGAGTAAGAGAGAGCGCGTGCGGTCGCGAGCGTCGCTGGTATTCTGGATGAAACGGGCTGCCAACTCTGACAAGCGAGATAATTAGGCTGGACCGAGACAGGACGTGCGCATTAATTAATTAGCCCAATCTAAGTCCACTTCGCTTTATTGTGCGAAGCTCATCGCTCATTGCGGGCTCGTTGCACGGGCATCTCCGCATGACCTGCATTGCTGAGTTTTCTCGATCTTTTGTTATCGACGATTCGTGCGCTCAAACCCCCCACGCAGTGTCCACAGTGGTATCATCCATGGTAAAAAACATATTATCGACTTGCCATACCGCCCGGAGACTATTGCGATACGGACCACTTTTTGTAGAAATATAATTTTTTAAAAATATTTTGCAATAATTTATTTATTTATATATTTATTTATTTATTTACGGGACACGCCATATTACAATGAAAATAGCACAAATTTAATGAGAACAGTAACAATAGTGTTTCGTATCTTATAGTGTATTCACATTAGAGAAATTATAATATCACAGTAGGATGAGATCAGATTACGAGTATCAATGGAAACGGAGTTTCGAAAGAAGTTCAACATTTTTTATTTAATTAAAAAATATCTTTTAATATTTTCAAATATTTTAAATTACACATTAATTAAGAATTTCACTTTTATAAAAATGTTATACCTATTTTATTTTAGTAATATTGCCAACTTAAAGTTGAATCTTCTGGAGGAAATACCGAGCATTGATGTTTATAGAGTTGCTTGCTGCCAATTGTCAAAAAAAAATTGAAGCTGTACGACCAGGGAGACAATTTCGTCGGGAATTAAATTACCCTTGGCTGCACGAAGGGATTCTTGACCCAGAGAAAGGATTGCCCGAGACTCCCGATATCTCCGCGATACCGCGATTTCAGCAAGGAACCACAAAGACGACGGGACGAGGACGCCCATGGCGACATAGCTCTCCGCCGAGAGCTACGCTGACATCAGCCACCGGCTCTCGCCCGGACATAATTAATTTATGCTAACGAATGAGAAGCGTAACGGCTGCGCTCTTAAATTCGCGCCATTGAGCGTCCAAGTGTCCGTAAGTCCCTCTGCCCTGCCTGCCTGCTGGCATTCTCTTCGGATATTCTTTAGTCTCCCTCCCCCTCCCCTCAAGTCTCTCTCTATCTTTCTCTATCACGGTTCTTCGCTTCGCTCGCTCGACTGGTTTCCGTCGAACTGTTCGAAACTGGTTGGCTTTGCACCGCTCTGTTGAGAGACTCTACGACGACCAGGAAAGAGAGAGATCGGACGACCCGAGTCTCTCGGAGAATCCATGCGCAACACAGAGAAAAACGCTCGGGCCAGTGGGGTCCCCCGGTAACCCCGGAGTGTTTCGATAATTAATTTTATTATTATATACTGTATGCCCCCGGATGAAACGCCAAGCTGCGTGCTGCTGTTGCCTGCTCCCTTTCTTATTATACTCTCCTCTTCATCGTTTACTTCTCGCTTAGTTCTGCACCCAAGTTCGGTATTGCCGTTTTCAACCGGAAGTGACTTCATACGGGGAAACGTCATTTCCGGTGTGAAAATCTCACTTTTCGACCGGAAGTGACGTTATACGGGAAACCTTCACTTCTGGTTTGAGAATCTCATTTCTCAACCGGAAGTGACGTCATACGGTAAAACATCATTTCCGGTTTGAAAATCTCACTTTTCGACCGAAAGTGACGTCACACGTGGAAACGTCACTTCTGGTTTTAAAATCTCAGTTTTCGACCGAAAGTGACGTCACACGAGAAAACGTCACTTCCGGTTTGAAAATCTAGTTGTGTAAGTTCCCGGTCGAAAACTGAGATTTTTCAACCGAACGTGACGTTACAAAGAAATTGTTCTCTGCCATGCAGTGGCGAAGTGGCATTAACCAGTGTTCATTAGTGCTCGGGAGATCGTCAGCTTCGCTCTGGCTCTGAATGACCGATATAGCGTTTTGGGGCACGGCAGCCAGTGTGGAGCCAGCAATGTGCCGTTTTTTCAGCTACGGCAGAATCTCACTTGCGTAATCTCATGCCCATGAAAAAAAATTTTATTACGTATCGTAATAAAAAAAAATCATATTAAAACAATATTTCAACATTTTTCTTAGTGCAACTCTCGTTCGACTAGCGACCGTGCTCGTACCGCCTTAATGCGCGATATATATCACTCGCTTCCGCGCTGCCTGCCCTACTCCGCGTGTCATAATTCGAAAAAGCTCGTTTATTCATCGTACGACTCGGACTGACGTTCAATAATTCGTTTAATTAAATAATTATGTGGATTCACGCGATAGCCCGGGTTACCGGAGATGAGTCTCTCCGACCCGAGATCGATAGAGCAGAGGGATAGAGGAGTTGCCTCGCGGTACGAACGCGCAGCTGAGTGTATCCGAGAGCGAGATAAGGATCGACGATGCAGCCGCTCCGAGGCTGAGATGTAATTAATTACCAGGAGGCGCGTCCACGTCGTGAACGAGCGTTGGAAGGATCCTTTACCCCCCGCGGAAAGAAACTCGCGCATCACGCACAATCGCTCATAAACTCCGTATAGGAAAAAACGTCACAAATGAAAACAACTTTCCTCTTTCCTCCCCCGAAGCTCTGACCGTTAAGAGTATTCATATTCGAGCTTGAATAGTGGTTCGGTCTCATCAAAATAAAATAACAAAAATAAAAATAAAAATGAAAATATATAAAGACCCTCACGTTAATTTTTAGATGAGTTTAGATGGCTTTTGTGTTTAACCTTTTATATTTCACGGGGAATTTTTGTAAATAATTTTATGGAGATGAATTCGAGTGTGACGAAGTAGAATATGGGATCTCGTCTAGCGATTCTCGTGTGTGCGTTTGAGTGTGCGTGTCACCAGGGTCAGTTCCGGCTCGCCTTTTCTGTCGCTGCGCGCACCAGTAAATCTGTTTTGTCGCTCTCCCCGCGGGAGCACCGGAGATCATCTCGTCTGTCGGTCGTCTATGTGTATAATACGATGAGAGAGGACGGACGATATAGGTAACCGACGTCCCATTTTGACACGATCTCTCGTCTCGCTCGAGCTTCGGGACTAGCGTTAACCAACTCTCGACTTGTTTCTTTCTCCGCGCGTCTCATCTCCCACTATATCTTCTCCCGGGCCTGTCTCGATCTTTTTATTTTTTTCGGAGTCCCCTTTTTCGAAGTCTCCTACCTGGCCAACTCCATTCAGGTATTTAGACAGGGTGCATCCGTTTCTTGCTCCTTCTCTCACAGCCCGTCGCCCTCTCTCCCTCTCCCTCTACTCGCGTCATTCTATTTTTAGAATCATCTCTGTGCGTGTTCACTCTTTTTTTTTTGGTCTCTTATACATCATCGAAAGTTTCCAATAACGAATTAGCCAGTGTCTCGTTTTAAGGCTCTAAAATCAAAATAAAAAATTCATAAAAATAATTAACTATCTCATCATTTATAGTTAACCGTCTCTACTATAGACGAACGATGCACCTGCGGAGCAACTTCTCGGGCTAGTTCATATTGATAACAAGTATTGAAAATGGAAATCGATGACAATCGATTTCGATATCGAACCTGTATCGGGAACCGATCTCTTATACATCATCGAAAGTTTCCAAAGACGAATTAGCAAAATAGTGTCTCGTCTAAAATCAAAATAAAAATTTCAATTACAATACGTTAACTATCTTATCATTTTTAGTTCATCGTCTCTACTGCTGACGAACGATGTACCTGCACTGCAACTTACCGAGCTAATTGATATTGATAAGAGGGATTGAAAGTGGAAATCGATGGAAATCAGCCTATCGAACCGGTATCGAAAAAAAAAATGCCTCCGGTGGTATCGTGCCTCGAGCTGGGCACCTGGATTACTCTTTTTTTTGTCTCTTATACATCATCGAAACTTTCCAATGACGAATTAGCAAAATAGTGTCTCGTCTCGAGGCTCTAAAATCAAAATAAAAAATCCAATAAAAATAATTTAACTGCCATATCAATTTTAGTTCACGTCCCTATTGCATACGAACCATGTACCTGCATCGCAGCTTACCGAGCTAACTGATATTGATAAAAGCGATTGAAAATGGAACTCGATGGAAATCAGCCTATCGAAGCGGTATCGAAAAAAAAAAAAAAAAAAAAAAAAAAAAACGACAGGTGCGATCGTGCTTCGAGCTGGGCATCTGGATTAGTGACGGGCGACACGAGGTGGCTTCCTACGAGGCGAAGGAATCTGCGATGTCTGTACGCCGGGACAGAGTGTTACTGCGTCAGGTAGTGGGCAAGATAGCGCGGTAAAGTTTGGCGTGTGCGTGTGGACTTCTCGCACGCGTGAGGATTCATCGGATTCTCCCTCGCTTCTTCTTCCTCCTCATCTTCTTAACCGTTCACCTTATTTTCTCCTTCTGCCTCTACCTGCTCGGGGGGTGGGGGGTGTTCCGCGGAGATGAGACGCCGATGATCCACGGCTCGAGAGCCGGCGGGCAACCCATACCTCCTCCGGATCGGGCGCGCGGGGCGAACGAGACGTTTCGGTGAAAATATAAAACTACAGAGAGCCGCGGGTAGATGGGTTCTTTAGAGCACGAGTTGGTAGCACCGACAAGACAGCCGACATCCCCGCCCTTCCTCGAGCTCTGCCCGCTCGCGCCCGCTCCGCAGATTTGTAACAGTATACGCCCGAATGAAACAGGCGAAACGAACGCCGAGCCAGGCTCTCAAACGAGGCATCCTTCATCCTCGCGCTTCCCTTTTCCTCGACGAGCCGGGATGCATCCTAGAAACGAGACATTATTATCAGCTCGATCGAAACGAGGACCGGAGGTCCTTTAGCCGTGTACGAAAAAAATTGAATTAATTTATTTGTTGTCATATAGAATAAATAAATATTATTCGCATTATTTGCACGAAAAATTTAAATAACATGATATAATGCGAGGGGAATGAGAGGCGCACGATGGCGTGTACTCGTCGAGACATTAATATCATTACGATCGAAACGAGGACCAGAAGTCCTCTGGCGTATCCGAAAAAAATGAATTTATTTATTTGTAATCATATAAAATAATATAATATACTTCGTATTATTTGCATGAAAAAAATGTAAATCAATGAATAATGAGAAGAAAATGAGAGGTGTACGATAGAGTGTTTGGAATCGAGTATACAGCGAAGAAGTGGATGGGGTGTAGAAACGAGAGTTCCATACAAAAAAAAATATAATTTATTCGTTTGTAATTACACTGAGGAAAAGAAAGGGTTAGATTAAGCAAATGCGCGGTGACATTCGTTCAAAGATATATTCGGTTGGTACAACAAGAAGCTTTATTTGAATCGACGAATTTTGACCAAATGGAAGCAAATAATCGTTTAACAAAACAATGCTTTATTTGTACCAAACAAATAACAGCTTTGAAAGTACGTCAACGCGACTTTTGGTTAATCCAACAAATTTTTTTTTCTCCGTGTATATAAAAGAATATAGAATTCGTATTATTTGCATGAAAAATCTGAATAATATACGATATGATGAGAGGGGAATGCACGATGGAGTGTTTAGGATCTTGTGTGGACGGGGTGTACGAGGGAGGCTAGAAAAATCGATTCTTCCATCGGAAGATATCCAGCCCGCTGTCATGGCCACGTAAGATCGAAGGTGTAATCGATCGACCACCTATAGAGCCCGACGTTCATCCATCATCTCGTTTCGACGACTCTCGCTGGCTCTCGGCTCTCGCGGTCTTCGATAATCGAATTCTTCTCGTTCCCGCGGGGCCCTCTGACCGTGCCAGTGAGTTCTCGCCGGAGAGAGCTCAGTCAAGCGAACGCTTTCGCACACGGCACGACCCTTCTGCCATTTTAGAATTGATTCGATGCGAGTTTCGTACCTCGCGATAATCAGAGAAGAAGGATATGGTATACTAATTCGCCGAGCAATTAGAATCGATAAACGGATCGATCAGACTCTCGCATCGAACTGCGCATGCGTGCGGCTCAGTCGCAAAAAAAATCGTCCAGCCTCTCCGCAGACCTCTCGGGGTCACGAGTTTCGAAACCTCAAAAATTATATCTTCCCTATTCCGAGTTCGAACAAAGAGGAGAGTCTCCCGGCGTGTTTTTTGAGGCAAACACACGTGCGCCTGCGCGAGGGGCTTTCCAGGAACCGGCATCAATATAACCTGGATTAGGATCGTCGACGGCTTCGACGACTGTTAACCACCTCTATCTCTTCCTACTCTCATGTGTGTAAGCGATTGTGAGCTTCGAGCCCCGAGCATTATCTCTTCTCTTCACCAAACAGCGTGAGCGATAATGTATAACCGAGAAACTCGTCACGGTGTCCCCTCTTTTGGTAAATCAATATAGTATACATTATCTAGAAAAAAAAAAAGAAAAAAAAATAACAGGCGCGTCTGTGTTTGTCATCGGAACGCGCCTCTCCACCTTGAACTTCTAATAACCGTGATAAAACGAGGGCCACGGTAACGTCCTATCTGTCTCTCCGACTTTTACCTTATCTACCGAAAATATGTTTTTTTTTCGTACCTAGAATGATAACGAATTCGTTACCATGTTTGTCTTTCCCCAATTTTTTTAGGCGTGAAAGTTTGTACTGCAAATTTCGCGTGGGAAGATCGAAAAGGAAGAGTTTGTGTACGGCGAGACGGAAAACGAAAGCAGTCGGCCCAGGGCGAGTGGTGGGCAACAAGTGACCATACCGTCGAGCCAGAAGGATCGCTGGCATGGCCCGCGGTTGTGTTAGTGTGAGACTTTCATACACACGGACACACACAACGTCGAGTCTGTCTCGTGCTGGTCGTCGACCAGCCGGTCGTTCTCGACAATCGATATATCGAGCGTGCGTGGGTGACTCCGTTGGGAACAGCGTGGAGGGTACAACCTCGTGTATATCCTCGGTCTGCCATACACACCGCCGATACACTCGTATCCCCGTATCGGGAATAGGAGCGTGCTTTTGCTCTCGCTACATCTGGCTCCTAGGTCCGTAGCACTGTGGTGGTAGCGGCGATGCTCGGAGCTACAGGCCACAAGAGGGGTTGAATCGCGCCGGCGGGCTTGCCTTACGTGGGGTTTGCGGTAGGCCATGGGCGATTTAAGTTCGGCCGTGCGGTCAGCCGTGCGGTCAGCCGAGCTTTTTCCTACGCGCCCTCCGACGGCCCTTCCGCGTCCCTTTCGCTTCTATTTTTTTCCCTCACTCACCAGTCAGCCCCGGGAAGACTATCGGAGGTCGTCCAACTTTCCGGAAGATCGTGGAGATCGCGCATGCTTCGATCATGCGCAAGGCGTGTCGCGAAAGGGTTGCGATCGCGGACACTGCGTCCACGACCCGAGCCACGAATCTTCTTGGATGATAAAGAAGCCGTACAACAGGAAGTTGGAATTTCTGATTGCAGTGAGAGGGGAGACCTCGTCGAGTCTCTTCGCCGCGGCAATGTTTTAGCGTATTGATCCGGTCGAGGGGGGAGGTTTTAGTTGAGCCGGCGGTAAGAGAGAGCTTCGGCTTGCGGCGAGGCGGCGATAGTCGTTGCGAGGGGTGGCCGAAGAGAAGGACGAAGAGCCCCCGAGGTGGTGTTACACGATGGCTCTAGCTGCTGTGGCCAGCCGGCGGGGGGGGGGAGGGGTGGTCGAAAGGGCGAGAACGAAAGGAAACGCAGAAGGGCCGCGGAGGAGGAGGGAGAAGAAAAGTGCGAGGGGTAAAAACTGGACGACTGCACTTACCCGCTCATAATCACCCCCGAGCCTCGACCACTTCGGCTACTGCAGTCCGTGCACGGTGGCCCAACGGCGGTGCACTTCACCGCTGAGCGCGCACACACATACATCGTGCAATTTCACTCATACACAAAAATAAGAACGGAGTTAAACGCATCCACAGATAGCCCTCCCGCGAATGAGCGCGATACACGTATATGCGAGGGAAAAAAAAAAATTGATTCTCACGGCACAGTAAAGCGGATGCGACTTTATAGAATCGTGTGCGATTATACTCCACCGTCGAATGTCCGCTCCACCCCACCGACCGGCGTCCGAAATAAAAGGTTTTAGCTGCACGAAGTGTGGCGTCGTCGAGCCGTTTTCATCGCTATGCAAAATGCATAGCGCGTGGTCACGACGTTGTCGCCGACACCTGTTTACCCTCCGGGGCTTTGCAAGTAATTCTATTACAAGTAGTACATTGTTGAATTGTCGCCAGTCTATAGAGTCTCACTCGGTCGTGCGAGCTTTATTTACCGCGGCCAGGGAAAGGTTTCCGTCGGGTCCACCTGGCTCTCTCGTCTTCATCGATAAGTTTACAACTCGTAATCAAAACCATTTTTTTTTTTCACCTAGCGTTGTGTTCCGCTTTTCCTCATTTTTTTTTAACCTCTCGCCGCTTCCCCTATGAAGTTCCAGGGTTCGCGGAACGCGCCACGTGTGACCCGAGCGATTAATTCGAACCGCCTTAACGGTAAAACTGGAATCAATACTCGGCGTCGGATAATAGAATTAAAGCGACGATGAAATACCACAGTCGGTAACGAAGACTGCAATCCATTTTTTTTTTCATTCCGTGGAGGTGCAGAAAATTTGCAACCGCACTCCTATTATCGGAGTCTTCGCCCATCAATCGCGCAGACACCGGGAATTTACCTTTCCCCAGAAAAGCTTCGCACCTATGAAAAAAAAAAATAAAAATAAAAATGAACGTTCAACCGCCCCCCGACGAGTTCAGCTAGGCTATCGCGGGCTTCCGCGCGAGTCTCTCGGAAGGCTATCCGAGACTAGCGCGGGAGACTCGGGGATAGCAGCCACCCTCCTTACGTATGCACACCCTTGAATAATTGCCGCTCATTCGCTCAAATTATCCCGTAGTTTCCGCGTCGAGCGATGTAAAATCATAATAACACTCTTGCGCAGCTCTGAACTGACTGCACTCCGGTGCTGGTATAGCGTGAGGCTCTCGCGGTCGGTTCGACGTGGCCTACACACACGCTTCCATGCATTTATGGATACCCTATACATATCATATAAACACACACACACACATATATGAATACACATATATATAAACACACACATACCTAAACACACACACACATATTTATACATATATATATTTATATTTATGGCTGCTTGTGGGGGTTGCGGGACGTTTGTGTGTCCCTCGCGCGTCCATCCAAGTTGAGTTCCCAGTCTTCCTCGGTGTCTTCTCTGATCGTTTCCACGTAAATGCGTTTGCCCAGGGAAGCATACTCGCGCACGCACTATTTCTCTGCTGCTGTTGCTGCTGCTGCCCTTCGCCGGTTACCTCGCTCGGGCGCGTTACGTGGAAGAAATAAAATGTTGGTCGAGGAGTTGCGCCGCGCGGCTCTGAGTTACACACAAAAGAAATAAAGAGTGCGAATGAGGGAAGAGGAAGGGGGCAGCACGAGCCGTGTAAACACCTATCAGCAGGTTCATCTCCGTACTTTACCGTGTATACATGTACGCTATATAATATGCCTATTGCAACCCAAGAATATCGCAGTCGGGCTTGAATTACTAACGGCCATAACAATTTGATGTGTTTCAGAAGGAGCCTCCAGTTCTATGCTGGCGAAGCCAATCCGTAAGTCGACGCCACAGTTTCAACGATTTAATCTCGGTTTTTGTTTACACCTATGCGCTCCCGCATTGCAAGCCGTATCGCGTGACGATAATTGGCCCTAATAAATTTTTCAAATGACAAGTACTATTGTGTCGTTTTTTTTTTCTTTTTTTTTTTTTTTTTTCATCGTGCAATTAGCGTAACGACGATTAGATGACGAAGGTACAAGCTGATGACCGATTCGAATTAGCCGGTTGTTCCTCGCCGCGTGTATCGGCGTAGCGGGAGTTCTCGCGCTCCTTCGCTGCCGGCTGACACCTCGCGCCTCCTCCCCGGCCCCGCGGTATTACTTGACACGTCGTCGGGTACCTAACCGGTGGAAACGCACACTCCCGCGGTGGTCAGCGGCGACGCACCGGCCGATTACTTACTCTCGGCGCTATGGCGAATTAACGACGAATAACGCGGTAAACCGGTTCGACCCGATGTTATACCGCGAGGTCCCGGCATCGGCACGCAAAACATGCCTAACTACCACACCGCGTCGCGTATCCTCTTCGTACTTCTTCTATCATCTATACCGTTCCTTCCTTCATGGATTTTCTTTCTTTCTTTTTTTTTTTTTTTTTGGTCTCTCTTCCTCTCGCGTCCGGCGCTCTTTATCCGCGTACTCGAGCGAGCATTCCTCGGCGCGCGTTTATCCGCGACGCGAATTAATGAAAACACGCGGACCAACGCGCACTGATAAAGCGTATCGTCCTCACTGGCTCGCGCGCGCCGATCCGTTGCCTTCGTCGAGTCTGCTCGCCCGCGATCTCTCTATCCTCACTCCGAACACACCCCACGTGGAAGTAAAAAAAAAAACCGTTTACAGTGTGTACACACTGTTTTAAGCGCGCGAAATTGCATTGCTCGAATATTTCGTATCGTAGATCGGTAGGATAATGTACGTAGGGGTGAGACGCTTGTAGGCTGTCTCGAAGTTATCGCTGGGTGGATACATGCAAAATGCGAACGCACAATCTCCGATCAATCCGCGGCTTGAATATGTAATAATTTAATTAGCGGTTGGGATTCATTCGAGCGCTGCTTCTCCGCTCTCTTTCTCCAACTGGCGGATGTAAGGGTGCTTTTTGGCGCAGTTGCTGATTTAAATTCAGCGCCCGGACAATCTGCACCTATAGCGAGGAGGGCAACAGCAGCAAAAAAAATATTCAGATTTTTTATTTATTTTTATTTTATTTATTGAGGGAGTAACTCGTTTACAGAAAATTTACACAATCTCACGTTGTGAATCTCGAACACGAGACATATGAAATTTGAATGGATAACACTACTATAGAATTTGAATATACAGTACTACATAATACATAATCCCGAATAACATTTTTCGTTAAAGATTATTAATATAACATCAGATACATATGACTATAAATATAGAAACCGATGAGACATTTTTTTTCCAACTCCATTATTTTTTCAATTTCAATATTTCTCGAATTCCATTCCTTTTCCAATTGTTTTTCAGCTACAGGAATGTAAATTTATCCAGTCGCATCGCTTCGAATGGAATTCGAAGCGATGCGACTGGATGACGTGCGATGAAATTGTTGCGCCAGTTTTATGTCGGCTGATTTAGGCTAAGCGTCGGTACTATCCGGCCCTATAGTTAGGGGGAAAAATGCAGCAAATGCAGCAAAAAATTATTCTCAGGTGTAAATAATATTTCTTGCCATTCCATTCTATCTTCAATCGTTCTTTGTCCACCGCGACATAAATTTATTCGGACGGAATGGAATTCGAAATGTTTGCGACTAGGTGACGAGCGTCCGATGAAATTGTTGCGCCAGTTTCATGTCGGGTGTTATTAACGACCACTGGATAATTATAAAACGATCCTGCGAACGTGACAAAGTGAGTCACATAGCCGGTGTGTGTTCCCAGAGTCGCGTATTGTTTCACCGAGTGCGGTGGAACAGGAAGCCCATCGCTTTATTACAGGGTACTTCCGGACACGGTAAGCACACGTGCGTCCACCACGTAGGTTCTTTGACTACGACCGACACAAATCTATCTCGGTCGTTTGACCCTGTACTATTGCGACCAAAAGTATCGCGTTGTTTCACAATTTTTCCTTCCCTCTCTCTGCCTCCTCCTCTCGAGTCCGTTCCGAGCCGATTATTCGGTCGAACAAACTTTTGCGAAACATTGTACGAAGGCGAACGATGAAAAAACGATAGCATGCACATATAGAGTAACGATACGCGTGTACAATAAATACGGGGAACGAATGTTCGCTAAAACACGCGATCTCGTGTCAAACCGAGCCGAGCAGGAGAGCAGAGAGAGGGCAGAGAAGTGTGAGGCCGTTGCCACAGAGGTAATTAAGGAGCGGCGTTAATTTCCGAAAAAAAAAACGAGAAATACGCGGTTGAAGCGCCGCGATCACCGGTGAGATAAAAAAAAAGAGTGAAAATGAAAACAACAAAAAAAAATTGTACGGACGATTACATCGAGGCAACGAGTGCTCACGCTCGTTTTTAATACACGGAGAGACGGGGCGGTGTCCCGTTGTATTTGTGTCGTACGTTGGCCGCTCGGTTGTACGGTGTACAGGAGATGAACAAAAAGACAAACGCGAATGCGTTCCTTTTTTTTTGACGCTCCGCTGATCCCGATTGCGTACGTGTACCTGTTCGTCCCACGAATTCCGGTAATTATCATAATTGCTCGCCGACTGTCGGGGTATGTCTCTTGTGCTCTCTCCGCGCCCAAATCGACGATCCCGCAACTGCTCGCTCGATTTACCATCCCCTCCCCTACCCCGTTTCTTTTTCTCTCTTTCGAGCCTCTAAGTGGACGATTTTTCTTGAAAGGAGAACGGAATTACACTACACACCGATGCATCGGTCGGGCTTTAAAGGAGATCCTCAATATCGCATAATAATTGCGAAATTACCTTCAAACTGCCCCGTTTGCTATTAATTACACGCACCCCTTTCCACGACCGTCCCGACAACAATGTGGATTCTTTGTTGCGGAAAGAGATGCGTTTCTTCGATGCCCCGCGGCGGACAATTTTCAAAGGTATCATGTTAATGATTTTGTAACAACTCGCAACCCCTATTAAAAAAAAGGGGCATTTAAAAAAGGGTCGGCGTTTCCGTTGAAACGCGTGATACCCGCGACAGGCGCAACCTCGGCCAGTGTACGCGGCCTGCAGGTGGAAACTTCGCCTCGTTAGGCGGTGTTAATTATTTCACGTAGGAAAAATTGCGAACTTGCGTTCGGATCGACATGCCATGCCAGCTCGTACAGTCCCTCGCAGTCGAGCCTTTATTTTTCCGTGACGCTCCTCAAACCGAGCCGTCACGTGCACGGGGAAACGTCGACGCTTCACGCCTGTACAACGGCGGTGCAACCCTTCTGTAACGAGATATTATTTACCTTCATCGTGTAATTTTTTTTTCTTTTTTATTCTCTATCCCTCACGCAATTTTTTTTTCCTCGTGAACCGTTACTATAATTGCAAGGAGTATCGAATTACCTGTAAAATTGGCTTCGTGTACGACTTTAAACAAGTAATTGAATTCCTCGATTATCTTTCTTTCCTCTCCGGTATCGGTTTTATTCGTGAAATTACACGTAATTTGCATTATAAGTTACGTAGAGCGGTACTGCACGTCGGGAGCCCTCTTTTATTTTTTCTTTTTTTTTTTCCACTTCTTCCTTCTTTTTCCCCTCGCGCATCGGCGCCACTCCTGAGAGTTCATCATCGAACTAGCCCTCTCCGCCGCCGCTATTAGCGAGGGCGCTTGTCCCGACGGTACGACCTACGCGAAAGAGAGAACCCTATTCTTCGTAGACTTTTTGCATCGATTAATTATTTCGCTTGAATCAATTGTCCGTACAGGAAGAACGTGCCGTTCGAGCGTTGTCTCCTCGCGAGGGCAGGTGCACTCTGTGGCCGGAGAGGGATTGTGGGAAGAGCTTTCTTCCGCGAGCTACAACCGACCTCCCTTCGTAACAAGACACATTATAAGTTTTTCGCGGGGGTTAATTCCGTCGGTGATAACACTGCGAGCCCCGGCATTTCTCACTCCCCTTCTTCCCCCGCCTTTCGCGTCCGCTGTCGCGCCGCATCCCCTTCGCTCCTTCCAGAAACTTGCAACCCTCACCCCCCGAAAGGTCCAGCTTGAACTAAGAGCGCGGCTAAGAGTTCCTACGAGAGTCTCCGCGGTTAATTAAACGCATAGATCACCGTCCATTCCCCCCCGCCTCGGAAACCTGGGCAAGCCTCTTCGCCGCGGTCCAGCGGTCGAGTTATGAACGCGCGCATGTTTCCCTCTTCGCCACTCGTGCAGACTTCTTCGAGTGCATCTCCGGGCGAACTTTATCCCGTTCACCTGACGTTACCGGGGACAACATTCTCTCGCACTTTATAATCTTTCGTTTCCCCCACTCCCACCTCCCCCCCCCCCCCCCCACCGCGCATCGCATGTCCCGGACCATAATTCATGCACTTTATATCATATTTTTATGACCTCACGTTCGAGAGGTCGGTGTCATAGTGCCGAAAAAAAACGTTGGGCCACAAAAAATAATAATAAAATAAAAATAACGCCCCGAATCGTTAAATTTCTTTCCGCACGATATGAACCTTAAATTCACGCGCGGAGTAGCAGAAGCGCAGTTAATGCTGGCCGAGAGGCAAGAGTTTGTGTGGGGCCCGTCGAGTCACTCCGAACGCTCTTCGGTTATGTATATTATACAGGTACCTTTCTCATATCCACCTCTCGTCAATATTTTATTTCGTGAAGGAGATCGCCACTAGCTGCCTCGACTCCTCGGCTTCCTACTCCACGCCCACGTGTCGCGCGCGACCTTATGCTATAGCTATATATACCGTACACGGTATATATATTTATATATATATATATATGTATGTGTATGTGTATATATATGTGTGTACGAGAGAGGCAACGAGGCACACAAGGTGTGTGCTCGCCACTTCGAGCCCGATGGGCCACCGCGTGCATACCGGTTTTTTTCGGGAGAGAGGAAGATACAGAGTATAGAGAAAAAAAATGAAAAAAGGAGAAACGATACACTCGACAGAGCAGCTTGACCCTGCACACGCACTCACACGAGTGTCCGAGCTCATTATGGTTCACACCGCGCGGTGACCCTCGCTCATCTCATTCCGCACCTTCTCTACCTCTACGACGATTTCTCAAGTCCCGAAAAATATCCTGTAACGCTGTGACGTTCCGGGGATACGTATCGTTACCTACACGATGGCAGAGGCACCGGAAATCTTTTACTACTTAAAAATCAATCATTCGTACCGATAGTTTAATTCGTGGATTTAAATCTGGATTTAAATAGTGGATTTTTCATATTTTATTATTTCAGTTTAATACTCGGTTGTTACATAGGTCAATTTTAATTCTGGTTTGTTGTTTTTATTGTGTGATTTTTTGCCGCGCCTTTTAGTTGTTATTTGCTGCAGTGAGTTTGGCACCGGAAATCGCTTGCTACTTAAAAATAAATTATTCGTACCCATAGTTTAATTCGTGAATTTTTCATATTTCATTGCTTTAGTTTAATTTTTGGGTGTTACATAGTTTCATTTTAATTATGATTTGGTATTTTCATTGTACAATTTTATCGCTGCGCTTTTTAGTTGTTGTTCGCCGTTGTGTCTTTAGCACCGGAAATCTCTTACAACTTAAAAACAAATCATTTGTACCGATCGTTTAATTTGTGGAATTAAAAAAATATTTTATTACATGTTTAATTTTTGGTTGCAACATAGTTTAATTTTAATTATGATTCGTTATTTTCATTGTATAATTTTTCGCCGCGCCTTTTAGTTGTTCCTCACCGTTATACGTTCGGGTAGGGTATCCTTAGTGGGCTTGCCCGGGGACACGAATAAAAGAACACTATATTCTATTCTAAATCACCGAGAGCCCGAGCTGAAAGGAGGAGGAGGAGTGTATACTCTTGCGAATCGACGAAAGAATCGCGAGCATGCGCGTTTCGCTATCTTAATAACTCACGCGATATAACTATGGTAAGCTTTCTACCACCGCCTCCGGCGAGGAAATTCTTCGGTGCCTCTTTCTCTCCGCCTCCCGTTTCTCGGGAAATCTCTCCCCGGCAAATGCCTCCGTAATATGCAGAACATTCCTCGTCCTCCGCGTGTAATAACATTCGGGCTGGAATTCTATCTTAAACATCTTTATTTTAGTTTCTTTTTTTTTATTACCAAAATAAATTAAAATTTCGCTCTAATCTCTTGATATATGTCGACGAGGAATTTCATATCCGTCTCTTTGTATATCGGCAAACGTATACCTGCGCCGCTAAGATTTAATTGAGTCCGCTCGACTCTCGGGGCTCCGAGACTTTTTCGCGGCTAATTAATTTGAAGCTCGCGCTGGGAGGGGGTGGGTTTTCGGTGAGGATGAAGAAATCGCTTGGGTGCAATCTCCCGACGCAGAAATATGTAGAGAGCACTGTTACACCCGGCGAGAGACGAAGGAGATACAGGGGACCTCGGAGTGGGTCCGGGTATTCGGTATCGTCGACGTCTTTTGCCGCTCTCGGACGACCGAGAGGAGGAGAGAAACAACGAGAGTGCCGGGCGCGCGCGAACAAATTAGCTCTCTATCTGAAACAACTTCTTGGAATAGCCGTTACTCACGTGCGTGCCGCAGCGGAGGAGCGAGAGAAAGGAGGAGAGAAATCGGCGGGAGAGCCCGAGGAAGAAGAAGAGGAGTCTCTGGATCTTCGAGCCGTGTGACGCGCCACCGGGGCGCGCGAAGCGGCAAAAGAAGAATAGAGCGTGAAGCGGAGACTAAAACGAAAAGTGAGAAAAAGTATAAAAAAAAAGCTACGAAGTGAGGAGTTAAGAAAGTAGAAGGTTGGCAAAGAAAAAAAAAGAAGGAACAACCATCGTCGAAACCACACAGCCAAACAATTTCGAATTTCGCGCAGCTCGCACGAGAGGGGACCGCTCTATCTGCGGAGGCTGCCCTGCAGCTGAGAGCTGCAACGGCTCCGGGATAAGAGGATCGTTCGAGGCGTGTTTAACAGCTCGGGATATTTATACGCGAGTCGCCTCTCTCGCGCGCGCGCGCGTGCGATAGAGTGTCTTTTTGTCGTTCGGGTCGAATACGACGAGGACGAGGAACGCGAGAGAGGAACGACGTTTCCTCTCCCATACACATCGGGCCAGAGCGGGATCCTACAGCCGGGATGCCTGAGGTATCTCCTTGATTGCCTGATCCTAATTAATTCCTTCGCGGCTGCGCCGTGTCGTTTATCTCGAACGTTCCCGCATCTCGGTGAATTTACGTACCGGGGCGGCGAAGAAATCCCGCTGTCTCTCCATCCTTGACAGGTTTTTCTTTTTTTTTTTTTGCGAAATTAAATAAAATTGGAATAAGGCTCGAGGGATAATGCGGGGGAGACGCAGGATCGGTGAAATAGATTTTGGTTCTCCGGAGCGGGACCTGGCAGGCCGTCAGAGTTACGTTTGTCCTGTTAATTTTAATCGGCCGCACAGCATGGCTTTCACGGGAATTAGAAGGGGTTGGCATCGGCTCGTAAATGCCCGTCGACGAGGCTGAAGCTGCTGGTTCTGCTGCTGGGCTGTCGACTGCTGGCTACGGGTCGCCACGGCTCTCCGCCGCGCTTGATACACCGGGCACGATCGAATGAATCAACAGAGACAATTAATAGCCCGGCTGGCCCCTTTGGAAAGCGTCGGTACGACCCCCCGAGAATGTGCGGACAACAAATCTATCTGTCCGGTTGTTGGGGGTATCTCCTCCGCCCACGATTCTCTATGGTCTCCAGCCTCGCACTCCCTCCCTCCCTCGCCCCGTAGCCTCGAGACCGTTCGACCGTCCGGAACGGAGTACCCACTACGGACAACTGCTGGTATAAGTAACACACCACTAAAGAGCGTTGGGAAAACAGTATAGCGGAAGCTGGTCATCCGTGCACTGGGCGGGTGAGAACTAACCCCTTATCGCCCTTGACAAACGGAAGGCTCTTCGCTCCAAACACACATACACACACGATCCGTTTTAGCTACCCTCTCGTACTCGACGATTAGTGCGGTTGGTACTTTGATTTTCTTCTTGTCAACTGGCAATACCATTCGAATTTTGAGCGATTTTACCCCCTCGATGGAGCACTCTAGGAAGCTGGATTCTTGCGTAATTCCGACTGGAGGGAAAGATAAACCCTTTTTAAAAAAACCGCATCAAAAATGGTTTTAATTGAGCCGGAGTGAGTGGATCTTGCGCTCATTGATAAGATTGAGATTTGACAATTCCAAAGGTTTGTAAAACACTGGGAAGTATAGAGAGTGAGGGTGGCGAAAATCTGTGCTCACTCAACGGACAGCTGGAGGGTTGTTAGGCCGCATTCGCAGCAACGCTTCCACGTCTGATTGTCTTTCAGGTACGTTTGAAAATCGCGTTTGATTTTCTTTTTGTAACTGGCAAAACCATGCGAACCGTCAGGAAGGAAAGATAAATCCTTTAAAAAAACCCGCATCAAAATGGTTTTATTTGAGCTACGGTGACTGTATCTTGTTCCCATTAATAATGTCTTATAGTAAGCCGCAGATTGGAGAATTCCAAAGGTTTGCAAAACACTGGGGAGTACAGAGAGTGAGGGCGGCAAAAATCTGTGCTCACTTAACGGATAGCTGGAGGGTTGCTGGGCCGCATTCGCAGCAACCCTTCCACGTCCCGTCTCATCGAGCCCGCCAGTCCTGGCTCGTTCCATATATCTCTCTCTTAGTCTCTCGCACCCTCCGACAATATTTAAGTCATGTTTTAGGCGTAATTAAATGGCAGAGGGTTCATACCACGGCTTTTCACTTGGCTCTCCACTCTCCGTCTCTCCCTCCCTCTCTCCCCCTTTTCTCCGCGCGGCGCGGACCCTCCCACGCAAATTATCGCATTTAACCCGCTCCCGAGGCTCTGCAACCCTAACAGGCCGACGCGCCCGCGGTAATAATGTACTTTTCATTAGCCCCATAGCCACGGACTGCTGCTCGACGCGCTGAGAAACGACGGCGTGCGCCCGGGGATTCCCCTCTTTCTCTCTACACACAGTTTCGCCTCGCGCGCGCCTATTGCCTTTCCCACCCGCCAGATTCAGCCTCGAATATTCATCACTTTCGCCAACCCTTTACTCTCTCCTGTCCGACGTCCCCTATACATCCTTCCTCCTCTCCTCTCTCATTTACTCCCGCGAGCCCGTTCAAACTCCGCTCCTCGAGCCCGCGAACTCAACAGGTCTTAATTGCCGCCGACAGATTTCTCGCCCGGCACTCCTCACCCGGGGAATCCCCTATCAGATTTACGATCTTCACTGATAAATGAAAAAAAAAAAAGAAATTATCATCCGTGTTCCTACAGTCTATTGACCTCACGCAAAAATATCTCTTTTCGTTCATCGAAGGCTCAAACACAATTGTCCCCGAAGCCGCGAACACCTGCCAACGTTTCTCTTACCTTTCTTTTTTTCGAATTCAAAACCCGGTACGTAAGCGACGAATCGAGGATTGAGAAGCACACATGTGCCTGCGATTGAGAAATCAAGCCAAGAGAACCTTCCGATTGGGATATCTCGGTCTTTAATTGTTTCAGGCTTCTTTCCTTTTGCTTCGACAGCCGCGAGTTCGAGATAATACGAGGGTTTCTTTTTTGATAAATTGAGACGGCCCTTGGGCATGCAGGGAGGAGTCCCTCCTCTCGGGGCTAGCGAGAGAGACTCCTGTCAGTGGCCGTGCTCTAATAGCCCCGGAATAACCCTTGCTTTGCATCTCACCTGTTGCTCGATAGTCCGCCCTCATCCTCCTCGACACCTCCTCCTTTTTCGCGTTCCCCGACTCTCCGGCTTTCTATACACCTCTCTATCTCCCTCCCGCTTCCCCCGACACTCGCTCCTTCGCTCTCGCTAATTAAAGAGTCAGACAGTGGCCGGGTGTTTAATACTCCTCCACCCACCGTCCCTTCGCCGATCTCTCCTTCCTCCTGTATACACGCCGCGGTGAGTCCCGTCCCGTCGGCGGATTCAGCACCCTTCGAGGCCTTCCGGGCCTCCGGAGTGCCGGTGTTCCTCTCGGTTTCACAAGCCTGGAATTAATTAGCGGCTGTTAACCGGCGGCAACTCTCGAGAGCCCTCCCACGCAGTTTCCTGCGGGTATCACCGCGACTCATTTAGGGGATGTTTATTTTAATTTTACTCCGTCTTCAGGATCGTTGAGAGAACCGACCGAGGACGTCGTCCCAGCAAGAGCCACCCTTTTTCCACGTCGACCTCGTCCGACTCTCTCGCCACTCAGCTCTCATCCCTCGCTCCGGTGACTCGACGACTTTTTCCCGTTTTCTTGATTTTTTTTTTTATTACTCAATTAACTTATTCTTTGCTCTGTTGTTTCTTCGTCTTATTCTTCATTTGCGGAGCGGCGTAGCAAGACCGCACACGCGGTCGGTGCGACGCGTCGCCGCGACTCGTATTCTCCGGGGATGGAGTTCTTGGTTGTGCGAACTCGATGCTATGACCCTTTACCTTTTGTATTTAACCCGCTGCAGGAAATCGACCGTCTTCTTCGTCCTCACTTCGGGGCTTTTAAAATAAAATCGAGTATAATACGGGACGGAGCAGAGAGCCGAATACGAAGAGATATCACACAAGCTTCCCCGGCGAAACGAGACTCGCTGGATTCCCTCGCAATTATTTTCTCGTTATATTTACCTCTACCTCGGCAGGAAGGAGGGGGCGAGGCGAAAATACACGCGGGTGAGACACGACGTCTAATTATCGCCGTGCAAAATATAATCGGTGTGTGTGCCTGTTGCCGCCGCGGCCGCACGTACCCCCCCTGTTATTAAGCCGGAGCGCACTGGCGAGAGGGCAAAATGAGTCGAGAGTCGGAGAACGATGAGGCAGAGACGGGAAGGGGGGGCAGTATGAGAGAATTTCGCCGCGTCCGCGAGAGAGAATCGTTTCTCGCGAAAACGCTCTGGGGCCCTCGCATTTCTGCACGAGATGCTCTCGATCATCGAATTTTTGCGTCGCTTCCTTACTTTTGACCAGTGGAAAAGATTGACGTCTGACAACAAAACAAAAAAAAGAAGAGACAAAAATAAATAATTTAGTGAGAAACAACGAATTTTTTTAACCTGTCGTTCGATGATAAATTTCTCGGCAACGATGGCGATAATTTCGTTCGGAGGTGGAGGACAAAAGTAAATAAGAAAAAGAAGATCTCTCTCCGGAATAAACGAGCCGGTTAATTAATTCGCGGGTTGCTAAATAAAAAAGAAAAACCCCCAAAGAGATATCGGCGAGACGTCTTCGTTATTTCCACTGCGGCAACAAGGGGTTGGCGGAGATTATTTCGTTACTCCGAGCCGGCCGAGGAAGGCGAGGACGACACCGCGGATGAGAAAGAAAGTCATCCGCGCAATTAGCCGCTGTACAATTATCTTCTGGGGTTGGTTCTCCGCTTCCCGGTCTCTTCCCCGTCCGGCTCGACGCGGAAGTCGCGTCTCGAGTACTGGCCAAGGTATCGAAACAAAGTAATTCAATTACGTGCGAAAAACTTTTGCCCCATTTATTTCAATCTTGGCGTCGGGGCAACGAGCGAGAGAGATCAAAAAAGAAAGGAACAAAAAAAGAAAGAAAGTAGGAAGAAGAGATCCGTGAAATGACGAGGTGGAAAAATAGAGCCTCGAGCAGTTTGCCAAAGGATTCGGCGAGAGATTGAATCTCACCCACCCCCCCCCCCCCCCCCCATCCTGATGGTAATTCCGTCCTTCTCTTCTCGCTTCGTCTCGTGTTCGGCAGATAACATTTACCAGCAATTAATGCCGTTTCTTATATACATACACTACACAAACGTTGGCACAGAGGAGTAATAAGAGGGCGAAGGGACAAAGGCAAAAAATCATCCCGAATTCCTTTCGAGACTCCGCTCCGGACGTTAAGAGGATCATAATAAAGGGGGGGGGGGGGAGGAGAAAAAATACGAAAAATAAAATAAGATAAACTTGGGAGGGGGCGAGAGAGGTGAGGGGGAGGTTGAATGAAAGAATAAGGAATGAGAAAAGGAAAATGAACGGTCTTTGTCTCGAGCGACGTTCGTCTTGAGAATTTCCTTCATTCGAAGCACCTCTTGCCCTCCCCACCCCCCCCCCCCCGGTTCTCTTCCTTCTTCCTTTCTCTCCTCGGCAACGACTCCCGAGGATCGCGTCTTTGATAATTATCCTTATACCAGCATCCTCCTTAATCTTTGCACTCCTCGATCTCACTCGCTCCTCCTCTCGAGCCCAAAGATGAAGCGAACGGAGAGTAAGGAGCAGAAGAAGAAGAAGGGCCTCTCCCGGTATGAATGCCCGGCCCGGGCAAAAATAATATTTTATACACAACAATGGCGGAGAGAGTACCGCGAGACCCCTCTTCTCGCGATTGTTATCGCGCCTCGCCGACTCTAGACATCTCGCCCGTTGCCTCCGTACAAAGAACGCGTTATAGAAATATCCCTCTCGGTTATCCTTATCGTCCAACTTTTTTCGTTATACTTTGTGGCCTCTGCCCGCCTCGAGTAACGAACCCGGTACGCCGAGCCGAAAACTTTTCTGCATGAAGATTCCGCGATCCGAAGACGATTCCGCCCTGAGTCTGCCGAAGTTTTACGAATACCTGCATGGATCTGACGAGCAGCGGCTCGGCCGCCGATCACCCGACCGCGGAGCTAGCACTGTGTTTCAATCGCGACGGAGATTTTTTTCTTATTTTGATTTTTCATACTACACATTATACGAAGCCTTGAAAAAGAGCGACGGAGCCGAGGAGTTGAAGACGGAGATACTTAATTGGACACCGGCGTTTCGAAGTGCGCGAGTGCAGACACTTGACGCGTCCGAGCTCACATATTAAATCGACGCTTACCGGTAATGCGTCGCGGAGGTACAGAATCGATGTCCTCGACGCACACGGCGCAGCGACGACAAATTCGTACGTTTAAAGAACGAGTCTCAACGGCGAAGGTCCGCAATTTATTTCTCGTTAATTTTACGGTTCGCGTTTTATTTTTCATAAAAAAAAACATATCTCTTATTTATACTTATATTTATTGTGAAATTAATGAGAAAAAAAATTGTGGGCTTAAGGGGACAACACATTTTCGATAAATGTGGATTTTTTTTTTTTTTTACAGTATGAAGCGCGAGATAGTCGAGTGCGGATCTCACGAATTTTCGAGCGTTCAACCTCTGCACCCTGGCCGATGGCCCGGGGCCAAGATACTCCGTTAAACACACTGCTCCCTTCTTATTGTGCCGGTAAATATCGGGGTGTCTCTCAGGCGCGCACAAAAAAATCCGTCATCCAATCACCCGTGACACTTTATCATCCGAATCTCGAGAGTCATTCCAATCAACGAGGAGGATAGGCGCTCAACACTTCATTAGACTTCCATTTGAAGGAGTCAACCTCGTTGGTAAACTGCTCATACTGCGTAGGCTTTTGTGTATGTGTATGTATACACATATATACACGTATATCTACAGTAATACACGTACAGTAAAGTCTATTATACTTTGGTCTACCTGTTCAAGGTGGGAGAATTTCTCGAGGAGAAATTCATCGCCGGGCACACCCGGCGAGCAGGTTAAGTTTTTCCTTCTCATTCTCACCGCGAGGGCCTCGAAATATTAATCATTATTTCGATGCATCTTCCGTATCTGCAAGATCGGATCCGATAAGCCTGTGACATTGAGATCCTTATCGACGATCGATCCATCCCCGGACGATTCTCGCAATACTACGGATATACATTATAAAAAGAATTCTAAGTTTAATGTACCGGACAGGAAGTTTTTACACAATGACTGGTACATTACATTTAATGTACAATTGTGATGAAAAATTAATATACTTTTTCATTGAAATTAAAGTAAATTATTAAAATTGAAGTATTTCCAATGTTTTTAATACACTGACCATACATTTTTCATCATAATTGTACATACAATTTAATACACCAGTTTTTGCATAAAAACTTCCGGCCCGGTACATTAAGTTACATACAATTTTTTTTCCATGTAAGCAAGGTACGCTACAATGGAGGTTTGGACATTTAACATTGTTTAATTTTTATCATTAACAACAAAGTATGTCAAAGCGTCGCTAAGTCCGACACGAACTTAAATCGATGACTCGAATTGTTACACGCACGTGAGAGATTATTTACTCTCGCCCTCCCGAAGATCATCCGAGGCAGAGCCACTTTTAATTCCTCGAACGACTTCCTCTAATCACTCACCGACATTATCGTACGTCCGAATCTACTTCGTCATTCCGATCTACGTTTCGTGTACGCAAAGCCACACACACATAAACTTACATCCACAGATGCACACGGACAGACAGAAAGACAGACAGACGGACGTTCGTTTTATCGGGAGTCCCAATCGTCGACTCTTTTGCTTCCCCATCGGGTCATCCTCGGTCCGGAGTTCAGTTCGTTCGACAGAGACCGCGAGAAATATATTTTTTTTTAAACCCGAAGCTGCCGTTGCTCGCACGGGGCGTTTATTAATTTCCATCGTTGGCGAACCTCGTGCCCGAATCCGGCTGACCGATAAAAGGTCCCGAAGAAAAAAATCCTACATTTGGTACGACAGCACACCTACACGCGAGAGAACGTCGACGAGGATTTTGTGAGGTCAGGTCGTCGCGCGCGCGAGCGAACCGAGACGGTGAGTCCGGAGAGGAAGAGGAAGATGAAAGAGAGGAGAGACAGAGGTGAAAGGGAAGAGAGATCGGGGAGGGCAGACTCATACTGCGAGAGCTCGTCTCGTCGTGCTATACCGGCGCGCAGTTGGTTTAAGCGCAATTAATCTTCGTTAAGTGAGCGAGCATGCGAGAGAGGCTCTAACGCAGTGGCTGCTGTTGCTGGTTTCCCCTCCACGCTGTATTGCCCGTTACCGGCGACGCGGCTCTCCTCGCTCTTTCTCCTCGTCGTCGTTGACTTTATCGTGCGGCCCCCTCTCGCATCGAACACCCCGCACTTTTAACTCCCGTCCGGCGAATTCAAATCCTCTATCTCGTCGAAATATCGATGTCAGTTTAAATAAAAAGGGAAGAGAAAGAAGGGTTAACGATAATTACGAAAACAGCTCGAGGAGCGAAGGGAGAGCTCGGTGAAATCAGCGAAGCGCCTCATCGTTACAAATGCGCGAGTACTTTAACACGCTACACTGTACGGCGCGAAGGGCTCCGCGCGTTAACAGTGTATGCAGCTCGTCAGTGGAGAGAGGCTCGCTGTGTGCAGACACCGAAGAACCGAGCCTGCGCGCGCCCGAGAGAGAGAGAGAGCGAGCCGCTGATTAAATCTGAGTAATTAAGGGAGTTAACCTCGACTTAACTTGACTTAACGCAGTCACGCCCGCTTGCCCACCCCTCTTTTTATTTACACCGTTTACCGCGCCGCGCGTTATCCGTACGTACGCCACGATACGGTACGGAGGTGACTGCATTGTTTCTTATACGGAATATCCGCCTTGTGGCTTCTCCGTAAGTATTCCTTTTTTTGCATTTTTTTTTTCTTTTCGAAACTTTTTCTTCCTTCGCCTTTTTGCTCGTCGTCGCACGGGGCGACTGCGCTCATAACTCAAAAGCCCTCGACCCCTACCGTTTCTCCCGGTGCAGCTCGAGTGCGTGCACACGCACACGCGCCAACCTATCGGCACGTGAAAATATGCAGCGCCGGACTCCTCTCTTTCCACGGTCGGGAATCATCTCTCGAGCATCGCTTACTCTCCGTCCCGTTCTTTACGTCCACTCGTCCCCCAACTATCCGCATAGTCTATGCTTAATTACGAGCGCAATTTGTTATGTAAATGAAACGGCGGCGATGAAAAGTATGCTGCTCGTTTGCGGGCGTCGGGTGAGAGTATTATATACATACCGTGCTGAGGAGGAGGAGAGAGAAAGAGGGGAAAAAAAGGTGCCGGAGGGCCGAGACGCGTAATTAGCTCGGCCCACACTTTCCGTGCGCATGCACAGCGACCGAACGAAAGAACACAACGTGTTTGTTGCAAGTGTATATTATGTATGTATGCATATATAAACTGAGAAATGCGCCGGGGTATGGCAAGCGAGATCACACCGGGAATTGTAATATAAAGCAGTAGGCGGTGGTAGCTATGAGAAAGTCGAGTGCGGCTCGTCGCTTCCGCGTTCGTATGCAAATCTTTCGCAGCACTCGTGATCATACCGTTCGCGTACGATTCCTATTATAGTTATGGCAAATTATGTCACCCCGGATTTCGGGTGCGTTTGTTGGAGGTTCGAAAACAAAAAGTTCATATTTAAGAATTTTTCTTATCCGATTTGTTAATCCGACGATTCGATTGGTTTGCTTGATTTATTTAAATTCAGCGGAGCGGATCGCACGTGATTGACGATGAACAAAATTGTCAGATATTGCGAACGAGAGGTGTTTGTTGAATAAATGTGGAAACCTTTTCTAGTGTACGTTACGATCGAAAAAAAAAATGTATAATTAACTATTGTTTTTATCCGATTGATAAATCCGATGAACCGGTTTGTTTGCTTGATTTCTTTAAATTCAGCGGAGTAAATCGCACGTGTTTAACGATAAATAAAGGTGTGAGATATTGCGGACAAGTAGTGTTTCTTGACTAAATGTGGAAAGCTTTTCTAGTGTACGCTAAGATCGAAAAAAAAATTGTATGCCGATCTGAGAATCTCCGTGTTGTACCGTCGAAACAACCGAGATCTGTGACTCGAAGTGCCGATCTGTCCGAGAGCAGACGCATTCGTTCTGCACTCGGGTAAGCCTCTCGCGTCGTACAGTGTTGCACAAATGACGAGACGGCTGAGTTCCGGCTGCATTCGAGCGCGTACGAGGGCGAGCACATAGTAGCGAAAAATAAAATGCACGGAGAGCGGTCAGAGACACACGCAGACACACACGGTTAATCCTCGCGTAGTCCCTGCGAAGCCTCGTCTAATTAGCTCGCTGTTGCTATTCGCGTCGCGTGACGTCACGTGAGCTCGTTTGCCCGATGCTGGCCGTGGGCCAGCTTTTCCGGCGAACTATAAACCATATTCGCACCCACGCAACACAATTAGCCAGTGAGGCGAGCGTTGCGAACTCACGGTGGAAAATCGCGGGGAGGGGACTATTTACGAGAGACCCGGGAATTATAATATAGCAGGTTTGTCGCGAGATTCATATAACGTTGTATTATGCGCGAGGCATTGTCGCGCTCTACCAAACGCTTGTTACATTGTATAACAATCTTATATTCGGCGCATACATTTTTTCTTCGAACCAGATTTTATATTGCATAAAAATATGTCTGGAAAATCCACGTGGGACTGAAATGTTTTGACAGCTTATACATGGGTGTTATAGGGGAATTGACCGACTACGAAACCTCTGGTTAAGTCCAAACCTCTTCGGCGATTGAAAAGGAGCATTTCAATATTAACTGCAACTTGCTAACAGCTTGAAGCTAATGTAAAAAACGCGCCAATTTCGCTACCTCATGATCGTGTGGAAATAAGCATGATTGAAAAATCTCAGTACTTATTTCTTTTTTAATTGCATATTTATCTTACACTCCGTCATGTTCGACAAGAAATACATAAAAGATGTTCCATAATACAATGCGGCAAATATATTTGTGATGTTCGATGAATCAGTAAAGTAGACGGTAAAAATAGAGCGTGTTGGAACGATTAACAATAACCGACGAATAACAGGCAGAACGTAAATCATGTAGGTGGTGTAAACTTGTCCTCAATGCAGCGTGTTGGCATATTTATTATACAAGATTTGGAAATTATTAGATTCGGAAGTGGAATCCTGAACAGAGATTACACCACCAGTACGCAAACAGTATGGTAACCGTACGATAACGCCAATGTCACAACGTTCTGCCGATTGAAAGATAAGTGATAAAAGGGAGCGTCGAAAGGGTGGCAAATATTAAACATCAGTTTAACATTTAATAATATCTTGTATTATTTCTTAAGATAGCTGAACTCTTACAGGGTCACCTAAAAATCGTAAGATCAAGAGTTCGATCTGCCCAATTTATTAATGTTTTTTTGCATCATTGCTCCACCGGAAGTGACGCCATAACGGCAATACGTCACTTCCTGTACGAAAATCTCATGCTTCGACCGGAAGTAACGTTTTCTGTGGTGCCGTCATTTCCCGTAGAAAAATTCCATACTGAAAGTGAGCGTACCTTCAATATTTTCACCTACAAGAAACGGGACATGTGTCGCCGTTTCCCGCATATGAGGACTAAAGCTGTACTCATGAGGACCGGAGAAACCGCACGTTGTGTATTTTGATCTAGGGGAAACGGGGACATATGTCCCCGTTTCCCCTAGATAAGTACTACTGGCATACTCATGGGGACCAAGCTATATTTATCTAGGGGAAACGGGTACATGTGTCCCCGTTTCCCCCAGAATAAGTACCAAAGCTATACTCACAGGGGCCAAGGATATACTTTATCTAGGGGAAACGGGGACACATGTCCCCTTTTCCCCCAGGATAAGTACCAGAGCTATAGTCACAAGGACCAAGAGTATACTTTATCTAGGGGAAACGGGGACAGATGTCCCCGTTTCCCCTAGATCAAAATACTCAAGGTGTACATCTTCGCTCCTCATGAGTACACTTTTAGTCCTCGTCTAGGGGAAACGGGGTCAAGTGTCCCCGTTTCCCCTAGAATGAGTATACCCACGATCTTTATGTGTAAACTTTCGTCATTCATCTAGGGGAAACGGGGACATGTGTCCCCGTTTCCCCCAGAATAAGTACCAAAGCTATACTCACAGGGGCCAAGGATATACTTTATCTAGGGGAAACGGGGACACATGTCCCCGTTTCCCCTAGATAAGTACTACAGGCATACTCGTGGGGACCAAGCTATATTTATCTAGGGGAAACGGGGACAGATGTCCCCGTTTCCCCTAGATCAAAATACTCAAGGTGTACATCTTCGCTCCTCATGAGTACACTTTTAGTCCTCGTCTAGGGGAAACGGGGTCAAGTGTCCCCGTTTCCCCTAGAATGAGTATACCCACGATCTTTATGTGTAAACTTTCGTCATTCATCTAGGGGAAACGGGGATATGTGTCCCCGTTTCCCCCAGAATAAGTACCAAAGCTATACTCACAGGGGCCAAGGATATACTTTATCTAGGGGAAACGGGGACACATGTCCCCGTTTCCCCTAGATAAGTACTACAGGCATACTCGTGGGGACCAAGCTATATTTATCTAGGGGAAACGGGGACACATGTCCCCGTTTCCCCCAGGATAAGTACCAGAGCTATAGTCACAAGGACCAAGAGTATACTTTATCTAGGGGAAACGGGGACAGATGTCCCCGTTTCCCCTAGATCAAAATACTCAAGGTGTACATCTTCGCTCCTCATGAGTACACTTTTAGTCCTCGTCTAGGGGAAACGGGGTCAAGTGTCCCCGTTTCCCCTAGATCAAAATACTCAAGGTGTACATCTTCGCTCCTCATGAGTACACTTTTAGTCCTCGTCTAGGGGAAACGGGGACATGTGTCCCCGGTTTCCCTAGAATGAGTACAACCACGATCTTTATGTGTAAACTTTCGTTATTCATCTAGGGGAAACGGGGACACATGTCCCCGTTTCCCCTAGATAAATATAGCTCGGTCCCCACGAGTATGCCTGTAGTACTTATCTAGGGGAAACGGGGACATGTGTCCCCGTTTCCCCTAGATAAGTATAGCGTTGGTTCCTATGAGTATACCTTTATTACTTCCGGATTGAAAATGTCAATATATTTGACCGGAAAATCGTCACAGGGGAATACGTCTCTTCTGGTTTAAAAATCGCATTTTTCGACTGGAAGTGACGTCATCTAAGGGAAATGTCACTTCCCGTTTGAAGGCCTCATTTTGCTACCGGAAGTGAAGTCATCTAGGGGAAACATTACTTCGAGTCCAAAAATTGAAATTTTCAAACCGGAAGTGATGTATGTCAGATGTAACTTCCGGGCAAAAAAAGAAATTTTTAAATCGGAAGTGACGTTTTCCTCTGTGACGTCACTTCCGATTAATAAGCAAGATTTTCAAACGGGAAGTAATGTTTTCCCCCGTGACGTCACATCCAGTAAAAAAAAAAAAAATCAAACACGTTTAACTTGTGTTCGTACATTGAAGACAATTTATTGACGTTTCCAGAAAAACTTGATATGCCGTGGATGAAATTTTCATACAGATGTTTTTAACGCTGTAGACAAGAGACGACGCGGGCGAGCTTAAAAAACCATCGCATTGCTTCCGTCGTGATTTTGCGTCCTCCTCCTCCATTCTCGTTCCAAGTAAGAAATCAAACCAGCCGTGATAGAGAGTAGAGTGCCATGCTGATGCGTACGGGAAGGAAGTATACGGGATGGGAAGGGATTCGAAATGTCTCTTTCGTTTCCAGCGGGGAGATCGGCGACTACCCTGAAGTCGCAGAAGCAGCCGGAGCGTGAGGAAATTCCGCGGGGAACAATCCTCCGCGACGTTTCTGATGGCTTCGAAACTCCCTTCCCGGTGTCTCGCGGTTAAACCGCCTCCTCCGCCGAAAATCCGTCCGATGTCGATCAATAAAAAAGTGTCAGGACAATGAAACAAAAAAAATCTCGGCGTCTCCATAAAAGTGGAATATTTTTGGTGAAAACTTTTGTTTTTTTTTCTTGTCTCGTTTCAGAGCGGAGACGTGGCAGAGTAAATTTTGGAGCTGCAGAATTCATGTATGCAAACGCAGTAAACTAGCCTTCCACGTGGAATGCCGGTACTCGCGAAAATTCGCGTTTCAACCATCTTTATCGTCGGGCATTCGTGAATCGACGGGAAATTGTACGACAGTCGAGAAAACTCCGGAAATGAAGAGCTGCCATAAAAGAGGCACCCAGCTCGCGAATCCACCTGATCAAACGCGACTGCGACTGAAGGCGAATCCACTGTAACAGAGGAATAAAGGAACAGCGTTTGATGGGAAGTAAACTTGGAGCGAGATATTCACGTTTCAAAATTTCAACGCTAAAATTTGTACGAATATGAAAGCCAACGATCATGAAAATTGTTACATCCGAAGCACAGTAAAAATCATCGCCCACAAAAGCACACGATTACATTCCCTTCCCTTCACTTTACAATGTTTTTTTCTCACCAACCTATCCTCGACCATAACAATTGTAAAACAAACAATATAATAAAAAGAAAAACGATTATATTACCAAGCAAACAAATCGTGGGCGTTTGCCGACAAGAAATGTTTAAGAATGTACAAAGCCTTTTTTACCGTGTAATCAATTCGATAACAACTTCGCTGCTGGAAAAGCGATGATATTATTTGTTCGCGTCTCTATAGAGCAACCCGGCAGAGAGGGGCGGGGAGGGGGGTTGGGTTGTAGCCGAGTAGAAAAAAGAAAATAAGCAATGAAGAGAAGCGACGCTGGAGAGTGGAAGGTAGAGGGGGTGTATAAAGCCAACTCACCCTTAGACTTCCCAGCGTGTCTAAAAGAGACCCGGTGGGTGGCTGCGCGCGGGATGGAAGTGAGTATTGATTCAGATTCAGCTAGTTAACTATGCCCGCGGAGCTTGCCGCGTCTCTCGCTCCTCGTTCTCCATCTTCGTTCGCAACCCACCCGGCCGTCATCCCCCACGGCGAGAACTCCTTGTTCTCCAGCGTCAAGCCTGCCCCTCTCGCCGTCCGTGCTCGTTTTCCATTTCCTCTCAAGATTTTCTTCCTCCCGGGTGAGTTCGCTCCGCGCGGATCCGAGAACCTCTCCCGACGTATACGTGCAAAGCATTTGTGGACGAGGAGAGTGTGGGTGGGACACTGCGTCCCGCGACGCCTCTTCGAGACGACTAAGCTTTCGCCCCGGTGTGCTTTCGCGAAGCTCTGCCACCGCCGCTTGCGACCACCCGGCTCTCCTTCTCGGGGCTGCGTCTCCATCTCGCGGATGTTTCTTCAAGCATTTCTGCGCGAGAGTCGCGATGCCTTGGCTGCTAATAATCAAGACGCTTTCGCCGCCGGGAGCTTCCTCGTCCCGACGTCCGAATCTCGTCGGGACGGGCCGATCATCGGGAAGGAGACTTCAAGAGAAATTTCCCTGAAACTCTCATCCTCGCCGGACGAACGAGGGATGAACGAGGACGCGGGAGATATGTAGAATGTCAAGAGAGACGCCCTCGGCGATCTTTATTGGAATATTTATGACGCTTCAGGTAGACGCGTCGCGCGGCGAGGAGGAAGGCATTTTTATCGATCTGTTGTGTCGAAGAGACACAAACACAGGCCACGGCAATTTTCCGATGACGGACGAGGATGTCCCGCAGGAAACCGTTGATATTTATTCATAAGAATTCTTGTCCCGCCCTCGAGTGTGGAACGCGAAATACGCGGACGATACTTCGCGATGTAAAATACTCGGGGAATCACCGCGCAAGCTGACGCCGGTTGACTCTCTGCATTTCATTCTTCGTACCGGCTTGAAATTCGTCATTTCGCAAAGGACACAACGAAAAAAAAAGAAATGATATATATATATACACACATATATATATAGACAGAGAGAGAGAGAAAGTGAGTGAGAAGCAAGAGCCAAAAGATACTCGTTCGGCGGGAGGTATAATCACGAGAACGTGAAATAAAATATGCGTGTAAGAATAACGACAAACAAAAAAAAAAGAGAAAATATTACGAAGCAGCAGCATGTGGCACGGGCATCCTCGTTGCACCTGTCGGTTCCTCTGTTGCTGCTGCAGGAACACACACACATAAACGCACGGAAGATCGGGAGAGTGTGGGGAATAATAATTTTCATCGTTTTCACGATTGTCCGAAATCATTACACGTTCGAACGACGATGTTACGAGAAAACGGGTTGGGCGAATAAAAAAAATAAGAAAAGAAGAAAAAAAAAAGGAAAGAAACGAAGGGCTATATATTCGTAGGTATAATATACCTGGGTGTACCCGGAGAGAAGCACAGCGAGACGAAGATCTACGCCCCCATTTGTCGGTCCGCGAGTACGTCTGTCCGTCCGTCGGGCATTCGGGGGTTGCACCGGAGAGAAGGAGGTGCACCTTAATTTGACGCTTTCCGTTTTCCGGTCTCGGGAGCGGCGGTGTTTTCCCCGGTCCCCACGTTCAGACGCTGCCCGAAGGTTTCACGATTTAACGTTATTCTCGGCTCGAGGAAACCGAACGTCCGGTCGTCGGTGCAGCGTCTCCGCGGTGTGAGAGAGCCGCTCCGAAGACCGTTCGGTGCCGTGCCCTGCGCAACCGAATGGTCGAGGAAGCTAGAGAAGGTGTTATTAAAAATTAGGACCCGGAGGTAGAGAATCCGACGATTGAGCGAGCGCGGATGAAGATAAATTATTTAGAAGTCTCCGGTAAAAAGCTCGTTCCTGCGGAATGTTCTCTCCCCGCGGTCTGCAAGTCACCGCAACTGAGTGACTTTGCTGAAGAGTCGTCGGAGAAGAAAAAAATTGAAAAAGAAGTCTCATTTCCGTGGAACGGCTGTGTCCTGGACGTGGCTCCGTAATTAAAAAATTACAGGGGTGGTTCGTGTGTATCCCCGCGTTCGTTACGGGTTCGACCGTCCGAAAGACCGTCCGGGCGTCGACGAACAAGGAAACAAGGAACAAGATCTTCGGAACTCTTTTTTTTCTCTTTCCAGTTCCATTCATGTATTCAACCGCGGCGCCAGAAAATAAGCTGGTCGCCTTCCGCAATTCGTTCTCGGATAGTTCTCCTCGCCAACGTACGACCCGACGAATCACCCTGCCGAGAACGTTTGGCGAATCGAGTGGCCGGCTCGAAGCAAAGGGTTGCCGTCCGAGGGGTATAAATAAAAACGCTGTTGTATTGCGCGGGTCGATTCGCCGTAATGATCGGAAAATGAAATGAGCCACCGAGCTCTAGGCTGCATATCTTGATGGACAGGGAGGTATTATCTCGGATACGATAATCGCCACCAGTTCCGTATCGTTGTTGCGTCGTCGTGGCTTCGACGTGGAATAACGTGGAGCGTTCGCCAGGTGGTATTATCGCACAGATAGTTGCGCTGTAGCGTGCAAGAGGCACTCCTGTCTTTTTATAATTCAATTGCCTCATTTTAACAATGAAACCGCAGTAAAAAAAAAAAAAAAAAAAAGAACGATATGAAACGCGGCAAACGGGGTAAAGTGTGCGGCGCAGAGAGCGGCTTCGAAGGGAATAGAAGCAAAAGTATCCCTAGGCGGTCAGTCCATTGGGATTCTCAAACCTCGATTGATATCGTGCTCGATGCTCTGCCGCGCTACTTAAACGTATTCGCGATGCGGCAATAAATTGCTTATCGACGTGAAAGCGCGGGGGAGTGTTACGTTTTGTTCGTCGAGCACGGAAAGCCGGGACCGCGCGAGCGAGCGTCTGGGTCGCGACAGGACGAATCACGAAGAGCTCTAGAGACCCTCGGCGACACGCGTGCCGCATCACTGCGGGTTATTATACTATGTATGCATCCCAACTATTATATGTATATTGCACACTCTCTGTCGCTGCACACGCGGAGACCGTCGAAGCCGAGCTCCGACAGAAATCCCCAACGGGGCAATATAATCGCACTTAATAACACTCGATATGCGAAACATGTAATGGCTGTAATGCCCCGCATATCACAACTATCTGGCCACCAGCTAGCCGGCCAAGAGTCGGGCCGAAGCTTTGGAAAATTAAATAAAATCATCGCGATAAAGATCGCGTTGATTTCATTTAATTTTTCAAAGCTTCGGCCCGAGAGCGTGCGTCCCTTTATACTTTGATGAAGGGACGCATGCTCTGGCACATCGGACCGCTTCCACGTACGATTTCAATTTCTTATTCATTCTGAGGGATATAAACAAGAGAATAAAAAAATTGTTGTCAGTCCATTTTGCCCCGCTCTCCCCTATCGTCGTCCAATGGCTGCACTGCTCGAGCGCAAGTGCACACGTGGGTGTACGTTCGAGGGACTAGATGATTCCGGTAGTCGTTTTAATACACACCCCGCTCATGTGTGTCCTCCGTGTGTGTAAAGAACAAATACGTGGGGCTCACTGGTTCGCTCCGCTCTCGTTGTATATTAGCATTTAGTAATTACCTTATCGACCCGATCGCCCTGTACCCCGTCCCTATCAAGCTTGTATCTCTACGTTACGTTCTTCGCGCCTTCCTCCCTCTACTATAGCACGCGAGGGCCGCGAGGCTAAAACGTAAACCGGGAGCGTAAGTCGGCGCGCGCGGCCTATAGGCTCGCGCGATATTTCTCTTTGACACGAAGGTACTGAACATGGATTTTATGGAGAAATTCTTACGTTCTTCCTTCTGATTTTTTTTTTCTTCCAATTCTCGATCTACCTGGCCAGCTCCTCTCCTGGCTTACGCCGTCGTAACGGCTCTTGTTTGCAATTATTAGCGACCAGCAGAAGCAGCAGAGGGAGGGACGAAGCCCTGCCGAATATAATTCCGTGCACCCGGAGACTAAAGACGGAGTCGCGTTCTATTCTCACCTCCCCCACCGAGGAAAATTGCTCGAGTCTATAGGTGCAAACGCTGTATACCCCCCGAGAGACACACCGGAGCAATATAATTTTACAACGGCACCGCGGAGGGGTACCTGTTATAGCGGCCTGTTAGCTGCACAGTCAGCCTCGCCGGTACGTACACGTGTAAAGTACACAGAAGTGCGGTGTGTAGTACCAGTCCCAGAAAAACTGCTGGTGCTCCTTTGAGGGGGCATCACTTTCGGCTGTTGTTGTGAATGTTATATTGCACAGACCCGCACGCACATCCACCTCGCAACGGGAACCTGGCGGAGCAGCGGGGGCTGCTGCACTGCCGCGATCCTTCACCAAAAATTCGACAAACGAGGTACCGTTGCACCGTCCTCATTGTAGCAACGCACCCGTCACAACTGTACAGCTATTCATAAACCATCCTCCATTTTTCGCGTCCATCCCTCCAACTGTCTGTCCTGCCTTTTTCGAGAGACGGGTCCGTTTCTCTACACTGCGAAAAATGTTGTTTGGAAATTAATGAACGGTGTTGGAAGCTTTTTTTACATAAACTGTTTCTGATATTTCACGTTTCTGAAACACGTGTGCGTGTCGTAATTTTACAGTAATTTTGTTATTTGTAATGAAGATTTTACTGTAAATTTCAGGCAAAAGATTTGTAATTGTAATATCTGGTATTTTTATTTTACAAAAAAGTACATTGATGTTCAAGTACTGTAAGTAATGTAAGAAAATTTACAGTAAATTAAATTTACAATTTATTTTTGCAGTGTACGTACTATAAAAAAAATTTGAATGATATTTAATTTATCGGACTGGAAGTTTTTTATGCGAAAAATGGTATACTAAATTTCATATACAATTTGGACGAAAAATTAATTTTCACTATATTGAAAACATTGAGAATACTTTATTTTCAATATTTCAGATATGTAGACAGATAGTGACGTTTATTCGTGTCGTTGCGCAAGCCCTCTAAGGTCACCGTGCTCCAAACGATAACGACGAGTACAGAGAGCCACAAGCGCCACAAAGAATTCCACAGAAAAAATGTCCGAATATAATATAACTAAAAATAGTTGAATATAATAGTATCAAAACATAACTGAATATTAACAAACTGAATTAACTGAATATTAACAAAAAGTATAACTCAACATAATACTACCAAAAAAATAACTGAATGCACCGTAACGTCGAAAATCAACACGGAAATCTCAATAAAAAAGTCGATAAATTTTTCACCACAATCTACATTAAATTTAACGTACAAGTTCTTCCATAAAAACTTCCAGTCCGTTACGTTAAATTCTACAATCGTTTTGCAGTGCAGTTCTGCTCAGGTCATCCAGGCATCAATGAAAAATCCCGCAAACCTTTTTACTTTAGAGTGTACCGTTATTTTTGTTTACCTCGAACACATCGACGATCGCGTACGCGGTTCCAATGAAAAGAAAGGGTGCTCGGTACCAGTGACGTCACCGATAGTCTCCTCCGCGGAGTGTCCTGGAAGCGCGTCATAGACGAGGGAACATACCGTGCGAGCGTGAGCGCGTGTGGTTGCTGGTTGAGTAAGGTCAGGGCCACGCTCTCGGCACTCTCGTCTCGGCAACTCTCGTTTCTACGAGCTCCCTCCTAGGTTTGTACACGTACGTGGGTGTTCGCCGGCAGCGGCTCGGAAAGCGTGTGTGTCTCTGTGGCTTGACCGTCAGAGCGGAGGCACGAGATTCGTACCCAACCTCGTGGTCTCTCTCTGCGCTGGCTCTCCCTCCGCCTCGCCTCGAGCAACGAGGCGACGTCCTCGGGTCGGTATCTGGCTTGCACGATGGTCCCGTCCTCGTCGCGCGGCCCGTTCTCGCCGATGGTCCGACCTCACTTTCCGCGTTCGCGCCGCCACATGCGGCCATGCGAAAAGTCCGGATACCCGTGTACTATAGGCAGCGGCGGCGGCGGGAGTGAGGTATGTGAACGTGAGAGTAAAGCGCCGTAACCGCGAGGGACGATGTTGGCCCGAGAGAGAGTCGCTAGACGATTCCGAGGTGAATGGAGAAGCCAAGAGCGACGCGAACGATCAATGCCCTCTCGCTATCCGCTCCTCCGGCATTGTCCACTCTATGGTCTAGCGCGCCCCTCCCGCGACCCTCGCCGAGCTTTCTTTATCTCCGCTATCGCTGTCGTCTTCGCCGTGTCTGCGCCGGTGGCTCTCCCTCCGGATTCCCGGTCACGCGGTATCGTAGATCGATCGGCAAGATACAAGAATTCGATGGTAGAGGTGCAGCCTCTATTAATGCCGGGACCGTTTTCCCCGTCGCAGTTTCATTGGGTTCCTTCGGGCATTAATGAGGATCGGGAACTTCTTCGAGATTGATAGGGGAACATGCGAATGGTACGTAGAGTAAGTGTTACTTAGCGAGAAACTCTCGTTAACCGGTGTCCCACGGCTCGTAAACAAAAGGCTCCGTTGTTGAGGAACGGAGCGGGATACGCCGAGTGAGGCGAGGGAGCCGCTGACAACGAGGTGAGGCCGAGAGGCGGAGAATCGAGATACTACCCGTATATAAGTCCGGAGGAAGGAAAAGAGGTACCTGCTTCGGCGACGGAATTAGGATTACACGCCTTCGAATAATAATGCTATAAAGTGGCCCCGCGGCGTGACACGGGGCACCATGGTAACGATGGACAATGGTCAGCCGGTGGCGGGTGGTGTATTGTCCTGCCAGTTTCGTCGGACAGCCAGGCAGAAGTCCTACTCTGTCGCCCGGTGGGCTTTTGCACCGACGGATACTGTGTTGGATATGTGTGTACCTACTTGTGCGGGGAGTCTCATCGACGAGGGGGCTAAAAGGGAGGCGCAGGTGCAGGCTGCATCGATGAACCGCGGGGGGTGTTGGCCTCGTGGAAATGACGGACGCGCGAAGGGTCCGGAATCCACGGTGCGTTCGATGCACCACCGCGGCATTTATCCCTCGTCTCTGTGCACGGTGCTGGCCCTCGTTCTCTCACTTCTGCACCGGTCAAACGGTTCTCTAATGGAGTCTATGCACGACACAGGGGGAGAAAGGGGCAAAACGGACACTGGGGGCAAAACGGACCCGTGTCGGCCATGTGAGACGTAACTCTTTCCGTTCCGATGTACCGTGGAAAAGTTGACAAAAATGATCCGTTTTGACCCCCTCCCCCCCCCCCCCCATACACGTTTGCCCGCATGGTCCTAACGCTGTCTTCGGCGGAAGATCCAAGAAACTAAGTCGCGGTTTCTACGAAGAATTATATCTCCGAAAAAGGCGGTTAAGAAATTTTCTCGTTCCATCCACTCACTCGCCGATGATGGTTCCCATAATTTCGTCAGCTTATTAGATATACTTTTTTCGGGGGTCCCGCGGTCCTCTCCTTCTCGTCGCCGGCGCGCGCGGTTAGTCATTAGGCCGCTCGGACCTGCGTAAATACACGAGGCACACACAAACACATACACACAGAAATGGGCTCCTTTTCAAACGTTAATTCTTCTTTCCCATCGCTCTCTCGCTCGCGCCTTAACGATTCGATGCGGAGAGTCGGGCGAGGAAAGGAGCAAGACGATGGCGAGAGAGACACGCCAGGGTCGGTGTGCCGCGCGCGCGGAACACTCTAATTACGCCTAATTTTGTTAATTACTGTGAGCGGGGATGCCCGCGCGTCTGACTCGTCGTTCCTGCATATACCCGGCGTTATACTGTATACTCATTCTCGTTCGCGGGGCCCCGACTCTAATTCGGGGGTCCAACATTGTGTCTAGACTTTAAACAACATTCGCGCGCGATCGTCCCACGAGCTGAGGAACCGTGCCGCCGTCCCCGACACAACCATCGCGGCTCTCTTTCCTTTCTCCTTCAATTAGCCACTTCCACCTTCCATCCTCCGTCGCCTCGTTCACCGTTTGTTCTCTCCCCCGTGACATCGTCCACCGATGCCCCGCCGTGCTTCTCAGATTTTTGCATTCCTCGGGAGTATAATCGTTCAGGAAAAAATGTTTAAAAAATACCAAGCACGTACGCAAAGAGGAATTTGCCAACGTCTTCGAAGAATTCTGGATCTCGGTCCATTATTTCACAGCCAAAATACACGAACCTTATATCGCCGAATTGTAGACATTTATAGATGACAAAATTGTAGTGTGCAAAAAAAAGTCATGTCTCAAGGAGAAATATGTTACATCCGACTTAAAAATCTCATTTTTCGACCGGCAGTGACGTATTTCCGCTGTGAAGTCGCTTCCCGTCAAAAAATTATATTTTTAAAAGTGACGGATTTCCTGTCAAAAAATGATATTTTCGAATCAGAAGTGACGTTTTTCCTATCAAAAAATGATATTTTCAAACCGGAAGTGACGTATTTCCTGTCGAAAAATGAGATTTTCATTGTTCAGAATCCGGACCTCCTGACCTCCGGAAATCTAAATTTCCGGTTTCATAGTTCATACTTCATAGTGAAGTCTTGAAGGACCCGAGCCACAAGCACCTGCTAGTAAATTATCTAAACGATATATATATTTGCAGCAAATAATGAATTTCCGTCCGTGAATGTAATCTGGATCATGCCGATCCTTCTTATATTTTCCGTTAGCGTTGAGCACACTTTGGAGACCTCGTTTATCCGTACGAAACGAATGGGATTTATGGATATTCAATGTACATTATGCACTTGCGTGTACCTGTCCTGGGCTGGCCGAAACTTTCTCGAAGCACCAGCAGAATCCATCCTCCCGGGCGATCGTTCCTTTCGCCCTCGACAGGTATAACGAGAACAGCCTCGGGAAAAAGAAACACAGGCTTCGCGGCCCGGAGCAACGAGTACCGAAAGGCTTAAGTTCCGAGGGTGTCGAAATCGTCTCGGCGGAGACACAAAAATTCATCCTCAACGGGGACGAACAATGACGCGGTCCGGGGGAACATGCGGGCAAGAGGAACATACAGAAGGACACAGTGTTCGAAGGACCAGGGAGGATAACGAGAATAGCGAAGAAAAATATTTTAGTTTGAATACACGCGGAGCACTGCGTAGCACCTGCTGTCCGTTTTCGAACTTACCGCCGATGCTGAAGTTCGGAGAGGTCTCTGCGCGGAGATGCACCGCCTGCGCGAAAATCCCCCAGCTTTTCCAAACACCCCTGTTTATTCTCCGTGCCCGGTACCGTCCGCAACCGGGCATACCTGGAGACTCCACGAGCACGAGGTTTTTCCACAGAAAGCTCTGCTCTGACGTTAAATACTGTCGCGATCGAGATCTCATCGCCGCAGCATCAGCGGGTGGTAAGACGGAAGTTTTCCTCAAGCCTTCGTCAATGTCTTCTCCCGTTGGTTTGCTGCGGCCCTTAATGAAAATATACACGGATGCGTGTGTACCGTCCAAGCTTCGGGGGACCGGAGCCTTACCCGGCGAAATCCTCTCCAAACAATTAACAAACTGGATAGGACGGATGTCGTCCTACCACCGCGTTTCATTCTGCGGTCGTTCAACGTTTCATTCTTTTTTTTTCTTCATTTTCCTTTCCATTCTTCCCTTCTCTCCTCACCCTCCTGGAATTAATTATCCTCGTTACCTTGCGCGTCCACGCTCGGCAGTAAACCGAATCTTTTATTCTCTCCTGTTGTCCGAGCCGAGGATAATAAAATTATGTAACGGTCGTCGGCCGGGATGGTCCTCGAGATCAGAACGGACACGAGCGCGGGGAAGATGCACCTTCCCTTGATGGACATAGGTTTATTATGAACGCCGAGTTACCCCCTCGATGAGAAAACTAGGATGGCGCGGACAATGCCTCGTCCTAGAATGCCTTGGGTGTACGACGAAGAACAAGACGAAGAACGAGCCAGCGGAAATAGCGGAGAGCTGAAGGGCCTGCCGGGAACGCACTCGCCACGAGGGGTGGGAACCCCGGGGGCGCCCTGCTGTCTGGTCCGTCCGGTTTCCCTTCATGCACTCGCGCGCCATCTTTCTCACTCGCTCGTATTATTATTATATTTTTTTCCCCCCTTTTACGCCGAGAGGGAGAGGCGAATCGCCGATGCAACTCTCGAAAGTTTATAGCGCTTTCTCGGCGCGATTCGGTTGCCAACGATCGTGGCAACAAAGTTGAAAGCCCGCGCGTAAACGCGATAGGTTGTTTCACTCGACGGAACTTCCAGTGCATAATGCATCTACGAGCCCTAACTTCGACAATGTTTTATTTTCCATTGGCTGCAGTTGCGCTCCGCGCAACCCCTGGCGAGGGCTCAAGTGTCGCAGCGACCTCTAATCTAAGCGATCGCTGCGGTTTTCCGATGCACAATCATCGGTATCGATAATTTTCTGAATAAGCATGACAAGAATGTTCTGAGAAATAAAAATTGAGAATTGCTCATCGAGTACTAAGTTTTGTTACACCGCCACCTCGTGATACTGTTCGTGATATAGGGAGTGGGAGAGAGAATTATAGTTGGCCATAAGTGGAGCGCATTCTTCATGCACGCCCCACCTGCGCACCGCGCGACTCCTCGTCCGTCCCTACCGCTGTACCACCTTTGGGGTTCTTGCCCCAAACCGCTCTTGTACATTTATCGTAGCGTTTATCAGCCTCTGATCCAAGCTATCGCTGCGGTTTCTCAATGCACAATCATCGGTATCGACAATTATCTAAATAAGCATGTCAAGAATGTGCTGAGAAGTCCAAAATTAAGAATGGCTCATCGAGTAGTGTTCATTGTGTAGGGAGTTGGAAAGAGTTAAAGTAGGCCTTAAGTGGAGCGCAGATATTCTTCGGGCATGATCCACTTGCGCGCACCTCCTTGTCCATCCCTATCGCTGTACCACCTTAAGGGCTTTTGCCCCAAACCACTCTTGTACATTTATCGTAGCGTGAATAGCCTCTGATCCAAGCTATCGCTGCGGTTTCTCAATGCACAATCATCGGTATCGACGATTATCTAAATAAGCATGACAAGAATGTGCTGAGAAGTCAAAAATTAAGAATGGCTCATCGAGTACTATTCATCGTGTAGGGAGTCGGAAAGAGTTGAAGTAGGCTTTAAGTGGAGCACAGATATTCTTCGTACATGACCCACCTGCGCGCACCGCCTCGTCCATCCCTACCGCTCTGCCACCCTGGGGGTTCTTGCCCCAAACCCACTGTTTGCACATTTATCGTAGCGGATACAGGATTTCGAGAAAGCCTCTCGAAGTTCACATTTTCCGTGCGAGTTTGGTGAGGGCGGGCGGAACGGGGAGCAAGCGCGTCGAGACACACCTGGCCGAAGGCCATTCGAGGTCTCTCCCGGAATCCTGAAAGTGCAGTAAAACCGAGAGGCGAGACGACGGCCAGTGACGACGACCGGGAGAAGATAGAGCGCTGTTGCTACTGCCGCGATGCTTTTCGAAAGAGTGCGAAGAACGTTCGGAGCGGAGAGGGAGAGAGAACATTCTTTGTGGTCTGTCTCGGTCCCACTTTCCCAACACCCGCGGCGCAGCCATCCATTCAAGAAAGAAGAGAGACGGCGTGTACAGTGTAGTATACTATATACTTGCACTATAGTATGTTGTATCCTCCCCTCGTCCCTCCTGCGTTCGCCGAACCGCGAGAGTCCGGCGGGCTACCTTGACCTAGCCCGCTGCCCGTGACGAGGCCAGCGTGAGGCAATCGCAGTTTCAGCCCTTGACGTTATCTCGTCATGTTCCTTCGAGACCCTCCGATCGTCTTTTCGCAGCTCCTTTATCACTTCTAACGAAACTCGAACGACCCGCAGCTGATAGAGTCGCACGGTAGAAACCGTATGTTCTATTGAACTGAATCTTGTTTGTCTTACGGCCTGACAGACCGTTCCAGGTCAAGAGAAACTGCGGAAAGCGTAGCCAAAAGACAGTTGTACAGAGGCAGCCATGGAGCGTAATACGTGTAGCAGTGAACAGGCAAGCTGCATGTTCTGGATCCCTCGCATCAGTATTCTAGGGGAGTGACGAGCTGCGATCTTGATGGTCCACGGAGTCCCAAGGACCGTCGTCCTCCCGTCGTCTCGCTTCTTTTTCTCCCGTTTCATCGGTACTCTCCCCCAAACCGTTGGCTCGCGTGCGTTTTCATTCTGCACGAGGGGCACAAGAGAGGCGACTCTCGTGCGACGACGAAACTCGAGGCGGAGGGAGTGAAAGCTTATTAAAAAAAGGACTTTTAGTCCGGGGGTAGTGGAGGGTACAGCGTCGCGTAGGAGAAGAAAGAATGAAGCGGCTCTGGGGAACTCTGCGGGACCCTCGTCTTCGAGACAAGACGAATTCAGAGCTTCCAAAACCCCGTCCTCCTCGTCCGAAAACGGTCTCGTGAAGTTACGCATGCGTATCACCCTCGAAGTTTCGACGGGGAAATAGGATGAAAATCTTCATTCAGACAAAAAAAAAATGGCTTCTACCGAATCGGCGGTTAGGAGTGGCGAAGAGCAAATTGGGTTCATCGAGATGGATACCTGGATCGATGAAACGACATCGGTCGAATCGAGTCGTTTCCTCATCAACTGTGACAATTGTCCCGTTCGATCGACCGAGCATTCTCTTCACGGACCTTTATCGCTGATCCAAAAGATTCCAGCTATTCTTTTTCCGGTTCCTCCGTCAGAACTGTCGGAAGACGAAACATCGTGTCAGAGTTTGTTCGGTATTTACTTCTGCCGATCGGCGTGCCCTTTCGTTTTCGCAAATAAGTAAGAATCGCGAAGAATTGAAATTTAAAAAAAAAAAAAGTTTCTCGTACTGTAACAAAACTGAGTCGATAGACGGAAAGACAGGAGGCAAACAACTTCTGGCAGCCGTCGGAAGTAGTCGCCCCGTCCGTGAACGAATTTCTCTCGACACTCGGCCCGCGCGTTCGAGCAATAGAGCACAGTGTCGCGATGATATATAGAAAGAAATGTCCGCGTTTGCGGTGTACATAATACACACATAGGTGGAGAAACGGGAGGGGTTAGGGAAGGAGAAATAGAGAGGAAACAAGTGAATCTCGGCAGATGGTTTTACAAGGCGAAAGACGCGACGTGAGAGCTCTCGCTCTACCTTCGTTTCCGGATGACTCTTCGGTCTGAGGGTGCGACGAAATGAGAGGCTGACAGAGGGAAGGAGAGGAGGCGAGAGGGATGAGATAAGAGATCACGGAGGCTCCAGCCGCGGCGATGGTTGCACAGCCGGTGGTGAAGAACCGGACGAAGACAACCGGAAATCCAGGATCTTCGATCGAAAACGAAACGGCGGCTTGTACACTTCTTCTCGACGGTGGAAGCTGCGCGAGCTATATGTCCGGTGGGAGTTGCTCCATCGCGTCATCGTCGTCGTCGTCGACGGTGGCGGCCGCGCGAACGAGATCGGGGAAATATATCCGGCAAGTTGGGTTCAGCCTCCGGTGGTTGTGCGAGAGACGACGTTGCCGCCGCTCCCGGTGATCTGGAGCTGGAGCCCCGAAGAGGGCGAGCGAAGCGGCACGCAGAAAACCCTACCCCTTCGGCGGGTTGACGGAGCCGGGTACATCGGGGAATCGGGAGTCAGGGGGCAACGCGGGTCGCGTTAATTACAAACAACCCAACGGAACGTATCTTGGTGCAGTAAAAATCAACTTCCAGCTGAGATCAAATGACTGCACCTCCGTCGAATTCTCCACAATCGGGGCACACTTGTATCGGTCCGTTAATCGTCATTGAATACGACAAATCGCTGGAACGTTAATCGCGGTAGATGGAGGAGTTCTCGCTTAGTCGACCCGCATTACCGTCTCCGCCACGCTCCGATGGACTTCGGGCTGGCGATTCCGCTAGTCGCGCCTCCGCGGCTTCTGATAACGCGGGCTGGGGAAAACGCTGGTGGGGGATCCCCGCCGAGGTGGCAGCGAGGATCGCCGTGCTTTTCTCTCCGTTAAAGCCCCACCACGCCGCGACGCGAGCAGCACGGTTCAAACCGTCGGGGAGAGCGAGAGAGAGAGGAGAGGAGCGAAGAAGGAGAGAAACGGCAAAGCAGCCTCGGCTTGGAAGCGTGGAACAGCGAGTTCGTCGAGGCCCTGCCCATCGATGTTACCGTAACTCCGCCCATTCGCCCCACCGCCGAGAGGGCGCTGTTCCACCAGTTCCCTACGCCGCCGGTGGAAACTAGTGGGGGAGCGCGGTCGGAGAGGCGGAGGGGTGGAAGCCAGGCGCGGAGGGGCGGGGAGCGAACAGTTCGGCAGCGCGACCCGACGTGGGCACTTCGCTGTCCGGCCTTTCTTCATTAAAATATATTTCCGTATAAACCCCCCGAGAGCGGAGAACGCGGCTTTTACCATCGCGTTCGAAGGGGCCCACGCCGCGCCGTTAAAGGACTAAAACTAACACAAACGAGGGAAAAACGGCTGTGTCGGACTCGCGGACCGCGGCTAAGACACAAGACACATCCGCGGATCACGTCGCTTCGAAAAAAAGCCCCCTCCCGAAAACTGTTTTATCTCGGGCAACCAGCCGAAAAATCACCGCCGCGCGCGTTTTTTTTTTGTGTGTCGTGTACATCGTGTGTGTGCGTGTGTGTGCGTTATTGACGACAAAAGTTAAGATTGACGAAACACGAAAAAAAAAAAAATTGACATAATTTTAAAGATTACACACGAAATCTCGTTTCATTCGTTTTTAATCAGTTGTAAAATATAAGTATCGACAGCGTTCGACTCGACGACCGGAGTTATATGGTTCCTGTGTCGGACAGTCGTGGGAGATAATCGCACGAAGGAACGCGCAACGGTGCTCGCACACCGGTTCACCAAAAATATCGCACTGGCGCGCGAAGGTGGGAGAAAAAAAAACGTTGTTAACAAGTTTCGTTACGATTGAGGAGGTGTTACAACGAATCTGTCGGTGTCGCCGTATGACATAGTGCCGTGCGATAGCTGAAGGAAGAAAAGAAGAGAGGAAAGAAAAGAGGAAAAAAAGGAGTAACTTAACACAGAAGTGGCACGACCGACTCCATCGAAATCATTATTACAGCTACTTCCCACATAGCTATCCCCCTCGACGAGTGTGTGAGCCGACCGTGTGTGACACTTCATCGACTGTGTTTACGGGCGACGATCTATCAAAATTTTCTTTTCTTCGTTTTTCCACTCGCCACGATCTTTATGTCTGTGTGACGAAAAATAAATTTAAAATAATTCGTTCCGCTCGTGGATCGATGAAACCGCGGTCTCGATCGAAGAAAGTGCCGAAACACCCGTCGAACGTCAGGATCTAAGTGCAAACCCACGTTTCACCGAAGGGAGCGGAGAAAAAGAATAGAAAAACAAAAATCACCGATTTTTGTTTAACATCGAAGAACTGTGCGCCATGTGTCGAGTTGCCAGAGCTGCGTGGTCGATTGATTTTTATCCGTTATCTTCCCTGTGAGACTGCTACGTGAGAGTTGTTATTTTTACGGGTTTAATTTTTTTCCTCAATTATCGTAATTTTTTTGTTCACTTCAATTTTTGTTTCTCCGTCAACGAAAAAACAAAACAAAAAAAAAAAGTGACGAATGAAAAGTATTAAAGTGACCTACTCCAACGTAAGGAACCTGGACGCAAGCGGGATATGAGCCCAGGTACGAGACCCTCCACTACTTCACACCTTCCTCTTATAGTGAATAACGACCTAGTGATTAAGAAGCTTTCGCGCGATAATTAAAATAAAATAAAATAAAATAGAGAAAAAAAAACGTGTTTCCAAAAAGTTCTCCGAAATACAATAGACCGAAGTCACTCGTGTTCGAGTTTCTCCGAGCGCGGCCTTCCGTGTCTCCAGCCTAGGCTCGTTAGAATTCGATGGAAACTGGACGCGGTCTCCGCGCCCGGTCAGCAACGTTGGTTACTTATCGGTTCCGTCCCTGCGGCTTGCTGTCGGTGACTGTGCACTCCGCTTGCTGCACTCATCGTCGCGACCGCAGAAGCCAATAGTGCAGTAGAGCTCGTCGCGGTACCTCGCATGCAGCAGCAGCAGGTTCAACGACACAATAATGTCGTTCGGTCATCGCATATAACTTACACGCGTTCGCAAAACACGTGTGTGTGTGTGCGTGTGTCTGTGTGAGTTTTAGTTGAAGCAAGTTTCGCCATCGTTCCACGTGTGCATATACGCGAGATAGAACAACGTACGGAAAGAATAATAATAAAAAAATGAAATGTCGAGCATTAACTCGTTACAATGTAAGCGAGAGCGTTGGCACATGGAAAGCCGTCCAGTTCGCGGACACGGGCGGACGTCCGTGGGTGCAGGGCCGCGGGCGAGCGGTTCGTCGGAGCCCGCAACCGGACCTTACGGCCATAACGCTTCGCGGAAGTCGTGAAAAACGCGTGCCGCACGTCAGATTTCGATCTGTACGAGATAAGGAAACCGGTAGAGCCCACCCTCTCTGTGTATCTCGCTCCGGTCGCCGTTTTACACCGAACGTTATACGGGCGGGAGAGAGAGAGCTCGGGATCGTGCCAGCCACGCACGTGATGCGTTTCCCCCCTACCGATCTGGCCAGGGGAGTGCGGACATGGTTCAAATTTATTTGAAAAAACAAAATCGCGAATCGAGGAAATTTATTTAGAACTATGAAAATAAGATCCATCGATCACCTCAGCGTGATTTCGTTCCCTTGAGCCGGAATAATGGGAGAGCTCGTTCGCAGAAACGAAGATATCGGTGCTCCGAAACGTAATCAGGCCGAGAATGTTTCTCTCGAGAGCGAAAGACTCGCCTTTCTCGCCGATCAATCGCCTCGTCGCCCGAACGAGTGTTTCATTATTTTCCCCCTTTAAAAAAAAAAAAAATTATTTCGTCTAATCCGAACGACAAACGGAAAGTTCGTGCGTAGCCGGCTCGCTACGCATTAGCTAATCGGCTCCTTCTCCCGTCAGAACTAATGCGTTTCGTAACTCGGATTGCGCCGCGTGCTAATTGAAAAAATCTACATGATATTCCAAGCTGTTTGTGCAACACTCGTTCGCGAGTTAGCGTCGCTGGAGTCTCGATTCTGCGGGCCGGACATCTTCGCCGAAGATGTCCGTTTTCGCTCTCGGGACGCGAGAGGCTTCCCTTGTGCTTTCCGGATAATCCGCGCATCCCTGGACCAAGTGTTGCTCCGCGTTGCCGCTCCGCGGTTTCTCGAATCGCAAAGCCTGCGCGACTTTAGAGCCACGCGTGCGAAGGCGAGGACACGCCGGCAGCCTAGCAGCAATCCGTCGGATCCCGCGTTGAAGTCTCCAACGCCTCGGCTCTCCTTCTCTATCTTTCTCTCGGCTCCGTGTGATCTCTCTCCGGTATTAGCCCCGCGGATTGACTGCTCGGCTACCCGTTTTCCGCACTGTACACACATCCACTCCTCTCGCCGGTCCCGGCGAAACGCCGCCGTCTCGACGATAATACGGAATAACATTACATCCGCGGTGCGACACGATCTTGTCGAGGCTGCACGCGCCTCGCCGACCCATCGAGCCGTCCTTTGCGTCTCCCTGCATTATAGTAATACCGTATATATTCATTCCTGTCTCATTCAAATAAGCCGGAGAGTCGGAGCGCAGAGCGCACGAGCGACTCCGAGAGCATCGCCGACAGAAATGACGCGGCGCGTGCGAGCTCTCGTGTGATCCTTTCTACTGTGCACAGGCGTTTGTTGTACCTGCACGCGTCCACGTACACACGCGTGTACGAAGCGTTGGCAACGCGGGCGATCTCCGTAACGCGCGAGGGGAGAAGAGATCTCTGCAAGGATGCCGCGGCCGCCGGATGGAAATTGAGCTTGAGGAAGAGGATGAAAAAAATAAATTTATTTCCGATGCGGAAAAGGGGTTTCTAAGAGCTTCGCTCGCGCTATCCTCGTGGCTCACCGACGGCCCAGGCTCCCGTAAGGCACGCGTGTCCCGTAATGATATTACCGACGCGATCCTCCTCAATGCCCGACATGCGATTTTTTTGTGAATGGGGCAAAGAATAAAAAATGCGGGCCGATGTACTGTGCGCTTCGCATTACCATAAATCGTACGTAACAGAGGCCGAGGACGACAAGTGCTAAAACACCCGACTCCGAAAGGGTATTAGATTTTTCTGTTTTTATTTATCTTTTTATTTTTATTTATTTTTTTCTTTTATTCGGCGTTTATTGCACAGATGTCGAGGTTCGTTCGGTCCCGATCGATAAACCTCGAAGCATCGTGGCTGCTTCCGCGATGGTTTACGACAGGTATTCGGAGTCAAAGTTTCCCCGACGCGGAACGCCCACGGACGTATTTGCGGAGAGAATCGGAATCGCGGATAATCCGAGCGTCAATCTATTTTATTTAAAAATGTTTTCGTTTTTTTCGGAGGTTTACACTCTCGTCTCGATTGCCTGCCTGTCGTGCGACGTGTCGTGGATTATTTTCTCCGGTACTTAATTTTTATTTCTCTCTCTGACCATCCTTCTCCCGTTTACCTGTAAATAAACGGGGAAATATGTCGTCCATTCGCGTGTAATAAAATGATACGACACCTCCGATGTTTTGCCGGCGGCCCGGTCTTATTTCGTAATTTCGTCTTTTTAAAAAATTTAACTCTATAATGTGAACGCACATTATTATGTAAAAAAAAGGAGAGTGGCGAGAGAGACGTTGGTCGAAGCGTACCCGAACATCGGGTGCTTTTATGTTGACACAATGACGGTTTATTATCATAATCTATTATCGCTGCTCGCACACGCATGTCCTCCGCGTTCGTGTGCTGCGGCACGGCCGCCGCGGCTGCTTTACTTTAACGGTCTCCGTGCCGTTACTAAGCCGAGAGCTGCGTGCGCGATGCCCCCCCCCCCCTCCTCAAACAGCTTCCGTACACATGTATACATGTGCTCCAATAAGTGTTGCAGCGATCGGGAGCCGAAATACATTTCCCCTCCTCCGAACAATACCGAGTCTCAGGCGACGAACGGCGAACTTTGCGATTTCCGGGAATATTTGTTCGCGCGAATTTTCGGCGACACAAAAGAAACTTTGTCCTCGTCGTTTAACGACGCGAAACTGGTCGACAGAAAAATATAAAAAATTTCGGTTGGCACTTAAAAAATCCCGCGCTTCCGACTACGCAATCGTAAAGATATTTTTCGCGAACGAATTTCGCGAACTCCGGCGATAACGGAGGAGAACACCGGAGTAGAATTCTAAATTTTGCTCGAGCGAGATAATAAAAAATAATAAAAGTAAAAACACATAAAGTAAAGATAATTTTATTTGGAAAGAGGAACGAGTGGCGGATCTCGGCGACCGTTGTACGCGCGGTGTACAACCTCGACCGCTCGTACGCCGGTGGAATAAAAAATCGCGAATTAATCTCCGTGGAAAAGTCTCGGATTAATTTGCATCGGCGCGCACGCCGGAGAGACTCCGGTCGGCTTGTAATCCGCTGAACGAGTCGAGAGAAACGCGGAGTCTCCGGTACACGCGCTTTCCGGGTTCGACCCGTTACCGGTTATACTTCATTCACCATCCGGGCCGCTTTGTCTCTCTATTAGCTGCCATTTTTCGAGGCGAACACTCTCCGCTCTTCCGGCGGTTATCTGATCGAGCTATCTTTTTTCTATCATTTTTACCCAAAAATAAAACACGCTGATCACGAACCTACCACATATTTTATTCGCAGATGAATATTCAATACGGAAAATTGCGTCCAGGATAAGTTTCTATTTTTTCTTGAAATTCAAAAAATTCAAAATGAAATACAATTTAAACGGTTCGATCGATTCTCTCCAAACTTAATAGAGATCATCGGGCGATTACAATCCATCTGTATACACGTTTCAGCTGGATAGCTCAAAAATTGTAAACGTTAGACCGCGAATAAACATTTTCGAAGAAATTGAAAATCGCGTACAAAAAAAAAAGAACTGAAAATTGTTTAATGAAATTTTGATCAAACATTGACTATTAACCACACATACTGTATGTGAAATTTCATCTTCATCGGTCGAGACGTACTCGAGTACAGCTCGACTACAGCGGCTTCAGATTTTCGCCCCTGATTCATACACTCACACCCATATTAACCGGACATTTTTTCTAAATATGAATTTTCGATCTTTTGGAACATTCCAACGCGTGTTCATAAAATTCTCCAGAACAATTTTTTTTCACCAAAACATAGCTTCCTTTACAGATTAGCAAAAATAAAATAAAAACAAGCGGCATCATTCGAGCGATCGACGGTATCGCTGTCGTTCGTGATTCGCTCGGAGGGACAAAAACGCGGCCGATCTCCGCTTTTTCGTAATCAGCCCAGAAACTTCACTCCGTCGGTAATAACGTTCCCGGCCCGTGACTTATGTCCCGTCTGCCGGGGAAGCTGTAAATCCCGGTGTAATTCCTCCTGTCCCCGTCTCTCGGACTGGAAACAACGATCGGCGTTGATTTCTCACCGGCTCGTGCGTAAAATATTACTATCTGTCGGGGCGCGTTGTCGATATAACGTGGAGCGCGGCACGGAACTGCCGCGTAATAACGTTGCACCGGTAGGCTAATGGAAAAAGCTCCTCGGCAGTACGAGAGCAGAATCCCGCAGAACGGACAGGCCGGATGCCTGCGAACTCGCCGTGCCGGCAAGCTGGCCGGTGTGTTTCTCGATCTCCTTTGAGCGCTGAACCACCACAGCAAAGGCAGAAGTGGCAGCGCTTTGACTAACGCAGAGAAGGCCGAGAAAGACTCGCGACTGCGACAGTCGAGAACTAATGAATGCGCAGGCACAGAAAGACGAGAGCAGCCCTCCGCGATACCGTCGAAGCAAATTAATCCGACGGACTAACGAATCAACTTATTTGAATATCTCTAACCTCATTTTTTTTTATCATTCTTCGCTCTGCCACCGTTTCAGTTCTTCTACGTCGCTGGCCGAGAGGCCTAGACACGTAAAATGTTCTCCCCCTCGTCCTCCCTCACACCTGCCCTCGGGCCCGATTTGTCTCCTCTCAGTCCCGTTCTCGGCCCCTCCGTTCCATCGCTCCTCGTCATTTCGTTGATTCTCCGGAGTTCCATCCGTCTCTCTCTTTCCTCGTACGCTTCCTCTCACCTACGATTTTAATCTCTCATAATCCCTGCCCCCCCTTTAGCCTTCCCCTCGCACACGGAGAAACCCACACGCCGGTAAACACACACACACGGGCTTTCGGTCCAAAGAGTCAGGGTGTTCCGCTGCTGGGTCCCGATCAGGGGGGCGAACATGGCCTCGCATATATGTGCCAGCATCGCGATGTGGGGGAAGGGGGGGGATGGACCCGGACAATGGGCCCTGATTGCGGATTAGGGATTAAGAGACAAAAGAGAACCCACGTCCCAACTATCCCCATGCTATACTGTTTCGTCTTGTATACTGTAATAAATAAATACCATGCCCGCGTAAGAGAACGAGGTTCGACGAGAAGCGGCAGCGACAACTACCACCCGGTGCTGCATACCTCGTATATTCTCCACTCTATGTGCCCGATGCAATACTAGCCGCCTCGACTAGACAGGGAGAAAGGAAGAAAAAAAAAACTGGAAGGGTGAAAGGGTTGAAATCGGCGAACTCGTATTCGTGAAGGATGAGAAGTGCGTTAGCGTTTTCCGCGCTATCGGACTGCCGGCACGATTTTGTCCCGGCGAGAGGGACGGAGAGAGAGTGTGTGTGTACCGGGCGCGTTAGTTTGTAACCCCGGGTGAGAGATGAGATCGTAGATAAGATGTGTCCAGCTGGTAGATAGCCATTGGGGACCCCCACCTATAACCAGCCCACCTCGGACAGCGGGCAAGGCATTCGCGGCTTTAGCGTCCGGTTTACTCGCTCTGCCCAACGGCTCACTGCTATACTGTCCCTTACGTTGTGTGTATATACAATGCGCCGAGAAACGTGTAGGATCAGAGTAGCACACGTTCTCGGAGCCGTACACTATGCGATAATATCCCTCCTTCTGGTCTCGCATGAACACAAAATCCCGATTGATTCACTCGGTGGAACAGATTTTTCAGATTTTCTATTAAGCCTAAGATTTTTTTTTTTTTGGGCGTTTATACACTCGCGTGTTGTATTGTATTCCTCGTGGTTTAACAGCGTCAGACGTCCCGTAGAGGAGGCTCGTTAAAGGACAATTTATTGCGCGGGATTTTAACAGCCTGACGTTCCGAAGATCCAATCACATTCTTGCGTTGAGCTTGGCCCAGAGTTTATGCGATGCTTTTTTTTTTCATTTTTTTTTTTCCATTCTGATGACTCAAATTTTAAACGAACGTATCAGCGCTGATGAATATTCGATGTGGGCGAATCTTCACCTCCTCTCTCCGTCTCTCCGCATCTCGTCCCTGTTGCTTTGCAAATATGCCACGCCTCGAATATTTGGCCAGTGATGCGTCCCGCGGCTCGCGACTCTCGGACGCGCCGAAAAAGAGTTCGAGCTCGCGGGCGATCTCTCGTCTCTCACGACGATTTTCATTCTTATCGGAAATCTTCTTCGATTTCATTTTTTTTTTTTTCGTAGTCTCATAGACGTCGAGAGTCTTCGCTCTTGGCGCTCCGATCCGGATTGTCCGTCGAACCGTCGCGGGTCCGCGAAAGCCCGACGCGCCTTCTCTCCGGAGGGTTGTCGACGGCCTTGAGCTGTCCGTCACTCCGCCGGTTTCAATTAAAAATACGCGAAACAGGCAGTGAGAGCGGGAGCTTGCGACGTGTCGCCGGTATGCCGATCGCGGAGGGCCCCGCGCTCTCGCGCGTCATCGGGCGAGCGCGGAGTAACCAAGAGTAACGCGGGCGAGCGCGATTCTCGCTGGACGAACTAGTTTTTGTCCCCCCGAGCGAAACGTGCTACCGGCGAGTCCGACCAATCAGGCGGGCTCTCGCCGTGCCGTGGCTCTCTTATCCACCTCGTCGTCGTCGTCGGCGCGTCCTCCTCCCCGATGACTCTTCGAGGGGACCCTCGGTCGAGCTCCGTTCGCGCCACCATGCTGTTCATTCCCGATCCTGTAAATATCCCTCCGTCCGTCGATAAATAGGCGCAAAACGTCTGACGGAGACGATAAGCGCGGAGAACCATTCTTCAGGGGCCATTAACTTAGAGGGGTGCACCCTCGTTTAGCTTCTTAATTGATGAAATCTTCGGCCCGTGCGTCGTTTCCAGACGCAACAATTGTCGGTCATCAAATGACACGCACTTTGACGTCCTGTTTTTTTTTTTTTTTTTTTTTTTAAGGCTTTAATTGCGAATCTAGCTTGACCTCTTAATCGATGAAATCTTCGACCAATGCACCGTTTGCAGGCGCAATAATCCTTGGTCATCAAACGACATGTGGTTCGAATTCCTAATTTTCTTAACGCTTTAATGCCTAAACTGCCTCATCTTCTTAATTGATGAAATCTTCGATTCATGCGTCTTTCCAGACGCAATAATCCTTGGCTATTAAATTACACGCACTTTGAACTCCTGGGTTTTTAAACGCTTTAACCACGAAACTACCTTGTCTTCTTAATTGATGAAACTTAATTCGGCCCATGCGCCGTTTTGAGGCTCAACAATCCTCGGCCAGCAAAACGACGCGCGTTTCGAACTCCCGGTTTTCTTAACGCTTTAATCGTGAAACTAACTAGTTCTCTTGATCGATGAAAACATCGGCCCATGAGTCGGTTCCAGGCGCAACAATCCTTAGTCATCAAACGACACGCGGTTCGAACTCCTGGTTTTCTTAATGCACTAATCGCGAAACTACCTTGACTTCTTAATTGCTGAAATCTTCGGCCCATGAGCCGTTTCCAGGCGCAATAATCACTCGGCCATTAAAACGACATGGGGTTCGAACTCTTGGCCGGTTTTATTAACGCTTTAATCGCGAAACTACCTGTCTTCTTGCGCGAGTTCCTTCCCGGCTTATCCGAGGTCTCGCCGACTCATCGGCCGGCAGTGAGGAAGGGGAGGAGAGGTTCGTCGCGTGTTCTTGTACGCTCGCGGGTTATTAGAGTCCCGACGCGCCGGCGGTAACTCTCGCAAAACGTGGAGGACTCCTCCTCGAGCGGAGGACAGGTAGAGAGAGGAGGAGAGCGCCTCGGCTCTGCCAGGTGGATAGGGATTGAGCGTTTATTTTCACGGTTAAATGTCTACTTGCGAGAGAATGCTACTTTGTACGGTGAATAACGAACGGAAAGCGCGTGTTACACTTGCCAGGGACTTTTCCTTCTCGGCGCACACGTGCATTACTTTATCGCTCCGGCACGCTGAAAGGCAAACTGCACGCTTCGCTCACGCATGCGCCGTGAAACTTCAGAAACTTTAATACACATTGTCCGGGTGTGGTAAAAGATGCCTCCTTGCAGAACACTGTAACGGAGCAAGGTAATCCACTTAATACGGTAAATATACAGGAGCGCAGTTTTTTGTGGTCTGCCGACGAACCGAACAGTTGCTCCGAATGAGCTAATTTGGAGACTTCGCGTTTTTTTTTTTTTTTTTAACAAACCACACCATTTTCCATTCGTTACACAGTTCGAAGTTTACTTCTCTTGTCTCGACCTTTGCAGCGGTAAATCAAAGTTGTAAAAAAGTTGCCCGTGTCACGAAAAAAAAAATGACGACCGACACCCCATATTTATAGCAGTTTTCTGTCGCGCAACAACACTGCCCCTTGGCCGCTCGATAATTCGGTGCCAACTCCGAAAATCAAAGGCAACGTGTTTGTCGCCGACGATATCGCGATATGCACAGAGAGACTCGGATTGTAGTCGATGGGGTGGAGTCCGAAATACGTGTCTCGCCGCGATCGATTTCATCGACGGGGGAGCTCCGACTCGTCGAAGTTTATTGGGGTGCGATGGGATGTTCGATGTATATCCGGCGCAACGTCAAACATATCGGGCTGGTATCAGGTGAATCGGAGGGGTCAAGGAGCTCCCGGACATTCGACGTCCCGACCGTGTGTCTGCCGCTCTAGATTCACGACACACACGGCACCATACACGTTCGGATAGGTTCAAATATTTGACCCGAACCCTCGCGTCACCGAGACTGGAATTCCATCCGTCATTGCCGTGTAATCGGCACGAGTGAATTAACATGAGGGATCGTCACTTCGAGACGTGATAGCGATTACGCAAACGAGAAGAGATTCCTCGCTCGACCATCGGCTCGTGAGATATGCTGAGTTCACTGTTGGATAGCGGGCCATCTTTTTCGCACACGGTAAACGTCACTTCCGGTTGAAATTTTTTCGCCTGCCCGGAAGTAACGTCATATCGGAAATAAGTCACTTTCGGTTAGAAAATCTCGTTTTTCGACCGAAAGTGCCGTCACTTTTTGAAAATTGGGATTTTCAAACCGGAAGTCCTAATGAAATATTTCATATTTCATATTTGGAAGTGAAATGTTCAAACCGGAAGTGACGTCGCAGACAATATTTTTAATATTCTCTGCCAAGCGGTAGCTTAGTAGCATTATCCAGTCCTTATTAGTGCTGGGAAGACCGTCGGCTTTGCTCTGGCTCTGACGAATCCTAAGAGGAAAAAAATTGGTAATCGCGTCGAACAGATGTTCAGAAGAAGTTTTCAAGCATCATCTTCAGCTTCCTGTTCCTCTTTGGCAGGACGCGTGATTGCCTTAACGTATATCTCATAAATGCTATTCCCAAAGAAAGGTGAAAATTCGGGCCTTTCTCATCGCGGTCCCGAAGTTATAGAGGTCCGAGCCTTCGTAAGAAATTAGAGCCTTCGTAAGAGATTGGGACGGAGATGAGTTTCTCGTTAATTGCTTGCCAAGCCGGCTGCGATTAATTGGTGAGGTTTCGAGCATCGAGTTTCCTCGTGCTCTCGAACCCGCCACGGCTCTCCGATGTTACAAGTCGCAGGCCGTGTATTTCCTGTCAACGATAACCGACGAGGATCGGAGAGGACACGACAAGCCTCTTATACCAGTTCCAAAAAAAAAAATTATCCTGTAAAATTTTCCGAGCCTGTCCGAGTGTGTTCTCCAATTTTCACCGTTAATTACTCGACAGCCCACAGTGCCACACTTTAGGCCGTCCGAGCCGAGAGACTCGCCAGGTCTGAGATACCTGCTGTTGCAGCCTGCGCTCAATAAAAGGCCTATTCAGTTTTCGGGAGACTCGGAAACAAAGACGGAGAAAAAGAGGCGACGGGACAATAAACGGAGAACAAAGAATTTTCTCAAAGAGAGAATCGGAGAGGGGAAAGAAGGGACCTCGAGACAGTCGGAGGTTCTCGCGGCAGGTTACCAGGTGCTGCTCCGATGTAAATCTGACGACCAGGAAAAATCGGGAAAAAAAACACTGGACAGCACCGGTCCTGCGGTGCGTCCCTCCGAACAATGACCGTGGCTTCAACTTCTTCGTCGACCGAATCGGTACTCGCTGTCCTGAGCTCTGCTCTCCTCTCGTGGCACGCGGAATTCCATTGGAATCGGCCAAAGGAGTGCGGGAAACAGTTGAGACGCTGAGAATAAGCCAAGAGAGAGAGAGACGAAACCCCCGCGGAGGGTTGAACGCATAATGCAGAGAGGGTATAAGGTCGCAACAATGAGAAATAGTTGCGGAGTTCACTGTTCCACGAGTTTGAACGGGGACGAGACTTGGGCGGATTCTTGGAAAAAGAGATTCCTCCGGTTCTCTCCCGGTCTCCCGGTTGTTCCCGGCGCTTTTTTCCCCGCTCCGCCGATGGAATCCGAGAGAAGGAGAGTGAGATCCGGAGATCCTGGACTGGTGGCCAACGGGCAGTTTTCATTGCCGGGACACAATGGACGAAAACTCGAAGGCGGAAGCGAGGGGCGCAAAGAGGAAAGGGCGCGCGTTTTACGTTCGGGGGCGAGCTGGACGGAGACGGAAGGAGAGGATCCGCTCGGCTTCTCGGAGGGCATGCACCAGGGGGTAGTTAGGATGGACGCGGGGACAACAATGTGACCAGCTACGGGTTTACGAGCTTTACCGAGGCTCGCCCGCCCGCGCACCTGGTCGTACACAGCTAGAGCATTTGCTCTAGCGTACTGTCCTTTATAATAGACCGCGTTACAATGCCGCGGTGCATACAACCTAGTGCAAAGGACGCTTTTCAAGAGCCGGCCGGACATACCTGCGCTTTTACGGCTCCGACGAAAGGAACTAAAAACGCACCTGAAAATTTTCGAAACCGAAGATCCGCGACTCGCTTGCGAATTTCAACAAAAAAAAAATAAACCTACGAACACCTGCGCTTTCGGCTATTCTCCGCGATTTGCCTGTCCTACCGGCTCGATTCGATCCGAGGTGTTATTATCGTTAAAAAAAATTATATATGTATATATGTATATGTATATGCAGAAGCGCATTGCATCTCTGACGGGAGGCGAGCCGAATCGCGGCTGTTTATTACTCTACCGAGCGCAAAACTCGCGCGGCGGCACCCACGCTCGCGGCGATAATCGAGAGCGCGGCAAACGAGAAGATTCGAAATTGCGATTGCGTGGGATGCCCGGATCGGATATTATAATGCGAACGAACGTTGGCACGGCGCATACAGCGAGATCGAAGGAGTGTATAGGGGATTACTATGCGTGCTACACGGGAAGATACGAGCTGATATTCTCGCCGGTACATATACGTACTCCGATCTCTCACGGGCGGGCCGAGTTTATTTTTCACATTTTTTTTTTTTTTTTATTCCATGTAGGCACACACGGAGTGCCGCGTGACATTTTTTTTCTAGACATTAAGCTCGCGCCCGACTTGAGAGTGAAATTTTTATACATTTTTTTTGCGCACTTAACTCTCGGGTGAATTGGCGATTGCCGAGAGAGGGATGAAGATTCCGTTGCGATAAACGATTTCGATTAATCGCACGAATTAATTGAACCGCCGACGATCGGGGGCAAAGCGGGCAAGTGGAGTGGATCCGTATTGACGAATCTGCAGCGAATCGTCGATACAAGAGGATAGGATAATAATCGACGAAAAAAAGAGTTGAAGAGAAGATGAAAAAGAAAACAGCAAAGTAATCTGTTCCACAATGCCAGTCGCTTCTTCCATCCCGACCTTTGGAGATCCCGGGTCGGAGATAGAAAGAAAAAGGTCGATCGACGGATCGCGAGACAACATAGGACCTATTTCCTCCCCGGAAATGTAGAAACACATTCCGGCATCCCGATTTCTTTCATCCCTCTAAACTGTGAACTATGCTGTCGCTGATTGTCTTCCGACGCCTCCCTCAAGGGTCTCCCGCCTCCGCGTCTCTCTCGTCTCGTTCGATTAATCTCGCGTTTGCCGGCATTAAAAAAAATTTAGCGGAGGGACGGCGGTAGCCTGCTCTCGGGAACACTCGTTAAATCCGAGAGGGAGGAATACGTGCGCGAGCTATGAAGAAGACGGAGTGAGGTCTCCCGTCGAAGGACTCCTCGCGCGCGGTTCTCGTCGTCAGGGATCTTTTAATCGGCGTGACGTCTGCGAGGGTGGCATAAAAATGATCTCCCTCGTCATCCACGGTCTCTCTCGCTCTCTCTCTCTCTCCGTTACCGTGCATGTATATGTACATATAAACACATACGCACCCATATGTATATTGAGCGCCATCGGTGCGCTCCGGTAATGCCGGGTAACGTCATTCGATTAATCATTCAGCGCGTGAGTCATTGGATCGTTTACCGGACGAAGAGAGCGCCAGAACTTTATTGATAGGTGAACGGAGAAAGGAGAGTTCTGCTTCGCATCCAGGCAAGTTTCAGCGAGAGGCATCGATACACTTTTTTTTTTTTATTCTGCCTACCTATCGCCTCTCTTCCTTATTCCTCGAACGATTTCCCTCGCCCTCCCGCCCGTACGCCCTTCGTTCTATCCTGCACGCCTCGAGCGATGTCTTCCCCGCTTCTACATCTCTTTCTTTCTCCCCTAATAATGATACGGCGCTCGGGCACTGAAATTACACTCCTCCCCCGCGCGCTCCTTCTGCACTCTCGATGCACAACGCGAACGACGATCTCGCGAATATACATGTATGCATATATCGGGGAAGAAAAATTGAATGAGAAAAGGAAGAAAAAAAAAGAACCACAATCGTTATATACGTGAGATAATTTTAACGAGTCATTCTAGGATTCTCGCGGCTCGAGGAGCCGCGGGTGGTCCCGGGCAGCGATGGTTCTGGCGTGTAGCTCCGTCTACGCTTAATATTATTCTTTTATGCCACGTCGTTTCATCGCGCTCGCTCCCAAGTGGATAGCCGCTCGTGGAATTCGCGAAATCACGAATTGATAAATGACACGAGTTAGTTATTCGCCCCGTGCATATAAGGGGACTCCCTTGATTGATGCCGCGGGACGTCGGGCAGACTCGCTCGACGACCCGCCCATTACGAATATACGAAGCGGGAAACCTACGTGCGATAAAATTTATCGATATTTATCTATCGAATTTCTATAATTTGCCAAACCGTTGATAACAACAATAACAATAAAATGAAGTTATAATAATTGTTATGATTGCTGTTGTTTCCGTATATCAAACGGATTCAAATGAAATAAAATTGCAATTGGAATCGCCATTAGACACAAGTTGTGTTCGAAGGTTTTTTTTTTCACGTCTCAAAAATTCGCCAGCTGCACAGTACAAAATAATTTTGTAAAATCGGAATGCGAAAGTTTGTACATTTTTTAATTTGTACTTTTGTTTGTAAAACTAGAAAATTAATAAGTAAATAAATGTGGACGTTTGTGGTAAACAAGTTGTTGTCAAAAGTACAATTTTTTTTACTGTGCAGTCTCGAGATAATGTGCAGAAGCTACGTGCGGTAAAATTTATCGATATTTACCTATCGATTTTCTATAATTAGCCAAACCGTTAATAATAATAAAATAAAATTATAATAATTGTTATGATTATTGTTGTTTTGACATAACAAACGGATTCAAATGAAATAAAAATGCAATTAGAATCGCCATTCGGCACGAGTTATGTTCGAAGATTTGTTTTTTTTTTCATTTCGTGTCTCAATCATTCGCCAGTCGGTCTCGGGACAATATGCAGAAGCTCTCGGTCGGATAACTCCGTCCCGTATAATTGTCATCGTAGGCAGTAGTGGTGGTAGGAGAGACACATTATACTCTCGGTGAATATACGAAGGCGGTGGCGAAGAGTCCGCGCGCATGTAGCCTCGAGAGAGCACATACGAAGGACGAATAGCAATTAGTAATAATTCTGTCAGACAATGAGCCCGCATCTGATCCGAGAGCTCTCCGCGATCAAACGCGTGGTATGTCCTCTCCTCTCCCCGCGCGTCTCTCTCTCGTGTATATCTGTGTTCCATCTCTCTCGCGAAGTTCCACTCGTGAGACACAATAAGAGATTCATGTCGTCGGCTCGATTTAATGGACGATGATGCGCGAGCATCGCACGAGAGCGCACAGTGCGTCGGCCATTGGTCGCCGAGAGGAATACACACCGATATGCATACTCTCGCGTATCTCCTCGGAGGGCGAGACGATCGAGGGAAGGAGAAGAAAATAAAATGAGAGAAGAAACAAACAAAAAAAAATTGAACGACGCATAAAGAAGTTGCATTACAAAGGAAGAATGAAGAAAGAGCTCACTCATTGTCTCCGTCCTTCGTGTAAAAACGATTAACGATTATACATAAAGGCCATGACGAGTCTCGATACGAGGCGTTTCACAGCCGTTTTGTGCATCGCCGAGAGATCGTTGCATCTCCGCGCGGACGCTGCTGCGTTCGCCTGATGGCAGCGCGCAGCTTCCGCGATAATTATACAGAGAGACACAAACGAGAAAGCGAGAGACGGAGAAAGGAAAAAAAAGGGACAGTAATGCAGAAAGAGAGATGAATCGTACGGCGGAGGGCCCTGATCGCCGTTGACATTTTCGACGTGTCATCCTTAATGAATTATCGTGCGAAGAGCCGCACACCCGGTGGGGCGTCCTTCTCTCTGCCACCCGGCAAATCGGCTTTCTTTCCCGCTTCTTGTTTATTTTTTACCCCCCCTCCCGCCGCTTTATCGCACTCGTCACGATGAATCGCGAACGTCAGATTTCAATGACCGAATTAACAACTCCGGACAGCCAGTAGCGAGACGAGATCTCCGCAGCGCGTGCTCCTCGTTTGAACCTCGCACGCTCGGTCAAGGCTCCTCGCTACTGGATTCACATTTGATGGTTATTTTTTTTTTCCATTTCCGTGACGATAATTAGACGATTGCCCTACGATTACTCCAACTCCGACGCCACGATTTCGTTTTAAATGATTTTTCTTCGCAACTTCCCGTCGAGAGGCACGCGATTATGAATGCCAGAGCCAGCAATTGTCATCTAATTGCGTAAAATTGTAATTGACAATAAATGGCTTGCCCCTATGTGTGCCTGTGTGCGTCGGTAGTGGCGTATTATTATATTACTTGTCCGACGAATGTTGGAACGGGGCTGATGGAACGCACTCTACAGCCTACCGCCGAGTCCGCTCGGTATCGATCACATTAAGGGATGTTTTTACAATAATTCCGCGAGTACACGAGTACGTTCCCACCTCGGAGTTCCTCCTCGCTCGTGCCTATCAAATACAACTACACTTTCATTACGTTACACTACGATGCGGGTAATACATGCGAACGGGACTCAAATGTCGCGCGTTCGCCGGCGCTCGAGCGGGCGATGAGGATAGAGAGAGGTCTCTCCTGTGTGTAGGTAGGTTGGTAGGTAGCGCTCGGTAGAAAGCCGCCATGTCTAATTATGTCGCATTGATTTTGTCATTAGCCAGCCCTCTCCACGTTTATCCCTCCGCGTGCCCCTCTGTTTTGCATCAATGTATACGGTTCTTGCACACACACAGACACACGCGCCGAGCTCGGCGGCCCTCGATCGCCCGCTGCCAGCTCGGCGGAGCCTCTCGACGTCGACGCAAAAAAATACTTGCCAACGCGACGTGGCGTATCAGAAGAGCTTTTGCCACTGCGTACAACGTCGCAAAGCCTCGTCGAAAAGCCGACGATCCGCCTTTCGCTTTCGCTATGCATCCTCCCTTTCCAACCGACCCAAGCCCTCGTATTTCATACTCGAACAAAGTTATTTGCACGATTGCTTTAGGTTTTTTTTTTTATTTGTTCCCTTCCTTTTTTCTCGCAAGTTACGACACCAGTCGTCGCATGCCCTATGATTGCCGCTTTCTCGGATAGTTCGAGTACTGTGTACAGTGTAAAGTCGGACCAGCTAGAGACTCCGGCGAACGCTCGATGGCACCTTTGTTTTCCTTGATTTATAGAATGTTGCCTGATAGTTAGGGAAGAGTTGCGGCGGTTCGCAACGGAGCATTAACGTCTCTGCAGTGACGCCAAGTACCGATAAAATGTATTCAGTTACGAAGTTATTTGTAATCTAGCCCTTGTGACAATTGTGAAAAGAGTTCTTTCTGCTGGTATTAACCGTGGAAACTCCACACACTGTAACAAAGATTCGTATGAAATTTACTTTACTGGACTGGAAGTTTTCAATGCAAAAATTGGTATATTAAACTTCATGGACAATTTTGATAAAAAATGAATGTTCAGTGATTCATTTCTCTTATCCCGTGCTTGATTTTTGTGCCTATTTTTTATTTTCCTCCCAAAGCCAAACTATAATCGCGAACGGGGGGCGATTTGGACCATCCGCGTTTTTCGGGGTCACGCGAGAGATTACCGCGGTTTCTGGCGTGTCCGAGGCTGGCCGGTCTTCACGGTCGGTATGACACGTCGAATACGGAGCCGGGCCACTCCCAGATGCCGAGGATAATTATTAATTAACGATCGCTTAATGCCGGCCGAGCGATGTGTGGCCGCGCTCTCGTGTGCACCATATCCGATACACAACTCGTGTACGTATTATAACACCGGCAGCGGTGAACGCGGGCTTTCCGAGCCGCACAGTACGCGGCAGCTCGCTGTCGGGAACTCTGAATGTGTCGTTACCGGATTGCCGCGCGCATATATACGTGACATTATAATGGGCCCCAATAACAACTCGGTGCGCGGCCATTAGCGAACCGGCGCGAGAAGGGGACCCCAGAGGGGTCCCAAGCAAATGCATACCGATCTCCGCACGCACTCCGTATATACCCCGTTTAATCTTACACGGTAATAATCAGCGTGCTACACTTTCTTGTTTCGTTGTGTTATTTTTTTCCCCCCCCATTTTGTCTCCTTTCTTTTTCCTGGCGTCGAACCGATAATAATATTCACGCCCTCGATCGAAACCGTCAAATAACAAAATATAAGCTCGAACGAAAAGGAAAAAAAAAAGAATAGGATAAAGAGCGGAGGAATTTTCGGTGTACATATTAAACGCTCGGTAAAAGTCTCGAACAGGCGCGCACTGCCCGAGACGACGCCTCCATTCATCAACTCGCGTTCTCATTACGCGTGTGTTGACACGGAATTACGCGGAATTTCCTGCGTGAGTATATTATGTATAACACGTATTCGTTGCTCGGTGTACGCTCGCCGAGGTAACGCAGAGTCTCGCCCCGATCGCTCCGCGCTCTCCCGCCCGAATGTGTATATCCGTCGGGATCAAAGGAGCGCAAACACACCGGCGTTTACATTAAAGCCCCCCCACCGCCCGTTCGATGGGTAAAAATTGAATACTGGGTCGAATAAAAATGAGCCTGTACGAGGGAATACTCGTGTGCAGCTCGGGCGATGCCGGGCCCGTCGCTAATTCGACGCGCCTCGCACTGTCGCCGTCCTCTCTGATCCTCTCCTTCTTCACCGATGCTCGAAATGTTACCAGAGGAGAAAGGGGGGTGGTGAAAATGGACCGGCGCTCCCCATTTACGATGACTTTTCCATTTCCAGCGAAAAGTGTGGCGACATTTTTTCCCGCTGGTCCATTTTGCCCCGCTCTGTCCCTACTCCACGCAACAAGGCACTGTGTCTATTGTAATTAATTAATATCTCACAGCTGACCATCAGCCGATGTTTGCCGAGTGTCCATCGATTCTGATAAACCCCTGCCTACGCCTTCGCTCGCGACCCGTTCGGCGACTCGCGTAATCTGCGATAACGAACCGTAACGCGCTCGGCGAACGTTTCACACACTTCCAGCCGGGAAAACGGAAGTCGTAAAATTCAAAAGAGTAAAAAGAGGCTTAAATTTATCCTCACAAGCGAGGAGTGACATTTTTGCATTATCAAAGGGTGTTTTACATGCGTCATTATGGGCGATGATGTGCGCTGCGGTGCCGCGGCGCCGCTTTGGAACTCGCCGATGCCCGAGGCGCTCCGCGCGGCCGGCAAAACTCGTACAGAACGATCGAAGAGACGGCCTCAAGCGCGATCCATTTGCAAACGGGAGAGAGAATCTAATAATCGATGATCGCGAATCGAGAGAACGAAGTATTGATGATATTAGCCAGTGGAGGGCGGAGAGGAGGGGGGGGGGGGGTGTGAATAAGAGAGAAAAAGCGTGATTCCGCAGGATTCGCTGATACGAAGACGGCGAAAAGCACACACATCGTGCAGAAAGCCCGGGTGTCGAGTCTGCATTCGCGTGGCCGGTAAAACTCGTACAGAACGATCGAAGAGACGGTCTCAAGCGCTATCCATTTGCAAACGAGAGAGAAAATCTAATAATCGATGACCGCGGGTCGAGAGAAGGAAGTATCGATGATATTAGCCGGTGGAGGGTGGAGAGGAGGGGGGTGAATAAGAGAGAAGGAGCGTGATTCCGCAGGATTCGCCGATACGAAGACGGCGAAAAGCACACACATCGTGCAGAAAGCCCGGGCGTCGAGTGTGAGCCGGAGGAATCCGCGAGGCACGTCGGCGCCGCGCCGAGAGCCACGGCCGCGGCGTGCGTGCAGCGCGTTACGAACGAGTTTCTCACGGTATGTGGTGTGCCTGATGCATTCGGAGGAAATTATAAGGGAACGGGTTAAAGCCGGGTTAGTGCCAGGGTGGCGAGAGCGAGCGCGAGGGAGATACGCCGAGAGCCGAGGGTTGGACGAAGAGGTAAGGTGAGGAAAGAGGCATCTTCCGCGCGGTCGTATGGTGGGGGATAAGAGGGGGGGGGGGAGGGGGGAAATAAAACGAGCGGCAAGGGGCAAATCACACTTAATTGATATCACAAAGAAGAGGAACCCTCATCGCGTTTCTCAGCATCGGCGCAGCATCGGACACACCGCGAGCGCGTCGAACGAAGAATCCATCGACTACGAGGCTCTCCCCTCGCCCCGCTCTCGCGCACCCCCCCGGGGGGCTTCGACTATCCTCCTCTCGCCACTTTCGCAAAACGACTTAACTTCATAATCGGCAGCTCCTACCACATCATGGATTAACCTTACGATACCTCTCGCAGTCGCGTTCGCCGCCGGGGGAATCGCTAAGAGACGGGATGCACGCGGCTGACCCCGGGAATTCCGGGGGAGTAACGGCACGGATCTTTCGTTGAAATATTAAACGGCGGAACGAATAATCGGCGACATTGTATATCCTCTGAATTACGAAGAAACGTTCGTGGTCTCCGTAAATGGGACTACACTGGAAAAAAAAAGTTTGCTTGCGGGCTGCCAAAGCAAAAAATTCTTATTTCAATTCTACTTTCAATTTTTACAATTCCATATGATATTGAAACAACGATAGCAAAAGTGCCAAAGTGACATGTTATCGTTTCAAATGCGCATGCAATTGTATGAATTAAAAGTAGAATTGAAATAAGAATTTTTTTTCTTTGGCAGCCCGCAAGTGAATTTTACTTGAGTCAATGATTATTTTTTTCGGTGTAAGGAATAATTTTATTTTTTAAATCGTTCAACCTTTTCGCCGAAAATCTTCATTCACGATTCTTCTATTTACATCCGTTGGAAGTTGTTACACTCGACCAAAAGTGCGAACTTCCGGTATCCTCGGGGATGAGACACTGGAGCATCGAGCCCGCTTTGGTACTCTCGCGAAGTATCGGTAAATGGGGGGGGGGGGGGAAAGGGATCGCAAACAATAGCCGGTTCTTTTCTTGCGGGGCACAAGAGATGCTTTTTGGTCGTCCGGAGGTGGACCTTTTTTTTGACGTATCTCGGAGGCACGCACGCGAGGCTTCTCCCCCGGGTTCTGCTCCGAGGATACACACATCCAAACTTTTCAATACAGTAAATGATGAGATGCAGACGAGATAATTGGCCGACAGGCGATCGGAGGAGTGAGCGAGGCTCTAATTGCGAGCATCTTGCGCGCATACACTCGGAAGGCCCCGCCGTGCGTGGAAGAGAAGCGTGCAGCATGCGTGCAACGGGTCGTTCCCGCTCTCCGCAGAACTGCCGGGGTGTATCAGTGAAAATGTATGCGCCGCCGTTTATGAAAGTCGAACGCGGTATAAACATAACTATCGAAATCGCTGTCATGTGGTCCCCGGGTGAGGGTCTTCCTCCACCTCCTCTCCTTTCGCTCCCCCCCCCCTTTCCTTCGTTTGAAACTTTTTTCACAAAGGGAACTCTTCGGGTGGAATCAGGTGGTCACGTATGCATCGGTTCGGTTTCCGGTCCCGTTCGCTCCCTCCCCCACCCCTGCCGTGTAACGACAAAGAGGATCAACGCCGTCAATTCGTCGGGACAGACGACTTTACGTGTAACGACGAAAAAAAAAAAGATATGTATATAAATGAAAAAAGTTTCAACTCTCTCGCGTCCTTTGGTCACTGCACTTTGGCCCCTTTTCCTTCTCGCTCTCTTCCGAAACACGCCAGATATACACGCCTCTCTGGGACCATCCGACGACGTTGCCCATTCATCCCCGGCTACTTGTCAACCACCTGTGATATCCTCCCCGACTTTCTCTCGAGCTTTCTTGTCTTACGCTCCGTTCTTCCGCGCTTCTCTCTTCGTCCTTTCGCCGCTATGTCTCTATTCATCGTATTTCGAAGGAGCCATCGATTCTTTTCGGGAGTCTCGATTTGGCCGGATCGTGAGAGCCCGACCGGAGAGTCACGCGAACGTTTCCGCGGACTCGATCGATCGGATACGGGTTTGACCATTACCAAGATTACGAATGAGCATGAGGAACATCGGTAGAGTTTACGTTTTTCTTCTTTTTTTTTATACATACATGAAATCTTCAATTTTTCGCTCGGAAGAGCGCGCACGCGCCGGTTCGCTCGGCACAAACGCACGTCGACGCGTCGGACCGATGACGATTAAGATTCTTATCGTTTAATTGGACGAAGCCCTCCGTCCGCGCGTACCCGGCGCCAGGGAAGAAAAAGTAATCGAGGCGTGTCCGTTCGCGGCGCCTGGCTGTGCTCTCCCGACTGTATTTTCGGTGTTCTTGACAAATTCGGGAATCCCGGTTAGGCGCCCCGTAGGACAATCGTTTCTACGCCTACCAGACACTTCCTAGATCGGAAGCGATGAACCTTCTTCTCGTCAGTAAATTACCGATAAGCGGAAAGTCCGGGCCAGGTGATCGCGGTGGTTGGCAGATGTTTCGTCGGCCGTCCCTCGGCCGGTGCTTGGCCCGAAAACAATTCCCCGTCGGGAACAAAAGGTGTCGAAAAACGAAAAAATCTACGGCTCACACGGTAAAACGGGTTTGCACGTTATCGAACATCGTCGTCCCCTTCAACTCTTCGTTGGGCGACAAATTTTGCTCAATCGTTTTGTACAACATCGGCAATATTTGTTACACATTTTTCGCCTGTGCGCGATAAAGTGCGCGATGGTGGCGGGGAGGGAAGTGTTAACGCCTCGCTCACGTTTATTTAATAGTACATCCGCTCGAATGCTGACGAGAGAGTCACAATACTCGTGTGTACCGTATACAAGAATGTTTTATAGCCGTAATCTACGTGCAATCTCGGCTATCGTTGGGCGTACGAAGTCGTACACGTCGAAGGTTCGGGCCGCGCGAGTATCGTGCACAAACGACTCGCGACTCGCCAGAGCGCATTGACTGCTCGTGACGCATACACACATGTTTACGGCAAACCAGCGAGAGCGTAAAGATAGAGCTATGTAAAAAAAAAAGAAAGAAAATCGTCAAAGACACGCACTCCACGCTTCCCTCGAATAGCGCCAAGTCGAGCCTCTTTATCCGAGTCCCCGACGAGCTTATCAACGGGAAAACGAAGGAGCGCGCTGATCTTCGGAGCCGGCACGGAACGTGATCGAATTGTATCGCGTTCCGCTCGAAGAGACCGAGCCTTCTGATCGGAGTAAGATTGAATAGAGGAAAAAAAAACAATAAAATAAATACAATAAAAAAAAAGGTAAGGAACATCGGAGATGATCGAGCAAAGGTAGAATTTGCCTATCCATATCGAGAATCGATCGTCGCGCTCGACGATCATCGTCCGTCGTCATCGTCGTCGATGGTCGGCGAGGATCGAGTGATCGCGGAGATCGATCCCTCGGCCTCCCTTCTTCTCTTCGCCCGCTCGGCACCGATCCTCCTCTCATCACGATCATATAATTCGCGGTAGGATAGGGAAGGAGTCGTACGGAACCGGCCGGGGAAAGGGTAAAATGATCGTGTAAAGGCAGCCGTGCGTTCACCGTATCGCACACGCATTACAAAGTGATCCACGCTCTGTCGGGATGTTGTAGCCCGTCCTGTACCGATATAACTATAACGTACCCAACAGTATGTTACATCTCTATAGTAATTCGTAGCCTTGCGGTCCTGGAGGCTCTCCGGATCCCCGCGATCCGCTCGGGGATACACACACACACTCTCCGCTGCTCCTTCTCTCCCTCGACCGTGGGCCCTCGGTGACTGGATTATGGAGTTTGTACCGCGGAATTACGAGAGCCCGGCCGAGATCCAGGAGAAGGAAGGGAGTAAAAGCGGGACCGTTCTCGGGGGTGGGGGGAGGGTACGAGGGAGGTGTATAATGCGATACACGTACGTACCATAATGTCCGGCAATGGTGGCCGGGGCATCTCTCCGTACACCGTGGTATAACCAGAGAGATAAAGGAGGGAGACAGAGAGAAGAAGCGAGAGAAGCCAAAGTGGAGAGGAACGTAGAAGATGGGAACGAGAGACGATGAGGAGGAAGATGAAGAAAGTAAGAGAGAAAGAGGGGAAACCGGCGAAAGAGAGTGAGAGGTTCTACGAGATGAGAAAGCCCCCGGGCCGTCACGGCGTTCTACACCCCCAACGTGTAATACGTGCGGGCGTACTCTGGGCAATACACATATACATTATACTTTGCCCTCCTCTCGCCGGACTCTCTGAGATGTGTACAACTACCGTGACATACGTGTGTGGGTGTGCGGGTCTGTACATATATGTATACTGTATAGAGATATGCGATGTAGCTATACACGCGTCGTGCCAAGCGCGCGCACACGCGTCCATGAGGAATCATCTCGTGCCCTCACCTTCTTCTTCTTCTTCTTCCTCTCTGGTCCGCGGGCGCGCAACACACCTACTTATCCGTCCGACGATCCGTTAGATTCCAGGGATACCGCGAACCATCCGCCGCGGTCCCGCGCACAGGCGTACTCCACTATACTCTTTCGTCCACCGGACCGGTGTTGTTTGTGTGTAACTCTCGCGAGATAGCTCTTCGGGATCCGAGCGCGGAGAGAGATGGAGAAAGATGAAGGGGGAGAGAGAGATGATCGCGCTCGCGCGCTCACGGACTGGGCTCGATTTCACGTAATTGGGATGCAATTATAAAATCGCCGGGGCGCTCCCGGCTCTTTTACACACCGTTCGCTTCGAGGAAAGCGGCGTTGCTTGTACAGCACCGCGGGCGCGAAGATCCGAGGAGTCCTCCGCGTGCCCATCCCGCTTCCTCGCTTCGACGACTCTCCCGGTCGCTCTTCTCGAGCGTCTCCCTCTCTAGTATCTTTTACGATGGATCGCCGATTTTTTTTTTCGGACTCGTCGGTACTTTTAATATTTGCTGTGCGGACAAAGTTTTGACAATGGGCCACGTAAGTGGGACATTTTGCTTCCTCACACGGTAAAAAAAGTTTGTACTTTTTACAACGACTTATCGTCGATAAAGGTTCCCAATTTTCTAGCTTTAAGTAACTGACAAACGAGCTTGTCACTTATTTAACAAGATTATTTTTACGAAATTTCGCATTCCGATTTTACGAAATTATTTTTACTGTGCACAACGGCAGCTTTGTTATGGTGAAAAAACAATTTAGAAATTTTTATGAAAACGGTTTCAGAATGTTCCAGAACATCGAAAAATCATATTTAGAAAAAATGTCCGGATTTATGTGTGTGTCAAAAATGCCAGACAATGCTTCCTCATAGAAGAGGCTTTGCCAATAAAGGAACATCATGAGAAAGCGATATGACAATTTTAATTTTTAGCTTTTATGAGAAAGCGATATAATAACTTCAATTTTCAACTTTTATGAGAAAACAATATGAAAATTCCAATTTTCAACTTTTGTAAGAAAGCGATACGAAAATTTCAATTTTTATGATGGCGCGATATAAAAATTTCAATTTTTTTTCCTCACTTCCGATAGGTTGTGATAGCTTCGATTGCTTCGACGCATTTCGCGCCATGATTTTTTATTTCCTCGAAATGCAAAGACGATAAGCGCGCGCATTACGAATGAAAAAGGGCATTGTCGATGGGAACTGCGCGACGTTTCATATCGACAAAAGGCAGGAGTGTACTTCGATGGGCGATTATAAAAGAGACTTCGATGGGTATAGGAGAGGACATAGGCGAGGCATTCACGAACGAAATTCCGAGACTTTCGAGTTTGCCGGCATGTGTAGTTTCCCCGCACGCGTTGTCGGCCTCACGAGAGACCGAGCGAGAGAATCGATGCCCAATCGATATAGATAAGTTAGACCAATGGGTAGCAAACACAGCTGGCCGTTTGACGGTTTTCAGGTAGACACAAGGCGCCCGGAGAACAGTGCCGAGCCTTGTGCTCTTTCACCGCTCCGACTATCATCTTCTTCTCGCAGGGCCCTTTCCTCATTCCGCTTTTGTGTGTAATCGTTCCTCTCTCACTTTCCATCCCACTCGCTTCCCGTATTTCTCTCCCGTGTCTCGTTCGGGCGCGTGTGTGCCCAGCTTGCCGCATTTCTGCGTATTTCCCTATCTTTTCGGGTTCCCCCGGAACACTCCTCTGTCCCTCAGGGTCCCGCTCGGCTTGTTTGCTCGGATTAACCCGACTAGGCTCGCTTTCTAAAAACCCGCCGACAGCGACGCACTCCCGCGAGTCCCTCGGAGATATCCCAGGCGAGAGACATTATTTTTATTTTTAAAATTTTTTCGCAAACGCAGTAAGACTTAATCTCGTTGATTCATTTTTTTTTTGTTCTATGCACGTATCGTGTCTAAACGTATTTTTTATCTTGGATGTTGCAGGTACGACCTGGGGTTGCGACGGGGTAGCTAGTGAATCTTCTACCATCGGGGTTGAAGAAGATATTGATGCGACGGATTGTCGCAGGCTCGTTGTTGTCACGAGTATAGCGAGGACACGCAGTACGGTGGGAGTCGACGAAGAGGTGAGAATACGCGGAAGAACCGGTGGTGGAGGCGACAGAGAATTTTTATCGAGCGTTAAACCGGAAGTTTTTAACGATAAAGAAAAATTAAAAGAAATAGAGAGGAATATAAGGAAGAACGATTGCGTCGCAGAGCGAGGAGGACTAAAGCGCGGTGGGTGATGTGAGGCTGGCGGCCGCCTCACGTTTGGGGTGATGCCCTCCAGTGAGCCACATCCCCCTCAGTACCATCTTCAGCAGCATCACGGGATTATTCAGGGTGCCCACTTGCAGCAGCAGCAGCACTCGTCGTCGTCATCGACGAGCGCCTCGATCGGGCATCAGCAGCATCAGCTATATCAGCAGCTGGTCGCGGCCCACCATCAATTTCAAAATTCCGCGTACGCGCAGCAAAAGCAAGAGATGAGCCCGGAGGAGGAGGGCGGCCGGAGTGGCGGGTCCCCTCCGGCAGCGGGGGCTGCCCTTCACCAGCCTCATCACCCTCGTACGGCGAGTCCGCCCTCGGGTACGGAGCCTTGTACGCGGGACGCGATACCGACCCCGACGCCGACCGCGGACACGACAACGTCGACGACCGCGGGTAACAACGGCAGCGGCAACAACAGCAGCGTCAACAACAGCGGCAGTGCGACGGTGGTGACGGGAACGACGACGCTGGCGAGTAGCGCGGGTATGACGATGCAGAGCCAGCAGCAGGGCGCGAGTCCGAGTCCCAGTCCGACCGGCGGCGACGTCGAGAAATTCGACGGAAAGATCGTTTACAATCCCGACGGTTCGGCGTACATAATCGAGGGTGAGAGCGAGCTCAGCGAGGATGATTCTCTGCCGGACGGTTGCATCGTCGACGGTCGCGGAGTGTCGGTGCCTCATTCGCTCGTCTTTCCTCAAATAGCGAGCGCCTACTACGTATCGAGACTGTACGCTCAGCAGGCCTATCAGCAACAGCAACAGCAACAGCAACAGAGATCCGTTGCACAGGTGCACAATCCCGATCTGCCGGTTATGCACAGCTACCGGGTGATAAGTTACCGGAACGCCGAGGGTGGAAAGCAGCAACAGCCGGCGATACCAGCGACAACACCGGGAACACCGACCTCAGCGGCTTCGGTTCCGGTCAAACCGATACTCATGTGTTTTATCTGCAAGCTGAGCTTCGGATACGCCAAGAGTTTCGTCGCTCACGCGCAGGGTGAACATCAGTTGACGCTGATGGACGACGAGAGGCAGGTGTTGTCGCATACGACCGCATCCGCGATCATTCAAGCTGTCGGCAGGGGAAAGCAACCGTTGGTTAGCTTTCTCGAGCCGGTGACGAGCTCCTCGGCGTGTCCGCAGAGTTCACCGGTACAGCAGGGTAGCCAGCAGGGACAGGCGGGACAGCGAGGTGGGATCGCCGATTCTAACGAACACGAGACCGCAACGACGACCAGCACTCCGGCGAGTACACCTGGAATCCCTAGCAGCCCGTCGCAGGCGAGTCATCAGCAGCAGCAACAGCAGCAACAGCAACGGGAGAGGCCATCGCCAAGCACGCCGACGACACCGACATCCCACTCGAACACACCGTTGAGCTTCAATCATCAACAGTCCCAGCATCAATGGACCGGGGCTCAGGTGAGCGCGGCCTCATGGGCGAAAGCGCCGGATGCATCGTTGCACTACACATCCCCACCACCGCCTCCCGCCTCGACTAAGGGCTCGCCCTCGTCGTACGCGGCTCTCACCCAACAACCCCCTAACTTTCTGACCGGCACGACGATAGGCGTTTGTCCGGAACACATGCAGGGAAGACCGAGCGGCGTCGAGTGTCCTAAATGCGAGCTCATACTGGCCAGCAGTAGGCTGGCCGGTCCCGGTGGTCCACTAGCCGGTATACACAGTAGAAATTCCTGCAAGACTCTCAAGTGTCCCAAGTGCAATTGGCACTACAAATATCAGGAGACGCTGGAGATTCACATGAAGGAGAAACATCCGGAGAGCGAGACCTCGTGCATCTACTGCATCGCGGGTCAGCCTCATCCGAGGTTAGCCCGAGGGGAGACTTACACCTGCGGTTACAAGCCTTACAGATGCGAGGTGTGCAACTACTCGACGACGACGAAGGGCAATCTCAGTATACACATGCAGAGCGATAAGCATCTCAACAACATGCAGGAGTTGCAGCAGGGCGGTGGTGCGGTAGCGGCAGCGAGCAATCCGTCGTCTTCGCAGGACGCGCCGATGCCGACGAGGAGTCCTCATCATCAGCAAAATCACAGTCCCCACTTGAGCGCCGGTCAGGCGGTCAATCAGGGAAAACCTAAGCCAACGTTTCGCTGCGACGTGTGCAATTACGAGACTAACGTCGCGAGAAATTTGAGGATACACATGACCAGTGAAAAGCACACGCACAATATGCTGGTACTCCAGCAGAACGTAAAACATATGCAAACACTGTCGGCTCTCCAGTCCCACCATCAACAGGCGGCCCAGCAGCATCATCATCAGCAACAGCATCAGCAACAGTTGGAACAACTATTGCATCTCGGGGGTCTCGACAAGCCTCAGCACGCCGAGGCGGCTCTAGCCGATATGGCTTACAATCAGGCTCTTCTGATTCAGATGATGACCGGCGGACAATTGCCGCCTCAGCTCCCTCCGGAGCTCATGGGCGGTATGGCCAGCATGGGAGCGATGGGAAATCTCGCCGGTGACGTCGGCTTGTCACCGGACAGCATGGAACCACCACCCGAGCCCGCCGATCCCGATCCATCGTACCTCTATCACTGTTGCGTCTGCAACAACTTCGCGACTGACTCCCTCGAGGCCCTCGGTCATCATCTCGCCGAGGACAGAACGCGAACGCGCGAGGGCGAGATACTCGCTCTCGTGGCCGGTAACTTCGTCTGCAAATTATGTTCCTACAAGACCAATCTGAAAGCGAACTTTCAGCTTCACTGCAAAACGGACAAGCATCTTCAGCGTCTCCAGCACGTTAATCACGTGAAGGAGGGCGGTCCCCGTAACGAGTGGAAGCTCAAGTTTCTCGCGTCACCGACTAGCGCGGCACAATTGCGCTGCCACGCTTGCGACTATTACACGAACAGTGCTCACAAGCTCGCGCTTCACGCGGCGTCGCCCCGTCACGAGGCCGCGGCTCTCCTACTTCGCCATTTACTCGAAGCAAGTGCCAATACCCAATCGGCGGGTAAACTTTATCACTGTGCCCTGTGCGGATTCAGCGCGAGGCACAGACTCCCCCTCCTCCAGCACGTACGGTCGCTGAGGCATCTGCAGATGGAACAGTTGCATCAGCTGCATCGGCGTAGCGGTATACAAGGGAACGAGACACCTCATACCGATATCGGCGACGTATTTCAAGTCGTCGCCGATCCCGATACACCGACGAGCCAACAACCTAGTCCCACGACTCCGACGACGCCGAACGCCGCAAATACCAACAACGGTGAGTCACTATCGAGTCCTCCCCCTTCGATCCTCTTATCTTTTTCTTCACCCGCGATAACGGATGATAGCTCCACTCTCGAGGACTTCCCTCCTTTCGCGCCTTTGTTTTTCGGTACCTTCTCGAGCCGCACGACGATGCCAAGGGCGAACGCGCAGGATACGCGCGCGTGCCTCTTTCTCGCATTATTTCTGTTATTTTGCGTAACCGCCGACCATAAGGATGATATCCGCGCAACTGTCGAGGATCGAGCGAGGCACGTGCCGCTTCCGCACAATGAAACTTAACCTTCGCGCTCTCGCGTTTTCATGCTATTGTAATGAGCGACTATGGTTCAAACCACCGACTGGACACCTCGCGGTTAATGAATTCACTGAATACGCCGAGTCTCGATGCTACCCTTTTCTTTTTTTTTTTTTTTAATATTTCATAATCGATTATACTCGTTGCAATTAACTTCGCGATTACGGTTATTTAGCTGACCGCCGATATACATACCTTCCGCCATATGGCACGGACCCGCCGTGGCGTGTGTCTCGTGGATCACGCACAGAAAAATTCAACCCCTCGCTGACAACGGGCCGCCGCACCGAGGCGGTACACGCGCACCACTTTGTTGAGCTGTCCTCTGTACTTACCATTCGCCTCTCTCTCTCTCTTTTCTATATACATACATATATGTGCAATATATATGTATACATGTAAGGCATACTATATAACGAAGTACAAAACGTGATAGCGAAGAGGAGAGCCAGAAGCGGCAAAAGCAGAAGCGAAGCACGCGCTATCCGTTTCGCCTTCTTTTTTTTTTGTCCAACTGACGGGAACTGAGAATACGCAATACCGGTGGAACACTCGGGCGCGATGCGGTTTTTTCGACAATGCGCGCCTGATGCCGTCGCGCGGAAAGTGCCTGGCTGTGGAGTTTCATTTTTTTTCTTTTTGTCCCGCTCGGGTGCAACGGATCCACGTGGTGTTTCACATTGCTTTTCACCTTTTTTTTCATTCACCCGCTTTCGATATTATAGAAAAGAAGACACTCGCGTAAGGTTCGCAGCAACCGTACGGCACACAATCGGAAGTGGAACCTCAATCGCTAATTTCGTATTACGGTTCTGCAATTCGCAATTTGATTGTCCGTTGCGAGGAATGCATCTGCGATCGATCCGCCCTGCCATGGTCTGTCTCCCGCTTCTCTTTTCTCTCATAATTCTCAATGTGTACGTCGTACATATGCGTATGGCCACGGACATTTTTCGATCCCGACGTCCGTTCCGCCCTCCGCGCGAGTTTCGAGAATCGCGCCAAGTTTCTCCGCGCAACGGATCTTGTAGCGTGTCGGCCTGCTGTTAACGTTTCGCGGATATCGAAGGGGCGATGAAGAGATAGAAAACGAGATCGATCGTCTCGGTTGTCTTAGAGTATAGTTTCTTCAACTTCCGGTCTTAATTTTTAACACGCGGTAAAAAAAGGTTCGTAGATTCGACAAACGTTTCTCGTCTACTAAGGTTCGCGAGTCCTTTTTCGATTTTTTTTTTTTTTTAATTCTACAAATTAACGTTGCTCGTCGAATGTACAAGCCCTTTTTTACCTTGTATAGTCCCTGTAACATTGCAATTTCATCACGAGAATTTTTCGTTCTTTTTTTTGTTTGTTCTTCGGTACTGCAGAGCGGCGCGAGGAGGCCAGCAGCGATTGCGGAAGCGAGGTGAAGCAAGAGCCGGACAACGATCAGGAGGTCGATCAGGAGCCGGAAAACGAGAGCGAGGAGATGGTGACCTGTCCGTACTGCACGTATCAGCCGACCTCGAGGGACGAGCTTCGTCAGCATCTTCAGGTTGCTCATACGCAAGACTCGGAAGAAAAAGTCGAGACGGTGAAGGAGGAGCCGGTGCCGGAATTGCTGTGTCCTCTGTGCCAGGACGGCTTCAAGGAGCGTCCGGCTCTCGAGAAACACGTCATGCAGATACATTCGGTGAACGCCGACGGTCTTCAGAGGTTGCTACTTCTCGTCGATCAGAGCCACTGGCTGAACAACAATCCCCGAAGCACGTCGACACCGGCGGCAACGCCGACGTCGCCGAGCACGACGGCCACGAAGCAACAGGCCACCCATCAGCAGGACGAGGAGATCAACGAACGCTCGACGATGGATGAGGTCGAGGAGATCGCCCATTGCACGGTGTGCGGAAGAGTCTGCCGTTCGATCGAGGAACTGCAGCAGCATCATCGGGAGGCTCATCCGGCCACGCGGCCTACCTTGGCGGTCAGTGAGAAACACGTTCACAAGTATCGTTGCGGTCAGTGCAGTCTGGCTTTCAAGACCCTCGACAAGCTTCAGCAACACTCCCAGTATCACGCCATCCGCGACGCGACCAAGTGCGCCCTCTGCGGAAGATCCTTCCGTTCGGTCCAGGCTCTTCAGCGTCATCTGGAATCGACTCACGCGGACGTACACGAGGAGGAATTGGCGCAGTACAAGCAGAGCCTGCTCCACGCTCACCCGCTGCTCCAGGCCCTCACCGAGGAGGCTTTCAGGCGGCAGGGTGGACTCGCTGCCGAGAGCAACGCCGAAGATGAGAATCGGGCGGACGAGGAGGAGAGCGACGCTAGCGATTCTTCGCCGCTCCACAAGGAGCAGCGTCTGCTCGAGGACTATCTCAACAGTCAGCCCGTCGCCGAGGACAGCTATCACGATCCGGGGCGTAAATTCAAGTGTCACCGTTGCAAAGTCGCCTTCACACGTCAGAGCTACCTGACCGGGCACAACAAGACTCTGCTCCATCGAAAGGGCGAGAAGATGTCCTATCCGATGGAGAAGTATCTCGATCCCAACAGGCCGTACAAGTGCGACGTTTGCAAGGAGAGCTTCACCCAGAAGAACATACTGCTAGTTCATTACAACAGCGTGAGTCATCTGCACAAGCTGAAGCGCGCGATGCAGGAACAGGGCAACAACAACACGCTGATATCCGTCGTGCCGCCGGCGAGCCCGACGGAGTCGCCTGACTCCCAGCAGGATCAGGACAAAAAACCGTACAAATGCAACATCTGCAAAGTTCAATACTCACAGGGTAGCACGCTCGACATTCACATGAGAAGCGTGCTTCATCAGACCCGTGCGAGCAAGTTGCCGGATCTCGCCGCGAGCGGTCAACTGGATCTCGGACGTCCTCTGATAGAGCAGCCACCTTCCACGAGCCCAACGAGTCCGCCGTGCAGCAACGCCAACACGAACACGGCCAGCAACAACAGCAACATGCTCTCGTGCTCCCGATGCAGCGCGTTGTTCGTCAGTCAGGAGCAATTAGCAACGCATCAACAGCTTTACTGCATCTTCAGCAATCCACTTGCGCTCTTTCAACAACTGGCGGCCTCGCAGCAGATCGCGTCGTCCGGGCCGGACAAGACTCCGCCACCCATGTCGACGACTCCGGGACCGCAGCAGCAGCAGCACGGTCAACAGACCGCTGGACAGCAGCAGCAAAATCAGTCCCAAGTCGCTCAGGACATTCTGTCGCAGCCGCGACACAAGACCTCGCAGATGTACAAACACTTGCTCGAGAGCTTCGGTTTCGATCTCGTTATGCAATTCAACGAGAATCACCAGAGGCGACAGAGAAAGGAGGAGGAGGCGGCTGCAGCTCTCCAAGCCCAGCAAGAACAACAGAAACAGGAACAACAGAAGCAAGCGCTTGCCGCTCAAGCTGCACAGGAGCGTGAGGAGGAGCCCGAGGAGAACGCCGACGAGGAGGCGATACCAGAATTAACGCGCAGCACTTGCCAACACTGCAACAAGGAGTTCAGCAGCGTTTGGGTGCTGAAAGCTCACTGCGAGGAGGTACATCGGGATTTGGTGCCGCGTGAGTTTCTCGAGAAGTACGCTCAACAGTTCAAATGCGAGTATGAGAAGAAGAGCGTCGTGGTGACGGCAGCGACGTCGTCATCGACGACGACCGCACCTAGAAGCTCGACCCCGGCATCTAATCAGCCGCAAGACCTCAGCCCCGATAAGGAACGACGAGATAAGGACAAGGAGGAGAGCCCGGAGAGCGTCAAAGAACGAGCCAGTCGCACGCCGGAAGCCACCTCGACAACACCGGCCACAACGCCAGCGTTGAGCAATACTCCGGTATCGAGCACCGACTCCACCACTCCGACTGCTCCGGCGAACAATCCCGCGCATCATATACAACAGCAGCAACAACTTGTCCAGCAGCAACAACAACAGCAGCAGCAGCAGCAACAACAGCAGCAGCAGCAGCAGCAGCAGCAACAGCATCAGGCGCAACAGCATCAACAGCAGCAACACGCCCAGATGACCCTCGCTCAACAAATGTCCGACATGCAAGCCGCACTCAACGCTATGGCCGCCTCACAGTTGCAACAACAATTGCAACAGTACCCCGGACTCATGATGGGCATGATGGGACTCCCTCTGGGTCTAAACGTACCTGCTCTTGCGGCGATGAATCTCCAACCACCCCTTGTTCCGATGATGCTACCACCTCCGCCGTACGATGGAGCCGCTGGATATCCACCGATGAACGCCCAGGCCGATCTTCTCGCGAAGCAACATCTCGTCCTACAACAGCAACAAGCAGCTGCGGTTAGTCTCGACATTTTTTATTTTATTAAAAAAAAATTATTTTATAATAGTCGCTATTTTAATTCTTCACGTACGGGATTCAGTTTCAAATAATAACATAAAGTCGAGGGAAAAGTTCATCGTATGCGATGAATTAATGTTATAAAATCATGTAATTGGAAACTTATATTTTTAAAAGGGTACATTATATTTCGGCGCTGCCGTTTCGGCGCAACCGTTTTGGCATTGTGACGTTTTGCGCACCGAAACATACGTTAACACTTCCATGACGTTCAAAAAAAATAAATAAAAAATATAATACAAAAAATTCAGGACCGGAACGGCCAGATGCCAAAACGTCATGCCGCCAAAGCATCCTAGTGCCAAAGCGACTTGGAGTCGAAAGGTTTCGGTGCCAAAATAACTGGCGCCCAAACATTGTGCACCCTTTTTAAAAATATGTTTGAGTATCATTGTATTATAGATTCTCGATTTTAATTGACGAGAATATTTGTCTGTTTTGTGGATGCAGGCTAACGCAGCAGCGTCGCAGAAGCGTGCCCGCACGCGAATTACGGACGAGCAATTGAAGATCCTTCGGGCGCACTTCGACATCAACAATTCTCCGGGCGAGGAGCAGATATTGGACATGGCAGCGCAGAGCGGATTACCACCGAAAGTCATAAAGCACTGGTTCAGAAATACGCTTTTCAAAGAGCGTCAAAGAAACAAGGACAGCCCGTACAATTTCAACAATCCACCGAGTACAACGTTGAATCTCGAGGAGTACGAGAAGACCGGCGAGGCGAAGGTGACGCCGTTGAATTCGAGCGTTTCCGGTAGCAGTTCGTCGGACGACAAGAGCCCCAATAAACAAGCTTCGCCGCCACCGGCTTTGCTCGTCAGCGCGGTTTTGCCCCAGGTCAACGAGATAAAACAGGAAGTGCCAGAGTCAACGGCGCAACAGTCGCATCAGCAGCAGGAAGAGGTCCAGCATCATTCGCCCGGAAGTTCCGGTGGTCAGCAATCGCGTCCTCACTCGCCGGCGTTGAGCATGAGCTCGGTGTTCTCCGGATTGCACCATGACATATCGTCACATGCGCCATCAACGACGAGCGCCCCTGCGACTCCGATGCTGCCGCCAAAGATTGCGCCGCAAAATTTTGCCAGTCCAAATCCCGGCTCGACCGGTGTGGTACCAGGCTCGATCGCGGCTCTAGCGCTGACTCCTCAGCGCTCGCTGAGCCCTGGTCGAGGTCCCGCCGATTACTCCTTCGGCGGCAACAGCAACGGCAGCAACTCCTCCGGCGGTAGTTCCGGCAAGAGGGCAAATCGCACCCGCTTCACCGACTATCAGATCAAGGTGCTTCAAGAATTCTTCGAGAACAACGCCTATCCGAAGGACGACGATCTCGAGTACCTGAGCAAGCTTCTCGGTCTGAGCCCGCGCGTCATCGTCGTGTGGTTTCAGAATGCGAGACAGAAAGCCCGGAAGGTCTACGAGAATCAACCGGCCGCGGAGCCCGTTACACCCGGAGGTCGCGAGGCCGACGACGGTTCCGGGCGTTTTCAACGCACACCGGGACTCAACTATCAGTGCAAAAAGTGCTTACTCGTATTCCAACGTTACTACGAGCTGATACGCCATCAGAAGACCCACTGCTTCAAGGAGGAGGACGCGAAGCGCAGCGCCCAGGCACAGGCCGCTGCCGCTCAGGTAGCGGCGGTTCTCAGCTCGGAGGACAGCAACAGCAGTTCGACAACGACGACGACCGCGGTGCCGAGCAATCCTGCTCCGGCTCCGGCTCTCGCCGAGCAACTGCAGCAGCCTTTGGCTACCGCTACACCGCCGCACATTCAACAGCAGGCTCTCTCCCAACCGATGCTCCAGCAGCCTCAGCAACCGATCGCCGCGGCGCCTCAGCAGTCCCAAAACGAGCCCAAGGAGGGAAGTTTTCAGTGCGACAAGTGTAATCTCATGTTCGGTAGATTCGAACTGTGGCGCGAACATCAGCTCGTCCACATAATGAATCCATCCCTCTTTCCGCCCGCCTATCCACCCGACTCGCCGTTCGGTATTCTCCAACAGCAGGCGATAAACGCAAGCACCGGCGTAACGACCGAATCGCCGCATCCTCTGATAGCAATGATGCAGGATCGCAAAAGAAAGTACGAGGATTTCGAGGAGGGGACGGGAAGCGAAGGTCGACCGAATTCCGAGCACAACGAGCAGCCCAAAGACAAGCGTCTCAGAACGACCATTCTACCGGAGCAGTTGGACTACCTGTATCAGAAGTACCAGGTCGAGTCCAATCCGTCGCGCAAGATGCTCGAGACTATCGCGCGGGAGGTCGGCCTGAAGAAGCGGGTTGTGCAAGTGTGGTTTCAGAATACACGGGCGCGCGAGAGAAAGGGCCAATTTCGTGCTCACAGTCAAGTGATAAACAAACGCTGTCCGTTCTGTCCGGCTCTGTTCAAAGTTAAGTCTGCCCTGGAGTCACATCTCTCCAGCAAACACGCCGATCAGGTTGCCCGAGGTGAGGTGAACATCGACAACATACCAGACGAGGAATTGTCAATGGAATCGGCACCGTCGAATCCGAGCACGCCGAACATGATGCCACCGCTCTTTCCGCCGTTCAACACCGACATGGAAGCTTCCCTGAAGAAGTACTACGAGGAGTCCATGAAGCGTTACATAAGCGAGCTTCAGGCGCACACGAGCAACGGAAAGCAAGAGCCCGGCGGCGTTACGACGACGAACCAGGGCAGCAGTAGCGCGACCGGCGAGACGCCCCTGGACCTGAGCAAGCCGGTGGACCTCAGTCGTCCGGTGAAGCTCAGTCTCGGGGGTCTCAGCAATCTTCTCGACGAGCAGCACGGCGTATCGCAACACTTTCGTGGCGGAAGCGACTGCGGCCCCCTTACCGATCTATCGGAGAGGAGCATATGCGACGACGACAGCATGAGCGAGACAACGGAGTTCCTGGACGACGAGAGCGGTCCGGCGAGTCCGGCCTCGAGTACGCAGAGCTCGAGGCACGGCGGTGCCGCGAGCGGTATCAGCGGTATCGGCGGTGGTCCACCGTTGAGCAACGCCGGTACCGGGAGCGGAAGCGGCGGACAATCCGGCGGCGGGAAGAGATACAGAACCCAGATGTCCGCTACCCAGGTCAAAGTAATGAAGTCACTGTTCTCGGACTACAAGACACCGACAATGGCGGAATGCGAGATGCTCGGCCGTGAGATCGGACTCCCGAAACGCGTCGTCCAGGTGAGCAACAACAACGCTATCGTCGCAAAGAGTCTAGCTGATAGTCGTACGGCTGCATGCGGCCCGAGTCCCGACTCGTGAAGCCGACGACGACCTCGTCGTCGGCGATGACGGGACGATGGGAGGATAGAGGCCGAGCGTACATCCGTCCTATCGTATTTTGATGATTCCAACGAGCAGCCTCGGAATCCGCTAGTAGAAGCTGCTCGTGAACGACACTCGACTAATGGAGACGAGTTGCAGGTATGGTTCCAGAACGCACGCGCCAAGGAGAAGAAGGCCCGACTCGCCGCTGGCCTCCCCGCCGAGGGCTCGGCGGTCCAGCCACATCGGGGACCAACCGGACCTGACGAGTGCCGTCTGTGCTCGGTTCGTTACTCACCGAAATCCCCGCTCCAGGAGCACGTCTTCTCCAGGCGTCACATCGAATCGGTGCGCGTCGCCGTCGAGGACGGTAGCCTCGTGCCCCCAACTCCCGGCGCTCCGATTCTTCCCAACAGCGTTAACAACAGCAGCAACTCGCAAACCGGACAGGTCAGCGTCAACCAACCGACAGCCGGCAATCAACAACAGACGGACGAGAATATGATGTACGGCTCCCTATTTCTTCATCCTACCGCGATGTTCCAGACACAGCAGCAGCAACAACAATCACAGCAACACTCCGGCAACGCTGCCACGAGCGCTGCCACTACCACCGCCGGTGAGTGTCTCGCTGACCTCTTAGACTCGTAATGCGCTCACAAAACGCTCGTGTTCTCGATTCACGATTATATATAAAGATATATAAAAAAAAAGTTTAAGTAAAAACAAACAAAACAACATGTGTAGAAAGAACCGTCGATTTATTGCGGCTGTACAGAGCAGAGAATAGTTTAGAAAAAAAAACAAAACATGAGAATGAGGAGGAGAAATAGAAGAAGAAAAGGAGCATGTAGTAATACGATACGGCGCCAGCGTTCGTACGTTGGCGCAAGAGAATCGAGAGACTCGAGAGCACGAGAGTATTAGCCAGAGAGTTATCTGTGTCGTGTGCACGTCCCGTTGTTCCACGTCTAGCTTATATAATATACACTACAATATATACCTACTTTATATATATATATATATATATAAAAACGAAACGGGAAAAAATATGAAAAACTCGGGCCCGTGTGATACTCTAGGGGGCTCCGATGGACTGTCGTGTCTTTATTGTTTAAAGAAAAAAATAGCAACTGACGCTGACGACGAGAACTAAATAACTTTTTTTTAATATAGTTACGAATAATATATCCAGAGCTAGGCAATACTGAAAGTTCCTATCAGATGACTATTGTAGCGATAAGGGAAGTTTAGAGAATGTGAACGATGATCATGCACGTAGGTGAAAAATAGTTCGAGACAATTTTTTTGTTTTGTTTACGTTTCTAACGATCCGCGGATCGCACGGATCTTCGAGTGCAGATCACGAAAGCGTGAAGAGCGTTTCACGATCTTTTTTTTGTTCTTTTAATTATAAATTTGTATTTTTTTCTTTTATCATCTTCAAACGATCGCTGCCCTGAATGGAAGAGTAAAGAGAAATGAAGAAAAAAAAAACACGTCGTTTTATTTACGCGCCCCAAGATCTTCTGTACAGTAAAGACTATATTAGATTTTATTATTTACCGAATCTATCGTAACTATATTACGTTATATATATATATTTTTCACGAAAAAAAATAATGATAATAAATAAAAATTAAGATAGGACTGCTGATGGCCGATCAGGTAGAGTTTCGTTTGCCGAAATGAGAATCGCCCGTATAGTATAGCTCGTCCTCCCCAACGCACGAAGAACGGAGAACAGACAACTATATATATTGTACACCCCCTCTCTTTTTGTTTTAATTCGTTAGAGCGAAGCAACCCCAGTTTCCGCTATCCCGTTCGACTATCGACACCGCGATACCTACGAAGCCATTCCAAGACCACGAGTGTCGTCTTCCCGTCGTCCGTCGAGCTCGCCAAATCGGGACGCGCGCGCTCGTTTCGCCCGGTCCCACATTGTAAATACCTCGCAGCCCCCCCCCCCCCCCCCTCGCCCCACTGGTTTAGTCACCATCGACCGGGGCCCAACGGCCCCGGTCCGGGTCTTTCGCGAAATATCTATAAAGATCATCCCCACGCCCCGTCCTATCCCCCCCCCCCCCCCCCCCCCGGTCCCTCATTAAATTATCGCCTTATCCTCGACGCGAACTCTTATCAGTCCCGCGCTCCACCGATTCGCGTATATAGGCAAAGAGCACGGCTCGAGTCCGTTGAACCAACTACCCCGCCATTACGGCGACATTGATCTTAATCGCCACTACTACTATTACTACCTACTTCTTTTACTTTTACAACTACTACTACCATTAATTATTATTATTGTTTTATGCGTTAGTTATTTATGAGTTTCCTTGTGATCGCCACACTCTCGGCCGCCCACGCGACTCACCCGAGTATCCCTCGGTTGTCTTCTTCCTCTCCCTTCTTATTCTTATTCTTCTTCAACCGGCTCGCTGTACACCGCGAGAGTGGGAAGTCTCCCGAGAGGTCTCGAGGAGGTAGACAGTAACCAGCGAAGAAGGGGAAAGTCTCCTTTCCTCGTACATTACTCGGCTTTTTTTATCTTCATTTCAAGGCGTTCCGTTTTTTTTTTCTCTTTTTTTTTCACTCGTTCGTTCGCTCCACGTTCTTTCGCCTCTTCGGCAACGTGGCCGCCAAGGGTGTGGCTCCGCTTCTCGCTTTTCTCTTGATACCTTCGAAACAGATACACAATCACGTACACACAGACACACACAAAAATTCACAAACACAAACATACGGACCCATGGACTATCGTACACCATAAAACAGACAGATACACACGATAGATGCACCATTACGATGTTATGTATGTTGGTCCCATTACTCCTGTGTACATAGTTGGTTATTATTATTATTATTATTATTATTATTATTATTATTATTATTATTATTATTATTATTATTCTATTATTATTATTATTATTATTATATTATTATTAATAATATTATTATTATTTTGTATGGTTAATATTATATTTTCTTCCGTTCTAGTCTAAAATAAAGCTATACTATCGAAAGATTACTTTCTTATCGTTTGATTATTATTTCATTAAATTGAATCCCGATTATCCCGATTATGATCCAAAAATGGTATCCTTGTCGATTAATGCGCATAGTTAATACGCTGGGCTGTGCTGACGGATTGGTGTAAAGTCTCGAAGGGACTCGAAGGACGGGAGTGGGAAAACACCCGATACATAGCTCGGGCTTCCACGAAAGGATGAATAGTTTTGACGATTGTGTGGGCTGCTCGCTCGAGCTGAGATCACCGGGTGCCCGATTCCTGGGGAGCTCGCGGACTCGTTCTCTCTCCCTCGGGTGGCCGCGAATTACCTGGAAGCTACGGGAGAGAACCGCCGCCCGACGCTCGAGAAAACGCGTCAGCGAGCATATCTTCTTCTCGACCGTCGAGGAGAGAATCCTCGACGAGGACCGAAGTTAACGCGGGCGCGGAGTCTACGAGAGACTTCGCAGCGGGGTTTTGTAATAAAATAATAAGAAAAAAAGATGAATGCCGGATTCGCCGAGTAGGAACTGCAAGCGGCGAGAGCTCGAACCGTGGCCGTCGTTACGAGACCCCTCGAATAGCGCTCGGTAAATCGCGTTTCCTTACTTGAATTTCGCGCAATTATTCGTCATGCTTCTATCTCTCGGAGTTCAATTTGCAGAAAGCCCGAGCTGCCAGCCGACGACCGTAAGACTTCGGTTGTTTGTACGATATTCTCTATTTTTCCGAGCTCGTTACACGACTTTCTTGGAACTTTATTAAGGACTTATATCTTCTATATTTTTTTTTTCTATGGTCTTTTTTACTTTGCTGTATAATAACTTCGCACAGAAGTTTTCTACAGATCGCAGAACCGGTCACTCGACTTCGCGTGTCCGCGCAGTAATTACCTATTCGATAGACGATTATGATACAAACATTTTTTGTTTACGGTGGACTCAACGCATGGAGGTGTCTTGTATTGTAATTGCGAATTTCCGACGGTGATTGACAATCTCATCGACTTTCGCGCAGAACGCTAACAGGAATAAAAAAGAATAATCGAACTTCGCGCCCTCGCTATAAACTAAAGAATTTAGAAACTGAAAATTTAGATTTTCGGAGATTTACTGGAAATACGCAACTTCCGGTTTTAGAATCTTATTTTTATGCGGGAAGTGACGTCATACCGAAAATACGTCGCTTCCGATTTCGAAGATCTAATTTTTCGACCGGAAGTTTTTCGACGTCTCACCGGAAAAACTGTTCATAATCTCATCGCAACTCTCTCCATTATTCGGGCTAATGGAATCTTTTTACCTGACTCATTTTGTCGTCACTCTCGACGTCAGTCGAGCGACTCGCTGTTTTCATTATTTGCCCAACATTGCCGGGCCGCAGTCGCGAAAGGGTTTGACAAAGCTGCGGCTCGTGTCTGCATTCTGGGTGAATCGTCCCTGCTCGACACGCGCCGCGATTATTGCGTTTCGTAAAATTATGCAAACTGCATACAAAGTTATGCCCTAAAGGTACGCGCCCTCTCGTGCCTCGGATCTCCTTTCGTCGCACGCAAAAAAAAAGACGAATAAAAAAATGATAATCGTCGTCATAGGCAAAGGAAAAAATACGATAGGCACGTGTCCGTCCGTCTGTCTGTGTGCGTTCGAAGGACTACCGCTTCGGTCGAATGCAAATGATAACTTCTCGAAGGGTTCGGTAGTTCCCCACAGGCGTTCTCCGGAGAGCTCTCTTTGTCGGCGTAAAAAAAGGTACGACGCGTGGACGCGTCGATCTTAGGAGGTCGGTCGAAAAAAAAAAAAAAAAAAAAATTATGCTCAGCCCTCCCCGAGTACAGGTATTCTTCTTCTCCGTATACTTCTGTGCGTGTATAATTCCCTTAGCGGCGATTCGCCCGATATTCCTCTCCACCCGATGACAATCGGCGCGCAGTAGGATTCGACCCCCTTTCCGTTCCTCGGACTCTTCGGCGTTACACCGACCCTGCCACGAATTAGCATGCTGCCGCGGCTCGGAATTTCTCTCTGCGGTCCTCGCGAGCGCGTTTCTTTTCTTTTCACATATTCTTTATTTTTTAATTTCTTTTTCTTCTATCCGCGACGGCAACGACTGCCCGCTCGGTTCATTCAACGAAATCCTTCTTTTTTTTTTGCTACTCTTTTTTTTCCGTCTCTAATCCCCTTTTTCGCCCGGGCTCGTGCGCGGTCAACGTTTGAGGTGCCAGAAAAGAGTTGGCCGCGGTTGCGCCGGGGATCGGTCCTCGGGATCTCCGACGGTTTTACTCTCTACCTTGAAAAAAAAAAAAAAAAACAAAAAAAATATCCCATATACCTATATATGGAGGCACACCTAGGGCAGAGCAAAGTTTTGGCGAGAGAAAGGAGTCGAAAGAGGGACGTGCTCTGGCGGAAGGATCGGGGACTCCTTTCGGCGGAGACCGGGCCATATGTTACCCGATCCCACAGACGCCGAAGCTATTAATTATATCGATCTATATAGGACCGAGCCGCGTAGTTAGTCGCGCGAACGTACCGCGGGTATAAAGAAAAAGCATAGGGCACGCACACAGCCAACCGCGCTTACCGTACGGAACCGATCTGCCTTTTTACGCGCACGTTTTAATGGAAGTCCCTCGCACGATTTTACCTCTCCTCGATTTTTCTATACCCCGAGCCCGATCGGGTCTCTCTCCCCCAAAAAATATCGCGCGGGGTGAGAAAGTAAAAAAAAAAATACATCATCCCGACTGGGATACAGCGAACCGGTGTTGAACAGAAAAATACATAAAAGCCGAGAAGCATAAATCATTAGGTCAGAGCCGTGTCGCTCGCTCGCGAGAAGCCATTATATCTATGACTCACGGGGGTTTGTATACGCTGCCGGGAGATCGTCGACGGAATGAGAGAACAAGAGAAGGAAAAAGGGAAAAAACTGTGTTAAAAAAATGAGAGCTTTGGGGATGAGGGACATGCCGAGGGTTAGGGTACTTATGTGACCGAGCTGGCACACGTGCCCCCCGTTCTGGTGATTTCTTCCTGTTTTGCCTTGGCCCGAAGTCGACTCGGTGAAATATCCACTTCGAAAATATGATTCTCATATTTGAGGGCAGTTCTTTCTTTTTACTTCCTCGCCAAGGAATGTAATGGAAAGAAACGAAAATTACGAATAGTTAAATATAGAAAATCATTAGAGATGGTGGCGTCATTTTTTCGAAAATGATGCTCATATAATTAAATTATTCTCGACATATTCGCTTATTAAAAATAACGGTTTGCTAATAATCTGAAGAAAAGAAACTCGATGTTCCAAACATCGAATGAACATCGTACACTGCGGTACTGACCCGACGCTTTCCGGATAACCCAGTGAGAATGGTAGTAGCAGTTTTAGGGCAATTTTTTTTCTTTCAACTTCCTTGCCAGGGAATGTATCGCAAACAAACGAAAATTAAGAATAAAAAAACATACAAAATTATTCAAGACGCTGGTGTAATTTTTTGAAAAATTATGCTCATATAATTAAAATATTCCCGACATATTCAGCTATCGAAGCGAAACGGTTTGCTAATAATCCGAAAAAATTCTCGATGTTCCAAACATCGAATGAACATCGAATGACACTAGTGTAATTAAAAAAAAAATTATTCTCATATAATTAATTTTTTCTCGACATATTCGGCTATTAAAAATAACGGTTTGCTATTAACCCGAAAAAAAATCTCGCTCTTCCAAACATCGAATGAACATCGTCCACCGTTGCGGTACGGACCCGAGGCTCCTCGGATAACCCAGTAAGAGTAGTCAAGCGTACTGCCGGCTCTCACACGGCTATTCTTTCCTTCTATCTTTCTCTCTATCCCCCCCTCCGCCCTCCCCTCTCATAATTCTCCTCGTCTCTTCATCTCTCGCGAAGCTTTACAGTATTTCCTTTCCCTCTCGCTCTCCCTTCACGGTGTTTGTCGAAGGCGCTACTGGAATCCGGTAAAAAAACCCGACCGCCGGCCAGCCGGCCGAGCTGGCTACTGTGCTGCTGATCCTCGTGCTCTAATACACCGCGCTTGGCTTCCACCTTAATGTTCGCTGGCCTATTGCGTCTCTCTCTCTCCGTACAACATACGTATAGGTAGACGAAAAAAAAAATATATATATATATATACATACATATATATAGTCTCCTGAACTTCATCGTTGCGCAGCAGTGGAACCAGCAAGCAGCATGTCTCCCGAGTCAGTAGCCGGGAATAAAGTGAGTCCATCTCGTCAAACTCGATTTGTGACTTCCGCTTATCATTATCTTTAGCGCGTCGAAAGATACCCGCAAGAAAGTCCATCGAGTGTACGGAACAAAAAAAAAAAAAAAAAAGAAGTAAATATACACAAGTAACTGAAAGGCCAGTCTATATTCCGCATAGCGCCGCGTGGTTTTTGCCCACTTTGTCCAGGTAAATGAACAATTAACGTCAGTGCCCCGGCAGCTCTTTGCTCCTTCGTCCTCGCGAGAATTGAAATTTCATTGCGCGCCGAAGATCGTGCAAAAAATAAGATATCTCATTGAACTTTTCGAAGCGGACGTCGAAGCGGAGGGGGTTTTGGTCGGAGTAACATCGAGGAGTATCTCGTAAAGTGATAATTTCGTGCATGTCGCCATTAGGCCGAGTGATTGAGCCTGAGAGGAGGGCCCCGGTAGCCGATACACGCGGCTTTACAATGGCTCGGTACGACCGCGGAGCGTAGCTAGGAGGGAAGCTCGCTCCCTCCAATCGGGCGTATCTCCTCGGTGAGCAAGGTAAAGAGGTACACGTAGCTGTCGGCACGAAGTGTGCGGCCTTCGTAGCAGTCTGCAGAAGCCCCATCCTCGGGAGAGTCAGCGCGCGAGATCGGGCGACCGCAGAGATCCGCGGAGTGCGTCCGCGCGGGGCTCGGCTCTGCGAGGGCTCGCCGCGCTCTCCTGCAGGCTGAGATGCTGCTGGTTGAAGTTGTTGTCTGAATTATACTCTGATTATACTGCCAAGAGTGCAGTGCCGGCCGGCTATGATTAAACATTAAACAACGCCATTACAGCGAAGTACGCGATGCCCGGCGCTCTCTCTCTGCGCTCCCCGCTCGACGGGAGCGTAAGGAGGAGATCGGTATGGCGAACCGTGCGCGCAGAGGTCTCGACGGTGTATTTGCCGGAGTTTCGCTGCCGGGTTAATCCAACGCGTAGCGTCGAGGGGATACAGCCTTGCTCGGTGTATAAAAGAGGACCGGGGCGGGGGAGGGGGGGGGGATAAGAACAAGAGGAACCCGTGGAACGGAGAGATGGAGATGACCGCGGCCGCTCGTGTCCTCCTACGAGGTGGATTAGCTTGTAATCCCCGAGAGCTCGCGCGAGCGCACGCGGTGCGGTCTCAGCGGCACTCCACCTCCTCGGGATACTGATGCCTAACCAGAAACAAGAATGCCAAGAAGCGTAATTAGCTATTCGCTCTCCCTCTGGTTTATCTTTCTCGAGAGGGCGCGAGGGGGGGAGAGATGGAGCGCGAGGGGGACTTCACCGACTTTGCCTCTATTTGCTTTGCTGCATTCCGAGTGCAGTGCAATGCTGCAGCAGCCACCCGGCACTGCTTCGAGATTGGCGGGGACACACGGTGATTCGCCGCGTGTGCGGGGCTAATCGTCCAGAGGAATTTTTGCCTGTGTCGTATTTTTTTTTTTTTTTTTTTTTTCGAGTGATTGCAGAGAATCGAGATAAAATTCGTATGTATGCATTATTTTGTTATTTTTTTGTCGGATGAAAGACTCGGTAATAATTTCGCGCTCATCCGACGATCCGGCGAGGGTGAATGGAGATAAAATAGTCCCTTCGTCTATGCCGCGAAGGTTTAACGGGGAAACTGGTAACGACCCCTCGGACGGAGTCCTAACTCGCTTATAATAACTCCGTGGTCCTGTCGGTCGTCGGCGGTGGCAGCGCGCGCGGTAACTTCTCCGTGCCTCCTCCTCGTCGCTCGTGTTCCTCTCGTTTCTCGTTCGCCACAGCGGCACCGGCCGACCCAGCATCAGTCGGAAAGGATAATGATGATCCGCGACGCGCATTATTGTCTCCGCGGCAGGTTGCCCCCGCGTGTTCTATAATTATTCGCGTATAATTTCGCCGGTGGAATAACGTCGGACGGCTCTCGTCTCTCGAGGAGCCTCTCGAGTGAATGTCGGGGGCGACGTGGATCCGGAGATCGCAGGGCGTTTAAAAAAATAAAGAGAGAAAAAAAAAAGTAAAGTTGAATTCCAGAAAGGAAAGTCGAGTCTCGCCGCCCCGTCCTGCCCATGGCACAATGCGCATCGCAAAGAAAAGAAACAGATGATCCATCCATTGTATCCGGAGAACCCCCAAACAGTTCATTAATAATCCCCAAATTTCTCTGATTCATCGAAACTTGGTGAAAAAAAAAACAAAAAATAAAATAAAATTGGTGTATAAAATCAAACTCCGAACGATCGCAGGACGTCGATGCGAAGTAAAAAGTCGCCGGACGGATAGTATGGTAAAAAAAAATAAGAAAATAAAAAAGTGGGCGAAAACCGAGGCAAAAGACAGAATAGAAATCGTCGGTAAGTTGGTGGAGAGCAGGGCATAACTCACTCGGCCAGACAGAAGAAAGGAATTAAAGATGGCCGTGATTGCCGTTGGATCGTGGCCAGAGGAGAAAAGGGAGATGTGTATGCTGTATACATAGAGTGTGTGTAGAGCGCGCGTCTCCTCTCTCGTCGACGCGTAACTAAGTCCTCCGCGCGCAAGCTTCTTCACCGATTCTTCTATCTCCTCTTCTTCCTCTTCCTCCTCCTCCTTTTTATTCTTCCTCTTTCTTTCGACGCTCGGAAACGTGTTGGGGGTTGAGGCGCGAGGAGGAACGAATGCGCGCAAGTCGACGAGCACACGTCGCGGAGGGATGAGGGCTTCTCTCGCGTATTAGGAATTCATATCTCGGGTGGGTTTGCCGAGGGGTGGGTTTCGCCCTCCCCCGAACGGGGAGGCTTCTCAAGTGTGATCGATACCGACCCGTTCTTACCGCCAGCGATACTCAACTCCAGATATTCAAAAAATAATAATAAACACAATATCCCGAACAATAAACATTCGCTCACGAATTTGAAAAAAAAAAACACAAAATTACGAATTACGGTGTAGATCGGGAGTACACCAGAAAAATAATGTATTTGACGCACACCCGCAAATATTTATTTGGTTTAATAAATATTTTTATTAATTTAAATAAATACTTACTTGGATTAAAAACATATTTAGGTAAAACAAATACATATTTATTTAAATCAAATAAGTCTTTATATAAACCAACAAATATTTACATGTGGGGCGTCCGTCAAAAAAATTGTTTGTCTTGGTAGAGAAATTTTCGAGCGTAACATCGGGGCCTGACGAGGTACTGATAAGGTCTTGTCAGGGCTCAATGTAACGCCGGAAAATGTCTACTCGGGATGGTTCATGCGCAAACCGTCGCAGCATCCCCCAGAAATGCCTGTAGATCAGGTTGCGCCTTCGCGTTGCGGTTAGCTCGGGGAAGAAAGTTCGATTGAGAACCGCCGTTAAGATGTTTTCGCGTAATTTCGGATGTTCCGCGAGCGCCTTGGCAAAGAGAGCTGCTCGAGTATCTCGTCCATGGAGGAAACGGGGATGGGATCTGCGGGGGATGCGAGGGGGCCGGCAGACATACATTAATAACGGGAGTGAACGTATCCCGAGAAAAACTCACCCCCTCGCGGGCGGAGGGTGGAGCGGGAAGATACCTTATATAAATGTATGACTAACGGGTGGAAGCTCGCGCCGAATCGCTACCTACGTCCCGACGCGGAGGCACAGTCGTTGACCCTCTCAGAAACATCCGCGGCTCAGTTATCGGCAGACCTTTTTTCTCCAATCGTGCGCCGTTCGTCGTGCAAAAATTTCGATTCGCTCAAGGAGGCCAATCTCTGCATCCGTCGTCCCACAGCCAACGGAGCTTGTTAGAGGGCACGAGAAAAATCCGTCCGATACTTCCTTCGGGCACATTTTTGTACACAATCTTTCCCTCCCTAATAAGCCGATCCTTTTCTCGTTAAAAAAAAAAACCCAAAAAAAAAAGAAAAAGATGAACACACGTTGTATTTCCCTAACAACCGTCAGGAGTCTCGAAGTTCGCTGTTCATCGGAGTTGTTTCGTCGCACGCGAATTCTTCGCTCCTCGGTATAACCGTTCGAAGGTGGTGCAGTATCGCCGTTGGTAATAGTTTGAGAGGGCTCTCGATTAAACGAGGAGGAGGAAAGCGCGGGGAGAACGCAACGGAGAGAGAAAGATGAGCATGGAGAACGGTGAGCGAAGAAGGGAGAGAGGGAGATATCGTTGGTGGAGAAAGAACGGAGTTAAGAAACGAGTGAGCCCGGCGAGCCCGAGACATGGCGAGTAAATTGCGGTGGTTGGCGGGTTCGCGGGTTTGCGGTGTATTACCGTCTCGATTATCTCGCACGGTTTTAATAGACCTAGAGAGGTCTATGGTTTCGCGTTGTATATATACTGTGTAACTATGCTACATTAGAGAGGTCCGTGTGCGAGCGCCCCCGTGACAACGACTCCAAGGGATAAAGTATAAGGGATAAAGCGGCACGCGGACAAGCTCTAAACACTCCTCCGCGCGCGCGCGCGCGTGTGTGTGTGTGTGTGTGTGTGTGTGTGTGTGTGTGTGTGTGTGTGTGTGTGTGTGTGTGTGTGTGTGTGTGTGTGTGTGTGTGTGCCGCGTCCGTGTGCGCCCCACGGTGGAGGGAGAGGCGAGGGAGTGTGTAGGGACGAAAGGGTTATTACGTACCTACTACGAGGCCTCTCGCCTGTAATCTCGGTAATGCCTACCATAGGTATAGCAAGGAGTGAGCAAAGGAGAGGTACCCCGGCATGCACGATGTGCCGCGAGGGGCCAATGCTTTATGGCTCGCAGACATCGAATCCCGGCAGTTAAGGTATCGCGGCCTGAATAGCCAATAAGGATTTCGCCTGACACGCGAGAATCCACGGGAATTTCGAGATTTCCGCGGGACAAAACGCAGTTTCAATTTTCACTTGGAGGTAAGATTTCGACCGAAGTTTCTCATCCCTCCGACTAGGGGGAACTATTTCGTTGCCGGAGGAGACGCGATAACGGAACCGAAGAATCGCCCCTCTTTCGTCGCTGCCTGATGATAATTCAACGTAGAAATAATGACAATCGATCGCCGAATAAAATCGAGCGCTACGGATAAATATATATATATATATATATATATATATATATGTATGTGTGTGTGTACGTGGGTAATCATAGAATAGCCAATAAGGACTTCGCCTGACTCGCGAGAATCCACGGGAATTTCGAGATTTCCGCGGGAGTAAACGCGGTTTCAATTTTCACGTGGAGGTAAGATTTCGAGGGAAGTTTCTCATCCCTCCGACTAGGGGGAACTATTTCGTTGCCGGAGGAGACGCGATAACGGAACCGAAGAATCGCCCCTCTTTCGTCGCTGCCTGATGATAATTCAACGTAGAAATAATGACAATCGATCGCCGAATAAAATCGAGCGCTACGGATAAATATATATATATATATATATACATATGTATGTATGTGTGTGTGTACGTGGGTAATCATGCCGCTCGTCGGTGATCCGGAATAATCAGAGCTCCGGAGGGACGGCGACTCTCGGTGGAGAGGGTTTCGCGGACGGAGCGAGCGAGAGGCGGATGGAAGGGAACGACATAACGAGTGCCGGATTCGACGGATTCCTGACTGCCGCCTCAATCTCACAAAACGCGTTCGCGTATTATGCGCCCGATGCCGTCAGGGGGAGGGGGGGGGGAGGCGGGAAGGGAGGCAGAGGAAAAGGTCGAAGGAAAAAAAGGCGCCGGCGAGAGCGCCTATGCGAGAGCGAGGACGTGGCGGACGGGGAGCGTAGGTCCGAGGCGATCGAGGATCAAAAAGAGGACGCGATCGCTAATAATATCGGCGAATGCTTGAGAATCCGCGAACGGGGGTTGGAGGGACCTCCGCTCTGTCGCCCCTCCCGATATACTTCGATCTCTTTCGTTCCCGTACGTTATACTTTATAACTATCCGCGTTTACTTATCGCTCCCTTTCGCTCGCACCGGTTTGCCGCGCGCGTATCTCGTCCTGCGTGGCGAGCCGACCGTAAATCTGCCAGCGGTCAACGGGCGGAATACTCGAACACTCCGTGCGGGCCTCGAGAATCTGCTGCTGCTGCTGTTTGCGCTGCTGCTGCTGCTGTTGCATCTCACAGGGCCCGTCCGTCTCATCGTCCGTGCGTCCGTCCGTCCGTCCGTCCGTCGATCAGTCTCGCCGGTTTATGCGTATAGAGAACTCTTGCCCTCCCTCGATCGAAACGATCGTTCTTCTCATCGATGTCCTTCTGTTCTCCTCGCACGATCTCATTGTATGCACGATATCGCCGGCGAAAATCCTACTCATAAAATACATATACCGGTCCTCACCCCCCCCCCCTCCGACCTCCTGTTCGTCCGGATCGGAATTCGCTTCGATGAATTAAAATCGCGGTGGAAACGCTTATAAGGGGAGAGTGGGCGAATACCGGCCGGTGGGTAAAACTGGACAGGCTCATTTTAAAGAATTGAGCAGTAATGTCTCATGATTTCTTGTCGTTGTTACATTTTTATTTATTTTATAACAATGGGCGGCTGGTCTTGTACGCGTGCAATAATACCGACAGTTAATTACCGATAATATTTTCGGCTCGAAACGCTAATATTTGCTGGTCGAGGTTGCAAAGATTTTTTGGTTGCGAAAAATCGCTCTCCAGTCGAGATATTACTTGGGGTCTCGGCGTTGGGTTGAATACCAGCCGGTGGGTAAAACTGGCCGGGCGCATTTTACAGAATTGACCAGTAATGTCTTATGATTTTTGTCTTTGATTGATGAATTAAAAAAAAATAATAATTGATAACTGCCATTACCCGAGTACGATGGATAATACCAGCAGGTTCAACTTTTTTTTCGAGTCACATTGACAGTTAATTACCGATAACATTTTAGGGTTGAAAAGCTAATATTTGCTCATCGACTTCCCAAAGATTGTCCAACCGAAAGATATCCAGTCAAGATATTCCGGTTTAGGTCGTCGGCGTTACGGGTCGGTTGGTAAAACTCGCCACCCTCGTATTGAAGAAGTAAGCAATAATGCTTCACGATTTTTTGTCCTTGTTATATGTTTTTAAATAATAATATATAGCTCGACCCCGAGTGCGATGGATAGTAAGGCGAGATCAACGTTCTTTCAATTCTTAATGACAGTTCTTTACCGGTAATATTTTAGCAAATATTCGAAAAGCTAATACTTGCTCGTCAACGTCCCAAAGATTTTTCAAATCGAAAATTCGCTTTCCAGCCGAGTTCTCCCTTAGATGGCTGGCGTTCGCCCGCTCTCCCCTATCGGCGATGCGATACACGCGAGCGAGCACGTACCGTGTTATCGGTGGCCGTTCGCGGATTCGTGATCGAAATATCGTGAATTATATTTGTGTACGAGAACGAGGGCAGAATGGCGCGAGGGTTACGCCCCTGCAGAACGAGGAAGAGATTCTTCGAGCGGAGCCCGCTGGACCGCGGCCATTCGCCGGGGGAGGCTGCGAGGCGAAGAGACCCCGATACTAACGTGGATTGGTTCTCTCGCGCCGCGCACGAGTCTCCCGAGCGCGACACACTCGATTGCATTTACCAAGCAGCGGCAACGTACATGCGCGCGCGGCGAGAGAGAGCCGCGCTTGCACTCGGTGCATTCGATAAGCCTCGCTGCAACGGCGCGACGGAGAGAGAAAACTTCCGCCCTCCTCCGTGATCTCGCCCCGCGTGCGCGAGAGATGAGCCGCGGTTGGTATCGCGGAAGCTCGGGCTGCGGCGACTAAATCTAATAGTGGGGAGAACAGATTCGCGGCTCTTTCCCTGATCTTCCCTTTTCTTATTCTCGTTCCCTCCGCCGAGGAAAAATATACAAAAATGTTGACTTGCACTTCGTGTTAAAAAAAAAAATTGTACCATCCAACATGGAAGATGTGATATAAAATTTTGTCCGGTATCAGTCCGTCCTGAGAGAAATAGCTGTTCAGATAATAATCGACCGAACAGATTCCCGGCTCGTTTCCTGATTTTCGTTCTCGTTCCCACCGGCGAGGAAAAAAAACCTAAAAAATGTAACTATCACTCCGTGTAAAAAAAAAAATTGTACGATTCAACATGGAACATTTGATATTATAAATCTTTTTCCGGTATAGGTCCGTCCTGAAGAAAATAGCTGCTTAAATAATAATCGACCGTACAGATTCGCGGCTCGTTCCCTGATCTTCCTTTTTTTATCCTTGTTCCTACCGGCAAGGAAAGAAATCCTAAAATTGTAACTATCACTGCATATTTAAAAAATAGTACGATCCAACATAAAAGATGTTACGATCTTATAAAAATGTTCCCAGTGTCGGTCCGTTCTAAGTAAAATCGCTATTAGATTTAGATAATAATCGATCGAGCAGATAAATTGGAAAGATAAAGAAATTCAAAATAAAAGTAGAGAAAGGACCGAGGACTTTTGGATCCTGAAAGGAGGAAAAAATATTAATCGGTGGAGGATCTTGGGGCACGCTCGTGGCTATTGTTCGTAAGCAGCTTGAAGACGAGGGATATTGCTCGATGCTGCAACGTCCTGTAAAATCCGTAGCGGTTCATAAAATCCCTGTCTCCAGAGAGAAAGAGCGAGAGAGAGAAAGGTGACACACCTGGCTGCTGGGTGTCTCCGCTCGGCGACACACATACGAAATTCTCTCGCTCGCGCGGTCCTCCGAACGGAAACATAAATGACAAAGGTACCTCGCGTTCATCACGAAGAAAAAAAAAAAAAAAAAAAGAAAAAAATATGACAAAGAATCAACGATTTCGAGATTGCCCCATGGCAACATATTTACGAGAGTGAGAAGAAGAGAAGTTTGAATTACGCTGCGTTCCCCCCACAGCGAGCCAGTAACAGAGGCCTCGAACGAGCGCTTTTGTTGCTAAAAAAAGGTAAATAAAAGACATCTCGAGTTCCAATAAAGCGAGCTGAAGGTTTTTATCTCGCGGGCGGGTGTCGAATGCGTTTGCCTGTATGAATCGTCGCCTTACTTCGTTGCCGGTTTTATAAACCGGCGTATTATAATCTGTGCGCTCCATGGTAGCCTCCGAGGGCGGACGCGCACTCGCTCTACCGCCGGTATTATATTGCGCATACACTTTGGACCCGGCCATATTGTATGCGCATTGATTAAGGCCCGGGAAAATAAAGGGAATCGAGGGAAACGAGGTGGCGAGACACACCTCCCACACTCGCTGTGCGCGCGAGCCTGTATAGGCAAAACCCGAGCCCGGAGAACCGCGCTCGGTGCGTTTCAATTTCACGGGATATAAAAATTTTCCCATCGGTGAAAAGGGCCGCTTCACCCTTCGTCTGCAGACGAGACGCGACATCCTCGCCTCGGCGCTTTGTCCGAGTGACGAAGCTCCGTCGTATGAAATTATAATTGAGCCCCAGAGATTAAACGCTCGTCCTTATTTCGAGGGGAAGGGAGGTTCCGGCCCTGTGTATGTATAAGGAACCGAGGACCTCGGTTCGAAAAGCCGAGCCTTGAGGACTTATCCTTCTCTCTCGTCGTCCGGACTCTCCTTCGCCTCCGGGTGGAGAGAAAGATCCAGTTTTTACTCGGGGGTGGACGACGGACCGTCTGCGAAGGAGAATCGGGAGACGGATAATAGAAGGAGATCGCGGTACCGCGGATCGAGTCAACCGTCGGGACCAATCTTGATGTATCTCCTCCGCTTTCTTCGGGGCTCGTCGGGAAGACTGCACGCGGCTCGCTGAGTTTGGCTTTTCAATCGGCATTTCCGGTGGAGAGCTGGCAAAACGGACCTCCTTCATTTTTCGCCTGAATTACATTTTTTTTACATTTTTTTTTTTTAGACTGAAAAAAAATATCAATGACTCAAGTGAAATTCGCTTGCGGGCTGCCAAAGAACAAAATTGTTATTTCAATTCTAGTTTCAATGAATACAATTTCGTATGCGATTGAAACGGAAACACAGCCACCATAATAATTTATTTCACGACACCAGCAAATAAATATTTATTTGGTTTAGATAAATATTCTTATTGATTTAAATAGACATTTATTTAAATTAAATAAATATTTATTTGCAAGTGCCCGTAAAATACATTCTTTTTCTGGGTGCATGTCACCTTGACAGCCTTGCCGTCATTGCCGTCGTTGTTGCAATATTATATGGAATTATAAGAATTGAAAATAGAATTTTGATAATTTTTTTTTTTTTCATTAGCAGCCTGCAAGCGACTTTTTTTCAGTGTAGGGGTTGTTGTATTTGTATCTCGTTGAATAGGCATACGACTTCCGAGTGTCGCGCAGTCTGCAGCACGGCAGCAGCCTGCCGTGTCTCCTAGTCGAAATGACTAATGATCCTCGGTAGCCTCATTACAAACGGTCCAAGCTCCTCGCATGCTCTAACGACCGGTGGAACGAGCAACAGCTGAGCTCGTCAGGTACGACGACTGCCCTCCGGAAATCGTAATGCGGACAAAATTGATAATTCTCCACCGGACATAAACGATTATCTCAGTGGGGTCCGGCCTCACTTTTTCGATCGCGGCGACACGTACGTTCGAAAAAAAATCAATAAATAAAACAAAAAAATAAATAAGATCGGTCTCGATTAGTCGGCGCGTGTGTCGATATTTCTTCGAGTGCGCGCGAGAATGAAGAAAAAAGAAGGAAAGATAAAAAAAATGAAAAAAAAAAACAAAAATCATCAGAGAGGGCTGATCCGCGATCTTTTCTCACTCTCGCTCTCGTCGCGCTTAAACCGGTTTCGCTGAAACGACGACGTAATGGTCCAACATCGGCTGCCACCGGCACAGTAGAATATCAGCAGAAGCCACCGCAGAGCCCCTCGCCGAGGATCAACTCCCCGTGAGTTTCATGAATTTAAATGCATCTCGTTCCGGCGCTCCTTAAATCGTCGTCTCTCCTCCGTGGTTGTTGTGTCGATAGGACGGAACTCTTGGTAAGAGAACTCTGATTCTCCGCTTTTAATGCCAAAAGAATAATCGCCATCGGATTTTCAAATTTCGGACTCTCGTCACCGACGGGACGAGAGTCTCCCCGGGTGCGTCGGGACGGATCCCTCAAACGACCTCTTCAACGAGCCAGAGAAAAGAGCTCGGGGGCGGAGGGGGGAGGGTTGGGGTTTACGAAAAAATGTTATAATGGCAGCGAATCCCCACCTAATCACGTTGATTTACGTGGTGTTTATACTTATTTATATTTCTCGAGCGTTTAGTGCACACGCGGGAATGATCTATGAGTCGCATTAACTTGGAGTCTTGTTAAACGGTGCCTCGGGGGCCCCCGAGTGAGGCCCGGTAAGAGACGAAGAGAAAGGGCCCGGGCATCGAGAGTGGCGCATCGATATTGCTGCGCGTTCGCCAGCGGTGCGCTCTCCTCCTTATACTCCGGTCTTTCCGGTCCCCGGTCCCAACTGGCGAACGAAGAAGGGCCCATCACCCTCGTCTCTCGCACTCGCCCTCAACGCCCTTAAGGCCAACTCTGAGACTGCTCTTCCTCGGTCTCCTTCGGTCGGTGCCAGTCGTTGCGATGACCCGACCTTTCATAAACTAGTTTCCACATACCGACCGCCATATTTTTAAATTCCGATACTGGTAGGCGTGTGTTCGCCGTTAAAATGTAGAGGAGACCGGGGCGAGACGGACCACTTCTCCGCTCGAGATGAGACTCTCTTTCCTACGGAGATGAGGCTTTCTCATCCTAGGGAACATCCTCGCGAAAAATAAGACGGGAGACCGTAGCGCGGAATGACCGAGAAGACATTTAGATGATTTCCGAGTAGGCATTCCCGCCGATACCCAGAAGCGAATGAGAGAACGAAGGCGAGGAGCGAAGAGATGCAGAGAAGAAGAAGCGACTCCAAGCTGTCTGGCCCCTCCGCTGCTCGGACTCGGAGATAATAGCCTCTATCTTTGTCTTTCCTCTGAGAGAATCTCGAATCGCCACTGCTCCGGCTTCACCGCGCGCTGCCTCTCCTGCCGCCCGCCTCGGCCACAGGGTTATTGCCGCTCCCGACTTTTTTCTTCCATTCCCGGCAGCCCTCTCGCTCTCTCCCGGCATATATCTCGCTTCTCTCGGCGGCCACGGAGTCAGCGCCGAATGCCGAAAGCCAGAGGGAGTACGAAACGCGAGGAACGAGAACGAGACTCGCGATACGCGAAGTACGAGGATGATCAGTAAAAACGAGAGCGACCACCTAGTCCTCGTGAGGCGAGTCTGCATCGCGCTTGATCTCGGTTAGCTCCGAAGTCCGAATAATTGCACCGGTTTCAATTTTGGTTTTCTTCCGAATTGCCGCTGATTAGTCGAATCGATAGTTCGTCAGATCATCAAGGAATTTTTTCGACGAAAAAAGCTCCCATGTGAGAAAAAATGTATATAGGGGAAAGGGGGCAAAATGGGACAGGGGCAAAATGCGATGTTTCAATCACTTTTGGATGGGAGATGGGGTAAAATGGGACATCCAAAACTGATTCGAAAATTGTGTTTTGCTCATTGTCCCGTTTTGCCCCACTGTCCCATTTTGCCCCGTGCTCCCCTAGTGTGAGGTGCGGGGTGTCTCCGAAGAAATCTCGAATATTTCATTTTGACTTTACATTTAGATGTTCCGAAGTTTTTTATCCTTTTTAGCCGGTAGCGACCTCTAAAAATGCATTAATTTCGGGGACTCTTCGCACATCGCATTTTTATTTCATACCTCACGATAATACGTGATGGCCCCCAGAAAATGATAAAATGTTCAATTTAAGGACCGCCCTACTCTCCCCCAAAGATGGGTCATATCGAAGAATACATGTGTGATACGTGCGACATATTTTCGTAAAAAAAAGTTAATAATTTGGATACATTTCCATAAAGTATTATTGATCGAGGAATTGATAAATTCGACATATAAATTATACAAAAATGCTGAATTGAACATATCTACAATACAAATTGTAGCCTACACTTGATAACCCGTCGGGACCGCTTGTCCACTTTACCGAGTTTCCCGCACGCAACGAGTTTTCTGCGCGAGTAGGTCTTCACTTTCGTTCCGAGGCCGATATCTGATCGTTCAGCGAATTCGCGTTATAGGAATCAAGAAATAGTTATTTAGCGAACCACCTCGTCCGGCCCCGAGGATCCCGGACGGAGAGGATTCCGGTGCAGCAGGATTGTCGCGCATCGAGAGATAGCCGATGTCTTCATCCTCGGGGGCCGGCATTGTGCGATAAGTGAGGCGGAGAGTCTCTCGCCGAGAGAAAGAGGCAGTGAGATCGGTTCTGCCGAGTGTCGTGTGTTATCGTTGAAGCAGGCATGTATGCATCGAGAGACCCCGTGGACCGGATAAAGGAGCGGTGAAGGGGGATTCTTGAGCGGCGACGTGTGGGTACCCCGGGCGGAGAGGCACTCAAGCGTCTGCATCCGTGGTCCGCGTATCCGGTCTGGGAGGCAGCTTCTGCCCCGGTGGTATAACTCGATTAAGGGCTGTGCGGAAGGAGGTTTCCAGTCGCTGTGTTTCATTGCCGCCTCATTTCGACCGTACACCCACCGCGGAGGAACGGCGCACCGGTGCAGACGACACCGAGAGCGAAGGAAGAAAAAGAGTACCAAAGAAAGAAACAAAAAAAAAAATGAGGAAAGTAACGAAAGGAAAGAAGAGCGAGAAGAGGGCGCGGCAGTTAACGCGAGAGTGAGAATCCCCGACGACGAGAGGACCAGCCAGTAACACATGGAAGGATAGAGTTATTTATTGTTATGGCCGCGCGTCTCGCGCGCAATGTCCTCCGGGTGTGTGGGTGTCAGTTTGCTGCTCCTTCTCGCCGCACTTCCCCCTTTTTCTTCCATTCTCTTTGCTGCCCCCGTCTCCGCGCCGTCCCTTTCTTCCTCGCTGCGGCGTCTCCCCGGTTCCTTCTAACCCGGAGCTCGGAGCGCGAGGTCTTGGGCTATCTGCGCCGAGGATACAGATACCAGACCGAAGTTGGAAGGCGGAGGAGAGTACGGCGCTGCAACACGCGGGAGAGCCGAGGAGCGCACTCGGGACTCTCTGTCAGCCACAGGAGGATTCTCTCCTTCGGCCTCGCCGCGGCATCCTCGGGAGATGGAGCGAGAGAACGGGAGGAATGAGACTCGTACGCGGAGAGAGCCGGAGAGCCGCCCACTCCTGGCACATACCCCGCTGGGTGTCCAACACCTACCTACATCGAGTTCCTCGGAGTCGCGGGGTGTTCGTATTCGCTTGTATCCTCGGACCGCGCGGCCACGACTGTGTCCCGGAGCTGTCGGTGTGTGTCGCGCGCATCGGTATCGGCAACCGGGAGAACACATGCACCACGTGAGGCCGCGACGCGAATGAGAGAGGGAGAGGGCTACGCGAGAGCCCATACCGCGAGGGCGCACTAAATTTATCCTCGCGAACGACTTTATTACATTAACCCTGGCCTGGCTGGTGTAGGCCTAGGCCTTGTGTGCTCACACCGGCGAACGCCGCAGCGTTTAATTCGAAATTATTACTTAGAACGAGCGCGGTTCTCCCCGCGCGGTCTCGCGGGCCCCGTTGAGAGAAATAAAGAAAGAACGGGAATGAGAGACAGAGAGGGAGATTTCTCTGCCAGAAGAAAAGAAAAATATATAGCGCCTTCGCGCACACAGAGGGCATACGGCGACTCTTCTTTCTTCGTCCGGAGACGCTAAGTCCCAGAGAGAAGAGCAACCGGGGTATCGGGCATTGGGTGGTTCGGCTGGAAAGTTCCTCGGCCGTGGTGGTAGCTTTGATTTACGCTCGACGCGGGTGCCGGGACATAATAAAAATATGTATGCATTTTTAGAAGTTACTAGGTACGAATTCGGGATCAGAGACCTCGATTTTTTAATGGATTCCAGTCGGCAAAAAAAAAACCGAGAAACTTCGTTAGTTTCTTTTTTTAATCAAAGTTAGAGTTCGACACCCCGAAATGTATATTTTAATATTCGACCGATACTCGAGGATCTCCGAGGTGTTTCCCTCGTTGCGCCGGAACTTAAATTTCATCCTGCGTATCCTCGCCCGAGCCGCGGATGAGGCGCGAGGTCGAACTCTCGGCGGTTCTGGTCGGTAATTCGTCGGTGACTTACTGCGGAGTTATCCCGCGGGATGTTTGCGAGGGCCGCGCACCGTCCTGAAAGGCCTGGTACCATAATGGCCGAAAGCGAGGCTGGAGTCGCTGCGGGCTGCAGCGGCAGCACCGGCAGCTCTTCGCGGTCCCCGTCCTCGTCCTCCCGCCCGCGGAAGAGACCGTAACCGAGAGAAGTCCGAGAGCGAGAGAATATTTTTACGAGTCTGGACTGAAAGTTAGGTTCCTGGGACTCAGTCCCGGTGAGAGCTCGTCTCCTCTTCGTCGGTCGTTCTCTCGAGGGCGAGAGCTATCCGCGCGCGCTGTGCCTCGGCTCCTCGCGGTGTGGAGTTATAATTTACAGCCCTCTACGGGTGCTCGGGCTGGGCCTATACTCTTCGAATGCACCACCGGCAGCAGCAGCAGCTAGCTCCGATCTTCGTTGCAGCTCCGAGGGAGACGCTCCGAGAGTGCGAGAGAACTGCATGTGCAGCGTACGAAGCACGCTGTGTCCGGATCCACGGGTTTGCTCCTCGAAGCTCGCGCTCTTCGGCTCTTAATAGTGTCTGTGCGGCGCGTCCGTCTGTCCGTCCGTTCGCTCGTCTGCCGGTAACCTCGGTTAGGCACCGCGCTTCTCGTACCTACTACCGCTGGCCTCTTTCCCTTTCCGTCTCGTTGCCTTTTCCGCTCGTTCTCCGGCTCCTCTCTCGGCTGGTGCCAAGCTACGTGTGGGTTGTTAGTCGGCCAGTTTATGCCCCTCTCTCTCTCTCCCTCGATCCATTCTCTCTCCCATATCTTCGGCTCGAACCCGCGTGTGTATATACTTCTTCGTTTGCGAATACCTCTCTCGGGGCCCTATCTTACTCCGTTCCGCGGACCCGCGGACTGTATATCATCGGAATCTTTCTCTCGTACCCGAGGATGCTGGGCACCGTGTGTGCCAGGATGCACACGGGGATGCCTACTATGTACGGGCGAATCCCTCTCTCGTCGTTGTTCGACGACGAGAGAGCGAGAACAATGAGATAAATGCTGCGAGAGAAGTCGCTTGTTTCTTGTCGGCGGTGGGTATGTTTCTCTGCATGTGCGAGAGGAAAGAATCCGGAGCAGCGGCAGCGGGCCCCGTGAAACAGCGGATGGACGATATGGAGAGAGAGAGAGAGAGAGCGGGACTTGTACTCGAAATCTCTCAAGGCTGACTCGATAAATCTCTTCGCTCGAGGGAAAACAGTGTCGGGTGCGTGTTACAAATTAAAGAGATCGCTCCGGTGACACCTCGATGGGACTTTTTTTTGTTGCTGGGCATTATCGTCTGCTCGATGTGGAGGTTTGTAGTAAAATCTGGAGTTTCCGTGGACCAAAGATTCGGGATGCTGGTCTTTATGTCCCAACGATCTCGCGGATTTGGGCAGGCGGAAGATATCGCCAATTCGCGTTTGCTCAATCGATCTTGCTCGATCATTGAAATATCAGCGGGATTGTGTTTCCGCCACTCGGAATGAGAGATGCAGGACGAGTGTCTTCGCGACTGCCTTGATGCGAGGGTACTTTGTAAGCAGCAGAGAAAGAGCGAACGAAGTGCCAGCTCGCCTGGTTACCCGCCACATTGTCACATCCAATGCGACTGTTGGTGTATGTTCTGTCTACTATGGAAGTAAGCAGCGCTTACCAAAGGGTCGTAGGTATAGCGTTACCAAGATCGCTGCCGAAGGATTCTTACATCTTTTCCTCGAGACGGCAAAATCTCAACGTGACTTTTTCGTTGAGGCGCGTTATTGTGTACACCCAGAAAAAAGTTTATTGCAATCGAAGAAAATTTATTAAGGGCGAAGAAAAATGTTCATTTGCTTCATAACCTAATACAATGTTTATAAATCTCGAATATATATTCATTTGCTTTACAGTATTATTCTTATTATTTAATAATGTTTATTTGGATCTAACAAACAGATAAACAGACTCACCCGCTATTTTTGATAGTTTGGGAATAATGTGATATTTTTTGTTGAATCAGTCATTTTTACTATCAACGAAGTATCAACAAGCAATGTTTCATAAAAACAAAACGATGCGTGGCCTCTCTATTACAATGTAGTTGTTCCCCGGTAAGGAATAAATGTAGTCTTGTACTATCAGTGAGAGATGTTTTCAGACGACTGACGCGTTGACGACTCTGTAATGAGGGCTACCGGACAATAGCAGCGTTTGTCTTGACGTCAAATATATGATTTCTTTGGCGCGAATAAACCTCTATTTAAAAATACAAATCCTTGAATAAATTGTTTAACTTAGGCTAAAGAATAGCCGTGATTTGAATGTATCAAGGATTTTCTTAAGGCAAGTAAACATTTTTTTTTATCTTAATAAACGTCATTCGAAGATCGAAATTTATTTGATTTTAATAAATCTTTTTTTTGATTTTAATAAATCTTTTTCGGGTGTATTCGACGTCGAGATTGATAATAAAATCGGGAGTTTCCAGAGAGCGGCGATCCAAGCGAAGGTCGCCTGGACCAAAAATTCGCGATACTGTTCCTTGTGTCTTGACTTGGGCACATCGCGGGATCGCTGTTCCTCGTCATCGAAATATCAGCCTGATTGTGTTCCCACCATCCGGAATGAGAGACGCCGGGCGTCTTCGCTAGGGCTTGTTCCGAGGCTACTTTGTAAGTAGCAGAGAAAGAGCGAACGAAGTGCCAGCTCGCCTGGTTACCTGTCACATTGTTACATCCAATGGGACTGTTGGTGTATGTTTCGTCCACTGTGGAAGTAGGCAGCGCCTGCCACAGGTAGTGGGTATAGCGTTACCAAGATCACTGCCGAAGGATTCTTACTTCTCTCCTCGAGACGGCAACATCTCGACGCGTAACCTCGGTTATATACACGCCTCGATAGATACACGCGCTCCTTTGCCCCTTGATGCTTCAGTTTGCCAAGAGGCCGTTGTTGTTTCTCTACGTGCTTCACAGCTTCTTCTTATTCTTCTTGTTCCTCTCATTCTTATTCTTCGCGGTCGTCGTTGCGCCTTCGTCGTAGTCGCGCTCGCGAGCGCAACACGGGGAGGGCTCTCTCGACTGAGAGAGATTAAAAGACAATGAGTCCGAGGAAGATAAGCGACGGGGCACGAGGAAAGAGACCAAGTCGATGGGATAAGAGCGTGGGGAAGGAGGAGGAGATTTTTTTCAGTGGTAGCGTCGGTAACTCTGGCGGTAGACGCGTCGTAAACTTTCGCCTCCATCGGTGAGCGCCTTCGCGCCTTCCACGGTCCTCTTTCTGTTTCTTCTGCTTCTTCTTCTTCATTCTCCGGTTCCTACGGCTTTAGTCCTTTTTTCCTTCCCACTTATTTTTCGCCCTCTTACCGTGCTCCTCCGCTATCGAGCGACATTTGCATTCTTCCTCCCCGACCGCTAAGCTAACGGTACCGATGCTCCGATACATCCGGTCCTCTATATTTCTGGTCATCGCCAATTGTTGATCGTTGCAGAAACTGGCAAAATTTCTCGCATAAGTTTGAGGACAATTTTTCGATACACCATCAGGGATTGCACTTCTTCCGGGCCTCATTCGCTCTCCCCACGCAAATCCTCTCTTCGTCTCCAGAGAAAGAGCCACTCCAGATAGTTCTCCACTTCGCTCGACATATCCCTCGTTCCCTCTATTCCTTTTCTCCGCGCCTTGTCTCGGATTTTTATTGTCGCCTCTTTCTCTCCCGCGAGTGCTGCACCGGTACCGTATTCATACGTCGGTTCGGTTAAACGCTTATGCAGATTGGCAATAGTAAACTGGACCCCGGAGTGACTCCAGAAATAGAGGCCAGACCCGGCGGCCCGGCTCGACTCCGGACGTTGGATATAGCACGCGCCCGGGCCGATTGCACTTCAGCTCCGACGGAAATGCGTTTCTTCGAACGCATACATACACATATGTGCATACCCTATATCTATATACACGAGCGTGCGTGTGGGTACCCCATTCGAGAGTCGAGAATATATATTAGTCTGCGGTCGCGACTATCAGAAAGTCGACGAGAGGAGAGAAATAAAAGAAGCAAATAAAGAAAGGACTTTCTCATTCTTCAGTCACAAAACCAGCTGCCGCCTGGCGTGTCCTTTTCATTATCTCTCCTCGATGTCTGGCTTTACTCGAAGAGCCCTCTCCCCCGGCCATCGAACGCTGCACGACACTTTTGCCGGCCGTTCCGCGTAATGTCGGTCAACGCGTACATTATAAACGAAATGAATGAGAAACAGGAGCGTCCGATGATCGATTGGAGGCTCCTCTGTACGCTCTCTCGGTGCGATGAGAGCATCGAAGATCTTCGCGAGATTCCGGATAATCGATGGATGCTGCGACTATTGATCATTTCGCCCGTGAGAGAGCGTCAAGGCAAAAGGGGGGGGGGAGGGAAAATATGAATTCATTCCCCTCGACTGATCAATCACAAGCGCGAACTCGACGTCGATGTATTACCGAGTCGGAAGGACACCCTCCTTGATTCCTCGAGATAATCGAGATGAAAAAAAAGCGTCTAGTTACATATTTGACCAGCTTGGAGCGTGAATCCGATTTCCGTGTGGGAATCGGGAGTTCGGGGCGATCGCCTCGCCACGGTGTAGGAATCGGTGGGAGCGTTGAAAAACTTATCAGCCGGTAGACGGAGACAAATTGTGGAATTGCGACGATAATAATTAATGAAGGAGGCATCGGCGGGCCGGAGGCGAGCGATGCGGTGGTGAAAATTAACGGCTCGTCAAGAGCTCGTGTAAACACAGTTGAGGCTGCGGCGACTCTCGGGATTTCTCTCTCCTCTTTCCGTGTACGAGCGAGCTGCTGCCTGCTGATGGCAAGAAGGCTCTAATTGAGACGCGCCCTCGAAGACACTCATCGCGGGGTCGCTAACACCCCGTGTCAACAATCAAGACCGACCCGACTTAATTATGCACGCCTCTAATTACCGAGGAGGGGATGACGAGGGGAATGAGGCGCCCTGGCCTCTGCGCTACTCACTTTAACTTGTTACTTTTATGTATATTTATATATGTTGGTACATGTACGTATGAACATACGCTACGCCTGATGCTCGGGTACAGATTAATACCTGCCCGCAAGTCCGCGATGCCCACCTATCCACTTAACGTTTTCTTGCGTCAACGAGCGCTCTCCTCTGCCCCGGGGCTCCCTTAATTTGTTTAACTAATCATTCCCTGTACATGTTAATAACTCGGCGTTAATTATTTGACAACACAAGCCCGTCACGTGTCCCGCGGCAGCTCGGACGTAATGCGAACTTTCCGTAAACTGCGACTCTTCTCCTCACTCGCCGGAACTATCTCTAATAATTGCAGATTATTCTGTTTGGGAAATTAATCTCGAAGAAAGCATCGAAAAAATTGTAGAAATGTTCGCTCAAGATTCACAAACTTTTCTCATCCGCAAAGGTCCGAAAGCAATTTCGTTCGTTGACAAAAAAAAATTATAAAATTAATATTACGTTTGTAACAAGAAATTTTTGTGAAACGTACAAATTTTTCGCATTTTTCGCAAACGCACAAAAAATCTGACAGGAGGAATGTTCGCTGCTCTCTCTCTCTCTCTCTCTGGAGCGCCGGGCAAGTTCGCGCGGAAGTTCCGAGGCAATTTGACTCATCGGCGAGGCGAGCTCGGCTAAACAAACTGTAACGAGGCTCCCGTTATATTTCTCAGCCGTTAAAAGAATGTTCGCTCGTCGAGCCAAAACCGCACGGTTCTACGTGACTTATTCGATATTATAAGTATATAGCGTAATTCGTTACCGGCGTATTTTCTCTCGGGGCTCGGAGAGAAAAGGGGTTGCACGAGACTCGGTCAATTTCCGTGAGCCGCGTACGTGAACTCCGGAGGTTTGTGCTTCTGCTCTCTATCAGGAAGCGCATGTATACCCGGGGCACACCGGCTAGATTAGAAATAACCGAGAGATAGAAAGGGAGGCTAAGGAGATACGAACGAGATGATAGCCGGAGAGAGATTCCCGTCGAGTCGAGGACGGCAGGGAGAGCAGTTACTCCGGTATTCCGTGAAAGGACGCCGTCATTCTCCTCGTCGGTTTCTGTCCAGGACATCAGCGGAGGAATCCTCGCCGCTGCCGCTGCCGTGCGGAAACGAGAGAAAGAAAGAAAGAAAGCCTCCGAGATAACTATGTATGTACGGACCAGCGGTGACGCTCCATCTCCTTTACCCATTTACCATGAAACCTCGTGAGCCCAAGAGCGAAGATGGTCGGGGCAAAAAGAAAACCGTAGTAAGACAATCAGGTAATGCCTGCTCGGTATGCCCCGTCGGCCGTGCGGCCTCGCAGCCTCGGGGGTGCACTAAGATGCTTGCCAAGGCCCTGGCCACCCCCTGCGACCATGGTATACTATGTGAGACCCTGCCGTCCGGTGTACGGGGACCAAAGGGCTGTCGGATGCTGTCCTATCATGAATTTTTCATCCCCGCGCATTTCCCAAACGCTCGTGGAGGAAAACAAAAAAAAAAAAAAGCAAAAGGAAGAAAAAGAAAAACGCGAAAATTTCAGAACGTGTTTCCCTCGTCACGTTGAATTCTCACGCGACAGGAGCCGAAAGAGGCCTGTGTTTCAGCTCGGCTCGTTTTCGATACTTGGACCCGTGTATCGATTGCAACGGCGGTAGCAGCAGGCCGCCGCGACCATCGATGAGTCAGGAACTTTTTTTTTTTCTTTTTTTTTTCCTTTCTTTTCCCTTTTCAGTGTCGATGATGATAATTTACGTTGGGGTGGCGCGACGCCATTAGCAATCGATACTTCGGCCAATGGTACTGCCGCTGCAGGAATATACACTCACCCCTGTATTACATTCTTTAGTAGTGGTATAAAAAAAAAAAGAAAAAAGCAGCAATGCAGTCTGCAGCGCACAGCGGTCGTTACGTACGGGGGACCCCTTGCCAACCCCATTCCCAACTCCATTGACGTGTGTATGGTAGAAAAAAATATATATATACATAAAAGAAGAAAGCTAGAGCCTGCAGCGAGGCGAGGACCGAGGGAGTGATAAATGTGACTCGGACTTGATAGCTCATGTGAATTGGCTATTCTCGATATAGACGATCGGACGCACGCGCACCGAGAAATCTGAACCTAGCATCCTTTCTCCCAAGGATATTGCTTTGTGTGTACATAAAAAAGTCGATTAACCAAAATCGTTGCGACATCAGTGCGATATAAAATGGAGCGTTCGATCGCTGGAGAGCTTCGAATCGGCGGGGCCAATCGGAGCTTCCCAATGCCGCAGAAAATCGACTCCTTTACTTCTATCGCCCCCGTCGAATTGCCGCAAGGACCATAAGAAGAGAGTCCTAATGACATTCCCGATCAAAGAAGCCACCCTCGAGATAGCCGGGGAAATTTAAAACTGTCTATGTCGCTCCCGATCCTCGCGCTTTTTCTTTTTTGTGTTCTTTCCTTTACTATCTCGTTCCATCGTTCGGACCTCGATTCTTCGGCGAGCGTACTCGCTCTCTTTTTTTTTTTTTAGTGGAAAAGAAATCGAAGGCAGTTCTCTGACGAGGGTTAATTCCGATCACGTATCCCCACGTACGCGTCCATACTCTCGCTGCGGTTCCACCCCTCTCGTGGGACACAAAATCCGCGGCCCCTTCCTTGCCCGGGCTTCTTCGACACTCTTCATTTTTTTCCCCTCCCTTCGTGTTGCTCCTTCCCGAACCCCTTTCCACGCCGTGGCCTCGGCCAGTGTCGTCGATAAGTTTGAACTAAAAAAAAAGGGCCCAACCTATGCACACCCTGCACCCCTCTTATTAATAGTTATCATTTATCCTCGCTAATGTTCTCGGCTCGTTTTCTTTTTATCGAGCAGACTCCGAAGGCCGAACTCGCAGCCTGCAATAAAAATGTACAGATTGCATCCTACCTTCCCCCCCCCCCCTCCTCCGTTCGGATCTCGCATCAATTATTCCTCAACTACGCTCAGCTCCCGCTCTTCTGCATATAGCCGAACAAACGAGCTGACGGATACGAGGGAATGTCGTAGAATTCGCGTTCCAGAGATGGCAAGAGAGGGACGGGAGGGTGAGAGCCGGAGAAACACAGAAGGTCGGAGACGGATGCACGCGATGGGGACAGATCGTCAAGCCAGACGGGGCCAAATAACTTCTCTCATCCCTTTCGGATCTCTCGCGGTGTCTCTCGGCGACTCTCGAGACGCGTTCTCGCATCCCGACTGCTGCTTCTCATCTCCTTCCGTCCTCGCTCATTCCACATTCGTTTATACCCGTCGAGATGTACGCGATACACTCTCGCGTCCCCGAGGGCTCCGCTCGGGCCCCGTCGAGCAATGTTCGCGTCGTGGGTAGATGAAAAAAATTGTTTTATATATACAATTATGTATCACGGAGAATGACTCGCGTAGGATACGCGATAGGGTAGGAGCGGGAAATATGGACCAGCTCAATTAGCACGCAAATCAATACCACTTTTACCCTTTTTCCTGTATAGAGCTGAATGCGTTTTGAATACGATTTGACGGACAGCCGGATGTGCAGCTTTTCGATAAAGAGGTGTGGTTGGAAAGGGCGGATTACCTTGGCGTTCATTCTGCAGCGCGTTTTTATTATTTCGCATGAGTTATACCGGGCGAGGTGGCCAATCACAACTGCTCGCTGATACCCGCACGATAAACGATAAATTTTATTCGAATGCTCTGCGAGAATATTCGACATTGATGTTTACAGAGTTGCAAATTACCGGACCCAGGTCGATTTTTCGAGGCTGTATATGCCGCTGCCCCCCGTTCAAAAAACTACGGGCATATCAACCGAAATTACCCCGTACGAGTCATCGATCCTCCGCTATATCGAATTATTGCTTATACAATTTTGAATGATACATCGCCGTGGGAGAGAGAGAAACGCACGTGTGTGTGTGTGCGACTATGTAGACGAGTTTCATCCCTTGCGCACGGCGGAGAACACGGGGGCGTGACCCTCAGTTTCAACCCCCCGCCGGTGTCGAAAGAGTTTCGGAGAGGGGAATTTTCCTGGACCACCGGTGAGATCCCGCCCACGTTTCCACCTCGCAACTCCTTTACCCACAACCACCCGGGAATAACTTTCGCACCTCTGTCCACCGCTTCCTTACTGTACGGTAAAAAAACATTTTCACATCAAACTAACATTTCTCCCTCGCGGAGCTCCATTTTTATTTTTCCTCGCCGAATTGGATCGAATTTTTCTTTGCACTCGTAGATTCCCTATCCACCCTATCCTGTCCAAATTTACGCGAGCGATCGATCCGATTAAAAGTGCACTTTGTGCCGATCCCGCCGAGACGCATCTCGCCCTCGTTGCGACGGAGCGATGGAGAGATCCGCTCGAGGAGCGGAAAAATCTTCGGAGCACGTCGACGTGCCTCGGCGGTTCGTTGGGAATATTTCGGCTCGAGGTGGGACGCGAGACGGAATCGTTCGCGAATATTATTAAGAAGGGTGCACGGAGTTGAAGGAGACAGTAAGACGAGGGTGGAGGAAACGGGGAGCGCAGAGCTCTCGGGTACAGATAGAGGGAGGGCCGGGCCAGGGATGCTCGCTGGGAAGGGAAATTGACTGAGGAAACCGGAGAGCCTCGTAGGAGCCTCTCACCGCGGGTAAAACCCGCGTCTAAAGTATCCCCGGCTCGTGTGTAAACTTTTCTGAATTTCCTTAGGCAAATATTGCCCGGGCGAGCGCAGGTCGTTCGGTTCAACCCGAGTGAACGTTATATATATATATACATATATATATATATATACACACACGGGTGTACACGTATAAAGTATATAGACGTACGCGTATGTGTATATATATATATATATATATGTATATATATATATGGGAGCGCGGCAGAACGCGAGTGGGCGCGGAGGGACCCTTAGGGCAAAGAAAATGAGATTTTTCTACGAGCGAGCGAGCCGGACGAGGCAAGCCAAGGAGAAGGCTGGGGAATGAATTTGAAATTAGTTTGTACCCGAGGCTCTCTCGCGCTCGTGCCCCGCGCGGCTCGCGCTCACATTCGCCCGGGTGAACCTGATCCCGGGGTCGACTATACTATTACACGTGACCGAGCCAATTCCCTGGCACACATATCTCGGCAACGCGCACACACATATACACGTGATTATATTAGTACAAGGGAAATTCACCGGGGGAAAGAGCGGATGAAGAAAATCTCATCCTCAAACGAGCTCGAGACTTATACCGAAAAGCCAAACAAGCTCATAACTTTTGAACTTCGGGATGAACGATCGCCGAGAACGTAAATCGGCGGGATTTTTTTTGGTCCATGTGACAAGTAAAAGAGATAAGGAAGCCGGGAGCGATCGCGTTTACGAGGAATCAGGAATTTCCACGGGGCGAGTGGCCAGATTAGATCCGCAGCTCGCGCGAACATAAGCGAGAATCGGGAAGCAAAAGCCCCGGGGCGATCCCGCGCGGTTCCCGAGGGTGAGAGACCACGGCGATGGGGCTCGGCCCGTGTTTCGCAGAGCGGGAACAATGCTTCCGAGAAAACCTTCGACGGAAATCATCCCTACTTGATGAGGTTTTTCTTTTTAAACGACTGCTCGGTATGAGAGTTCCTTCTCTTCCTCGCATCACTATTTCTGACCTTATGCATTTTTTTCGGTCTGGATCCTTGTATCGCGTTTCCTCACATAATTTGTCGCTTCGTACAATTTTTTATTCTTCTTTTTCACATAGTCCATCGCATACAGCCTAGGGGTAAGATTATTTATTGAAAATTGCAGCAAAAATACTTTTGAGTTTGATACGATGCACCCAGAAAAAAGTTTATTCCAATCAAGGAAAATGTATTAGGGACGAAGAAAAATCTTTATTTGCTTCATAAACTAATAGATCTTTTATTAATTTATAATTTATTTATTTCTTTGATAATATTATTTGTATTATTTAATAATGTTTATTTGGATCTGATAAACAGATATTTATGTCGAATAATTTTTCTAAATTTCTTTCGTGATAGACCTCCTACTTTTGGTCCTATGGGAATAATGTGATATATGAATGACGCAGAAACGATTTTTTTTTTTGTTGAATAAGTCATTTTTACTATCAATGAAGGATCAACAAGCCATGTTTTATAATTAAATAAGCAAACAGATCCGTTATCGATGCACGATTTCACTAATCACGTCGAAAAATGGTTATACTCATAACATAACCAATCTCGAAGGATTCTTCGAGGACACATTCAACAACCACAATTCGATCGAGGTAAAAAGTTTGAAGTAAACAAAGTTTCATGAAAACAAACTAATGAGTTCTCTCTCTGTTACAATGTAATAGAGAGAGAACTCATGTTCCCTTAAGGAATAAATTTAGAATATAAAATCTTTTTCTTCTTATTTTCTGTCCTTATAAATTGTTTTGTCCTCAATCTTTATATCGTTTTTCCTCGTATAATTCCTCGCTTCGCAATAATTGTTTTCTTTTTATTCGCCTTTTTTATTGGCCCAGGGGGTAAGGATTGTTCATTGAAAATTGCAGCAAAAATACTTCCGAGAAAACCTTCGACAGCAATCATCTCTACTTGATGAGGTTTTTCTTAAAACGGCTTCTCGGGATAAAAGTTCCTTTTCATCCTCGCTTCACTATTTCTGCACTTATACATTTTTCGTCCTCGATCCTATTGCCTTTTCTCACATAATTTCTCGCCCCGGACAATTTTTTTCCTCTTATTCACCTTTTCCATCGTATACAGCCTACGGGGCTAAGATTGTTTATTGAAAATTGCAGAAAAAAAAAATTCGATCGTTTAACGAGGCTAATCGATCAGGAAAAAGTGATTTATGGCTAGGGTCGTTTCGATCATTACCCGTGTGTATCGCGCGGGTATAATGTATGTACGTTACCGAGGCGCCGTGTGTGCAGTGAAAGTCGCTATGACAACGGCCTCGTACAACAAATCGTTTTCCTGCAAAGCCTGGCGTGATATGTAATTAAAATTGATGGTTCCGAGCAATAATAATAAGTGGACGGTTTTACAGTCTCTTTTATTGCGCTACACTTTGTATTTTTATTTCTTGCCCTTTTTTCTTTTTTTTATTTCCCTCTGGCACACGGTGTCACGTTCCTGGGGGCATTTTTCGTTCTCCAATTTCTTTTGGTTGTCTCTCTTTCTCTCTAGTCGTGACAATCGAAATATCGAACCTTCGTCAAGCCATGGAGGCATCGACGGTGTCGGCGCTGGCCCACCGCTAATACCCGTGCGGGTTCCCTAAAAATGTGTCTCACGCACACCCCCCTTGTGTCGTTTGCCACGGGATGGAACGGGAGAGAGAGGCCGTACTGTGTCAGACAGTGGGTAAAAGGGGCACCGAGCGGCACGGCAATCATCGTGCATTGAGCGGGAATATTATATTAGTGATAAGCCATTGATATTACACGAGGCCAAGCGGAGTAACGCCGGCTGTGCGGGCTACAGTGTAGCAACGCTAAGGGAATAGACGATGAAACTAACCCGCGATGTACCCGTACTCCCAGGAGATCACAATCAACTCGCGAAAAAAAAAAGATAATAATAATTTTTCCTCGATTCCCCGACACGAAACACGCGTAAATACTACATATCCGACCGTGCGCTCGGTCTCCTCTCCGCGCGACCTGTAATCATGTACGCGGCTCCTAATCGAGTTTCAACCTCGCCACCGGCCTATCTACCAAATAATAAAGGAAAAAAAATGGAAGCGGCCGAAGCAACATCCGAATCACGAGATCGGAAGTAATTGAGCGAAAAAAGGTGAAGCGAAAACAATAAAAGGCTGCAAATGAACGTGCACGATAGCGCGATAGGTAAAAAATTGCAAGAGTTAGTTCATTTTATTCGCTAAATTGAAAAAGTCATTTGAAATCGTGTAAAAAAAGGCGAATGAGCAACAACAAAAATAAAGCTCCAAATTGCGCGGTTCAGTAAAAGCCACAAATAAATTAGTGAGAAGAGTCACGTCGACAGGAATGCATTTTTTGAATGGTCATCGGTGCTCGCGGTTTCCTCTCCGCGCGACCTGCAATCATGTATGCAATCATGTACGCCGCTCCTAATCGAGCTTCACCTTGCCACCGACATATCTACCAAATAATAACGGGGAAAAAATAGAAACGGCAGAAGTAACATCCGAATCACAAGATTGACATATATAACTAACAATAACACCGCGTATATAAATATTTTTTATTCCTGTATTGAGAAAAATACAACAGCCTATAAAAAAGGATTCTTGTTTCTGATTGGCTAATCGATATGCAAACTATTAATTTGTTTATCGGAATATGGTTTATATACGTGCGTTCACACCTTAGCTTACATTTTTTTTAGGTCACAAACATAGATCATTATACAAAGAATCAATATCCCAAATTTGATTAAGCAATATTTCGTCGATCCGACAAACACTGGCGCATTCGAAAAGAAAAAGTGGGTCATCGCAGTGAAACGCATAAAGGCTGCAAATGAATGTGCACGATAGCGTGATAGCACAAAAATTGCAAGTTTTTGCGAAATAAAAAAAAAACCCTTTGAAATCCGGTAAGAAAAAGGCGAAGGGGCAGCAACAAAAAGAGGTCCAGATCGCCAGACGACAAGTAATCACGGTCGACAATAAAACTGGTGAGAAGAGTCCGGTCGACAGGAATGAATTTTTTGAAGGATCATCGGTGCGCCCCGGAACGACAATGAGTCTGGATGAGGTTCGAGGCGCGAGAATCTGGAGTAAAGAATATAAGTCTGAAGAAATAAATGTAAAAAAACCTAAAAAAAAAAAAAAAACAGAATCAAACAAGAGTGTTCGGTAGGCTCTCGGCGATGCTCGTCGTGGGCCACATGCTCTGGCGTTTCGTCACACCTCGGTCTCGTCCTTTGTTTTAGCCGCTTCGCCTCGGTTTCGGCTCGCTCCGACGAAGCCTTTTTTTCCACCATTCGCCGGTATCCTTTTCCCCCGCTCGTCTCGCCACCACTTCGTGCCAACGTGCCTTTTTGCCCGCGCGTTTCGCCACTTAACTCCGGTAGTGTCCCGTCATCGCGCGCGTCGCTCCGGCTTCTCGCTGTCCTCCTGTCTTCCACGGTAACCGCTAACAGCGCTACTTCTCTCGCTTCTCATCGAGCGAGTTGTCGGGAGGTATGCGTGGAACGAAGCGAGAGAGAAAGACGAGGGATGGAGGAGGGTGTCGCTCGGTCCAGCGCGGCACGTCCCTGTTTTTCTCGCTTCCTCTCGATCGTCTCCGTAGTGGCCTCGCTGGCCGGAGGACACTCGTTCCTCGTCTTCCTCCCCACGCACGGGGGAGGCTGTTCGGTAGAGCGAGAAGAGAAGAATCCTCGAACCTAATTCCGCCGAGAGACAATGGATTCACCGAGCGGAGAACGCGTCGCCCGGATCGTCGGCGATTAAACAGGATCAGAGGAAAGGACTGCTGATTCTGCCCGCCTCCTCCTCGTTCTTTCGCCTATCGAGCGAGGAGATGAACGAAGCGGCAGCAGTGAAATACGAAGAGAAACAAGAAGTTACTACAGCGCGGGAAGGGGGGGGGGAGGGAAGGGTTGGAGTGTAACAGAGCGGACGCGTAGCGATCCTTCTGTCGTGGGAGGCTGTCGTCGGGCCTCTCCGGACTCCCTTTCCCCCTTTCCTCCCACGTGGAAATTCAATTAGGAACACGGCTCGAGAACCTCTTGTCCTTGTCCTTGTAGTACTCGCGGCTCGTGCAACTCCAGGCTGCGATGCATCCGCTGCTGTGCCTACCGCGTCTCGCGTTGCGTATTTATTACGCCGTGTCGCCAATCGATTGATAGGAAGTCCCGTCGAAGCACCGGCAGGGACCGGAGAGATTCTCGTCATTTGGGATATGAGGTAGTGCGAGATTGAGATAAACATCGTCAGATTGTGTGATTCTCGTTTGTCGCTGAACTAAATCGAAATTCCAGAAGTTGGAGGAATGCCGGCTGTCCTTCCGGCGGCGCTTCGCTCGCATACCTTCCGCAGGTGGTTTTGCGTTGCACACAGAAAAATTATTTATCTGACGGCCAACCCGCAAATAAACATTTTTTGTATCAAGATAAACATTTATTTAGTAGTGGTAGTAGTAAATGCGTATCATCAGCCTCAGCAATACATGGTTAGGTGGTATTGCGTGTATACATGTGTGATTTTTGTTTTTATTTTTTTTCCCTTAAGCTAATGGGCCATTGACCGAGGTCCTTTAGCCCGTATATTAGTATTTATTGATGAAGTGGCTCATGGATATAAATTAACACCTCGTTTGTGGATAAGACAATACAGTCGATTATAATGTTAAACTAATAGCTTAAAACTGGCGGGTTCTTAGCTCTGATACATTTTATTCTATTGCGGAGATTATTTCAAAAATAGTATGTATTGGGAATTTATGTTTGTGAACGTTGTTTGCTGGGAGCTTTCTGAATATCGGGATGATGGATTCGAGATATTGCTGTGCACAGTTCATGCTTAGATTTTTTAGTCTATCCGTGATTGGCTCTATTTTTGTGATGTAGTATAGCATTTGCTTTGAGGAGACATTTATTGAATAAAAATAAATATTTATTTGCGGGTGTCCGTCAAATAAACTATTTTTCTGAGTGTGCGAATCGGTACTTCGGAGCGAGACGGTAACATTTTGGCGGACTGCTCGGTAGGGTAAATTTCGGTGTGAACGCAGCACAGCAGAGGATGGAGAAAAAACCAACCATCACGAAAGAGGCGGTAAAATTTGAAGGTCCGATGTGGATAGATGAGGCCTTTTTCTTTTATTCTCGCACTTTGAAAGCTTCGAAAAATTTTGGCGTTTTGTCTCGGAAAGCGCGTCTCCGGAGTGTAACGATCGCGCGGCAAAAAGTCAAGTTTCTGTTAAAGCGCGTTCGTTGGGCAAAGGGTCCTCGTCGCCGTCGAAGCGGCAGCCGCAGGAGCGGCAACTCGGCCCGCCCGCAGCCTCACTCCCCCAATTATCCCGAAACTTTAGTCCTTCCGGCTCGCGGCGAGGAGAACGAAGAGCTCGCGGTCAATAGGACCTCGTTCTACCTCTTTGCTGGTGGCGGCCGAATCGTCCCTCGCGCCCGCTGCTGCTCCCGCGGCAGGAGACGCGGGCGCGAGGGAGAAACCGTTTCGGCCACAAAGAGAAGCGGAATATCGTCGCTTCTCCGTCCAATCTCCGGCGCGGGGACAAACGGCGAAGAAAGCGCGAAGAGCCGAGGAGACGCACTGATTAAAAATTATCACCCACCGACTACAAAAGGGCCAAGTTCCCCGGCTTCCTCCGGCCCTCCGCCCTTTTCTCATCGTTCTCCGTTCACTTATTCGTTTTTCTCTCGCTACGCTGTCTTCCAACGCTGCTTCCTTTTTTTACACTTTTTTTTTTTGCTTTTTTTGACGGGGCGACGACGACGCTTTCCGTCCTCACCCCTCGGTCCTGCGCCTCTTCCTTCCTCCGTGGACGGGGACTTGTCGACCGGTCGCCCTCGCCCTCGGGAGGCTAAACAAGCCACCGCTGTATCGCCTCGAGTTAGCTTCCCCGGAAACTTACCAGACGAATTAAAAGTTACTCAGCACCGAAGAGGAATAGAGGAGCGCGTTCTCGCGAGCGCCTCCGGGACGAGAAGAGACACACACGCGCCCTGCTGCTTGTCCTGCGGCCCGGATGGAAAAGTCGCCGCGGCGGAAAGTAAAGCAAGTTTCGTCGAATGATGTTTTTTCTAACTTCGATCTCGAGTAAACGCAGGCGTTTCGCTCGCCCTAAAACTAGACTTCTTTTTTTCGCTTCAATTCTATCGTCGATCTAAAATATTGTACTAGGGGTAAAAAAAATATATATATATTAATTTTACAGCTCGGCTCGAGCTTATCGAGTTTGTCGCTCGATGGACTCTAAACTTGATTCTACAAACTGGTAATAACGCGGACGGATGCGTCGCGAATATCCCATAATCGTTAAAGCCCCGGCGCGCGTGTAGAAGAACTCACTTAACACTGTCGGTAGGCGGGGAGAGTACAACGGAAAGAAGAAGTCGAACGGTTTTATATATTCCCGTGCGTCTCTCTCACGTAACGTATGAACACCGGCGGTGGACCGGGGTATGGGAGTTTAATTGGTGGTAATATGAATCCGCGTAATATAAACCGCCATCAGTCTCGCGCCGGGGGAGGGTGCGAGAAAGATCCGAAGGCCCTCCTCCGGCACGAGAAGAAATAAGAAATGAGAAAACAAAAACGACGAGAGATCCCCCGCGTGCCGTTGCGGGCCTCGTGTACGGCGTGTCTGAAGACTCTGGCGAGGATCAATGCTTCCACCATAAGATTCCTCCTCGGAAACGGGTATCAGACTTCGGTCGTTCTAGCTTATCCAGTTTCTTTTTTTTTCTCCTTTTTTTTTTACCATTTCGCTCTCTCGCCATTTCTTCCTCTAGTGCTGATTACGCGTGACAGAGTAGCCGCCAGCCAAAGTCGAAGTTGGGGCCAAAGACGACCCTCGAAAATCGTCCGCGATCTGGAAAGATAAATACGAGCGCGCGAGGCGGCGAGGAGGACACAGGGGATTCCCCGGGTTTTTCGATTCTTCTATTCGGCCGGGACGACTCACGGACGACACTCTCGCAACCCCCCGGGTGCGGGTTAACGGGCCGGGGGATGTCGCGGGCTTGAAAGCCACCCTCCGGCGTACACCGCGCGAGGAAGCGAGCTTCGCTCTCTCTAATGTATTCACAAATCTTCGTTCTAACCCCGGGGAGCGTTATCATTCTTCGCAGGCACACGAGCCGCTCCGCCGAGCCCCGAGTTTTTCGAGTGTCTTCGAGATTCGGGTGTCCCTACCTGCCAGCTCATCGTGTATGGGCGAGCAAAAGGGACGGCGAACGAGAGAGCAGCGAGAAAGAGAGATACCTTTTCTACACTCGAAATCCCTCCCCAGCCCTCCCACCTATTCCTCTTTTTCGCGTCTTCCTCGCCTTTTATTCTTTCTTTCCTTCCGACAGTCGTCTGAGCTTTTTTCTGGCGGCTTCTGCACGCGAGGGAGGAATTCATTTCGCGGACCGACGCACTTCGTCGTGCGCTGTACGGCGTACACTCCGCGCCCGGGAATAGCATTACCGAAGTAGAACCGGTCGATCCTTCGATTGTTTCGATTATCCCTTCCTCCCTCCTTCCAGGCTTTCTCCCTCTCTCCGCTCTGCTCTACGATAAATTCACCGCTTATGCTTATCCTTATTTCGGAATCTGGTATAGGACCCATCATCTGTTTTGTGGCTCGAGATGAGCCGAAGGAAGTGAACACTAGTAGTGTTTCGGAAATGTTTTCTGTTGTAAGCTGGAAGCTGTTGACGTGCAAACTTCAGAGGTACGGGAAATGCGATGAAATGGTTTTTTTCACCTATCACAAATTACCAGCTCGAATTCAGGCAAAAATTGCTATCGAATTAGTGCACTGAGAAAAAGGATAGTGTTTGCGATCATAACGAATAGTTTCCAGGAGGAACGTCTATATAGATAGTTTCTGATAGTATAAATTCAATTGATTAAATTGTAATTATGGTTGCAACCATGATTTTCTGTGATTGTCGTAACTATAAAATGTAGATGGTCCCCTTGGGACCTATTTTTTACGGTAAAAAGTCAGTATTGTTGCTTTAACTATGTAATCTTTTCTCGGTGTGTCTTAGCGCAGAAAAAAGAAATACCGAATCGCGCTCCGATAGGGCTAAATAACAAACTCTCCAGCGTTTCACAAATCGTGACGTTACTCACGAGTATGAGATTTCCGAGCGAATCTGTCACCGTTTTTTCTTGCAAACTCGAAGCTGTTCACGTGCAGACTTCAGTCGTAAGGAAAATTAGCAAAAAATTGATTTTTGGCAATTACAAATTACCCGCTCAAAATCAGGCAGAAATTGCCATCGAATTAATCCCTCAGCGAAATAAATAAATAAAATACCAAATCGTGCCCCGATGTGGCCAATCGCCGAACTGTCCAGCGATTAACAAATCGTGACGTCACTCACGAGTATGAGATTTCGGAACAAATTTGTTGTCGTTTCCCGCGGGAGCGGAAGACGGAAATAAAAAAAATGTGATTCGCTCTACGCTGGCACAGGGATAATAGTAAAAGGCGAACCTCCCTCAAGCGCATCACGTAATACCCGTGCATACATGAAGCCTCAACCACAGGCGCCGTACGGTACAACCTCCGCGAGCACACACGCACACATATATACATATTCCCTCGTATGAGAAGCGATGCACGAGAGAGATAGAAATAAGACGAGAGGACATTATTGGATTCTGAGCATTCCCGTAGTTATTAAAATTCGAAGCCAGACACGAGAGGAGAAACGGTGAGCGAGGAGGGACGCGAGATTCGGTCGGTATACGGGAACGGTGTGCGCCCGAAAGGATGGAAGAGGGACAGTTGACGGTAGTAAAAGGAAAAGAATCCTCTCGTCTCTACCTACACGCCACCCTCGAGCCAGCCACGACGAGGGGGGGCAAGATGGGGCGGGAGGATCAAGAAGGGGGTTATAAGGCGCTCACTGGAATATTAAACCCGCGATGTACTCTGCCCTTCTTTTAAGAAGATTCGAGGACTCTCGTGAATTCACTCCTGCCTCGACGGGCTGGTCCCTCAACCGATCGACAAATAAATTCTGCCTGTAGGCAGTGAATCGAGGGTGCGGAGCGTGTCGGTCCTCCGGGCGCGTGCGCGCAAAGACGGCACACAATGTATGCATATTATGTGCTCTTCGGGTAATCTTTATAATCGCGTGCGGAGGTATATGCGGCCTTGCCGGTGATGTTACAATAGTCGAGTCGCCAGTCAATCGATCATAATTCACAATAAAGTTAATGGCGATTCTCGCGAAGGCTGCGCGGTTGTTGGAGCACAACGACACACAATGCGCGGCTGCGATACGGTCGTGTTACTCGCCAACGGAGTCCGAAGCCCGGGGCTCTTTGCGGAAGATTTTTACGGTAACGTCTATAGAGATGTACGCTCGGAGCCGTGTACACGCGTCCGGGATGCACGGAACGACCTGATCGATGAGGACGACTCTATCCGTACGATACGTTTATGCTTTTTTTTCTTCTCTTCTTGTTCTCTCGTAAAAATGGATTGATCGATAATCTCCGCGGGGTCTCCGTACCGGGTCAATGTTCCGTCTGACCACACAAGTGATCTCGATCAACCGCTCGAGAGGGAACATACGGAGGAGAAGAGAAAATGACATTGAAGACGGGGACAGACGGAGCTTGGAAGTTTCGATGGACTGGATTTTGTGAGACTGTCGGGGCAACGAGACGAAACTACCCCCGACTTACTTGCCGCCGCACATACCGGCGGCTGAAAAAGGCTCCCGGATTCCGTACGCGCGGGGGGTTGCGCGATCGTAAATTTAAAATTACAGCGGTGCCGCGCGATCGAAGGGTTCGATCCGGCGGGACTAATTCTCGCCATTCTTCAAATCCCTCGCAGGGCCGAGACCTTCCTCCGATGTGTGTACATCTGAATCGAAACGATCGCCATCAGCCTTACTTCCCCCCCTTTTTTTTGTCTACTTATTTTTTATTCCGATCGCTAACCACCCCTTTTCCGATCGTCTGCGCGATCGTAAATAAGGATCGAATGCCGGATAAAGTAGAACACACCCCGTATAGACGAACAGACTTTGGTGGGTTTAACCCTCCCCCTGGGGCGCGGGGGGTGGCGTCGCCGAAGGGATTTCGGGACAGGCGGCATCGACGGATTGCGAGGGTATTAATTACGAGAAAAAAATAAATCAAAAATAAAAGGTACGATGCGAAAGTACGATGTATTTTTTAACAGAACTGGCAGCGCCCTCCGCGCGTATCTTCGAATGTCGATATTCGGTTTTTCAATTTTTTTACTTTAATAGATTAAATGTGATTTTCTAAGAAAAACGAAATACCCGTAGCTATTAATTATAGCACATGCAGTGCCAATATAACAACTTCAAGCGCAACTGTCCAACACACACTGACCAAAAATACGGTTGAATCAACTGAGATTCGGGCAGGGACGTTCAACAAAATATTTTGTTGGTACACCTAAAAAATTGGTTAGTTCAACAATTTGTTGGGTGATTTTACCAAAATATTTTTGAGTCGTTAAAATATTTCGTTCGATCAACTAAATATTTATTTGAACGTCCCTGCCCGAATCTTAGTTTATTCAACTGTACTTCTGTATAAGTGCATGGTTTGGTTTATTCAACTGAAATTGGTCATCGAACGACTCCAGCTTTAGGCTCGTAGGACAGCCAAGCAGGGAGAATTTCTTCAGCAACAACAATTTACATCGAAAACGCGACTTATTTTGACCATGGATTTTTTTAATAGAAAAAATTGCAAAATTGGCAGGAATCAAGAATTTTCGATAGGGAAATGTTTGTTAAATTCACAAACCTTTTCTACCGTGCATGTCCAAGCCGTCTGGTTTGCAATATTTAAACAGAATGAATCTCTTGTTGCAAACAAAAAAAAATCGTATATATAAATGGATTATTTTTCGAAAAAAATCGGGCGTGTCGAAAGGGACCAAGTATACATTTAATCCCATGCTTTCGAGTTATCCGTAGTGCACACAACGTGCAGCAACTCCACAAACGAAAGATATGTGTGCACCCGATACAAAGTGTACAACGTGCCGATCCGTGCAAAAAGAGGATGAAGCCCTGACCAGCGTAGCCCCGATCCGGTCCCGCTTCGCGTTTGATTTTTGGGTTCTGCATTGCTGCTCGCCGGACCGAAAGTAACCTTTAGAGAGTTTTTCCGCCTGGGAAAACTTGCCCCGCTGGCGAATATACACGCGGCCCTCGCAGCCGCGCCCCTTTCGTTCTTTCCGCGCGCCCCCTTGATCGCGGACACTCTATACATATCTTTTATCTACGTTCCGCAACTTCCTACCCCGTCGATACTCTTTCATTTCCGTGATTGCTGTTTTAAATAATTGCCCCTCTATCCGACGCTCCATTCCACTATTTTCCGATCGTACGCTTTCCGAATTCCGAGCCAATCCGTTATAGGCTTCGATGTTTTTATTTTTATTTTTTTCCCCCGTTCCGTTTTCTCCGCTTCGAAGCACAGAGAGTAGCGCCGATAGGTCGAACTATCCCGATATAACAAAAATAATAATAATTAATCGAACTCCGATGGCGCCAGGCCGCTGGAGTGATATTGCGAAAAGAATAAAAAAAGAGAGTTTTGGCTCGCGGTCCGCGATACGGTAACCTGTAGTTCGAACTGATATGATAATGTTTCGCTCTGGCTCGAGTATTAAAAGCTCCGTGACCCGAATGGCCCGCCCACCAGCCAGACTGTACGCTTCCGAGGCTACGAGAGTAAAAAAAAGGAAAAATAATAATAACAAAAAAAAAAAACAAGAGTACGCTATACGTCGAGGCTTGATGCATGTACAATATAAACGGGGGCCGAGCACATTACAATACGAAATGCCTTGATAAAACGGTGGCAGACGCGGAGGAAGAGAGAGAGGACTGGGCGAGATCATTCCGTACAAAAATAGTCGATGTCACCGGTACACAACTATAAACGTGCGTATTACACAACGCGATGTTTCGCATTCGTATTATACATGTATGCGTATTGGTATGATAGCCGACACTTCCGAGGTGCACGCATCGCTGCTCGTGATTTACGGGACCGGGCAGCGCGCGGTTTTCCACGTATACGTCATTCTATCTCTCTGTATCGTTTTATCCCTTTTATTATTTTTATTTTTTTTTATTTTTTCACGCTTCAGTCGAGGGGTTTCGAAGCCCGGCCAATGCGTGCGCTCTCGCCCACTCCCCCGTTTCCTTTTTTTTTTTTTTCATCCGTCCCTCGCACTCCCGTTCCGTATCTATCGCGCACTCGACGATATGTCGGTTTGCGGGAAAAAAAATGTCTGTGCCACATCGTTGCGCCACGTCATCGTATAATAGCCGATTTCCAATGCAAAGATAGCGGCTCCGTCGGAGGACGAGGTAGCGAGGAATTAAAATAGTCGAAAGATCGTATACACAGATCTGTGGGGACGGAGGGAGAGAGAAGAGGTCGGGACCCGAAAGCTTCGCCGATGGAACACGTGAAGAATCTGTATATCGATAGGAGTAGCTTACAAAACTAGAGCGGCCCGGAGATACGGGAGATGAATATAGACCGAACACGAGTCGTGAAGTCGGAGCCGAGAGAGGCACGGCAAAGGATCACGAGAAAGTTCACCGTAAGAGACGGAGAAATCCATCGGGAAAAAAATATTGAAAAAAAATATATAAGAACAAAAATCGTTTGTCTCTGCATCATCGCGCATGCGCTCGGAACGGTTTCCACGAAGGAAAAGAGCGTGGGGTGTGCAGTGAAAAGGTGTTGTTCTTATAATAGAAAGATTTTCTTCTGGTAAATATGAGAAGAGAGACTAGGTTCTTGTTTCGTCGGAAAGACAAGATGATATTTTTTTAACGAGAGGCGCAGGAAGATTAAAGAACAACATGAAATACGATATTTCTTCGTCCACCCTCGCGAGAGTTCGAGGCTCGGAATGTACACACCCAAGACCTTTTGAATGATCTGTTGGCCCAAAGCACCCTTCCATTGTTACAGCCCATTAGCCTAGCTTATGTGTTTCCTAGTTTTAAGTCCCGAAGATACATTTTTTTACATTTTAGTATTAATTTTGAAAAACTCCGAAATTAACATGAAAAGAAAATGACCCTGAAGATATCTGCATAAGAGTGAATTTCATCAAGTTACAACGGCTGTGTTTTGCATCGCACAAACTTCGCTCGGGGAAGTTCACTTCGAGAATAAAATTCTACGGGTGATACATTTTTTTCCTTCCCAAACTAGTGCGTTGACAAAGGCTCGCCAAAGATAAAATTTCATCCCACGCAGATGTCTTCAGGATCATCAAAAAAATTAGGGGCGTTCGTTAAATGCGCGAGGCTTTTGTGCCTTTTTGCCGTCGCAATGCTCCGTCCATTTCGGCATTCGCAACTTCCACGCGAACAGCAGCGAACGAACGTCTCCACTGCCAAAAGAGTAGCTTGCGCCGATCCGCAACGGGAGACAAAAATCTTGTAGGTCCAAAACACATACACAAAGACAGAAAGCAAATGAAAGGAATAAAACTAAAAAAAAAATTGAAAGCAAAGAGAGTGATTTTAGTTTAAAGTCCCGAAGATACATTTTTTTTACATATAAACAATAATAAAAAAAAACCGGTAAAATTAACATGACAAAAATTAGGCTCATTCGTCAACCGCTATCGCAATTCTTCCGCTTCTGCATTCGCAATGTCGTCGAGTTCGCGCGAGAGGAATATCCACGCGAGGAGGAGAGTACGAACGTGTCCACTGCCAAAAGAGTAGCTCGCGCGGATCCGCAGCGAGATGCTGTACTCTCCCGAGAGGGGAAAAGGGGGCGAGAGACAAAAATCTTGCTCGGTGTAAAACACATACGCAGAAACAGAAAGTAAATGAAAGGAATAAAAAAAAACCAAAAATGAACAAAAAACAAAAAAACAAAAACAAAACCAAAAAAAAAAAAAAACAGCAAAGAGAGGGTTTTTATCTGTTCGGTCGAGAGCGGAGGGCCAGTTATTTATCGCTTTCCGTTGTAGCTGTGGCGTCGGGTACCGGCCAATCAGAAGTCAGGTATCCCGCGGTACCGGGTCCCCGCGCCATCCGCATACATTATCATCGTGTGCTATGGTCGGTCCTCTCGCTCGCGCTCGTGGCGAGAGGAGCCGAGAGCTCGCGGGGCCCAGCCCCGACGTCAGCCCGAGCCAGGCCGGAGGGACGCTAAAAGCGAAGGCAAAAGGCGAGGCATGGACAAGAGAGGCGCGCGCGAGCGCGAGCGCGGGGTCCCCCACGGCCATTGTCTTTCCACCGTTGTAAATCACATTTTATTCCCTCGCTTACGTTCTTATTTTATTTATTTGTCGGAGAAACGTATCGCTACCGTACTCTCCTCCTTCTCCTTCGTCGTCTCTTCCTCCTTCACCTCCTCCCCAGCCGACATATACATGTATATATGTGTTGCCTTTTGGGTAGGTGTGCCTCCGTGTATTTTACGTGTCTTTGTGCAAAACGGCGAAGAGAATCGGGCGCGAGCGCGAATATATCCCTCGGAGCGGCCGGCCGGAGGTGTAGCGACGGTCAGGGGAATCCCCCGCGTTCCTCCTCGGGGCGGAACGCCGGACTTGGAACTGGCTCGCGTTGCACGTTCGGGCGCGGCGCGCTTGCGAGGGAGCGAGACAAAATCGCGGCAGCGTCGATACACGCTGGCCGGGGCACAAGTTAAAATTCGACGGGGATCGAGAGTGCATCTCCGAGCTCGGACGACGGGAGCAAAACGTGTGAGCACCGGAGGGGGCCGGAACGCGAACCGAAGAACTATCCGCGCCCTTTGTCCCCGTCGGTCCGGACCGCGACGAATTTTAATATCGCGGCGCGGCTGCGCTTAGACCCGATTCCGTATTTCTCGGGCCTACGGCGACGAAATTCCGGAGGGGTACCCCGATATCTCGGCAGTCGTACGGGATTGTGGGTATCACCGGGGAGGTCGAGGAATCTCTAGGACTGATATGCTGTGATTAATGTTCAAGGCTTCGCTTGGATTTTTTTTTTGTTTTTTTTTTTTTTACTTTTGATGTTAAGTGTGCTGATATATCGTTGTTGTTTCTTAATTATGGCATTAATTATAGTTGTGTGAAAGAGAATTCTACAAATTGTCGTTGGAGGCGTCGTTTCAGAGGCGGGGAGGAGTTTGGCCTGAATGTTCTCTCCCTTGAATAAATATTAGAGGAAAATGAATAGTTTTTGGTCTGAGCAGATTTTCGATTCGAGTCACTGAAGACTACATTGAATTACTGCGTAACATAATTCGGTTAAATTTGTTTGCGCCTGCATCGAAATTCGTAGAGTTCATTGGTAAACGGTGTAATTTACGTATCCGTAAAAAGCATAACGTAATACTTTGCATTATGTAGTTGTTCGAAAGCCAGCATTAAATAATTTGCTTCTCGTCCGTATTATTCGAAAAAAAGAAACAAAAGAAATTAGTAAATCGTTTCTCGCTACATTGATTTAATGCATCTTGGCATCTGTTTGTCTCTCGGACGGTTGAATAAAACACACAAAATGCTTTCGATAGTTTCAGCGGTGCAAGTAGACCATGCAGGCCAGGCTCTCTCCCAGCCTCAGTCGCGCCCTGGCCATCAACAGGTCAGTAACAACGAACGAAAAGAAAATCAATTTTATTTTTCTCTCAATCTCCTGCGATACTCGCGATAAAACCATTTGTAAATCCTAAACTCCACCTGCATAAATGTGTAATACAAAAATAGAACAAATCGTACACATTTTCTTTCACGTGGTTCTATCGCGGGCGCTCGCGTCCATAATTAATGTATGTACTGTTCCCTTTGTATAGTATCTGATTCATTTGGAATAGACACGAAACGTTGATTGCCTCGAAGGAGACTCGCCGCTCGTCGACCGTAGGAAAAAAAAATAATTACCGACACCTGCGTACCGACCCACGGTGTTTATTTTTTCTTTATTCTTTTTTTTCGAGGGTCGCTAGCTCTAAGTACGACATCGGCATCGATATAATTGCGACAAGTTCATTATCTCGCGCGTGGCGACCCTATTCTTCGTAACTCTCGTTCCCTCGCCCACCGATTCGACACAACGACCAGTCACCGAACGGTAATTACTGCGATACGTTTTTTTTTTTCGGTTCTTTTTTTTCTCTTACCCCACCAACTTTACCAACCTGACGCCACTAGTCGGCGACACACATTACAATACAAGGGCTGAGCTCATTCGAGTCGACCCCTCAACGAGCCAAAACGCGAAAACAAATGGTTCGAGAAGTGGAATGAAAAAAAAAAAGAAAAAAAAAACCGCCACGAGAGCGCACGTAGCACTGAAGAACACCAGTTAGAAACATGCTGATTCGTTTTCATGGACATCCCCCTGTACGCGATCCTCCGCGACTCTCCCAAGGGGGTTGAAACTTTTTTTTTCATCATTCTTTTTTCTCCTTATTTTTTGCAGCGACTTTTTGCCCCGTGAAAAATTAGCCAAACCTCAAATTAGCCGAGGCACACGACCCCCCGAATAACTCGCACTTGTAACTCGAGCCCACGAAGCGACGAGTTTGTTTTTACTTTCGTTTCTCTCCGATGAATGTATGGATCTCGTTGTGTTTTTTTTTATTATTATTCTCCTCACTCGTCATTTACGCGCGCGGCACCGGCGCATCGAGGGCCAACTCTCTCACCCCTGATGCAAATGAGATGGGGAGCGAGCCACTCTTCCCCGGTGCTGAAGGGTCGAGATTTCGAGGGAGGTTCGGCATTGGTACAAAAAAAACTGACGAAGCGATCTCAATCTCTTTTTTCACCCGATCGTGAGGACTTTTGAGCATTTTTTTTTTTAACTCCGCGTGAATAAAACGATCGTCTTGAATTCCACCGGACGGAGTTTGAGGTTTTCGGCCAATGACTGTCGGTTAATGTAGCCGCCGGTATTTAATATACCGCGGGGTGTCACCCCGACCCATGACACGGACGACCCTGGGCCAGGAATATAAGAAAGATAAAAAAAAAGACACGAAAAGATAAAAGGATAAACGTATAACGAGTGAAGCGTGCGGGTCGGCTATCGTTGTCATGCAAATGACCAAAGAGACATAGTGAGCGAGCTTCGCCATTGTGCCCTCCATTATTGTACGTTCGCTATGATAATACCCAGGGCCATGCATATTACCGCGCTCGCTTTGCTTCCCTAAACATAAAACATTTTTGTTACACTCACACCGATCTGTTTTTATCGCCGCTGTCAATCTTTTCATCATCGTCGTTCTCCTTTCCTTGAAGCTTTTTGTTTATTTATTTATTTTTATTGTACGACGCTTTTCATTCTACGTTCATCGTCTGAGGCCCGGGACAGTCGAACGTCAATTCCGTCATGCTCGCGAGAGCCAAAGATAAACGCGAGAGGAGAAACCCGTCGTGGCCTATCGACTAAACAAAGTGTCACGAGCCAAGTGACAAGTCGGCTCGCGTGGCGCGTGAAAACTATCGCGTCCCGATGCCATTTTCTATCTGGTAATCGAAACCCGTGTCTCTTTCCATCCCTCGGCTCCGACCTCGCACTCCTCTCGAGACCGGGGGAGAACGAAAGCAACCAAGTTTATTAGATCGACTGTCTCACGAGCCGTTATTGCTTTCCATCGGTTAGCTATTTGTGTGCCGCAACGGGAAAGCTATTTATTTCTGGCTATCACGATTTTTTTCGTCGCTCTTCGTAACGTTACGTCAGGGCAAAACGTCCGAGGGCGAATTTCGATAGAACGCGCCTAATATATCTCGCGCGATCGTTGAATGACGAACCTGCTGGCAGGCGGTGGAGAGTAAAAGAACGATTATCATTTTTGATGTTTCCACTTTCAGCTGAAAATAGCCGAGCCTGTTGACGGGCGGTGGAGGGTAAAAGAACAATTATCAGTTTCAAAGCTTGCGCCTTCATCGGAAAATAACCAAGTTCATTAGTTCAACTGTCTCACGAACTGTTATTGCTTTCCAACGGTTAGCCATATGTGTGTCGCAACTGGAAAGCCATTCACTTCTTACCATTACGATTTTTTCGACGCTCTTCGTAACACCACGTCAGCGCAAAACGTCCGAGGGAGATTGTCGATCGAGCGTACCTAACATATTTCCCGGGATCGTAGAATTACGAACCGCAAGCCTGCTGATCGCGGCGGAGGGCAAAAGAAAAAATGTTCAGTATATCGTTGTGCAGAAAAAAAAATCATAATTTTCAAAGCTTCCACCTTCATCAGAAATTCGCAATCGATATGCTGACGCTTTCGCAACTTTTTGCACTCGCAACGAGCAAATTGCCGGACCGAGAGAGGAGTTCCTCGTCGCGGTTAACGGCGTACAAAGGGCAAAATGCAGGGGGGGGGGGGGAATTAAGAATTCACGAGAGCCGGATGAAAGTGTTCTTTCGTTGCGGAAAAGAGGAAGAAATGACTAGTGATCGTCGGTCGGCTATTGAAAAAAAAAAGGTAGGAAGGTCCGCAAATAAAGCGTCGCATCGATGAGGGGTTGATCCCGCTACAGCCGTCCGGTGGCATTAGAAACAGGCTGGGAAAGCGAAAAATAGATGTACCTGGTTTGATTCTCCGCCGCGCCTCGGGCTGCTCGCCAGTCGTTGAAACTTTGCAAAACCCTCGTCATTCGCTTAGAATGATAGCCTTGGTGACATGTCATCGACCTGCAATAAGTCCTCAGCTACACCGGGGCATTCTACGCACCGCCCCCGCGTATTTTTATTCTATCGGTTCAGAACTCTCGTTGCTATCCGCAGAAAAGAAAGCGCCGATAGAACAAAAAAAAAAGCGAACGGGGAAAAAATATCGATATTCGAACGGCGATATCATAGACGAAAAAAACCGTAATAACACGACACGAGTAGATGGACCTTGCCAGAAGCGGCTCCGGGATCATCTAAGGGTCGCGCGGAGCAAAAATCCACCCCCTGTAAGTTTCGTCCGTGCTAAAAAAATAATCCACCCCTGCGTATGAGACAGGGGTCGTCCCGTGAAGACCGCGGTAATATCTTCCCCTCCTCACCCCTTCGAGTTTCGTTACCGTGCCGCTTTATTTTTTCCTTTCTCATTTTTTTTTTTCACCCCTCGGACCGCATGTGCGACCCCCCGAAAAAGCTCACACCCCACGCTCTCCCGGGTGTCAGAGCGCAGCGGTTATTAACGAAGTGAGGAAGAATAAAAAAGAGAGGAAGAAAAAAACGGCCACTGGCGCATTAATACCACGGTGGTCATAAATATAGGAGCTACCCTCACTTTCCTCGTGGGATATATATCCGCCGCTTCGGCAGTGCGTGCGCGAGAGAAGCGAACGTCCCGCACCCCTCGGCGTGCATCCCTCGCGGCGCTCACATCCGTGGATCGTGGACAAGAGTTTTAGCACGGGAGCGCGTGGTTAACGCGATTCGAAACCGACATATGGATGAGGAAAGGGGGCTCGCTCAGACGTAATTCGACACGATTGGCACTCGAGCGAGCTCGTTAAAATTCTTAGTCGCGTGATACGCCGAGCGGTCCAACGACCACTTGCATTTGTCTCGGATCAAAGGGTTAACGGAGCTAGGCTAAAATCTACGATGTCTCTTTTTGCACCCTCTAACATGGAGAAATGCATCCGCTGACAGGGAGTTAACTTACCCGTCCAACACTCTCCCTTTCTTCTTTAGTATCTTCCCAATCTCGAAGCTACGTGGGATTTAACCATAAGTTTTTCGCCTACACCGCTCAGAATCTTTTTCCTCCGACCCCCTCGCCTTTTCGCCGGAGGGGCGGTAATAAAAAATAACCAAGATATACGCTGACTCGCGCGCGCGGGAGGCTGGCGGTGCCCCTGGGGGCATAACTCTGTTAATGTAGAGCCCGTCTCACCCCTCCCTGCGTACCTAAAACCTATTCCACGCTGTGTACGCCGTGTATTTTTTTTTTCCTCTTCTCTCTCGCTACTTCACCTCAGCACTTCGCTGGGCTACCCTCGCTACAGCCTCCGCACCCTCTGGCGTACGCGCGGCCCTCGGCACATATCTGGCTGTTAGCACGAAGGGTGGAAGGGCCGCGGAGGGAAGAGAGGGAAAAAAAAACGCTCACCCTCACATCTCTACGTCCGCGCTCGCAAATACTCGGCATCAAGATCTATGCGACCGTGGTACGGAGCGGCCAGCCCTCCCAAAGATGCAGTGTCCTTTCGGGGCGCAACGCTCTCGTTCTCACGCGAGAACGGGAGCTCGACCGGTAACACCTCTCCTCCGCAACGGCGTACATGCTGCCCGTACACGACGAGAGAAATAATGAAAAAGAGGCGGAAAAGAGAGAGGAACGTGAGCGCAGCATCACGCTCTGTCGTGTCACGAGGAAGTTCGGTGAACCCCGCATGACTCTCCGCTCGGTGATATATAACTATATAGTTATATATACGGTGGGAGTCTGCGATAAAACATCGGGAGAACTTAGAGAAAGGTCGAGCATCAGCACCTACACGATGTAGGAACCGCGGTTTCGTAACGGGAATTTCGGATATCTCCGTGCACAGAGACCGAGTCACGAAATGAGTCGAATGATAGATGAAGGCGATAGAGCCTCGAACCAATAAAACGGAACTGCTGAGGGTTAGGAAAATGAGGAAGAGCCAGTGAGAGGAGAAAAACAAACGTCGGAGATCGTTGTTACAACAAAGCCAAAAATCATGTGTATATCCATGCAAGATAGATGGAACGGAGGAGATAGAGACGAAGGAAAGAAGCGAAATTGGCTGCCACTCAATTGCCCGGGTCAGGATCGCTGGGCGCGAGAATTGAATCCAACATTATATTTTTCTTCCCTCCGGAGCGATGCCCAAAAGTATTTTCTTGACGCGGCGCTGAGATATGTCTTTTGCCTCTTCTATGCTCTCTGTTCCATCGGTGAAGTATCACTTCACCGAGACGATCTTTCCGACGGCAATCTCCGATGTTAATTACCCACAATAACCCCGGCAAGGATGGAGAAAAACGCCAACGAGTGGGCTCTTTTTTTTGGCTAATACAGAGCACGAGGGTTGAAATTGTGCGGCGCTGCCGGGAACGTTACGATCCGGCGTTGGAGTTTCTCGCTCGAATGGAGTCATAAACGTGAGTTATGTCAGCCGTTAGATAGTTGAATCTCAGTATTCCGTGGCGCACTTTTGCTCCGTTAATATCTTCATTACTAAATCATCCCCTGCCGGAGCGGGGCGGTTTTCGCTCGCCGCGGCGACTACGCGAGAGAACATTTCCAGACTTTCCGTGCGGTTTTCTTTTACCATTCTTTTCTCGGTGAGATTTTTACTTGGCCGAGGAAGACGCGCGGGCCTGTGTGAGACACACGCACTCAACACTCTCGGCATCCTTTCCATTCAAACCGCCCCTCCACCCACCCTCCGCAGTCGCGCTCACACCGACGCCACATTTTCATCTTCACGCTCAACATCGCAGACGCAGTTTTCCTTCGCTCTCACGTATATTTTACGGGCAACCTTCCAGTCCGCAGGATAGCTGAAAACGCATCGCACGAGCGAATGAGTCTATAGAGCGCTCACTCTCGTCCGCGGATAGCCTCGGCCGTTAGTTACTCCGTGCCTCGCCTTTTCATAATGGAACTAGCGATGCCGATGCTTTGGAATATAATTTCGAGAGAGCGCAATTCCGAGACTCCTCTTGGCAGCCGAACTATCGCACGGTAGATTTTTATTTATTTATCCTTTCGCTTATCTTTGTAATATACATAATTTTGCTCACAGTGTTGTAGTTGATACGATTAGGAGAGAACGAAAAATTCCCGGGCAATATTCAATACCGGCCACGTTAATCTTTTTATTTATTTTGACATGGAATATTCACCCCTCCCCCCTGTTTTTGTGGGATCAATGATTGGGAGATTTACAACGAATTGTAAAATCCGTCCGCTTTGTATTTATATTTATTCGTGCAATTCTGCGCATGTATAAAAAATGCCATTCAAGTCTCGATTGTCAGTTGCTCGATGAGTGCTTACATACCGACTTTGGATGAAAAAAAAGTTCTCGCTTATCTGTACGAAATACATAATTTAACTCGCAGTTTCGTAATAGATACGAGTAGGAGAGAACAGAAAATTCCCGGTCAGGTTTCAATAAAGACCAACTTGATTTTTTTAAATTAAGGTTTAGAATACTCACCCCCCCCCCCCCTCCCCGGAGTGTGTCGTAGCTTATTTTCAAAGGGTCAATGACTCGGATATTTACAACGAATTGTAAAATTCGTCTGCTTTATATTTATATTTATTCGCGTAATTCCGCGCATGCATAAAAAATTCCATGCAAGTACCGGTTGTCAGTTGCACGATGGGCGCGTACATAGTGGCGCTGGAATCCAGCCGCGAAAGAGCCGCTCGAGAATGTCAAAAGGCAAGAGCGGCGGGCAAGCGGCGAGGAGGAGCCTGGCTGAGATTTGTAAATCGCGAGTTCTCCTTCTGTACGAGGAATTAAGCGGACGACCTTAAATTAAACCGTTCATCGTCCCGGGAGAGCTCGTTCTCATCGTTCTCCTTCGTCGGACGCGGATCCCGGGCGACACTCGCGATAATTCACGTTGTCGTTTGGCCCGCCTCGCGCATCTCGAGGCTTCGTCGCTCCGTTGACGCGCAGTCCTCCTGCGCGCATACGAATTGCGAAAAATTCGTGTGTAAACAGCGACTATGGTCGTTATAGATGTATGCGCGGAGAAGAAGGGAAAGATCGAAGGCGCGCGACGCGCGGAAAACTTTGTATGCCGGTAACGGACTTGCAAACGAGAAAGATTGAATACAAAAAAAAAAGAAGAAAAAAAAATGCAAAAGAATTAAAAAAACGTGCCGATGCACACGACCCGGGGGAATTAATCATAATGCGCCGTACGGTATTTATAGCATCGCTGGAAGAAGAAGAGGAATAAGAAAACGAAGATCGAGGGGGTCGCGCGCGTTCACGATCGAACGATTTGGATACAGGTGGCACCTTTGCCACGCGGATCATGTATTCACTCGCGGTTCCTTATATCCAGTCGAAGAACGCACCGAGCGAGAGAGAGCCTCTCGACGAAACTCGAACGTTGGGAACGAAATGAAATGGTAATTTCGCGATTTAACATTCGTCACGAGCACGGCGGAGATGGGGAGGGAGACCCGGGCGCGGCCGTTCCACTCCGCGCTGGTTTACAGCGAGCTGATTCTTTTTTTTCAACCGCTCTTCCGCGGACCTGTCGTACGCGATAGTTTTTCGTATGCCAAAATTTTATGGAATTCCGGCCAAGCGTATGAATCGTATTAGGAACAATATCTGCTTTCCACTTGCACACGGCTGTAATTTTCGTCTCATTTAAGGTAAAGTGCCATAACGGGTGGACCAACGAATTCGGAATTCAATACCGAAACTACTTTTTATATGTACAAGACACACAACAAATTTCGCTGCGATCCTTAGTCTCTTCGAAGAGCTGTCGCGTTTTTGGGCGAGACGGACAGAAGGACAAAAATAAGAAAATGCTTATCTTCCGCGCTGCAATGTTCCTAAACCGCAATCGCTCGCTGCAATTTTTCTTATTTCGATTACAATGTCTCCTCTCCTTACACACTCCGTGTCTAAGGAGAAAGTAAAAAAGTATTCCCACCCCGAGCGAAGTAACGAAGAAGGAAACAAAGATCGTTAAGAATTATGTAGGGTTAAGGAGAGGCAGTTAGGATCAATTATCTCATCCCCTTTGGAAGCTGCGCCACGTGATTTTCCGGTGTGGAGACTCGGGAGTAGCCTCGTTCCCGTGGAAGCGAAAAAGTACGCGAGAACAAGAAAGTACGACCGTGAAACAACGAGGGTGTAATTAATTAACGCGCCGTTTCGCATTCAATTATGGTGAAACGCGGTGGGGTGGGCCGGTTGGGTGGGGTGTAAACGAGTTGAATTCGGGCATGAAGCTTTCTCGCCCCCTGCGCAGAGCGAGAACGAGAAAGAGCCAAAGGGATAAAGAGGGAAGGTCCTGGTAGCGTCAACCTGTTGCGTGAAGCCGAGAGAGGTGGTTCGGGCGAGGTTTGTGGAGGAACGGGGGTGGTTTCGTTGGAAAATCCGGAGGGTCGGAGGGTTCTCGGAATTCGGCGATGTCCGCGGCGGTGATGCTGGGCGCAGCCCGAAGAGCTGGCAATTAAGCCATCAACCCCTTAATGAATGAAGTCGGTCCGCGGCGGGCCGGGAGAGCCGGGAGGGTCTCCGGTTCGCTCGCGCGTTCGCCTTTCCAACCCCATTAGCTAACTAACCCCGAGTTATTTGCATGTCTGGCCAACGAAGCTCGAGCCGAAGTAGAGAGAGTGAGCCGGGAGTATGAGGGTTGGGAGCGCCCGGCGTGATTCGCCCGAGACAATTATGAGACTTTACTGCCAGGTGCTTAAAGGCTTAAAGCCGAGAAGCCCTTAAAGAAGACACTGAACGACGACGGGAGCTGCCCCACCCTTGCCCCCCCCCCCTTTACCGCCGATCATTTCCGTTTTAAATTTATAAGAGGAAGACAAATGAATGAATCTAATAGAGGAATCAAAGGGGGGAAGAGGTACTGCGATACTCGCACGTTACTCACACACGGGTTTCATCTACACGGCCAGCGGTGAGAGATTACAGATTAGTAAGCCAAACGACTTCCTGACATATTCAGGCTTATTAAATTCAATCCGATCGATCCGAACGAGCTCTAGTGCCGAGGAGGCGAAATCCTAGCGTCTGTGACCCACGGTCTTGTTACGCGATCGTTCGAGTGTCGCGCGGTTGTAAACCAGTGCAGATGTATTAAAGGGTGGGGGGGGGGGAGAAGACGCGACGAAGGGACTAACGCGTTACACGACTCGAGTAATATATAGGTGACGGGCCGTTTCCGCTCGGGGGTTAAGGAGCGTTTAATTAGTACAAGTTGCCGGTACGGACGGAGACTCTTGTATGTGTGTGTGTATATATATAATCTTACTCTATCGTTCGCATCGGGCACGATCTCGCACCCTTCGTTTCGACGCTTCACTCATCCTTGCGTCTCTTCCCCTCTCGTACACTGTCGCTCGGACACAGGGCCTTCACGGGACAGTGGGACGATTCGGTCGATGGATCCGGCCCGGCGTTAAGACCGATGAGATAGTCAAGCTTCTTGACCACGTTAGTTTAGCCGGCAATTCTATCTCGTTTAAAGATCTCGGGACGCACGTAAGCACTTCTGTAATTCAACGCGTCATCGCTTAATCGAAAAGGTTTATATTTATATTTATATTTATATTTATATTTATATTTATATTTATATTTATATTTATATTTATATTTATATTTATATTTATATTTATATTTATATTTATATTTATATTTATATTTATATTTATATTTATATTTATATTTATATTTATATTTATGGGGTTCCTCCGAAAAAAATGCTGATATTAAAAATTATCGAAAGAAATGGAATTACTCCACGAATTATTAACATTTCAAGCAAATTCCTCGGCGAGCATGCGAAGGATTTTCTTTCAACTGTCGGTCTGGGTGTTGAATCGTGTCGAGTGAAAACGCAATTTGCGCTTTATAAACACCCTGTGGAATCGAAAGGGTAGCGCGAGTCCCACAAGACCCGTATTTCTTACATACAGGTGTACATACCACTACATATATATATACCCACAACCGTGCAAGCGGTACGGCTGTAGCTTCGGATTTGCACTGAGGAGAGTGCGAGCGATCGCGTGCCAGCACGCACTTTGTCCCTCTGAAACTCCTTATGCCTTATCCAGTCCTTAGCGCGGAAACGCTAATTCGTTGATTACCCTAATGACTGTCAGATCCAGTGCGTGGTACGTGAGACAGAGGCTCGAGAGTTTGAAAAAAAAATGTATTAAGGAGCCGGCAGAGTCGAAAAGGCACGGTACGCAGCGATCTGATTTATTGCACATACGGGTGTATAAACATCTAGCCTGCATTCGCGAAATCTCGACGGGCATTTAAGTTACATTAACGATGAGTTGTCGAAGTGGAAAAATAAGAAAAAAAAAAAAAACTATCCGGTATAGCGAACGCCGACGCGAGAAACGGCGCGCTCGATTCCTCGTTCTCACGATAGACACGCAGAGAGGAAGAGTCCGACACGAGGTCTCTCGTTTGCTAGACGATAGTAATTGGAGCGGGCCGATAATGGCCAGCCTAATATCGCCCCGGGGACACCGCGCCGCTTCGTGTATCAGAGCCCGAACTAATGCCGCGCAGTAATTCCCGAACGATCAACGAAAAATTTCTCCAAAACGTTCTCGCTATTTCGAACTTTGACGTGCGAATACGATACACGTAGCATTCCGAGAAATGATAAATGCCGGAGAGAAGAACCACGCGCGTATTTCCCAGCCCATTCGGCGCCCGTATGGCTATGCACTCCGCGGGGTCACGGTCGGGGCGCGAACCCTATCATTTGCCGGCCAATAGGAAAGTAGAATGCATTCCTGAGATAAAGGGTTAATTAAGGTTCGCGATGTATTGATTGGAAATTTACTCTGGGCCCGATCGATTCTCGAATCCTACGGAGAAACGAGAACTCTATACTTTAGTATAATTAAAAAAAGCGTCTGTTACAAGACGTATTGTATACGGTAAAAGAGGTTTGTATATTCGACGAACACCTTTTGGGTCCACAAAGGCCCAAAAAAATGTCTGACTAATTATACAACTTTTTGAACAAAAATTATAAATTAAATATGAAAAATTGTAAAATTTAATAACGGGATAAAAGAATGAAAATTGAAAGTATGTGGAGGAGAAATGCTTGTTGGATGGACAGGCCTCTCGTCGCATGTGTAACGCGTATCGATGAGCTTGGAAGTTACGTGGATTCCGAATCGCGACAGACTAATCCCGCGTGGTTAATCTCCGCGAGACAGAGTTGTAGTTGACTGCCTGCGTGGAGCTCACGTTGTCTCATTCGGAACGAATATAAATTACACGATAGCGGCGCGAGTACGGCCGGCATATCCACCCCCGCCCACGCTCTTTATATCTTCGATAGGGTTTCTTAATCCCTCTCGCAACACTCACGCCCTAGTTTTCCGGCTCGTCGTCGCAGTCCATATATTCTCCCTGCGAGTCCCCCCTCGACTCCGGTCAGTTCCTCGCTAATTACTCTCATCACGTTGCCGGACGGTGACGCGACGATGGACGGAGGAATATTCGAACACACTTTTTTTTTGCACTGTGTAGGTGAGTCTGTCTATGTAGGAAATTTCGAGCATCGGTGACGAGAGATCAGAGGCCATCGGGAAGACCCTGCCGTGCTATATGCTTCTCCGTCCTATCCGCGCTTGTACGGCGATCCTTACCCTTCCGCCCCGTGCTGCTTATTTCGTGATACTCAAATGTACTCTTCACTCTCCCTTGAGATCGCGAACTCCACGATAAAACAACCGCAGAGAACGAACGAGCGGTATAGTGCGAGAGCTTTAAGTTTGGCGAGCTAGTAAGGAATCGGAGGTGGCGTTCATTTTAATCCGGTGTACATGACTACGATTCCTCGATACGTTGGGCCATAATCCAATTATCTTCGGAGCTTTTTTTATTATGTGATAGCTGAAGATTTTTTTCTTTCGCCTCGCGGCGGGTTTTCTTTTCGAGTCAAAGTGGGAGTAAAAATCGGCGGATACGTCTTGAGGCGATGAGTGGAAAATAATTTAATTAATTTCCGATCCATTTTGGGAAATTTTTCTGACTCGGCTAGATTGTCCATGACGAGCTTTCAGCCTCGTTTTCGTATAAAGGCCAATGGATTCGATAGGCTGTAAATTTCTTGACTACGGCTATTTTTATAGGAACATTCGATGCTTAGCCAAGTGTTAATTTTAATCCAGTGTACATGTCTACGATTCTTCTTCACGTAGGGCGTTAATCCAATTATATCTTCGGAGCTTCTTATATTATGTGACGCGGAAAAGATTTCTTTTCCCCTCTCGGCGGTTTTCGTATCGAGTCAAACCGGGAGTAAAAAGCTGGGGACACGTCTTGAGGCGATGAGTGAAAAATAATTAAATTAATTTCTGATTAATTTTGGGACATTTTCTGACTAGGCCAGATTGTCCATCACGAGCTTTCAGCTTCGTTCTCCTATAAGAGCCAATGAATGCGATATTGCCGTAAATTTCTTGACTTGGGCTTTTTTCATAGGAATATTCGATGCTTAGCCAAGTGTTCGATATCTTTGCCAAAGCCCCGAGGAAGCCTGTAGTAGCGTAAGATAAAGGAGCTCGCGAAGGGGGAGGATTGTAAATATTAATGCGGTGCAGGTTTCCGGGTAGCCGCGACCACCGGTGGCCAAAGGAAAATATTTGAATAATAATTACGAGCAGCACCCCTCGTTACGTCGAGGGGCGGAGGGGCGTATAATAAAAAGATCTTGACGAAGAGAGACTCTCCTCGTGCAACTCCAATAAGGCAAAGGACGAAGACGAACAGAGAAAAGAGTGTAGCGCGGGGGGAGAAAAGAATAAGGCGATGAGACGAGGGTTCGAGGTCTCCGAGAATTTTCTAATTAGAAGGATATCGCGCGGGGTGTACCGGGCGAAGCGAGGATAAAAAAAAAACGTTGGCAAACAATGAGAGGCGAGGCGCCTCGGCCACATCCGGATTCTTCGTTATACTCGGGAAAAAAGAAGAAAAAGAAAATGAAACTACAGGGATTCGAGGCGAGGAATGAAAAAATAAAATAAAAATGTCGAATCATCCCTCGATCCACCCTCGCACCCTCCCCGAAGATTTTAATATTCGACTCGCTTTCTTTGCACCGGCAAAGGCCCGATTTAAATAGCGAGACACCGAAGCCAAAGAGCTGCAACGTCCTACACAGTTACAAAGATTTGAGCACTTGAAAAACATTTCTGGTCCGCAAAAATCCAACTTTTTTTCTTCAATCAAACTACCGACTCTTTGAGGTACAAAAGATAATTCGAAAAATAATCGAGAAAACAAACAGCAAAATTAACAAGCATATAAACAGTAAAATGAAAAAGAAAATAAAAATAAAAATTAGCAGATAAAAAATGAAAAAATTGCGGACGTTTTCAGAGAAGAAATGTTTCTCGAATGTACAAACCTTTTCAACGTGCGCCTTGTTTTTCGTGTCTTACACGTGAGCGCGTCCGACGACTAGCGAATACCCGAGAACCGCGTCACAGACGTACGACCGAATTTGCGACGTGAACTCCGGGCCGGGTTCCTCGCTCGAGAAATTTGAGAGCTCACGTATGCACGTACGTAAACGAGGCCACGGGTAAAGCCCGCCTCTCTCCCGTCCCTCGTTTCCCTCTCGTGGATTTTTCCTGTGGCGAAAATTCGATTCCGGTCTCTGCGTCTGATCTGCGTAACAAGCTGCAAGCGAAGCGTGTACAGTCGGGCGGGGGTTCCTCCTCCCCCCGAGGCGAAATGCTCCGAAGTATACATCAACGAAGCCAGCGAGGAATAAAAAGCTCGAGGAGAGAAGGAGAGAGGGAGATGAAGAATTTCGTTGCTGGTTAGAGTTCGATTTCTCTTCCCTCGGAGATTCGAGCGTGGCCGACGAGAGCAACCCCCCTTGAGAAACCCACGGAATCAGGCACCCTCGTGGCCGTCTAACGATGTGCCAACAAAATACAGAGCGAGAGAGGGTAAAGAGGCGCGCGAGCGCGCTCTCGAAGAGAACGTAAGCAGATTGCCGAGGCAAGTAAGAAAGGGTCGCGGCTTCGTCGAGAGAATAAGAGAGATGAAAAATACGGATGAAACGAAGGAGAAAAAGGAAAGTAAAAAAGAAAAAAAAACGAGAGTAAGGCCTGGAAAAACGTATAAGAATCATTCGCTGGATGGGCAGTGTAGCGCGAATCGACGAGCATTGCAAGTGGAATGTCGGAGTGGGAGAGCTCTTATCCTATCGTCCTTATTCATCCGGCGATAACTCGAAGGAATGAAGAAGAGTGTTTTCTTTTCCGACTATCTTTCTCCCCTGAAGATATTGAGAGGGTGAGAGAAGGGGGTTTCTCTCCGCCACCCCCTTAATTATCCGGCTGACAATTATTTTTAACGACTCCGCGGCGCTCGGCCCGATATCTTAGTAACGAGAGGCCCGATAGGAGGACGGGGGTTGCTCCTCGTCTACTCAAAGGTACGGTCGATGGATAACCGGTCTTTTCATCGCGTCTTCTGCTATATGTTTTCTTATTCTTTGCCTACGTCAAAGGAAACTCTCCGTCTCTGCGTCGTTATATCGGGGCTCGTTTTACTTCGACGTCACTACTCTAATACACGATTTTCTTATTTCACACTTTTCTTCTACCTCCTGTTAGACTCGTTTACACTTTGGGCTGTACAGTCTCAACCCTCGGATTTGCATACGTTCGGATTTACGTTGTTCGTGTTTGTTTACTTATTCTTTACATTAAAAAAATAGATATTATAAATAGAATATTCTAAATATATTATTGTCTATATATTAAATATACTTTTTTGGAAAAATCGTATATTATTGATATATGTTTCAAAAGATATCTTTCATAAATGAAAAGTATATTTTTAATTAATCCTTATTTACCCTAAAAGTCTGTGCACGTTCCTGCAGATGTAAAATGGCTGGATCGAATGTGTAAATCAACGGTATTTATGCGATTATAAATCCCGCGGCTGTTCGTTCGCACTCACGATGTTAGTAACTCGCGTCACACGTGTTGTCGGGGGGGCTCCATTACGGAGAGACGGTAATCGTCTAATAATCGAAGCGAGGTAATTACACCGTGAGCTTCGGCTCCGAAGAGCCCTGAGAGAGAGAGAGAAAGAGAGAGCGATGGGAGCAAGAGAGATACGGAACGAGAGGTACGATAGCGCGTTGAGCCACTCTACTGCCCACGTCCGGCGCGCCTCGATCATTAAATCGTCGTTTAATGATAATGACAATCGGTCGACGTGGCCCGCTACGGCCATCCTCTCTCTCTCTAGTTCTTCGGAGCGTTACATTATACTCTAATGTTACCAGTAGTATACACGATATATACTCCGGTGGGCTCTATTAAATCCGTTTCTATCGGTATCATTCGCTACGTTGTTTAAGCACCCGGTGACACGTTATAATATTTCAACGAGGCTTTCTCTCCTCATTCGTGCCCGGAAGGATTCGATATTTAACGGCTTTTGTTCGAGCAAGCCTCATTGGAAACTTTTACCCGCGTAAACTATGTGAATTTTTCTAACTAATTTTTCTAAAGAAAACTTCGTAAAACGGTCCGTTTCGTCCCACACTGCAACGAAAAAGTAGTTACGACATACACAGTAAAAAAAATCGTAAAATCGAAATACGAAGTTTCTAATAATTTTGTTAAATAAGTGACAAACTCGTTTTGTCAAGCTCGAATATACAAAGTTGTACTTTGATTTTCGGTGTTGTTAACAATTTTAGTTTGTACTCTTGTCTGTAAAACTGGAGACGGATGGTGCGATCGGAAAATTGACAAATAAAAAATTATGGACGCTTGTCGACGATAAGTTGTAAAAAGTACAAACTTTTTTGACTGTGATGTTTGCACAGAACCGGCAAAATCCTCAAGTCCCATGAAATTCAATCAACGCCTCGAAAGATTGACCTCAAAAGGATTCGATATTTAACCCATTCTATTCGAGCAAGGATCATTGGAAACTTTTACCCGCGAAAACTATATGAATTTTCCTAACGAAAACTTCGTAACACCATTCCATTTCGCCCCACCCCGCAAAAAGGAACTCGTCTCAACGTACTTTGCATAAAATCGGCAAAATCCTCAAGTCCAATGAACTTCAGTCAACGCCTCGAAAGCTTGTCCCCGGCCGGAATCGGAGCCGAAATCGGAAGGGTCGGGCATGAAAGCGCGCATGCGCGTTTCGCCCGCGTCGATGATCGAGGCGAATCAAAGTCGTCCTTGAATCAAAGTCTTGGGCCCGGGTCTGCGTAATCGTCGAGCGTATCACCGGACCGAGGCACGAACCGGCGGACCGGCCTGTACGAGCCCCCGAGGGCAACCGACGCTCTCGTTTCTCTCGATCCCTTTATCGGCTCCCTCCCCGCCGAAAAGCGTGTCGCGCTCCTCGTTCGGTCGGGGACCGACTGGCGACCGAGCGAGATGAGTGCAATCGGGCATTTAAATAATTAAAGATCGGACGGACGCGAGCACACCGTGGACGGAGCGACGAGCCGACGGGGCCCCGGGTATTAATGGGATAATCGGGCGCGTCCAGCGTCCGACCGGCCCAGGGAGAGGCCGGCTCTCTCTCTCTCCCCCGTCCGCCCGTCGTCCGGAGAGCGAGAGGACCGGATCGCGGTACGGGTGGGTGATAATGATTTTATAGTCAGCGGCAGCGGAGGCTGAAGCACGCGGGTACTACAACACCGAGCCGAAGCCTCCAGCAGCAGAACGCTGGTGGCGGGCGGGGGTGAGACAATTGCCCCGATAATACGGGCCTTCCTGCCTGGCACTCGGTGATACCGACGGCGAATCAAGTGCCTCGATATAACGAGTGAAGAACCGCGCAAGAGAACGACACGGAGGGAGAGTGAGAGATATCCCATCGGTTCGTCCGTATAGCCCGTGGATAAATATTCCGACAACGCTAATGACAATGACCCCAGACTCGAGTAAGCCGGCTGCAAGGGGAGGGGACTGAAAAACGCACCGGTCGGGTTCGAGAACGAAATTGTACGAGGGGGTCGCTTTTGAGCCCCTTCCAAACGTCGCGGCGATTCGGTCAACGAGATCTTCTCGACTCGGGACTCGTCTTCGAGAATTCGATCCCCGGACACAATTTCTCACGGCGAGGAGAGGCGAGATCGTTATGTACACGACAATCTTGTCCGCTTGATCTCTCTAATTTGGGGATTTCCTGTAACAGGTATATCGGGCTTTCGGAAAAAGACGCCGGACCGGCCATCGGGGAGTCTTATCTTCATCGGAGTTTCCCTCCGGCGCGTCCGGAACCAGATTTTTATCGGTACTCTCGATGCCTCCGGGTGAGAGTGAGACGATACGGAAAAAAATAACATTTATATCGTACACGGTACAAAAATGTCTGTACATCCCAACAAACATTTCTCGCCTACGGAGATACACTAATTTTTTTCTTGTCACTCTGACAATTTTTTTTTTATCGTCGACGAACCTTCCGACTCGGGAAACTGTAAAATTAACGGGAAGAAAAAAATGATCGTGGAAGTCGGACGAGAAATTTTAGTTAAACGTACCTCTTTTATTTGCCGAAGCTTGCGTCACTCGTGGAAGGTAAAAAAAAAAAGAGGTGACGTCGAACATCTATTCGTGCTGGCGACATTATGTTTCTAATAATATTCGTCGCTCGGCGTCTGGCATTAAATTTATCGAGTGATGTTTCACAAGGGCGATGTACAGAATGAGCCCAAAGTCGGGCAAAATCGGCGAGAGTAACGGAGGGCCGAGTGAAAGACACAGAGAAAAAAGAATATGAAGAGGATCGGAGTCGCGTTCCTCGTCGCTTCCATACAACCCGGGTCGTCGTGCAAGCAGTGCCAGGAGTCCCTTTCCACGCCGAGACCCACTATCGCCGAGCGTGTCGTAAATAACTTGAGGGTGGAGATATACACCACACAAGGTACCCTCGGCGCGCGTCCGTCCGTCCGTCCGTACCTTCCGTCCTCCTTCGCTACTCCCACCTTCTTCATCCCCTTTTATATATACACACACCGGTGACTCGCCTGTACGGAATCGACTGTCGCTGGCTCGTGCGTGCCAGAAGATCCCAACAAAAATGGCTTCGAGACACGTCAATAATTAATTAGTACAATATATCGGCCTCTCGGCGAGGCGGGAACGGGGAAAAGAACCCCGGGAAGGACCTGGCACTATCCGGCTTTGACCGATAGTACGGAGAGGCTCCAGATAGCGAGACGGTCTACCGTGCTCACCATGTATATCTCACATATATTGGAAATAGGGTACAAAAAGAAGATTTTTACATTCAACATACACTTCTTGTTCACCGTTCACAATTTTTGATGAAACAAAATATTTCGAGATTTCTTTTTTCTCGTCCATTTTACAATTCCTTTTCAGATAACAATACGGTTCGTTCAAAAAATGTGGAACTTCGTGGAAAAGAAATGATTAATTAATTTTTAGCAGAACATAATTTTAAAATGTCTTTGAAACACGTCAATGATTAATTAGTACAATATATCGGCCTCTCGGCGAGGCGGAAACGGAGAAAAGAAAGACCTGGCACTCTCCGGCTGTATCCCATAGTACGAAGGGGCTTGACATAGCCGTACGATCTACCATGCTCACAATAAATTTCACATATATTGTGCATATAGTAAAAAAAAAAAGAAGATTTTTGCATTCAAAAAACATTTCTGTTTGCTGTTCTCAATTTTTGTTTTCTCGTCCATTTTACAATTTTTTTCCAGTTAACGATACAATCCGGTAAAAAAATAAATAAATAACTTGTTGGACTTTGTGGAAACGAAATGTGTATTTAATCTTCTCTATTTCGCATCGTCCATGCGCAATTTTTCTTGAGGAATTGGCTAGAATATTTATAGTACCTATTTCTTCTTTTTTTTTCTTACATACCATAAAACAGAGTGTTTCCGTTGAAGTTGCGAGAAATGAATTGGCGAACGACAGTTTAATTTTAATAGACTCGGGGTCCGGCGTAATCGAACTGGTTTCAGTCCGGAGCGTGGCTCGCGATCGAGAGAGCCGTGTCTCTTCGCGGGCCGGTGCGCGCGGGTTGTCCGCGAGGAGGAAGGCGCGAGTGAGGAGAGCAGAGGTGATAAAAGTGTGAAAGAGGGGTACGCGCCAGTGTGTGTAAGAGGATCGAAGAAACGAGGGTCCGATGGCTCTCGCGACCGAGAGACCACGGGCATCGAGAGACGAGATAACGAAATTAGTCCCGCACTAATTTATTTCCTAATTCTCGAACGAGCGGAGGTGTGAAACAGCCGTTCCGGACCGCGACGATAACCGGGCTATATACGCTCTCCCCAACGGTGGAAGGAGGGACGGAGAGGCTCTCACAAACGAGTGAAACAAAACAGAGAAATGAACCGAGGAGACTAAAAAAAAAAAAAAAGAAACGAATGAGAAAATGGAAATAAGCATCTCAGCTCAGCGGCAAAAGGGGGTTAGGGGGGGGGGGGAGAGTCACGATCGAATCTCGGAACTCTCTAGCTGCACAAGAGCCGAGGATCCGTGAAACAAGCCGGAGAGAGACGAAAGGAGGAGAAAGTGAGAGAGAACGATCAGCAAAGATAATGCGCTCAAAGCCCGAGGAATTCACACCCACGCTCTTCGACGTGTTTTCCTTTACATTGGTGTGTACGAAACTTTACCGCGCGAAATTCAGTGTCTCCCTCGCTCAGGGTGCATAACTTGCTCGTATAGACCTCGGTACTTGTCGTTGTCGTTGGGTTCCAATAGTTATACGTACATCGGAATCGCGAAGAAAAGAGGAAGAATAAATAAAAAAAAGGCTCGATCGTTCGCTCGGGCTAGCTCGAGAGGCATTGACTCTTCGGTTCTGCTGCCGCTGGACCCGATAGAGAGGCTGTGTGCAACGAGAGGCGTTCACGGTCGATCCCCGGCGCAGGATCTTCGAGAAATCGTTGCACTCCGTTCGCTCGCGCGCGCGCCTCTGGCTCTCTAAACGTACCCAGAAGATAAGAGTAGCAGGAGATACCAGATACGTGTATAGCGGGACGGGTTGAAATGTAGATAGGCTGGTGGCGCAGCGAGGCTCTTTCTAGGTACTCCGTACAGCGGTAGTGATCTTCCTCTCCGTTTCTCGCCGTATCCCTGGGCCTCTTCTCGCCTCTTCCTACCGCAGAGCGGAGATACCGCGGAGGGTAGGTTGTACTATCTGAATTTTCGAGCCGGTACCACCGGAACGTCTCTATTCAGCGCACAATTCGATTTCCATTAACCGCCCTGCCCTTCGTTCCCTCCGTCTGAACCGCAAACGTGTATCGTCTCTTTCGTCGTTCGTTTTTCGTTCGCCAGTGCGGTCCGGCGCATGTCTCGCCGGCCGGGAGTCCGCATCCGTGTGCGCGCGATATCCTAAATGCGCGAGGCCGCGAACGGAGCCGCCGCGGAGGAGCGCGGACTCGAACTTAAACCAAAAGTGGTTTTATGGTGTAACGGGCATTAAAATTCTCGGCCGGGCGAGAGGCGACGAAGCGTTCGACACTTTGCTCGGTCGATTAAACTTTTTCCTCGTTTCATTAATACCTTAAGAGTATCGGCCCGGTGCCGGGGACGGAAGGAGGGAGAGGGAGAGAGCCAAGTGTTCTCGATCAATCGAGACTCCATTAAGATTCCGGGGATCGATAGGAACATCGCGAGTGAGAACCGGCGACACAGACCCGAATATATATCTCTTTCTTTATTTCTTCTTCATCCTCTTCACGGTTTTTCATTCTTTTTTGCTCTCTTGTTGTTGTTTTTTTTTCTTTAAATCAGGAACGGCTCGTACACGAGGTCCTTTACAAATTCGATTTTACGATCGGACGGAATTAACGGTCCGATATATATATATAGAAACGGTGTTTGTAATACGCGTATCCACTCAAAGAGCGAGGGCACCGATGTGTGTACGCCCTCCCACCTCCCCCCCTCTCACCCTCGAATCCCCCCGTTAACGAAAAACTACACGAAAACTCGCTCGTAAATAACCGACGAACAAATTTCCAGCGTGTGTCTCGCGCGCGACTATCTTTTTCCGTCAGAGGTGGCCAAACGGTGGAGTTGCAGCCGTGGAGATTGAGTCTCTTCGCTCTCGATCGGCGGGGATTGGAGATCGCTGGACCGAAGGCCGGAAGTTGCGACGCTTCTCGGCCGAGTTCATTCGGGGAGTTCGACTGGGACATCAATTTTTTGGGCAATTTATCGAACATCGATCGAGGGACTCTCAGCTAGGTCTGAGAGCCACTGAGACCTGGGAGCGGCCCCGGCAATCAGGATCTCGTACTCGTCTCTCGGTCACACACACGCGCGACTCGCATACGTGGCCGGGGCACGTTTGAAGAAAACAACATAGAGACACACCGAGGAGAGCGTGGGGCGCATAGCACTACTATCTCAATCCATACGCAAATGAGATGTCCTCTCGTGTCGCCCCACGTGTGTCGCTCTTAACCCCCCCCCTCCTTCCCCCTTACCGGCTCTATCTCCCCTCAAGCGCGAAGATGAGTCCGGCCGATTCGCGACGATGAAACTCGTGTAAAAGCGTCGATCGACGAGACACGAATATCGACGATTCTTATGTGTATCGGTGATCGTTGCTGGCGAACTGCCGGGAGGAACTCGAAAAATGTGCCCACGGCACCAATTTGTTATCGCAGTGTGGGGCTGAGCGACGCGCGCGGGGCGACGGGCGAGCGAATCAAAGCCACTCAAAGAAATAACCAGCGATCATTAAGAGTAATAACCCTTTTACTCCGCGACGATTGTTTCAAGGGTGTCCGGCTCGTACAATCTTCCTGCGCTGCACTCGCGACAAATTACTCCGGCGGTGGTCAAACTTGAACGATGATATGTGTGTATATATATATAGGGGGAACCGGGGCAAAACGGGATACTGGGGCAAAATGGGGACATGTACCCCGTTTTGCCCCAGATGGTTTTTTTTTATATTCTTGCAAAACCAGTGCCAATACAATTTTGGTGTGAAAAACAATGGATCTATGCTTTCGGTATCGTTTTAGCAGGTTTTATTGCTTAGCGTCCCCGTTTTGCCCCGGTTTCCCCTATATTTTCTTTCGATCTTGCGGGCGTAGCGATGTTTTTTACGACTCGCAACGATCGACGGCGGTTTTATCATTTTATATTTTTTATTTTTATTTTTGCCGTGAACAGTGAATTCCTTTGATGGATCATCATAGTCCTCGCTGCCGTCGTTGGCTCCGGTCGACGCTCTTATCAATATCGATAATATTTCCAGAGTCCTCAAATAATAAAGCCGATAATTTTCTCGTTCGTTTATCGCCACGCTCGTCCCTCTCGCCCTCCGTCCGCGCGTTATCGCGTCTCGAAACTCGAGGGTCGTTTTTTTTTTCCCCGATGCGAGCTTGTGTGCCGCGGATGAGGTGACACAAAAAGGCGCAGGATTGTTTGCACGCTCGACGGGCGACGAGCCCGATGGGGCAACGGGATAAAACTTCGTGGGAAGAGTGCTGGTCAAACAGTAGATTGAGCTCGAGGGATTTTGTGTCTCTCAATCGCGCATTCAGAGGTTCTCACATATTAACGCGTTATTGGTCGATATTTTATTAATAAATTTTTTTTTTTTTTTTTTTGGGCACTTATTGACCATGTGTTCCCGCGTAGTCCTAACGTCCTCCGTACTCCTCCCCCGCCTCGATAATTCCATCGAGGCGCTTCCCTTCCTCTTTCATCTCTGTTTCACTCGCGCCAATCGAGCGTCCTCCCAACAACGCGACCGCCATCGTACGATAATTACAGGAGAGCGCGCACGCCCGTCCAGTGAATGAGCAGGGGTATCATTAACACTTCCTGCCTCGTAACTACTCTCATCTGCTATCCACGAGAGTAACGACGACGAATACGACGACCTCATACCCACGCGCGTCACCGAATAAACCTGTCAACCCACCTAAACTGCCTCGAGCAACGCAATACTGAGCTAAATAAAATAAAATTTAATTGAAAAACGGGGATTAAATCGCCGAGGAATCTGTATTCGGGAGGTGCGCAGGAGGATTCATCGGAAGCGCCCAACTTGATTGTTCGTTTTGCTCGAGTGCCGTTGACACTCTAGGGAATGGCTTAGCATATTTTCTGAACAGCGAAATAATTATTTTTATAAATTTATCTACTATTTTTTACGCGACATCTGTTGAATTTTTTTTACTCGTGGTAATGTATTGTAAAGGATTGTATTTAAATATTTTTTAGAATCGTCGAGCGCAAGTATTTTTTCTAGAAGTGCGCAGAAGGATTTATGGGAAGTGCCCAAATAGTTGGTTCATTTTGATCCAGTGTAGTTAACCCTTTGGCGAACAGCGTAGCATATTTTCTGAACAGCAAAACAGCTATTTTTTTAAAATATCGTCTATTTTTTTACGTACAATTTTATTAAATTTTTCCATTATTTGTAATGCAGCGTGAAGAATTTTAATTATAATTTTTTTTACAAGTATCAAGCAGTATGCGTAAAATCATTTTTATTTTCGAAAGGAAGAGAGATTTTTGGCGGTTGCGGGATAATGAAAACGTGGCTCGTAGCTGCACTCGTCGAATGTCATTTCGCTGTAGAGTCACTGGAGCGTTTATCCAATGAAATTATACAGTGATAGACAATTTTTTTTTTTTGTGATCCCATAATCTGGATTTCCTGTCTGGATGAACGACGAGAAATTATGCAGTCAATTAGACAGTAGACGATGGTCGGCGATGCTATAGCTGGTATACATACATATATACATATACATATATATATATACATATATATATATATATATCTCAGTTATTCTCCGATCCCATGAGCGCCGAGTCGTACAACTAATAACTACCAATTTACCTGTCCCTCTCGCTCTGCTATATAACCCGGTATAACTGGTTTATCATAAATTTACTCGCGATCTCTCTCCCTCTCTCTCTCTCTCCCTCTTACCACCGGGACAGTAGTGTCGTGACTCGGTGAAAACGCGTGTATTATGACAACTAAACTCGTCACGAATCAATTACCAATATCCGCCAATAATCGGTCGATCGGCTGAGTCTCCCGTGCAAACAAGTCTATTCAAATTTTATCGATAGAACTGTAACTACTTTTATCATCCCACATCAATCTGATTTAACAAAAAAACCTCCTTTAAAAAAAAAAAAGAAGCAAAAAGTGAAAAACTAATCATGAACCTTACTGGTTTGATTTGCTTTCAGTAGCGGCTCCGAGCCTGAGCGGTAACGTCAATCTCGGTGCAGTGAGCGGTGGCGGCGCGGGTCTGATGTCCATCCAGTTGGAGAACGGCGGTGGTCACGTCCAAGTGCCTCGCGCCCTCATGCAGGCCTTCCTGCGACAGGATCCGAATCATCCGGGTGTGGAGACCGTGAGGCTGCCGAATCCGCTCGTCGGCGACGAGGTTTCCACGCCAGCGGGTTCCACGGGCTCGTCCTGTCGCGAGGTCGAGACCGAGCTGTGCCTGGTCTGTCGTCGCTGCGGCCGGGCTTATCCCCAGGAGTCGTCGCTGCTGGCCCACCAGCGCTCGTGCTATCTCGGCAACCAGCAGCGTCGCGGCGCTCTGCGTCTGGTCCAGATGCGTTACAGTTGCACGCTGTGCGACACGAGCAGCTCGACCAGGACTTACGGAACGATCGCCGAGTGGCGCCGGCACTCGGAGACTCTTCAGCACCGCGCCCGCCACGAGGCGAGCCAGCAGGCCGGTAATCAGCAGGTCAGACAGCAACTGAACTGCGGGGTCGCCGGTGTTGTCAACAACAAGAGCGCCGTTTCCTCGAGCGCGGAGAACAATCGTGAATCGGAGTCGGCCGGCGACGAGGAGGCCAACCCGTTGGTCGACGAGATGGAGGATGTCGTCAATCAGATCACCCTCCTGGCGGCGAGGGCGGCGGCCGAGAGCACGACGCAACCCTCACACAGCGCCAACAACAACCAGGACAACAACAACGGACCGGACGCCAAGAGGCAGAAACTCGTGCAGGAAGTCGCCGCACTGGCCGGTGCACGCTAGGTCCGTTCTTTTCTTCTTGTTGGCGCTGAGCGAATTCGAACACGCGGATGGGAAGTAACGAGGCGAAGGATTATCGGCGGCAACGCGAGAGACGACGAAGACGAAGGGCGGGATCGGCCGAGTGGAAGAGACCCGCGGGACGCTGCGACGGAGACGATTTTTCGCGGAGATCGCCGCGCGCCGGCGAGCCGACCTCTCCGTGCTGTATATTTATTGATTTCGTACGCGTAACGAGACGTATCTCCGATCGATTCGTCACAGGGATTTACATGTGTGCGATGAGAGACTCGAATGCAAAACGGCAAACGAACGGGAGTGAAACAAGTTAAGAATGAAAAATTATAAAGACGCGTCCGGCTGACCACACGCGCACCCAACGAAGTTCCTCATAAATAGATGAAAAAAAAAGTTAATGAAGAGAAGAATGAAAAAAAAAAATAAGATGAAAGAAGAATGAATGAAGGAAGATTTACTAAGCGAATCGGCGCGAGACCACGGGTTTTTTTTTTTAATACGGACTCGACTAGGTGTACTCTCCGGTACGGTGAAAATTTCCAGCCGGTTTCTGCGAGAACTTTCGAGGCATTTAGCTTCGATGATATTTCGGAGTGACGACGGTGGAGACGAAGCAAAAAAAGAATTGAAGAAACCGTAATTGGCGAGTGATCGACGATGACCGAAAAATAAAGAAAGAAAAAAGAATGAGAAAAAAAAACGCGATAGGACGACCGCGATGAAAATTGATCCGGCTCGTCCGACAACATTAACGCATCATCGTCGATGATGGTCTGACAAAACGTTCCTATGTAAAGTAATAATAAAATGAAAAAAAAGTTACTAAAAAAAAAATGAAAAAAAAAGAAATTGCCGACCGTACGAGGGCGCGCAACACACTTGTAGGTAGAGTGGATCGTGGGAGCGTATATCCCGCCGTTACTACGAGTACGTACGTATCAAAAAAAAAAAGTAAAAAAAATTAATAATTAAAAAGTTAATACGTTATACACGCAAACACACACACACTTATACACACACATACACACACAGAGACACTCTCTTCATTGATCAACTCTCTCTCTCTCGTTCTCTTTCTTTCCTTTTTGCCGAAAAAGTGAAAACTGCGGACGAGCGAAGATTTGGAAAATCGGTTCGGTGAAGGAACCGATTTTTCACACGGTTATCGCGTTGATATATATTGTGCCGACGAAAGACAGAGGGTGGGAGGGAGGGTGTAAAGGGTGAGAGCACGGTACACCCTTGGCTGGGAGGGAGTGCCATCGGCACACGTCGGGGAGGTTCGAGAAAAAGAATATCTCAAAAAAAATCTCTGAAAAAAAAAACGAAAAAAAACGAGCAACACACTGAGACACAAATTCGGCGCGAGTGTAACACTCGGCTATGGCGATACAGGCGCGGCTAACAAGCGAAAAAAAACCCAGCAACATGGTTCCTATATTTAATAAAGTATATTTAATAACGGCTAAAGCAGAAAGGATTAATTGATAGTGACGATGAATAATTAACGATTTAATAAACATTAACGATTAATGATTATATAACGCGTAAGGAGTAAGACTAAACAATAAACAACAATATTTATATAGCTGTTAATAGGGATAAAGTTTGGGTGTCCCAAGCAGAGCGAGGAGCGTGTAGAGACGGAGAGGAGGTTGCGCGATCTACGAGAAAAAGTGAGGTACACAAGAGGGAGGAGCTTGATTGACGGAAGTAAAGAATAAATAAATGAAACACACACAAAAAGCGAATGAATTTAAAAAAAAAGGACAACAAAAGTATTATCGCGTCAGTTTGGGAAAAGGCTGTCCACTAATCTCCGCGACTAATGGAGTGAGAAAGAGGGGTTTGAGGTTCTCCGAGGAATGAAAAAAAAAAAAACAAAAAAGATAAGGAAAATTCGCGAAGCACAGAGAGGCGAGAGCGGTGCGAAGGAGAGCGCGGGAGATTCTCGTAACGACAACAACAAAAAATTCACTATTAGCCCGTAAGTCATTAACAATTACGTTTAACTTTGGTAGAGGAGTCGCAAATAAATGAAGAATATTTATATTTAAGTAGATAAAATATATATATACGATGTTGTAACGTACTAGAATCCTCGCGAATAATATTTCGGTGCATGCGCCAGTGTACACCGCGTGCGTACGTACGTATGCGTGCACCTCCAAAAAAAAAAACAACAAAATAACAAAAAAAAAATCCTACGCACCTTAAGCGCGAATAACCGGACGAAAAAGCCCCACACACATACACACAGAGAAGTTGAAGGGAAAAATCGTCGGGCGGATTATCCAATAGGACGACAAACGATAAGTGATGATACGATAGAGAGGAAGACGAGAAGAAGGTCGGTTCGTGCGTATATTAGGGTATTTAACGAAAAGGGGAAAAATAAAAATAAAAGTGAAGTAATAAATATATTTCTAAGCTAAGCAACTCGAGGTTCCTGTCGCAAAAAATGCTTTTCTATGTAACGTTGTCGGAGAATGAACGACTAATATTTATTATCGATTAATAATTATATTTGAATTAACGATTAACTATGATTACCTATTGAATAACGGTGGATTATTGAAACGCGGATAATCGACGATTTACGGATGGATCATTGTATATTTATTATTGACGTTAATCGCGAGAGATTAAAAAAAAAAGAAAATTAACAAAAAAATATTAAACGCGATAATACTCGTGACTCGGAGTGATAGGGCGAGATTCGACGGTCATTGAAATTCCTAAAGAGCATGTGTGTTACTAAAAAAAAAAAATGAAAATAAGAAAAAACTGGTACCTCGCGCCAATGAAAAATAATGAATCAATGAAAAGCGGAAAAGCTAATCGACTATTAATTACGTAAAGTTTAATTGCTAATAGGCGCGTATCGGCGAGAGGGTGAAAGTAAGGTGTGATCGAGGGGTTATATTTTTTTGATTCGCTCTTCGATGCGAGGGATAAAAAAAGAAGGAAAAAAAGCGCCCGATTTAATTAACGAACAACGTCGATAGTGCGGAATATTGTAAATAAATATACTGCACTGACCGTACACGAAAAAAGTTCGTCAACGTTGGCCGCGCCTCTCGCCACTTTCTTCATCTATTTTCGTTGCTTTATTTTTTCATCCCTCTTATTATTATTTTTTTTCGAATAAAAATTTCTTGAGTGAGGGCAGCCGTAGTTAGCCTCGATTATCGCGAGAGCGCGATTCCACGCGATTCGACTCGGCTTGGCTTTATCGGCTCGAGTCTTGCTCGAGGAGAAGGTGCACCAGGTGCAAGTTTCTCTCGGGCACATGCGAAAAAGTGGAGGGGGAAACGGGAGATCGAGCGAGTGAGAGATAAGTGTGAGGGAGTAAAAAAATAATCAATGAGCCCCGCGCGCCCTTTCCTCCCGGGACGGCCGTGGCGAATAAGAAATTGGCATCGCGCTCTCGGGTCCTCGAGGAGAGAGAGACAATTTCGTTCGTCAACCAAGTACCATACTCGGCCGTCATCAGTACATTTCTTTAGATACGTTTTTTTTTGCTCCCTCAAAAGTTCCTATGCGATATAGAGTATTTTTATTAACCGTCTCATTTTTTTTTTTGGTTCCCTTCGTTAGCCGCGCTCGAGGGCACGGACGATCAAAATTTCGAGGGCCGCGCGTCTCGGATCGGGGAATAATGATGGAAAAAAATTACACGACTACAGTACACGCAAACATACATACACACCCACACACACGCAGTTTGATACGTCATGGCACTTCGAATTACAATGACGAAGAGGAATGAGAGAGAATCGAGAAAACGATGAGAGACGAGAAGGAGGAAGATGACAAAAATAAAATAAAAATTTGAAAAAAGATTGACGAAGTGGTGTGCGCGCACTCGATAATCGCGGTTAAAAAAAAAAGGCCGGGACGGAAGTCTATACATATTGTATTATGTCACTTTAGACACTAAAATCATGAATTATGAATTATGGAATTATTATTATATAAATAATATATACGTACGTACGCGTGTGTACGCAAATGAGGGTTTTATTGCGTTCCCGAATTTCGTGAGAAACTGACATTAGAGAGAACGAGTAATTAAACGAGACAAAACAAAAAAAAAAACAAAAAACGAGAAAAAAAATCACATGAGAGTGAGAGAGAGAGAGAGAGAGAGATGAGAGTAAGGAAGGATTGCGTGATAGAGTAACCGAACCTCGCTACTAGCTGTTCCTAAAAAATCAACAATGAATGAGTGATAAAACTTATAAAAAAAAACACGTGTGCAGTTTTAAGGAATGTGAATTAAGACGCTATTATAAAAAAAAAAATTGTGTTTTAAAGTAGGCACCGCGCGCTGCCACTCCGTCTCCACGAATTATTTCTTCTTCATTTGCGTTGTCGTATATTTTTTTTCGTTTAATTATCGTTATTATCGAATATAGTAAAAAAAACTCCACTCTGGATTCCGCGGTATCGAAGAAGAAAGAGAACAAAATCTCAATCTCTCCTGTTGTTATATCGCTCGAGCCTCTCACGCGTCGCTCAAAACTTCGCCTGAATTCTTTCTGAAGTCGCGCTTCCTTTATTCGCAAATAATAATTTTTGCATATTCACAAAGAAAGCGATGCGACTGGCTTGACGGGTGTTCAGGTGAAGATCGTTCGCCGATGGAAGAAACCGAACGGAGAGATGGTGTCCCCTCTTTCTCAGTCTAACCAAACACGAGAGCGCGAGGGGGATATGAAAAACGTGAAATACGGTGAAAAAAAAACAGACCGAAATAAAAAGCGAGCAAGCCAAAGGAGAATTCATCGAAAGATAGTGTGGAACGGGAGGAAGGAGTGGCGCGGGTGAGTGCGCCCGTAGTGTGAAACGCGAAGAAAACAAAAAAAAAATTATGCGAATAGATGAGATTAAAGAAATAAAAGAACAACCGAGTATGCAAGAGAGGGACGATCGGCAGACCGAGAGAAATAACGAAAGGAAAAAAAAAGATAAGAATAAACGAGACGCGCGTGAAGAAAAGAGGGAGCATAATGTATCGTTTGATTTTTTGATTTCTTCGTATCTCTCGTTGAGTTTCTAATCAATGTGTTGTATATTAACGATAAAAAAAGAAAAAGAAAAAAAAAAGAACAACGTCGATATTTATTATTGAAAAAAACTCGCATGTAATGCGCTCGTCGATCGTACGACGGACTAAGCACGAATTAAAACAATTTAACGATTAACAAGCGAGCGCAGCGGTTTATTGATTATTACTGATTGGTTATTATTGATATACCTATTGATTAATTGATTATTGTCATTATTATTATTAATTAATTAATGATTATTGTATTATTAATCGACCTATTGCCATTTTTGCTATTATCACAAAAAACTTGGATATTGTCGAAGAAAAAACTGTTTTTTTATTGTTTTTCTTTTCTTTATTTCGATTGAGCAATTTTAATTGACTATTTATTAATTAACTGATACTAATTGATAATGAAGTAGCGACTAATTCTTGTGAGAGATTGCCATGTGTATATCTATATGTACTCGCTATGGGGCCCCGTGAGCCTTGCCGGGCTGCGTTGATTCACGAGGCAACACGGGTCGCCCGAAACGCCGGCTCCAAGACCCGTTTACAGGATACTCTACGGTCTCTTTTTCTCTCTGGCTGTACCGTTTGCTCAGAGTCCCGAGTCGATATTCTCATTTTTCGCCAAATTCACCCATCGTTCCATTCCAATCACAAAAAAAAATCCTAACTATCCGACACCCTAACGCACTATAATAATTTCAAACTTTCTTTGCGACCAAAAAGTGTGCTTTGAAAACAAAAAAAATGTCACACCCTAGCACTCGAGTCACGAATTGAATAGAAGTCCTGCCAATCTCCGGGCGCCTCTTGTCGTTCCTTATCTTTTGTAAAACTCCTGCGGAGGCGCTCGGGGGTCAGAGTTAGATTACCGCCAAGAAAAATGAGAAAAAAAAATCACGAGACCAAGATCGAAATGGCTGAAAGGCTTGAAAAAAAAGATTCTTTCGAACAAGTTCGATCGAAAGGAAGAAAATGTCAAAAATGTGTGAGTCCGCGAACGGTCGAAGGAGAGACGGAGAGGCCGAGTCCGTAACGTCGGGACGACGGGCCGGTGCAATCATGTTCCTATTAGGTTTCATATCTAAGCAAGTAATTAATTATACCACTAAATATAAATGATAATGATGGATGATACGACGATATTATATATTATTGAGAGTTATGGATATATGGGTATGTTATTATACATACACATTATTGCATAACGAATATGACTAGGCTGTAGTCTGTAACACTGCAAACGTACTGTTTTTTCCCCCTTTATACACACACGAGAGAGATCATAAATGAAACACGCGAGCATAGCTGAGAGATCGAGACTCACTGTACACAAAAAAAACTCACACACAGACACACAGATACGAGATAAAAAAAATTAAGAGACATTCATGTATACGTATATTCATCGATACAGCTTTCTCGAGTCTCCGAAGCAAAAAAAAAAAACGAACATCGAATATGATATTGTATCGAGACACAAAACAAGCTCTGCGAGCTCGATCTGTTGAGCTGCGAACGCATGGATTGGCACTGGCTCGTAATGAACTAATTAACTGATTAACCGTTAACACGCAATATGTATTTCCCTCCCCCCCAAAAAAAAGAAAAGTCCCCCCTCACGAAGTTCCTCATCGTCTCGAAGACGAAGGCGAGTGACACAGATAAAAAAATAAAGATATAAAAAAACTTGGTTCCTAAAACGTGTCGTGTCCAGCCAATGAAAACAAACGAAAAGAAACAAAGAAAAAAAAACAAAACTTACCCCTTACACTCTCCGATGACCCATCCTTCTCCCGAAATCCTCCAGAGCGAAACGCCGCATCTGCAATGAAAAGCGGACAAAATAAAAGAAAACAATAAACAAAAAAATAATAAAAAAAATAAATAAATAAAAAAAATGAAAGACGTGGGAATTCTTTTTCGTACACATATCAGTCACCACGTGAACAATCGTAAGATCGGCCGTGTGGATGCTGCGTTTCCGACGAAACAAGCTCATATATAAATATGTATAGATCATAAAAGGTTCGGGCATTTGTGCGAGTCTGTGCTACTCTCGATGCAGTCGTAAGAAAGGATGAGAATACCGGGAGATTTTCTCGAAACGGTGGCAGGTACGTGAGAGCTTCAACATTGTATATGTGTATTGTGTACAACGATTATACCGCGGCGTTTATATCGCGCTGCGTTTTATTTCCGGCAACAGCGAGTTTTTGGAATGTTCGCGTTCCATTTCCGCTCGTGGAATATTACTTTTCCGCATCCCGGTTGCGAGCGCGATTTGCATAGAGGATCAGTGCGAGCGTAGCAATTTCGTTGCCGCGCGCGAACTCGCGGAGCTCAATGTCGCGTGACTTTACCGTCAAAACTGGTGCTAAATCAAAATGATTTTCGATTCCGGCGACGGTCGACCACGCACGAAAATCCGCTCGACGCTAAATTACAAATCGTCGATGCACGGTAGGGGAGAACGGAAAAATCACAAAACTACCTGCCACTCGAGCCGCGAGGCTCGACAAAGCTGCATCGATTTTTCTTTTTTTTTCGGAAGAACTGCAGATCGCGGGAGTTTTATGTATGAAGAAAAAATGAAACTATACCCAGTCCCACATCCATCGTTCCTCCCTCACCCTTTGTATCCAAAAAAATACCCTGTACACACCGTATCGCAAAGCTCGTCTGGTTAACTGAAACTATAAAAGCAAGGGAAAAGAAAAACGGAACAAAAACAACTAAACTGTACTAAACCTCGACGTATTCTATTAAACGCTAGTTTATCAGAAAAACCGAATCCGTCTGTCTCTTTATTCAGCGTCGTCCTTCTTTAAAAGATGATAACGTCGTTCGTCGCACGTTGAAAGGTAAGTTAAGCACAGCTACTTAATTCCTTGATCGCTAGTAACAACTCGCGTGCAGTTAACTTAAGAAATTGATAAGAATTTAAGAAAGCAATTGCGCGTATCAATAAGCGATAAGTAGCCTCCTTTTTTCAGTGTACTTTGTATAATAAGAATATCGGATGAGGCTGTCGGGGGCGGTTTCTCGCTCAGGAAAACTTTGAGGCCGCTCGCGGCTTTTTCGCATTTCTCGTCCCAACTCCGCGTCATTCGATATAAAGCGGAAAGGAGACTCTATATGCAGTGGGCTTCGCAGCAAGCTCGTCTCCTTCGGAGAGTGTGTTTGCTCGCGAAATGGAAGGCAAATTAGGTTTGTACGGGACTCGAACATTTGCCGTATCGAAATAAAAGCTCTCACTTTTACCTATACGTGATCCTAGATGTGTACACCCCATGTATATATATATACATATATATATATATATATATATATATATATATATATATATATGTGTATATATATACATAAATATCGGAGGCGTTAGTTCAAACTCACCCCCGTTCGAGCGAACTTCCCCCGTTAACCTTTGGGGTTCGAGTCCCGAACCCGCTGATCTTCCCCCGCAAAACCATCCTCACACCCCCTGTGCGCCGATTCGATTTCCCTCACGTGACATCGACGTGGCAATTTTTCAGGAAACTTTAAAACCTTCTCCTCTCCACCTCCCCTAGAATTCCCACTCGATCCTTTTTAGTTCTGCCAGTTGGGATATCTCGTCCCTTCTGCCGCAGAGAGAAGAGCAGAGAGAATGCGGTCCGAGCGAGAGAGCCCGTATAGCAGTTCATAATACGGTTGCGCTCAAAGTATTATTATAAGAGGTGGCTGGAACTCGCTTTTATAGTATAGCTATACGTTTTTTTCTGCGCGAGGTCGTATCTTCTCGTTAGCCGGTCCAGCGAGAGGGAGAAAGAGCGACCGGGCCCTCCGAGTGTCCGAGGAAGCACCTCGGTAAGCTACACACTCGTTCGGTGGAGTCACGTTTTTAATTTCTGCACGACCCTTCTTCCCTTTTCGCTGCTACGCTCTTACCTCATTTTCACACCATCCACCCCTCCGCCCGTTCCCCGCGGAGCTCGGGCGTCTAATAAGTAAATAATAACTCGTTCCAACGCCCGGACGCGCACATAAGTTATTACTGTATGGGTAATCCGAAGCTTTGGCCACATTGCCCGTTAAGAAAAGCAAGGAAGGATGCTCCTCGGTCGTACAGTCTAGTGAAGCAATTCCAAGCGTAAAAAAAAAAATAATGAAATTATTTCTTCTTATGTAGCGGTTGAAGAAGAGTCTTCGTTTCGCTCATTTTACTCAGCTCAGCTTTACCAACTGAAGAATGAATAAAAAGAAAAAATAAGGATCTGCAAGATCCGAGTTTACGGAGCCATTTTTTTTCTACCCGAATGCGCTGAACTTGGGGGGGGGGGGGGGGGTAAGAGACGTTCGAAATTCAAGCTCGTATAACAGTGAGGGCACTCGAATCCCCGAACGAGATATATAACGGGAAGCAGAGAGCATGGCGGGATCGCGAGGACGTAAGCTATGCGGGATAATCTCTCCCGGCGTTTCTCAGAGGGTCGAACGAGAGAGCGAGAGAGCTTTGTACCCGCCCCGGAAAAATGTATATAGAGCGTAGGGGTATGCGGCCTGTGGCGGAACGATGTTATCCAGAATTTACCCAAATTCCCCAAGAATAATCGTTATATGAAATTGCTAAGCTCGCCTCTCCTCGGGACGTTGTTCCACGAAGCGAAAAGCTCGGGAGAGAATTCAGTAAAACTTTCCGAGGAACCAAAGTGCCCTCTGGCTATTGCAAATATTTCCGTCGCGTTCTTCGCGTCAGGTTCTCTGATATCGATGCTCCAACTTGCCGTGCTCGTCGTACACGCAACATTGAGAAACAAGCGGGAACGAAACGACTATAAATTGTTCGCGACGCGAATTTCATGAGCGTCCAGCAGCGCGAAGGAAACAATGTAACTATAGGGCGAGCAACACCTTCGCCCAAGTTACTGTTAGGACTCGCATTTTTGAAAGAGTCAACTTTGTAAATTAAATTTCAACCACTTTAGGGATTCGTTACAAACTTAGGGCCAACCATCCTTGGGTGTCTCTACGAGGAAGCAGAAAACGCTTAACGAAAAGCTATCCACAGAGTCGTACTGCACTGCTTGATGTTCCTCGAGGAGGCGTTAAGGCCTTCCGTAGAAAAGACGCGATAGGAACGAGGCAAACTAAGAAGCTGTAACGGAGGATACTAGAGAAGAGGAACGCAACACTGAAGTTCCACGAACATCCAGCAGCGCCAAAGGAAAAATGTAACTGTAACTTGAGCAACATCTTCGCCCAAGTTACTGTTAGGACGCTCATTTTTCAAAGAGTCCACTTTTTAAATTACATTTCAACCACTTTGGGGATTCGTTCCAAACTCAGGGCCAACCATCCTTGGGCGTCTCTACGAGGAAGCAGGAAAAGCTAACGAAGAGCTATCCACAGAGTTATCCTACACTGCTCGATATTCCTCGAGAAGGCGTTACGACCATCCGTAGAAAAGATGCGACAGGAATCAAGTAAACTAAGAGGCAGTGAAGGAGGATACTAGAAGAAAGGAACGCACCACAGCAGTTCCATGAACGTCCAGCAGCGCAAAAGAAAAAATATAACTGTTACACTGAAAAAAAAAATCAATGACTCAAGTAAAATTCGCTCGCGGGCTTCCAAAGAACATTTTTTTTTATTTGAATGCAAGTTTCAATTTTTACAATTCCATACGAGTTTGAAATGATAACATGTCACCCTGACAGTCTTGCCATCCTTGTTTCGATATCATATGGGATTGTAAGAAATGAAAGTAGAATTGACGTAAAAAAAAATTCTTTAACCACCCGCAAGCGAATTTTTTTTCAGTGTAAGACGCCCATTTTCCAAAGAATCAACTTCTTAAGTAAAATTTCCAACCGCTTTACCGACTCCTTCCAAACGCAGTGCCAATCATCCTTGAGGGTCTCTACGAAGTAGCAGGAAAGGCTTAACGAAGAGCTATCCACAGCTATCCTGCACTGCTCGATATTCCTCTAGAAGGCGTTAAGGCCATCCCTAGAAAAAGATACGATAGAAACGAAGTAAACTAAGAGGCAGTAACGGAGGATACCGGAGGAAAGGAGCGCAACACAGGAGCCTTCTCGTTTCCTTCGGCTCCCGTGCGCATCGTTTCTCCGGGAAAGCAGCCGGAGCAGTGGATTGCGTCGAAAGAGAACGAGACGTATAGTTGCTTCACCAGTGCAATTCCACTGGTGTGCCGAAACTCGGGAATAGCTAGATTCCAGAAAGAGGTACGAGTGCGAAGGGCGATAGGAGGGGGAGGGGGGGGGGGTAGTGGAGCGAAGGGTGCACGAGAAGAAGAGGGCTCGAAGAGATAGAGGATCGACGACGTTAGGTGGGTGGTAGTCGTAGGAGAAAGCTCCAGAAGAGATAGAGAGAGGGAGTCCTCTTAGCGCATTTCAATATATGGCGAAGGCCTTTGAGGTTGGTGAGGGTCGACGGGATAGCGGAAGACGGGGTGGAGGGTGGCTCTCCTCGGTTCTGAGATGGGTAGGAGTTACGCGAGAGGGTGAACCTTTTCCTTCTCGCTCGTCAGCGTGCATTCTTATTCGTCCCGTTCTATCGGTGGGAAAGGGGTGCAGGGTTGGTCGGAGTGAGGGGCGTTATTGATTCTTCTTTTAATCTCGTCGCCGTAGCGTCCCACGTCGGAGATGAGGATGAGGGAAGGAAGCGGCGTTTCGAGGGAAGGAGGCGGCGAAGAAAGGGGGCGGAAGGGAAGTAAGAGGAAGTAAGAGGAAGAAGAAGGTGGCCTCTGTCGGAACGTGGCTGGGCCGTGGCTGCATGAGGGACGCGCGATGGGTATGGCGCGTTGGCCCCGCGGCAGGACGGGCTCACCGGGACGCGGGATGGTGTGGGTAACTTATTTGAATGTGTCGTAGTCGTATACTCTACGGCAAGAGACAGCGGGGGAGAGAAAGAAAGATAACGCCTTAAGAAAGCGAGACAAAAAGCTCGCGAGGGGGATATCGGCTGAAATCGATGTGGTGTCCGACGCTTTCTTCCTCTGGCACTGCGGTGCTGGCACCCCGAGCCATGGGATAAGAAGAGGGAAAAAAAAAAAGATACGTTCGATAGTTCGAAACCGTATCGACTGATGTGTATCTTTTATTCAACGATGATTCGAACGAAAATTGATACGTTCGCGCGTTGAAAATGTCGATGCGACGATCGTTGTTAGGAAGAAGACTAAAAAAAGACGCGTTCGCGGTTAGCTGTGGAAATAAGTATCTCGAAGTTCGAATTACGTGTAATAAAGTCGTGAGCCGCGGGGCATGGCCGGGTGCGACGGTACCGCGGCGAAGTATTAAAAGTTCCATAGTACTAGAGAGGGAAACGGAGGAGGAGGAGGGAGAACGAGGAGAGATAGATGTGAGTATAAAATGTGGGAAACGCAATAAGCGTAACGCAATAAAATCGCACCCGAGTCCGCTCTTCCGTTATCCGGGAGCGAGAGCTCATAGGGCTTGTCCCTAGATGGCCCAGGCGTGTTCGGTCGCTCTCCGGCATCACCGAGGACTCTCCCGTCGCGTTATTTCTCCGTCGTCGAGTCTCTCTCGGTTCTTGCATACAGCGTTGTAACGTCGTTCACCCGCGACACAGCACGGCTACGGAGAGAAAAAAAAAATCAGCCACGAAGCCCGATCCGAAACGAGAAGAGTATACATCGCGAGGGAAGCTGGCACGAACTTAGGTAGGGTGGCAATGACGGAAAGACGGGGGAGCCACCCTGTTTTTTGGCGTCCCCCACGAGAAGGTAGTCTGCCCCCTCGAGAGGAGCCCAAAAAAAATGCGTGAGGAGAACCCCGCCGAACTCTATACCGCGCTGTCGTGGGGTAGGATATTGATTTTTTTTATTTTATAATTAGGGGCGCGCACCCCTTGGCTGCCAGAAAAACACGTCACCCAAGCGTCGGTGCCGAGTGCCGGAGAGAGTGGACTACCGACGACCCGCAGGAGCCGCAGCATTCGTTTCTATATAACACCCTCGGAAAGAAAAACCCCACACGCGTCGAGATAGCCTGCGACAGACGTCCGCCCGTTACCGGAGATGCGACCCCTTCTCGTGTCCCATTCGACCATTTTCGGAATCTTCCCAGAGCTTCGGTAACGAACGCTACCGTACCTTCAAATTTTTCATCAAACGATTAAAGCCCTTCGAAAGCTCGTCCGCGAGTCCCCTGGATTTGCACAGAAAATTTCGCGTCCTTCTTTCCTTCCCGAAGCGCACGAGCTGTAAGGGTGGTCGGGAATCGACGATGCAGCAGCAGCATCGTCGGGAGCATCGGTGCCGCTGGCGGCACTAGTCGCGAGAGGATAAGAAAGCGAGTCCTCACACCCAGCCCCGGGAATGAGAAAGGAGAGCGGGAGAGAGAAAAATACAGGAACAAGGGAGAGCGGGTTCTGTCGCCGTTGCAGCCCTACAAAGTACAAAGAGGCGATATAGGCGTGTACCCTCTTTTGCTTACGTTCTCGTTCCTCTCTCGCGAACCTCATTTCTTTTTCTCGCTTCCTCCTCACCCCCTTTCTTACTTTCATCTCCCCTCCGCCCCCCCCCCCCCCTCTATGGGAGCCCGAGGCTGTCCCTTACACCTTCACTCGCCACAGCGAGGGTGCCCCGTCGGAGGTGACAATTCCTCATCTGCCTCTCCGCGCGCTGCGAACTCCCTTTCACACGCAACCCTCTCTCCCCACCCGCTCAGCCTCGCACCCTCCATCCCCTTCTTCAGCCTCGCCGCGTATCTTACCCCCCTACGTCATTCTCTCCTACGAAAGCAACACAGACATCCTCCTCTCGGTCCGGGCCCACATTCGTCTTAACGCCCAAGAACGCATACATCCATACTGGAAGCTCTCCCCGTTCACATTCGCACTTACACAGTACAGCCTGCTCGGGCAGCCGAATAGCAGCCGGGCACACGTAACTATAGCGAGGAAGGAAGACGGAAAGTCGAGGCTTGTCACACACAGGAGTGTAATATGCAAAGAGACCCGCCTCCACATCCGTTGCCATGGTTACTCGAGACTGTTCACGGGAGAGGCACGGAGAGTGAGGAAGATATCGGGGGGAAAGGTGCCCCCCTCGTAGAAAGGTACGCTTTCCCGCACTCGGCGGGGTGGTCGGGTGGTTGGAAGACGAAGCGAGAGTGGAAGGACGGAGAGTGAGGGAGGGCTCGCGGAGGTAGAGCCGGCAACCAGAGACGGAAGCGGAGGAGGCCAAAGGAGGTATGGCAGGGTGGAGGCAGACACTCTTGGAAATTTGTATAACTACCCCCAGCGGCGACGGGAACGGCGGTGGCCTCGTAGGATGGAAGCGGAAGAGGGGGGCTTCCAGGGGATGCAGGGATATGTGCGCCGGGAGAATCGCGGAGTGAGAAACTTGCACGTTTTCTCTCATTCCATCTCTCTCTCTCGAACTCGCTGAGTTAGTTCCTAGGCGTTCTTAGCACGTTCATTTCTCAGTCAGTCTCGGGTCGCTTTCTCCGTCGGCTGGCGTAAAGGAGAGAGATGAGGAGGAGGAGAGGAGGCGATGCACACATCGATCCGGGACACCCCCGGCGGAGGCTCCTTCGTCATCTCCGAGCCTCGGAAGGCTTCCACCAACACTGGGAAAACGGGACCGACGAGACCAACCACCACTTAGCTTTTCCTTTGGATCTTCCCGGCTGTGTATGTGTTTTATGTATATTATGTATGTATAATGGGGAAAGTAGAGCGATGCCGGCCACGTCGAATGTTTATGCCTGCATTAAGATCCAGCTCCCCTCTTGGATATCCTTTAGGCGCTGGGGGTGTAGTCGAGAGGGTCGCCCCGTTACGCCAACTGGGACCCGGGCGGGTCTCTCTCCTTATCTCCTCGCTTCGTTTTCCTACTTTAATCGTCGTACCGTTCCTTTGTACAGAGCGGGGATGGAGGACGACCAGTTGTGTCGTACGAGCTCTCTTTCGGTTCGTATATAGCTGAGACGATAACACCGCTGATGGTCTCGGGTGAGATTCCGTTCTACGGCACTTATGAAAGCGTGTATACAGACTGCATCCTCGACCTGTTGTGGAGCGAAGTGGAGGCGAGGAGAGAGAGTCATAATCATCATAACGATAATTATGTAGGTAAATGCGCGAGGCGTGCGGGACCAGTTCGCGATTCTCCGATGGAGATGCTGAGGAGAGCTCTCCTCTCACTATCCTCCCGTCCGGCCGTGGCCCGGCAAACGAGCACGGACGACCGCGCTGGCCAGCTGCCTCATTCGATCCTCCGCTAATTATCCGTCGTAAGCATCGACTTAATTGCTACACTCTACGGCCAGCCGCGAGAGAGCTCTCGGCGCCTACTCGCCTGCAGAGCGTCCTCTCGTTCCCTGATCGGAGAACATCGTTGGCAGTGCCGCTGGTGCACGGGGAAAAAAAATTCGCACATTTAACAAGCATCGATCTACCGCTGAGGACCAAGAATTTTTTCTTAATTTTAAACCAAACGATTTAAAAAAAAATGTAAAATCAACAGAAATAAAATTGGCAAACTAACGAGGAAGCGAAATTTTTTAACGGTTTACGTGAGCCCGAGAGTCTCTTCGATCGGCTCTTGTACCCGCACCATCGGGCTCTCGTTCCATGCACTTTTGCTCGCTCCTGATTATTCCTCGCCTCAACATTGTGGCGTTTACCTCGCGAGCCGATCGCCCAACAAGACCGATGTGTATAACTCTACGACCGAGAGGAATAAGAAGAAGCCTCGGGTGAGAAACACCAAAGTGTAACGTGGGACCTCGACGGCACCCACTCTGCCGTGAAACCGAGTACAGACTCCTCGTAGTCGTTCGAGGTTTGAGTTAGAGGAAAAGAGGCTTTATGCCGAGGTCTATGCAAAGGAAGGTCGAGGCTTCGGGTTCGTTTATGCTCTTGCACTCCGGTTGTCTGTTCCTGGCTCACTCCTTCGCCAGAGCCTTCTGATCTTCCGTACCTGCGGTGCACTCTTTTGCCCGTTGGTATCCATATACTCTTCGCCCAACCAGCGAACAGCCCGGGTCTCTTCTACTTCCTTTATGTGCTCGCGCGAGGGGGCCCCCCCGATGGCCCCCTCTCTCATCCCGCCCGCTGAACACTGCTGAAGTAGCGAGTCGTGAGATTCTCGGCGTGGATGCTATAACGATTCTTCCACTATTCGGACCTCATCGTGATTCCCCGGTGGCTATATCTGGAGAGATACCTCGGACCGGTGCTATACGATACCGCGAGATTTTTACTCGGCACCCTCCGCTGTGTAACTCTTGGATTCCAACCGACCGGAGACGAGAACTAGGATGAATCGTGAGGGCGAGGAGAAATCTATCTATCTCGATGTATATTACGATTTTTTTTTCTTCTCCTTGCCCTCCGTTAATTCGTTGCTTCGAAGAAGACTTTAGTTTTTATCGTAATGAACGGTTGGGAAAAACAGTTTATGGAAAGAATAACCAGCTGGCGGGGCATTCGGGAGATACGTGATCGGAGGGAAAAGCACATTGGATGTAGCATCACTATGCGTGATGATTCTTTTTTTAATTTTTGCAGCGGCCTGTTTTCCGAAAACTGGCGATTATTTTATCTGTCACGAGGGAAGGTATATTACGATTTTTCTTCTTGCTCCTATTAATTCGTTGCTTTAGTTGTAACATGACGCGTGATGGGTTTTTTTTTTTTTGCACTGGCCTATTTTCCGAAAACTGGCGATTTTTGTTCTTAGTCACAAGGGTCATTGCCCATCACCAAAAATAAAAATCCTTACGAGAATTTCGTTACCATTTTTCATCAAACAGCACAAAAAAGAAAGATATTAATCCCTTCCGGAGTACGAATACAAAAAAAATTTACAAAACCGCGTTGTTTAATTCGCAAGAGACGACAAGGACACGTTTGAGGGAACGGTACATAGAAGCGCAGAGCATGGAAGGCGATGCCGAGCGAGGTCCACATCGCGGACGTGGCTCTGTCTCCCAAGGTGGAACTTTTTCCGCCGGACTCCTCGATGATCTCCCGGGTTACATAGTAGTGTGCGTTGCGTGGGTGGAGACTGGACCGCGGAACCCTCAGGGCGGAATTATCATACCCACACACGCGCGCAACACCGATGGTAAGTTACCGACACACATGCGTCAAATAACAACACCGATACAAAAGCCTAACTCTTTCTCTCTCGTGGCGTTGCCCGATCTAATCACACTGCCATATACATAAAATAAGCGCTCTACGCGGGGCCCTATGGGGGCATCACACACCATCCGCCCCATCGGACGTTCCATCCTCGGCGTGCGAGCGAGCGGGAGAGAACTATCCGGATTGTTTTCAGCTGGGACTCTCGAGTATAAATTGGCCAATTATTCGGAAATAAGGTAATTATATAAGAAGGGAGTGATCTTCGATACCGAGAGAGGAGGTGGAGAAGAAGCAGCGAAACTAAGAGGGGGGGCCCGGAGGGGGAAGGGGGGGGGGGGGGGGGGGTTGAGAGTGAAGTAGAATCGTGAAACGCCGTTCGCGAGAGATCGACTTGGCAGAGAGAAAGAAGGCGAGGGGAGGGAGAGGGTCTCGAGGAATCGAAGAGAGAAATCAAAGGCGATTATCTGCCTATGAGGTAGAAATCGACGGGGCCCTCTACCGACGCGGATCGGCCAGGGTTGCTGCTCCTGTCCCTATCTCGCTTCCTCGCGCGCTTCTTTAATCTCCGATGTACACAAGAGTGAAGAAGAGGAGCAAGAAGAGTTCTCATCGATTCGTACCCCGAGGTGGTGACTATAATATGAGAAGGGCTGGGGGGTACGGAGGGGGTTGGGGGAGCATAAGACGAGAATAAAGGAGGCCTCTAGAGTATCTGGACGTTCGATGCCGATGGACTCGATTCTTCAGCGGCAGGGCGAGCGGACGCGATGACCGGCAGATGTTTTTGCCTAAACGTTAGCGAATTAGTCAATGAATAACGATCGATGGATTACCGGGGAGGGGTGTGGGGTGGGGAAGTTATGCGGCTGGAAGGATCGCGATCCAGAGCAGGTGCCCATTTCCTCGCACTTTGGATACAATTTTATGAATTTTTTTTTTATCACGAAATTCTTTATTTTTTGTTGTTGTTTCAATGCGGAGGCGTCGATCCGAAAAGCAGGTGCGTTCGGTCGTCGGATCGGGAGCCCGCGAGCCCCGGATGTCTCTGGCGGCTCGCGATAACCGAGATATCGGCAAAACAATTGGCGTTCCGCGCGGTTGAGGATCGCGTAAAATTGGCGCAACATTGTGAGCGATGTAGGCTGGGCCGTACGACGGAGGCCTCGGCGAGGTAGAAGCAGGAAGAAGGCGAAACGACGAACGCGGACGACGAACGTGCGGGATACGTGCGGAGAGGGAGAGGAACGAGAGATGAGGACTAGTTGCCGTATAAGAGCTGAGAAGAGGAGTCTCAGCTGGACCATTAAGGGCTGCGTGGTGGCCCGAGGCCGGAATTAGCATATAGCCTGTGCGCGCTCTCGGAGAGCGACTCCACCTCCGCTATACACGTTCCCGACTCTCTCCTCTCCGGTATCTTCTCTACCACTGGACTCTCGTCCCGACGCGGTCCTGAGAGGGCATATCGCAGAAAGCCAGCTACGGCTCTTGCTCACCACCGGAGCAGAAATATAACCATACGTACGAGTTTAAGTTCAAGCGGATATTATGCCACCATTCTTATATACCGTTCCATAATGCGCGCTCTTGTAACCACAGGTAGGCTCCTCGATCGGGGGAGGTGAGGAACTAAAAAAAGAAAATATATATGTATGAAAAAATTTAAAGAAAAAAAATGAGGAAGAAAAAACGTTTGCAGGGCGCGAGGTATGTGGCTAACTCTTGGTATAAAGACCCGAGGAGGCCCTTCGGATCCGGCCCAACGCGCGCGCAACTCCTATCGGCTTGATCACTTTTAATTATAATTATATGCAGTCCCGGATCCGATAAGGATCGACGGAAAGAGGGAGAGAGCGAGAGGGAGGCCGAGAGCACCGCCGACGAACGCGGGCCGTGAGCGCGGAGAGAGAAAGAGGGAGAGTCCCACCCAAGCGCGTGCCGTTGACGCCCAGGACCAGGAGGGCTCGGGAACTGAAGGAAGCGAAGAGCGCCCTGGACGTCGAGGGCCCAGAGGATCGGAGATTTTTTTCGCTCGTTTCATGTAGCTCAATTTTTTTTTTTTTTTTTGGGCTTTGACAAAAATTAATTGTTCGACGTGTTGTCAAATGTAAGCAAAGGGTTGCCTAGTCTCGGAACGATCGGCGGTGCGCGGACCAGTTCCGAAATTTAGACTAGTCTTCGCACTTCCGCGTTCCTCTCGCGAACTCCTCGACTCCGAATTTTTAACTCGAGCGAGCAGAAGGCGAGTCATTGTTTTAATATATATTCTTTTCTAGGAAAAAGCCACGCGGACTTTGATTTGTTAATTGAAGGGCTAAGCTATTTAATGATTTTTTACACGCAGTGGAAAAAAAAGTTTGTAGGCAAATTCAACCGAACGGTTTCCTGTCCGCAAAACTCCGCGACCTTTTTCTTTTTCATTTTACAATAAAAAAAAATATTTTATCAACCTTACATTTAACTTAAGAAATGTTCAACGAGCTTGAACAAAATTGTTACCACCTGCGGACAAGAAATATTCGTTAAATGGACGATTATTTTTTTTTTTTTTTTGTCGTGCACAAGATGCCGTGTTTTCTGTGTTCTCCTCAACCGCGAGGCGGCGCAAAGTCCATTACGTTCAAGTCAGTTCGTACATTACATCCGTTAGGTTTTGCACACGGATGAATATCGAAATCAAAGTCGGCATCTCTCATCCGTGGTTCGTTTCTCTACAGATTTGAAACGCTATAGGTTAACTTGTATTTCTTCGAGACTTACCTCGCCTATCCGCAGTTTCGCGCCCGAAGGCTCGCTTTCCGTTCCATGAGGTCGTGCACCGGGGTCTCCTCTTGATATCAACTCACTCTCACTCGCTCACTCGCTCACTGTTTCTCGCTCTCGGGACGGATCTCGAAGCAGCGGTTACGATTAATCCGCGGCAGGAACAGTTCTGAAGCAGAAAGAAGAAAGAAGAGATGACGAAGGGATACATAGAGATCGAGCTCGAGCGATGATGCTACGGACGATAATTGGTCGTTGAAATAAAGCACATAGTCGCCTCGTTCGAGACTGGAGAAAATCTTAATGCACCAAGGGGTATCTTTCACCGGGTTTCACGGAACTATTCTGCTCGAGAATGACCCAGAAGCAAAATAAAAAAATACAAATATATATAGAAAAAAATATCTATCGATGGTAATTCCTCATTTACTTGTTTTTTTATATACTATTTTATTTTGGTTTATTTAGTCTTATTACTTTCTCATCTTGGTTCGTATTCTTGTTTTTTACCTACTTTATCTCACTAGTTTCGGTGAATTACTTTCTGCTACTCTAAATTTTAACCCTACAAGTACCGGGGACGTTTGTACCGATCGCAAACGACCATGCACACGTAATAAATTTTTTTTCTACCTTATAAAAAACGGCACTTCAAGGTACATCTGTGAATTTTTACAGATTTTTTTAGCACATTAACTTGTTATTCGGATCGTTCGAAGGTAGCATCTTGGCGAATTCTAGTTATTGGGCTTGCATGGGTATTATGAAATAAAAAAGTAAACAAAAATAGAGGGCCACGTGAGAGTCGCCTCAGCAACGCGGACGCGGCGTTAGCCTCGCATTTGAAAATACAATGTGGCGTAAGAAAGAGGATATTTTTTTGGAGCCCATCTTGCCCCCGTGAAAATAATTGTGGCAGGAAAAACTTACGCCGAGGAGAGAAGAAAGTAAACCGAGATGACTTTCATCCCCTCATGAAAAAAGAAACGCGGCTATTAAATCCTCTCGACATGGCTAATTCACCCAACAACGAGCCCATCCTCGGCCGAAGGAACGCTCGCTGATTTATTTCACTTTTCTTATTTTATATATTATTTTTTACCCAACGAATTGCGATCAGAAGACGATAAACGTATTACCGACCGTCGAAAACAGCGATTTCGCTCGGGCCAATGATATTTTTATTACTATTTTTTTTTACATATAATCCTTATTCCATTCTTCCCGAAGATAATCGCGCTTCGGCAAACGAGAAAGGACTCTGCATCGAACGAATTCGGCTCGTACACGTACACGGCAGAGAGGAGAGAGAATCAGGCCGAGTCGGTTACGTATTAGCGTTCGAAGTTCGAACGGTAAAAAACGGTATGGTACGTTATACATATTTCTCTCGGATCGCTGTACCGCGGCTGAACTGCGGCTCTCCCCTCTCCCGCGTACACTAATCGAGGGTAGATCGGGCCAGGGCATCGATATAACCAATCGTGGAATTGATTTCCTTCCTCATCTGAATATAATTTTCCATCGGAGGCTCCGATCGTGCCTCGCTGACCGATCCGAGGAGAGGCCCTTGCTTTGGCATATTCCGACGCGCTCGGGCACCGGGAGAGGTTCCCGACGAGTATAGAGAGAGAACCGACGAGAGGGCGGTCGGGGATGTACACACGTAATGACTGAGTTATGCCGTAACACCTCGAAGGCATCGACGCCTTCGATCGGGCCCCTCAATGCGCCAGCATTGTGCCGGCTCTTCCTCTTTTTATTTTTTTTTTCCATTTTTTTTTCTTCTTTTATTATGTTTTTTCTTCTCATCCACCTTGTATATCCGTGTAGCCTGTAATACACCTACTGTAAACTGGTGTAAGTCGATCCCTCAACGGTCATGCGTCGGTATGAGCCTCCTAGCTGGCACGCAGGGTGATGCATACCATCCTCGCGTTTAAGGGGGCGCACACACGCCCATCACGCCGGGCGTGATTCGTCGCGGAAAAAGATCTAAAAAAAATAAGAGAAAAAAGAAATAAATAAACGTACAGAAGTTGCTCAGCGGAGGATGAGGAGGACGAAGGAGGGGAAGCATCGCAATCATTTTGATGATTGCCGCTTGGAATCGAGCTGATACACTCGCCCGTCCGCGGGCTAGTCGGAGACTTTTTTTCCCTACACCCCCGCACACGCTGCACTTCTATCGCGAATCTATAATGCCTCGGGGTGGCAGAAACTACCAAACATGGAAATCCATCGGGACGATGTGAATTGAAAAAAAAGGAAATTCTACGACCGACATTCTTCAATCGAGATTTACCGCACACACTGAAAAAATGACTAGGTGAAGGAACTGATCGTTATTTGACAAAAACTAATGTATAAAAAAAAAAATCTGTTGTAGCGACCAATCCAAGAAGATAGTTCTCCCAACTAATAATTTTTTCCCGGTCCAGTAAAAAAGGCCCATACATTTTCCCTCTGTAAAAAATCAATGAACTTAGTATCACAAAAAAAAATACTAAAATAACCAAGATTAACACAAAAACCTACGAACCTCTCTTTTACCATCGAACCGATTAATGAGCTACACAACACAACACAGTAGACTTAACACGAAAGGCGATAGAAAGAAGAAGAAAAAAATAAGAAAGACAAGACCGAGGTATCTTAAATCACGTGAGAAATGAGATAGAGAATATACGTGCGCATAAATGGCGAGGAATCGTCAATGCGGGAGTGGGAGCGAAGGTGGCGAGAATGCGAAAGAGAGGCTCATAGACGGGGAGGATAACAGCGAGGATGAGGCCTCGAGAGAGTTCGAGTTCCGTGGCATTGGCAGGCGTTTGAAATACACTCGACTGAATTATGAACCGTAAAAAGTCTCGGGAGTGCAGGCAACTTACGGGGCGCCTTAACCGTATATACCGTGCAAACCGTACGGTAACCGTACTCGCCCTTGCGCGAGTCCGAGTTTGTGCGAGAGGGTTATTATCGTGCGTGCTCGGGCCCTCAGTGTGGTCTGCGGTCCAAGCGCCCGACTGCTTTCTTTCTTTCTTCCATTCTTCCTCTCCCATTCCATCCTCCTCGCTCCCTCTAGGTCGGCTAGGCTGGTCGGTCTCTCTCCTCGCTCTTCGGGATGCCTGCACGAGTTTGCGAGAGGCTGCGAGCTGAGACAGAGTCGAAATGAGAGGCTGAATAAAGAAAGAATGATAGAGGCGGCGGCGAGAGTCTCTCGGCTCTCGCGCTCCGTACCGCTAATATTCGAATCGGCGGGACGAAAAAAAAAAAGAGTGAGTCTCGTTAACGCCGTCTCGTTTCGCGCAGCGAGCGTGAACCCTGACCCCCCCTCGTACGACGTACGGGCGGCACGCGGGGATACAACCGTGACCGCGAGGAGCGAAAATCAGGGAGGGCGGAGAACACGAAGGGCAGACGGCGAGGGACTAAAGAGGACGGTACAGCACGGACGGGGCGACAAAGGGAGAGACAAATTCGCGGGAGATGCACACCGTCGTTGGACGTATAAATTCTAAGGCTGAGAAAACCGACGACAAAGTTGCAAATTACATGACACATACATTGTCGATGGATCTGTTTAATGTTCCACGGGAGGACGTGGCCGTGTGGAATGGTCGCTGGTCGAGACTCCGAGCCAGCACCAAGCTTAATGACAATACTGATATTGCACGGGATAATAAGGGGAAATAGATTTTTTATGCAGGTTTGAACTTATAATCGCTGAAAACTTTCATGTATTGGAAAATCGCGAGGTTTTGAGACCCAGGTAGAAGGTATAAATTACGAGGACTGCGAGACCGACAACAAAGTTGTAAATTACATGGTCACAGTCATTGCCGATGGATCCGTTTTATATTGCACGGACGACGATCGCGAAGGTAAGGATATATATTTTTTTTTGCTATTAAGTTTGGAATCATAATCGTTGAAAACTTTGATCGATTAAGAACTCGCGAGGAGTGTACACAGAAGTAAGAGGTATAAATTACGAGGGCTGAGGAACCTACAGTAAAGTTGCAAATTATATGATCACACGGTCATTACCTATGGATCTGTTTAATATTGCACGGGACGACGATCGTGATGGTAGGTGGATGTGTTATTTTTTTATTTTTAATTGTAACTCACGGTCGTTGGAAACTTTCGTCGAGCTGGTATTTTCTACGATACCCTCTACATATCCTATAATCGAACGCACGCGAACATTCTGTATCGAGGGGTGTCGCAGTGTTGCGCGGTAGCTCGACTCCTGTTTTTTTTTCTTTTTTTTTTTAAACGCCCCGTACAGTTTTACTTACTCCCGAGTGCCCACCAGGGCAAAATAGGGGAGTTATGCTTTTCACTGCGATCGCCAGGACCGAACTTTTCTGGGCGACTTTCCGCAGGCGCCAGTGTTTGTTGAAACGGCAAAAAATGACTTAACCCTTCACGTACGGGATCCGCGTTTAACGAGAACCTAGAAATTTCCAAGGCGTAACCTTCGAATGATTCGAATACCAAGTCGATAGGTTAAAAAAATCTGCAAAAATTCACAGATGTACCTTGAAGTGTTGTTTTTTTGATAACGCAGAAGAAAATTTATTACGAACATCCGTAGAACACGATGGGCACCCCGGATTTTCCGTAGCTCTATTGAGAGTCGAGATATCGACCTTTGAAAATCACGAAAATCGACATTTTTCCAAAAGTAGCTCGAAAAGTGAAAATTCATTGTTCAATCGATTTTTCTTGTTTCAAGGCTATATTCCACGTATTTTCTCATAACAATCATTTTACTCCCAACCCAATATTTCCCATTTAAATCCCAAAAATACGATTTTTCGTGCATAAAATCGAGACTTTCAATGGTTCAATGTACTTTACTCCCAAAAAGGCCAGCGGATTCGTGTTCAGCGAGAAAAAATGTATCGAAATACGTGGCAGTTCGTTTTTAAAAAAAGACAAAAATATTTACTAAACTAAATATACATTTTTAAACAAACTCAAATGTTTGGGTTAATAAAAAATGTAAGGACATAAGGAAATCCAAGGACATTCCAGGACTTTTTCAAGGTCAGGCAAAATTCAAGGACAATTCCAGGAGTCCAAGGACTTCAAGGACCGCTGGACACCATGTGTATATATATATATACTCATCGCAATATATATTCTCGAAGGCTACTGGAAATAAAAATAGCTCGCGAGCCGGAAAAAATGTTGGTTCGCGGAGGTGAGCGAAAGAAAAGTTTGTATGGAGAGGAAGAGGAGAAGGGAGGGATATAGGCGGAATGGAGAAGGGAACGAGGCATTAGCGTAATGACATCCGCGGAGAGGGCCGTAATGACAGCAGGGTCATCGAGCGATACCGGACCGTACGTACGTCCAGAGATCGTGACGTCTTCTCTCCTCTGCTTTCTGTCCTTTATATATATAAAAAAAATCTCCATCTCTCCTTCCTTCTCTCCTCTGATGCGCCAGCAATGGTGATGCCGGTGCGATGCTCAGCATCACGTCGATCCCGCTCACCTCCCGTTTTTCCCATTCCGTCTTCGTATGCAACTCACCGCGTCTTTCATCGGCTCTGTGCATGTGCAGTTGCAGCGGGGATAGTTCGCTCTGCACCTCGTGTTCGCGGGCGCAAATGCGCCTCCGAGGGAATGAGCCCGGCGCGAGCGAACGAGAAAGCGAGGGAACAGGCTCGGCCACTCGCCCTATGCGTCCGTCTTTCTTCCTTTCTTCCTTTCCTTCTTTCTCCTCTTCCTTTCTTACTTTATTTTTTTTACATTTTTTTTCTTTCTTTCTTTCAATCATTCTTTATTTCTTTACTTCTTTCTCTATCACTCTCCGGCCAGGCCGCCGTGCCAATAATAATTCTTACCGGATTCAATTTGAATAATGCCGCGTGCGGTTTCCATCGGCATGCCTGATGCTGATGCCCGAGCACGCCTTATTATCTCACGTACCTCTACTTCGCCTACTCGATATCCATCGATGCCCTCGTATACCTATCCACCTCCTCCGTACCTTCTTCTTGCCCGCAACAACTACCCGGTATACCTTTATTTCCCTCGTATTCCCTCCGTTCGCGCACGCGCCCCTTCTTCTTCATCCCCCTTCGTGCACCTCTCCCGACGTTATACCCCGGTAAACTCGCACACCCCCTCGACTCACATACCCGCCATTATATGTATATTTCAACCTTGCCCCCCCCCCCTCGCCTCCCCCTTTTCCCGCTTGCCGAACGAGATAGAGAAATATACCCTCTTTCCTCATTTTCTTCCGATCGTTATATTACTTCTTCGTACGCTTTTATACATCGTACTCATGTATGTACCGTATTCGCGCTCCGGTGAGATTCGTTTGATTTAATACGAAAATGTATACAGATACATTTTATTATTAAAATCGCATCGGAGAAACATCGGCGTTTTTTTTCAGGCTTTTTTTTAAGTTACCTTTTTTTAACACGAAGCGATGTTGAATTTTTTCTTCTTTTCCTCATTTTCTTCCGCTCGTTATATTGCTTCTTCGTACGTTTTGATACATCGTAATCATGCATGTACCGTATATGGTATACATTTTTATTTTACTTTATACGCATTCACGTTGCGGCAAGATTTGTTTGATTTTAATTTAATAAATGATCCGTATCGTAAAAACATCTGTGCTGTTTATTTCTTTCTTTTATGTTACCTTTTTTTTCAACTCGAAGAAATATTGAATTTTTTCTTCTTTTCCTCATTTTCTTCCGCTCGTTATATTGCTTCTTCGTACGTTTTTATACATCGTGCTCATGCATGTACCATAGGCGGTATACATTTTTATTTTACTTTGTAGGTATTCACCATCCAGTAAGATTTGTTTGATTTTAACTAAAAAATGTAGCCGTATCAAAGAAACATCGGTGCTTTTTTGTTTTCTTTTTTAAGTTCCCTTCTTCATAACTCGAAGAGATGTTACATTTTTTCTTCCTTTCATTCTATCGGCTTTGAGAACTCCACCGACAGCCAATTCGCAATCCGCCACCGTCGTTAACTCCACCGAGGCGCAACTCTGTGCGATGCGAAGTTAAACGAGTGTGCAAAAGCTCGGAGTTTATATTCCCAAAGAGCGTCCAACGGGAGAGCCCGCTCTGGTTCTTCAGGTATGTGCCATATCCAGGAAGGTATGCGCCTCGTCATGGTTCGATGAGAGGTCTCTTCTTCTTTGCCCGCTCCTCTTATTTTTCTTCTTTATTTCTCGAACAACTCGTGTCCTCATCTTTGTCGTCGGTACAGCGAGATACAAGCCGGCCGTTGTTAACGCTGATGTTTCTGTGGCTCTTCTCCTCCCCCTTTGCCCCGCTGTCGCGAACTTTTATCGCACGCGCGCTCCCTTTATCCCCCCCGTTCGTTCGGAGAAACTCGCGTTCAACAGCTGACGAACTCGGCATATGTTCGGATGCGGCGAATGTGGGGAAGATAAGAAAGAAAAAAAAAGAGAGAAGAAAAAAATCCCGGTTGACGATCTCGCGTCGACGAGAGAGACGAGATTGACACGTTTCACCTCGAGGGTAATACCCGAGATTACTTTTACCGGGGAATTTATATTTTATTCGGTGTGTTCATTCGCTGCATGTAGTCGGGGATTTTACTGCCGGCTACTCTACTCGGCAAGCGTACAAGGATGTACAAGAATGCACTTGGCGAGTTCCAGCTTGGGTTTGTGTGCGTGTATGCGCGCGAGATTCACTCGGACGCAGTCTTGAAACACCTGGGACCAATTAGATACTTTCACCCGGGAGGTTCGCGGCTCCCCGGTACGTTTAAACTTTCTTGTCACTTCGTCGCTCTTGTCGTCGGGAACTTATGTACCTCGACGCCTATATGGAGGAGAGATACGCACTCCGAGTACGGAGTAACAAGTACCAGTCTTTACGCGAGTAGATAGTTCGTGTTTTTGTTTCCATTTTTGTTGTCCTATTCATGTAGAAATGAACGAAAATGGCTGAGCTCGAAATTCGGGGTTGAACAGCTATGAAAACAGTAACGCCGATAATTTTCTTCCCTTATATTTTTTTTATAATCGAGATGTTTTTATTATTCGATCGAGCGAATAGAAAAATATTCCGAGTGTAGCAATTTTTTATATGAGAAATAAGCGAAATCTATATAAAAATTCTAGACCAGTCAGAACGATGAGATTTGACTCGATAGTTTCGTTTCGACGCAAGTGGACAAGATAAGTCCGTGCTCGTCTTAACGTCATTGGTCGACTTTAAAAAGAATCAGCCTGACCGTTATTCGCCCACTCCCTCCCCACAGAAGAGCCGAGCAATCGACGATTATCGATTACCCGTCGAACGAAAATTGAACGAAGGCTCTCCAAAGGCGGAAATTTCACCCCGAGAAAGAAAAAAAGACTGCAATAATATACGACAGTATGGTGTAGCATACGTCGGGACAGGGGTGAGTTTTTATCGAGGCCATTATAAAGGTTTTTCGAAAAGTTCTGTGACGAGAGGGTGAGAGAGTCACCCCGAGTGTGGGGTGCTGCTGAGAACGAAACCCCCGATCCGCTGTCTCGCATCGACGAATTCGATACAGAGCCAAGTGGCCAGTCGAACCGATACTATCTACGAATATTTCGACGAAAAAATGAACGTCCCTCTGGAGCTCGATAATTCAAAAGTACACGATCGCAATGTTTTTTAATTTTATTAAATTGTTTTTAAGTTATGAAATTGAAGCTCTAAAGAATAAGACGAAGAGCAAGAGCCAAAGAAACCGTCAGCGTTGATTCGTGATTCAGTTAGAGTTTGAGGTTTGAGGTCGGAGCGTCATTACGTCGCCTTGCGGATTCCTCGCGAAGACGCTCGTCGCTCCCTCTACGACTCGTGTTTCTCACCGATGTTGAGGAGCAACGAGGAGAAACGAATGCTGGCTTCGAGCGAATCGAAGTAGCAGAAGAAGTCGAGAGAGAGGCGGAGAGACGAAGAGGAGCGGCGGACGAATGAGGATAAGAAGACGAGAGAACGAGAGATAGAAACAAGAACAAAAACGAGACATTAGCGCTGGTCCCGGCTACCGTGTGCCTTCCAGGATAAAAGAAGGAGTAGCCGGACTGCACATCTTCAGTACAATCTCGAATGCACCGACCGCCCGCTGATGTCCACTTCTACTTACAAAATTAGCATTATTACCCTCGCTAGCGCGGCCTCCTCACAATCGGCCACAAAAATGTAATCAATGTACCGAGGACTGGCCGGGAAGCGGAGAAGAAGAAGAAGTGGGCATAAAGTTTTTAATCCAAAAAAAGAAACTGCGCGAAAGGTACTTTGAACATCGCGAAGCGCGTGCGAATAACGCTCTTACACTCGCGACTAGCCCTCCTGCCCCTTAATTCATTCCCGCTCGTGTCGAGAGAGAGAACGAGCGAGAGCCGGAGAGTCTCGATGTTAACGACCCTCGAGGGTCCCGTGTTACAACCGCCACGAGTTCTTCGGCACCTGGGACTTGCCATCAGTTTGTGCTGCATTATGACTCTCCCGAACTCGTCGCAGATTAAAAAAATGGATATATCTACTCCGATATCATTTTGGTAATGTAGGAATTGAGAAAGAAGCATTACATAGCATCGATATTGTTAGTGTAGAAAGGACAATAAATTCCGAAGAGGACTGCGATCGAAATCGAAAAATTGCAACATCGAATTTCATTCCAAAATCGCTTGGACGATTGAAAAAAAACAGTAAGGATTCAGGAATCTTTGCCTTAATAATATAAAAGTATTCGGAATATAAAGAACCTTGAAATCCCACTGCGCATTTTTTTCAGTAATGTAAGAATTGAGAAAGAAAAATTACGTAGCATGAAAATTGATAGTGTAGAAAGAGCAGTAAATCCCGAAGAGGACTGCGATCGAAGCCTAATCGTAAACGATCCAGTTTCTAGCAACTCGACGTCACAGTAAAAATTGCAACACCGCATTTCGGTCAAAAATTGCTTCGAGGAATAAAAAAAAGCGATCAAACAGTAAGATTTCAGGAATCCTTATCATAACAGTACACAAGTATTCGGAATACAAAGATCCCTGCAATCTTATTGCCCATTTTTCTCTCTGTACCGACACCGATAGAGCGACAAAAAATACAATGAAAAAAAAAAAAAACAATACATTTGAAAATGCATTGAAAGAGTCTACCCGAGCAACTTATCGTAACGATGATTCGAGACGATTCGTTCGCGTAGCGGAATACCACGCTGCTTTCATATATGGTGGTCGAAAAAATCAAGGGGCAGACTGTATCCGCAGATTGAATACAACTGTATGTATATATGTAGATATGACAAGGAGTCGAAGGCCCTGTGGAGTTCGGCTGGCCCCGGGGCATATAAGACGTATAGGCTTCCCGTCTTACGCATCCCGAGCTCACGGCATACATCACTCCTCCTTGCCGCTCGCTCTTCTCCGCTGCTACTAGATATATAGCATCGGGTGTATTCTGAATATATATATATATATAAATATATGTGTATTTATATATACATATATATATATATATATGTATAGCGGTGCGAGACCCAGCATTGGAGAGCGTGCGTGCACGCATATGCGGATGTCTCGCTTTTATCTGTATGCGTGCTGTGCCAGTAATTATTATTACCGCGAGGAGAGTAGCTGCGAGCCAACAAGAAAAGGATCTCCACGGCGATGTACCTTCGGCGAGTCGGTCAGCCATGGCGAGCCAAATAACAGCGGGGAATATCCAGCCACTCAACGATCATCAGAATGCTCCTGGAGGTTCTCCGGATTTATCCTATCGTTTCTTCGGGCAATCAAACTGCGAAGAAGAAACATCGAATGAGTTTTGGGAGGCTACAAGTTGGTTATATTTTGGTCAAGTCAAGTCGACCGGATAGCTAAATGAAGACATGGCGTAGCAGAGCGCCATCGAAATGATTGCACCAGGGTGCGGCGTCCGCGTTTTTCGAAAAAAATTCTCGTCGTGGGAATACAACGAGAAGCAACTAATTACTACGAATTAATATGCGAGTGCATATCCATTCAGAATTTCAGACAAATGATTGGAAAAAATTATCGCTCGATATTAACGAGAGAATTCTTCCGCGGAATACAAACAAATTTTTAATGGCAGAAAATCTTATCGAGGGAATACCATAAGAAATAACTAATTAATAATTACTTAATACTTGAATTAATATGCATATTAATTCAAACTTACGATATTGAATTTGAGAAAAATAATTGGTAAAAATGATCGCTCGATATTGACGAGAGAATTTTCTCGCGAAGTACAAAAAAAATGTTTGAATGGCAGAAAATCTCGTCGAGGGAATACAACGAGAAGCGACTAATTGCCGTGAATTCATATGCGAGTGCATATTAATTCAAATTTACGATGTTGAATTTTAGACAAATAATAGGCAAAAATTATCGCTCGATATTAATGAGAGAATTCTTCCGCGGAGTACAAAAAAAAATTTCTAATAGCAAAAGGCGAGCTATTTATCGTATAGTCCGATGCCGAAGTTGCGGGCCATGCAGCAAGTCTCGGAGGCCCGGTGAAGCGAAGAGAAGAAAAAAATAAAATAAAAAAACAGACGAATAAGGAGTCGAAGCTCAGGAATGCTTTGTGAGGTGGAGAGCACGTGCGGTCCCAAATGTTTAGGCTGTGAGTGTCGGGGGCACAGCAGCCCAAACACGTCTCGCAGGCATTCAGGGCCGTACGTCCCCGTGCGGTAGAAGAAGTCGGATATACTCAAGATATATCTGACTTCTTCTACCTCGAACGATCGGTGAAAAAAAAAAAAAAAACTCCTACTGTACTCCAAGCAAAGTCAATCTATCCGGAGCTCTCGAGTGGCGGAGGAGAAAAAAAGTTAATTGTCACGCTCGGCCGGGCGTATCGATCACTCGCGGCTATGATCGCGACAATTTTTAATTCATGGGACACGAAGTTTTGCTGGCGCGCGACGTTTAACGTGAAAATTGATGGTTGAGCAGAAGAGCAAGTACGAGCGACGAGAGGGGAGGGGGGAGATGAGGAAAAACGTTACGGAAGAGGGTGTCGCGGACGAAGAGGAGCGGTGTCAGCGGCAGTGAAAAATTCGCCAATTAAAAAAAAAATCTCATTTCTCCGGGTAACGAGGGGTGGCGTGCAATTAACGTCAGAGCCGAAAATGATTTATGAAGGAGTAGAGCGGCGGCAGAGGGTGGTCCCCCCACCCCCGCGGTTTCGAGATCCCTGTGGATTTTTCCGCGGTGATGCGCTGCGGCCGTGGATCCATCGGTGGCTTATCATAAATTAATGAATTATTAGAAGAGGGTTCCCTGGTGAAGGAAGAAATAAATAAATAAGAAATACGGAATACAAAAAATTGAAGGTGCGAAATCGTCAATACGCCGCGTCAAATATTCATGTCCGAAGGCGCGTGCGCATGCGCGTACGAAAGTCCGTTATTCATTTGAATCTCGTACGTATATCTATCTACTCTCTTCTAACCTCGGCACTCCGGTTAAACGTGAATTCGAGCTGCTCGAAGCTCAAATTCACGTTTATAGATCGGCGGTAATCGTAAATGCGGCGAATATTGCGCTATCGGAGCGTGAATGTAAACAAAATTCAAAACGTAATTTAAAACACGAACCTCCATGCACTTTTTTGATCTGTGGCTGTGGATCCATCGGTAGTTTATCAGAAATTAATGAATTATTAGAAAAGTTGTCTCTGGTCAGAAAGAAAATAAATGAATAAAAAATCAATGTTTTTTTTTACAGAACGTGTGAATCATCAATGCGCTGCGTCAAACAATCATGTCTGAACGCGTTTGCGCATGCGCGCCCGAAAGTCCGTTACTCATTTAGATCTCGTTCGTATATCCTCCGATTTTTTTTTAACCCCTCACCACTCCGGTTGAACGTGAATTCGAGCTGTTCGAAGCTCGAATTCGCGTTTATAGGTCGGCGGTAATCATAAATATGGTGAATATTGCGCTATCGGAGTTGATGTAAAAAAAATTCAAATCATAATAAAAAAAAAATCTTCATGTACCTTCTATATACTTCCATTAGCGTCGTCCGTAAACGAAGCCGAGCCGCGGTCGATCCGGCGAATTGGCAGCAGAAAGAAAGAAAAAAAAGCATCTCCCGACTTCTCCTCCGGACTTTCTTAGCGACTTCGTGAAACAGTAGACGGCGGGCGTCATTCTCGAGCAATTTCACGCGGTCCGGGCCGTTAATTACAGTTACGCGGGCGTCCGATCTCCGTTGGCCCTTGCGTAGTCGCCTCGCCGAGACTCTCTCGGCAAGATCGTTCTCATAGCCAAAACAAGCTGCGAGAATGATCGCATGCTTTCGTGTCCCTCTTGTGCTCGGCCTCCTCTCGCCACCTGAAAATCCCCATCGTAACATGTAACACGAGAATCGAATGACGAAATCCAACTTCCAGCGATCGATATCAGCTGAGCGCTGAGACGCTCGCGCGTTTGTCGTACCGCAGGCGAAAAAGTTCGTTAAAAAAAAACATATCGATAAATACAACAAGTAATATACGTCGAGGTGTCGTTGACGCGTCTCGAAGCCCTTTTCCTCGCCCAATGCCGCAGGAAGTCCGGAAACTGGAAAAATTCTTGTCCCAACACGCATTGAGGTTAAGATGGCGTCTCTTTCAATTCTCAAACGAAGTTCGAACCGAACGTCTCGCATTACCTGTCCGAATTAACGAGCCCGCTTCGTCCATGTCTCTCACCCGCAAGAAGCAACCTGCTTTCAGTAACGCTAACTCTGCGGAGTGCAGGTCACTTAACGTGCGCCTGAACTTACGGGAACGTTACCGTCAGACTACTGGAAGCCCGCGTCCGTCGAGCGTCCGTTGCGCTGTTACTGCCTGTATTATCGGCTGGAATCGTGGGTGGAGACGTCTGCCGCTCTCCGCCGTTGGAGAGCGCCACCCTCGCCAACATGGCCACGTGCTAAACAGACTCCCGTGCGTGTTTACGCGATCGTGTGACCGTGCGAGGTGTCTCCCGCCGTATTGTCAGGACAAAAAAATCCAAAGTTTCCTCTCGACTCCGCGAAGTTACGTTCACGATAACACGTGGCCTTCGTGTGCCTAACGGAGTAGCCGCGATGATTCACCGAGCAAACGGTTTCGCGTCTGGCTAGCGAGGCGTGCGAGTTGAACCTTTGCTGGAGGCGCGTACCTCACGGTATATAATATAATGAATGCGATCGTCTGAGCTCTCGCAGTTGAGCTGGACCTTGGTGTTCGGTGTGCTGATAGTTTTCGTCGGAGTTATAATAGCGGGCATGGCCTCGGTATCGACTGTCACAAAGTGCAGCTGTTCCTGCCGCGCTAACGGAGGTATAAGCGACACGGGTAGCTGTGCAACGTCACCAGCCGTCTCCGGTGAGGATGCCGCCACAAGGGAATGCGTTATGAAAAGTTATCGACCTCATGGAAATCTAGCGAGGCTTCTCTGGGACAAGCAGAGAGCTGACGAACGGCTCGAGGCTTACGACAAGAGCAGGGTAAGCGAGACAAGTAAACTCGTCGATTACACGATACTTTCTTACCGTATATAGGGAGGACGCTCGGGGGGGACATGCGCAGGACATCGATGTACACGCACACGCTGACTCGTGCAAACTGATCGTGTAAACACCCGAACTTTGCCGAATCGGGAAGCTGTGTCTCTACCGTTGGTATACAGTTTCAATAAAATTCCCTACTCTCGCACCGCACAAATAATTAATTGTAAATTTAATGACGGGAAATTCAAATTTGTTTACGTTACTTACATTAATTGAACATTAATGCCCTTTTTCATAAAATAAAAATAGCAGATATTACAATTACAAATCTTTTGTAATTGTTTTGACTGAAATTTTGCAAAATGTCGATTAAAAATAAAAATCTTAGAGAGAAGAGGGAGATGTATAAGGCGAATGACGCCGTACTGTGGAATACATAAATAAATAATACAAATCTTAGTGTATAATTATGCAACACACATGTGTTTGAAACTCTGCACGTGTTTAAAATTTCAGAAACGGTGTATGTAAAAAGCATCCAACACCGTTCATTGATTTTAAAACAACATTTTTTTACACCGCGTGACGCAACTGCTCAAAAGATTGAATACAGAATAGGAATTAATTCGCGAGCAGAACTATTATCGATGCGAACGGTATTAAACACTTTAAACGATAAAAACTACGATATATAACGGGGACATTTTTTCATACATTCTCGAACCCCAAACTAGAGTGAAAGGACATCGGGAAACATACTTGGTTACCCGTTCGAGCTCTCCTCGATACAAGGATCCGTTGACTACGTATATACATGTATATATCTCGTAAACTGTTGAATTATACCCGAGCGACGACTAGACACACAGGCCAGCGTCCCATAGATTTCAATTAATCAATCGCGACGCTACTCTATTGTTCGGCGAGATCGCGCGTTACTAATTCGGGCAATCAATCGCGTAGAGCAATTTATGTGGAACGAAGGCTTCGTTTCTCGTGTACCAGACGCACAGGGGTCATGGCGCTGATCTCAGGCCCGTCAGCTTCGACATTAGCACCCTTGGCTAGTTATTTTTTGTACTCGCAGGAAATAAAAACACATTATACTCGAAGCAGTTTCGATAATAATCTAGGGTTGCATTTATTAATTTTTTTCCACGGAACTCGACGAAACGTTTCCAGAGCATTGTACGCTCCGGTTTGAGCAGATTTAATTGCAGGGTTCGTGAATTATGAACATATTACCAGAGTCGTTGTTTTTCATGTTTTTTTCATTATTATTATTATTATTATTGTTTTTTTTTTATTGAAGTACGACCGCGCTTGTAAATCTGGTACCAGGCCTTTGCGAGAGAGATTCTTCGAGTCTCGTAAAGCCCTGAAACGTGGGCCAGGATGAGAACGACGAAGAGAGCAGAGGGGGAGGAGGGGAAGGTCTCGGGCCAGTAATAATTAGTACAATTACCGCGCAAGGCCAACCACTGCAGGCTATTCCCGCAACGCGAAAGACTATATACTATAGTACACACAACTATAAAGCCCGTGAATAACCGAAGAGAGTTGGCTTCGGGTTTCAAGTCCGTGTGCCTCGGTAATTACGGATAATTACGTCCTCGATATTCCTGAAAACATCAACCGCGCGGCGGCGGGTCCCGGACGCCGATGTTAACCCCCTCGACGGCGATCATCACCCTTTCTCGCTCGGGCAACCATATTTGCACGTTGGAACTTCGCTCGTCTCCCTATTTATATTTTTAATTGACAGATTTATTCGAGAGGCAAATAAAATAAAAAATAATCAACACGTTCTTTTTTTTTGTGGAAGTTCGACAAAAATCTCGTTGAGTGGGTAATCCACGGATAAGGTTTCTTCCGACTTGTCATATGATATACTTCGCCTCCCTAAACCGAAAATCATACATTTTAAAACCGAACATTTTTTAAGACAAAATTTTGAAAATTTTTACTTTGTACAAAGTAACGTTCAAGTTTAGTTCCGGAAAATTGGTTCTGTGCTCGTTAACGCGCCGAGTCTTCTGCACGACGCGCACAGTTTTCGATCAAACAATGAAAAAATAAAAAATAAATTCGTCCCAGAGTACACCTTGTCAAGATCAACGAAAAGCCCGTTGTCTGGAGATTCCCCCTTGCTGTGAATCTCCCTATATAAAGTAGCTCTCGAAAATCATAAATTTCAAAATCGAAAATCATAAATTTCAAAATCGAAAATCATAAATTTCAAAATCGAAAATCATAAATTTCAAAATTGAAAATTATAAATTGCAAAATAGGAATATTTTTATTTCGATATTTTGAAAAAGTCTACTTTGTACAAAATAACGTTGAAGTTCCAGAAAGTCGGCTCGGTGCTTGTTAACGTGGCAAGTCTTCAAGACAGCTCGCGCATTTTTCGATCGAATAATGAAGAAAAAAAATGAAAAATTCGTCCCCAAGTATCTTTTTATCCTTAGAAGATCGACGAAAAGCCCGTTGTCTCGAGAGTCTCCCTTGCTGTATATCTCCCTGCGAAAAGTATCTCTCGACGTCGGAAAGAAGGAACTTTACTTTTAGGAGACGGGTCGCGACTCGAGAGCGAGTGCCAGAAGAAAGGAAGGCGATGTTTTAAGGTTTAAAAAAAAGAAGGAAAAAAAGGGGCCATACTCGCGTGTCCGCGATATACCTTCGCGGGCTGGGAGCTTCTGCCTGCAAAGGAAGCGAAAGGGAGAGGAGGGCACCTCTGGCTGCTTTGAAATATTAAGTGACTGATGGATGAGTCTCCTCGGGGGAGAGAGCGAGAGGGAGCACCGTAGAGGAAAGAGAATAACTGAGAATATGAAAAAACAAAAAAGCTCCAGAACTGGGTGGCTCTCGGGCTCGAGTCTGCAACTTCCTGCTACATAGTTTCATCCGTGGTCATCACCCTAGACATTATTATTATTATTATTATTATTATTATTATTATTATTATTATTATTATTATTATTATTATTATTATTATTATTATTATTATTATTATTATTATTATTATTATTATTATTATTATTATTATTATTATTATTGACTGATTATAAAAATGTATTATCAATAAAAAAAAAATTAAAGCGTAAATTGCATCGATTTCAATGTTTTTCAATAAAAATGTTTGTTAAATGACTAGAGATTCAAAGTTTTATGAGCCGCAGCAGTGCACTGTAAAAAAACATTGTAAATTTGATGTACCGGACGCGATGTTTTATACAAAGACTGTTGCACTAAATTTAATGTAAAATTGTGATGAAAAATTCATAAACTTTTTCATTGGAATTAAAGTAAATTATGAAAAATAAAGTATTTCCAATGTATTTAATACACTGGATATTAATTTTTCATCACAATTGTCCATAAAATTGAATATACCAGTTCTTGCATAAAAACTTCCAGCCCGGTACATAAAATTTCATACGATTTTTTTTTTTCAATGCCGCTCAAAATTTGTCGCTTTTTTTAAACCACGCGACGCTCCGCCACTCGGAGAGATGCACCGGGAGCATCCACAGCGCGGCCCCGGATATTCCGGAGGCGTGAGCTGGAAGCTCTCCGGCGTCTTCGTTAGTCGATTGCTTTGGGTAAAAAGCCGCCCTCACGGTTAGTTAAACCCGACGCCTTTTTCCAATCAGGAAAATCCCCCCCTCCGCGGATCGCTCCCTCCGCCGTCTCGAAATTTCCACGGGAGAGTTCGTTCGCGAGGAGAGAGCTCTCTCGCAGCGAATAATGATCCTCGGGGCTGTAGATCCGGGCGGCTAATGCCTGCAGGATATTTGTTCGGCCCTCTCAATCGTCCGCGCGCAAAAATATCTCGTGAAATATTTTTCACCTCGAAGGGTAACGGCGAGACGGGAGTGGAATACAAAATTCCGCACGCTTATGGATTCCGACCAGATGATGAGTCAATAAATAAATACACTTGCCAAGGCCGCGAGAAATTAAATATAAATTAGCGTCTAAAGTTAATTTTTATTTTTATTTATTTTTTAATAATAATAATTATTATTTTTTATGCAAAAAAAATGTACTGATTACGGCGGTCACGCGAGCTTGTATCGTGTCGTACACTCGATGCGCATGCAGTATAGACGAGGAGGAGGATGAGGGAGCGCAGCACGTACGCGTGCTCCAAATGTTCCGAGCCGGCGTATGTATAGACACAGACACCGCGCAACCTGGCCCGGTAGAGTATGCAGTTGTCGTTGCAGCTGGCTAAGAGTAGCCGTGTGTTCTCTCGCACGCATAGCGCCGGTGAGCCTCCGCAAGCGCAATAACATAATGGCACAGGAAGAGAATGCGTTTGACTCGCGATCCGACACGCCTCAGGAATTCGAAGAGCTTGGGCTCTCTCGCTCTATATATATATATGTATGTATGTATGTTTGGATATATATATATATATATACGTCGTGGCGTGTACGCGAGACGCCCCAAACATCCCCAGCATTCGCTCCATACTTCTCTTGTTGAAAGTACAAACCCTCATGACTATCTCCCTTTTCCCTCCGCCTCTTCGCCCATTCGTTGTTTATCGTCTTGACTTGATTTTACGCAGCCGAGCAGATTCAGTACGGACCGGTCGCACTTCCAGCGGCAAAGATTTTTTTTTTAGGCGAATGAGAGAAAGAACGAAAAGATCGTCGGGGAGAATTTGGTGTGCAGAGAATTGCGTAATTTGGAGCATAGAAAATACTGCAGTTCGGATGAGATGTAAACAAAAAACAATATCGAAGTATGGACGAAAGATGTAGAAAAGAATGAAAAACGAATCCTTTTCGCTTCTGTAGAAAATCATTCCTATCTCTCTTTTCCCTCCGATTCTTTGCCCACCCGTTGTTTATCGTCCCGGTTTGATTTCAGGCAGCCGAGAAGATTCAGTACAAACAATCGGACGCACTTCCAGCGGCAAAGATTTTTCTTTTCAAGAAGAAACGAATGAGAAGATGAAACACCGAAAAGATCATCGGGAGAGAATTTGGAATGCAGAGAATTGCATAGAAAATACTGCAGTTTGGATAAGATATAAAAAAAAAATAATATCGAAGGATGGAATAATATTGAAGATGTTAGAATAACCTAAAATCTCATTGTTTTCACTTCGGCAGGAAATCATCGTCATCTCCCGTTTCCCTCCTCTTCGCGCGACGCGTTGTTTATCATCCCGGTTTGATTTTACGCAGCCGAAAACTTTCGGTACGAACATCCGATCGCACTTCCACAGCAGAACATATTTTTTTGATACGAAGAAGCGAATGAGAAGACAAAACTCCGAAAATATCCTCCGAAGACGATTTCTCGTGCAGAAAAAATTGCACAATTCGGAGGACAGCGAAAACTGCAGTTCGGTTGAGAAATAAAAAAAAATACCAAAGTATGGACGAAAGATGCACAAAAAATCTCATCCATTTCGCTTCTGCAGAAAATCCTGCCGTCCGAGATAACAACAAAAAGAAAAGTGCATATCGAAGGACGCAGGGGAAGAGCAAATAAAAAAAAAATTGTTCCGATACGAATGTGGCAACAGTAGCGAACACGCCATGTGCGCATAGTCATTTCGCCGGAGCTCGTCGTCGTCGCGGTGCCAGAGGAGACGCGCCGGTGGATAGACGTTGATTTAGGTGGCTGCGATTTCCTTCTCGGCTACCTGTCGGCTGCTGTGTTGCCCCGGCAGATAGCCTGCGCTATTGGGACCGTGCGACGAGGAGAGTCCGGCCGGGAGGGTGAAACGAGGAGCGAGGAGGAGACGAAGGATAGAGAGCGCGGACGGGGGAGCTGGACGGGGCCTCGTAACGTTGTAACTGGTGTAGGAGAAGGCCCGAGCGCCACAGAAGTCGCCACTAATGACACGAAGAGGAATGCTGTCCTGCGACGCGCGCTACTGCCATCGAGAGGCAGGAGCTCCCTCGTCGTCCTCGTCGTCTCGGTCTCGGTGTTCTCCACTGCAGCGAAACGCGGCGGCTTCGCCACCTCCGACTGGAGAACATTGCTGAAGCCGGTAGCACTCGGGCATAGGCAGTAGCCATTTGTAATTTAACGTAGAAAAAGTTTATAAAAAGTGTCGAATCAAAGTGTGATGATGGGGAGAGAAATTCTCTCCGAAGGCGAGAGAGAGAGACCTGAGAGCCGCGGGTGCAAAGACGCAGCGGGCGCACCGACGGAGCGCAACTCCAATGGCGCAATTAGCGACACACGTACACGTCGCCGCACGGCTCTTGGAGTCGTCTCGTTTCTGCTCCCTCTTCCCTCCCTCCGGGCGGAACTATAATTAAAATTGTCCGACGCGCCGGACCAACAACGCCGGCACCTACTTTCTTTTTCCACTGGAATCTCCGCATGCACTCTCTATTATCCCTCCCGGGGGATTCCCCCCTTTCTCGCACGGCGCACGTACGGCAGATTGGATAATACCCCGCATAGTTGACGCCTCTCGTTTAATGACATTGTAAAAAGGCTCGGGTAAAGTAATCACGGTACTCCGGCTTTATTCAATATTCAACGGTAATCTGCCTCCGACCGCTTGAGGAGGTTTTGAGTATAGTTGTGCGCTCCGTTTTTGATCGGGCATTTTTTGTTCTTTTTTTTTTAGATTGGCCGTCGCGCTTGAAGAGCCAAGTGTCCCAAAACATTGACTCGACCACTGATCGACCGTATACTTCGCTCGCTATACGAGATCGGGTCGTAACTTCTTTTGCTCGATGTCGAGCGAAACATTCACGGTAAAAAAAAATTGGAAATGTAATGCACCGGACTGAAAGGTTTTATGCGATACATTTTTATATTATATTTAATGTGCAATTGTGATGAAAAATTAATAGACTTTTTCATTGAAATTAAAGTAAATAATTTTAAACAAAATATTTACAATGTTTCTAATACATTAAACATTAATTTTTCTTCACAATTGTAGAGGGAATTTAATATAGTAGTTTTCGGATAAGAACTTTCACTCCGCTACATTAAATTTCATACGAATTTTGTTTACAGTGAGTCAAATTAGTTATTTTTTCCTAGATAACAAAAAAAAAATCCGCCACAATTGTATCGAACAAGAGTCGAAGGATGCGGAAAACGAGTTACGAGAGATCCTGCATCGGCCGACGGACAAAAGGTTTAATCCCATGCCCTTCTAAAAAAGTCTGGTAATCTTCGCGCGAGAGTTCCCTTCATGCCACGAGATCTTCCCGAGCGGGCGCACCTGGACCGCGTTAATTACTCCCCTGCCTCGGCACGCCCTACAAGACCCGCTTTGCTCTACCGTTTTTATTTAATTTTTTTATTATTTCTTCTTTTTTGTTTCTGCTCTCTTGACTTCCCTTTTTGTCGGCCGCTCTCCCGAGCCCGGCTTCCCTCGGCGTCGACGGCGACCCGCAGGAAAGAAACGGCCGGAAGAAGAGGTGAGACAGCGAGTCGAGAGATGAACGCAGGCAAAAAGTTCGCCTCGGCCGAGGCGGTTGCGGCGAAGAAATGAGAATGGGGGAAAAGGTGTGAGCACGAGAAGGACCGAGGCAGAGCAACAAGTGTCCCCCGTCGCGAGCCGAGCAGAAGCATTCCTAATTATCCCCCCAACCCTTTTAGCGCCTCGGCTCGTCTCTCTCCTCTCATCTCCGTCGTTCCTCCGCGTAATAGGTGCGTACCCAGAAGCAGCGGCGGCGGCCGCAGCATCAGCTCGCCGGAGACGCGAGATCTCGGTGAACAGCTTGGCACTGCCAACCCCCCTGAAGCGAAACGGGACAAAAAGCCTCCTGATTGCATTTTCGTATAGTAATTCTCCATCGTCGCTCTCCCGAGAGCGCGGGCACTCGGCAAGACGCAATCAGGGCTCGGGAGTAAATTAAATCGATTTCGCCGATGCACTTCGGATAATTGGTCGTTATATTAGCGCGGCTGTACACGCGCTACGCACACAACCGGTGCGTGTAACAATATATTTCTTGAGATGTTGTTTTTGGTTTTTTTTTTCTTCTTTTTTCTTTGGCTCTTCTGTCTCTCCCGCGTTCTCTTAATTGGATAATTATTTCGACCCTCGTCATCTCTCGGAGGCTCGAACGAATCGCTGATCCTCGTACGTGTCATACCCGAAGCGATCGCGAAAATTCGCTGAACCTTCTTTGTATCAATTAAATTGTTATTGGAATAGAAACAAAAAAACATAATTATTATTCTGCATTTTTTTTTTCTATTTTCGGAACGGTCAGTGGTACACCGTGGACAAGAGCAGGATCCGGGAGGACATACTCAACCTGTGGGTCCCACTCGGTGCGGGAAGCCGTCACGATCAGCCGGACAAAACCGCGGAAAATTTTCTCGCCAGATCGGTCGAGAGATCGGACTCTCTGCCGCTCCAGGCTTGGCACTCCCTCGCACGCTCGGCCCTGTCTTGGTTCGTCAGTCAAACTTCCATCAATGGGTGAGTTCTCGAACACAACACTGCTATAATCTTTTTTCTTGCAACTTTCCATCTAATGAAACAAAAAAAAAATGTCTACATAGCGCATGTCTCCGAAGATAATCTCTATAAGCCTTTTTCTATCTCCAATCTCCGAAAGATAAAAATATATAAATATGGAACAATTAACAATTGTATATAAAAAGTGTTTCGATCGCAACTTTCCATCTAAAGAAAAGAAAATAGACGTCTGCAAAGCGCGTGTCTCCCAATACAATATCTCTATGAGACCGTTTTTACTTCCAATCTCCGCCAGAAAAAAGATATATTTTACCGATTAATGGTACATAAAAAGTGTTTCGATAAAAGTCCAGTAGATCGAGGTTGTCGGAGCTTCATCCTCGTCCGTTGGATATCACCTCGGCGCGCCTCGCAGAAACCTCCCCGGAGACCGGGAGGAGGCGAGGAGCGCGCCGGTCGAGGCACAAGATCGTTTGCGAGGTGATGAAAGGGGGCCTTCCCTTCTCGCCGGTTAATTAATAACCACGCGAGATACGATCTCCGCCTATCTCTCGAAGCTTCTCTCTGTCCGGCGCTCTCCTGCGCGTATGCCGCTGCTGTGTATGTGTTGTACGTACTCAGCGGCCTCTTCCCGACAACGAACGGCAGCAGCAAACCCTGTGGCAAGAGAAACCGAGGATGCTGCTGCCGCGGCTGCCAGAGGCAGCTTCCTTCTCACTCGGAACCCGCGAAGCTCATCTCCAACGGGCGACGCTAGTGCACATATAAAAAAACATATCCTACATATATATATATATATATATATAACGAATATACTATAAGGGGAAAGACTACTGGCCAGCAGCCATGCGGTTATTGATGGTCGGCGTTGTTTGCCCCGAGTTCTCGTCCCGTGCCCTTTTTACCCCCCACAAGAGAAACCCTTTTCATTTTTTTTTTATTTCGTATTATTTTATTATTTTTGGTATCGCCGTCGCGGAGCCGTTTATTAAAATTCAAGTTGGGTGATTAACCTCGGAGGCTCGTGGACCGGGAGGAACGATTCGCCGACGGAATATCGAATGGGGAATTAAATAGGACGAGTCGCCGGTGTTGATTTTTCACCTCGAGGGAAAATCGTTCGTGGCGAGTTGCGCTTATCGGGGGGAAAAAAAATTATCGGTTGGCTTATGAAGAACGGGTTAAAGGGCGGGGGGTCGAGGGGGGTGTAAAATGGCGCTGGAAATCGAGAGCGGTGATGCCGAAGTGGATGACCAGAGCGCGGCGGACAGACGGAAGCCGGTAGCAAGTTTTTGTAATCGTCGGCGAGGCCGTTGGACAACGAGTGTGGAAGGAAGGGGGGAGCGAATCGGACGCGGGTGTGGGTAAATTCGCGAGGGGGAAGAACGACGAAGGGGGTCCGTGGGGCCCCGTATATGGACGTCCCGCGAGACAGCAAACCAAGTGGGAGGTTCGCGAAGAGTTTGCCCCGGATCCGAGAGAGAAGGGGGCTGTTTAGTTCCGCGCGCCACCTGTTACCTCCCCGTGGGCCCCACCGACCCCCCTTTTCCTCGACGAGACCACGAGAGAGATTCTCGCGCTCTTTATTTTCTCGACTCGAAAGAATTATCGTCCCATCTTCTCTGACCGCGACGTTCGAACAATTCGATCGGATTTTTTTTTCACTTACGTCCGGATGAATCGCAAAAATAGGGCACACAAACAAAATGTTCTCCGTCGAATCAAAAGAGGGATTTAAATTTGATGGAAATTGGGAAACTTTTTTCGTGAGAGATCATAAAAGATTACAAATTTCACCTCGATATTCGGGAATCGACGTTGCAAAAAGCGTACCCACGAATAGGGAAGAAGTAGCGAAATCTTTAGTCTCCCTAGTCGGATCTTCCAGCATCAACCACCGAATGTATAGGATTTTTTCAATTCCGTCCGTAGGAAACCCAAAAATAGGACCACAAAAATGTTCTTCGCCAAAACATTGAACGAGCGATTTAAGTTTGATGGACATTGGGAAATTTTTTTTTTCATGACAAATCATGGAAAACCACAAATTTCACCTCGACATTCGAGGTTCGACGTTGCAAAAAGCGTACCTGCGAATAGGGAAGAAATAGCGAAATCTTCAATCTCACTGGTCGGATCTTCGAGCATCAACCTGCGAATGTATAGCTATACCTACGGATCTTGACTCGTTTTATCTTCTTTTCTCCGGAAACCCCTCTCATTTCTTTCGGCCTTGATCCTGAGGGTGCGAGAAGCTCATCGGGATTGGCTGTCGGATCCCGTGGCCCAGCTCGTTGGTCAGTAATTATCATTAGGGCGTTTGCGCAGCAAAGCTCCAAGGCGCGGCTCCGTAAAGCTTACACATATACCTATATATATAAATATATATATATATATATATATATATATATATATATACACACAGCTACTGCGTACCCTGTACGTGCTGCAGCCGAGCACCAGGGTGTGTTTCCCCCCGATTGGCAACCCTCTCTTTCTCCTCGTAATTACGATCTGTGCGCATGCGCGAGTTCTCACCATTCGTCCACTACATACAACAGCAGCCACCACGGCAAAGACGCTGCGCCACAATCCTGGGAATTCGTCCCAAGAAAAGCTCATTCCATCTATCTTTATATACTATATATATATTTGGCTCGGGGTTTCTCCGGACTCTCCGCAGCAACGACCAGTAATTATAAGGGATGGGCGTTACCCGCTTGCGCGCAAGGGATGCAACCCTCTCCCCCTCCTTTTCCGCCTCGAGTTTGCGCCCTGGGAGCTTTTACTTCGCTAATTACTCATTAAACCCTTGCCTCGTCCGTGCACGCCCTGCGACGCAGAAGGGGTGTCGCCCTTCGTTATACTTTTATCTCTCGCCGCATTATTGTTATTATTGTACCATCCACCTCGGCCAATCGCGGACGGCGATTGAGGGGCTCTTAAGATGGCCATTGAAACGGGCTAATTATATTTTCCTCTGAATAACCATGGACTGAATGCGACTTGGGGCAAAAATTAATATTGTTACTAAAAAAAAAATGATGAAATTGACTGGAAAAAGAAAGATTGCGGGCGCTCGTGGACAAGATATGTTTCGTTATGACGAAGTTTTCGAATCCTATGAAGTATGCCCGAACTTTGAAACGGGATAATTATATTGTAGTCTGAATAACGTCGATCGAACGTGACTCGTACAAAAACATTAACATGTTTACTTAAAAAAGAAAAGTTATAAAATTAACAAGAAAATAAAAATTGCGACCGCTCGTCGACAAGATGTCTTTCGTAACAACGAAGTTTTCAAACCCTGCACAGTGAAATAGGTACCAAGTTTACATACCAAGTTTCTTGTCCACAAACGTCCACAATTATTGGCTATATTAAAATCTTGTCGATTTTACAAAAATGGCTGTTAATTTTACGAATATTTTTTGTAAAATTTGCACAATAATTGCGGAAGTTTGTGGCAAAAAAAATGTTGTGAAATGTACTAATATTTTTTACTGTCTGCGAAGATAAGCCCGAACTTCATTGCCTCCTCGCGCTATACCCACGACGGAAAATACACACATCGTGATGCGGAGTAATGGAAGAAAATAGTGGGAACGAAGGTGGCGCGAGGTCGCCTCGCGTTTCCATCACTCGTCTTCTTCGTTACCTGGTGATCTGTCGTTCGCGCACACATCAGCGCGTCTGCCCCCTTCCATCTTCCCTTCCTCGACGTACTTGTATAAACCCCTTTTATACAGTGTAACTCGCGCGTTGATGCTGCCTCTCTCTCTCGGGAGAAAGAGAGAGAGAGAGAGAGAGTCAAGGGAGAAAGAGAAGAATAAAGAGAGCCGATAGGTGATGCGATGTGTGATCACGTTTGGTCCGTGCGCTCCGCGTCCACATACCGATGTAGGCGCGCACGAGACAAACTGCGCCGGCATCGACTCGCTCGGGAAGGGATAGAGAGGAGCGCGCGAGGGTAGAGAATAAGAATAAGTAGAAAGATTCGAAGGAGGAGCGGAATCAGAAGAAGAGCGAACCGGAGCCAGTACGAAACTTCCAAAGATCCGAGCGCGACGGAGAAAGAGAAATAAAAGTTGTAAAAACAAAAAAAAAAAAAGAAAGAAAGAAAAACAGAAACGAAGCAACGAGAAGGAATGAGAAAGAGATAACTGTATAGAAAGAAAACGCTGCAACTGTCGAGTAGTCCGAGTGAGCGAGAAACATACCCACATACTATACACATATAGAGTATATATATATACATATATATATATATATATATCCATACATACATAAAACGAGACTCGTCCGAAGAGGGAAGCAGAAGAGGGGATCGCGGCGGCGAGAGAATGCGAAAGACTCTCATAACGATCCCGTTTAAGAATCTCTTCCCCCTCTCGTCTCCCTACCACCTTAAGGCACCCTCGACGAGGCACAGCCTCCCTCGCGCCTCCCGACCGAGCGAAATAACAGGCTCCCCACCCGAGCGTCACCTCTCTTTGCTCTCTCCTCTTCTTCATCTTCCTCTTCCTCCTCCGCTTCCTCTTCGTCTTCATTCCTCTCATCGTTCTCCTCTTCGTGCCTCCCGCCGGCGTCCCGTCTCCGCTTTACCGACCACCCACCAGTGCCTTCTATCGGCGCTGCGCGTCCCCGTCGCGACTCCCACCAATTCCCGACCGCCCGCGCGACAGCATTTGCAAACTCGCGGTGTATAATTGTCCGCCCGAGTCGTGGCCCCGCGAGCTTAAGCTTCTCCATCGTGCCCCCTCCCCTCAAATTCGCCTCTCCCTCCCCTACCGGCGGGCTTTACACGAGGCGTGTCCTTTATCCCACCAGAAAGCGCTCTCGCTCACCGGTGGTCCATAAGCAACGCCCAGCATCAGCATCTCTTCCTCGGCCTCAGTCCGAGTCTCTCGTTTCACTTCGCCTCGCTCATCCACCGTCTCTCTCTCTCTCCCCGATTCTTCGGCCACTTCTCCCACTTTCCCTTGTATGCTCGTACGAACCGATCCACTTAACCCCCGCCGTCTCCGCGGTCGTTCTCTCTCGCGTCATCGTCATCTTCCCTCTCGTCGCCCCGGCTGCCCACCTCGAGGAGCTTCCCCTCTTCTCCTCGAGCTCTCCCTTGGCTTCGCATCCCCCCCCGTTGAGGATTCCCGACTGCCGCTTCTCTTCGCTGCTTCCCGATGAAACTGCGCGGGGGAGCCGAGGAAACGGCGGCTAACGAGACGACCCCGCCGCCCGGTAGGGAGAATGCTAAACACACCCCATCTCTCCCTTTCTTCCTTGTCATCCGTGCATGTACTTTTTACTTCTTTCCTTACCTTCCTTCCATCGTGGACAACCCCCTGCGACTCCCACATATCCCACTATCGTCTCGGCTTCTTTATTTTCCTCGGACCTCCTCCTTCTTGTTCCTCTTCTTCTTGTTATTACGTACCCCCCACCCCTTCCCCCTCCTCCCCCCCCCTCCGCGCCACCCTCTCTCGTCGTCGCGTGAAATAAGTTAGCCTCGTTCCTCGAGCGCGCCTCGCCCTCTCGCCGAAGGGTGAAGGCGACCTCTTACATTGTCGCTTCGGGGACTCCGACTTTGTACACTTTCGCCTCCCGTCCGTGTGAAATAGAATGAGGAAAGTTACGCGTGTGCGCTCGATGGAGCGCGGATTGAAGTTCAGGCGGCCTGCAGGACGCGAGGGGGCGAAAGGAGATTTTCTTTTTATTCGAAACGAAAGAGATTACGGCCCTTGTTCCACCGACGTTATCGCCTCCCCTCTTATTTCCCTACTTCGAGTTGATGGGCTCCCTTTCAAGATTTTACGTAAGGTTTAATGTCACCGTGGACTCTCCCTGATTATTCCGCTCCCGAAGCCTCCGGTTTTTTTTTTTTTTTTTTTTTTTTTTTTCCGGATCAATTTTCCGTTTTTTTTTGTGTGTGTCTTTCACGCCCGGACCGCGAGCGTCCTAAGCGAAGATTCCTCGGATAGGGGCAGCCTGTGCTTCGCGCACAATGAGCATCGCGCCGGTGCTTATCAGCGCGTATATAATCACGCTGCTTCTCCACACACACGTGTGTGTGTGTACGAGTTTTGCTCACGGTGAAGCGGACCGTCCGGCTATAATCCGAGCTTGGGCAGGCCGCGGCGCCGATCGCGACGGAGACGTCGACTTCACCGTGCAAACAGCACTCGACAACGTACAGTGTCTACTCGTACGGAGTCGCTCGAATCTCTCGGCGAGATCCCGACCGGCGTCCCAGGTATCAACACGGCCACGCTCTCGTAACACGGACATTTGCAAACAATAGAGCTCCGTTCGAGGCAGCCGCCGTGTTGTGCGCATCCTCCCCCCCCCCCCCCCCCCCTTGGAATTCCTCTTTAGATGGCGATACCGTGATATCAGCTCGCATCCGATTAACATATTATTGCTATTATTAGGTAAACGATTCTCTCCGCGCTCTTTAGCACTTACACGCCGAGAACCGAGAGGCGAAATGGCGAGTCTGTGTACAAAAAAAAAATATATATATATATATAATAAAAATAGAAAAAAAATTAGAAACACCGAGAATACAAAAGAGGGAAGAATCTCGCCCCCGCGCCTGCGGCGCTACTTTACGAGCTCCGACCGTCCGCGTAGAGGAGAGAAAGAGATCGCGCCTCGGGCTCTCTCCCGCGCGATAAACGCCAGCCAGTAGAAGTCCGAGGCGAAAAAAAAAGAAAAATACTGAAATCTCGACTGCACAGGGCAGAACGGTTGCGCCGAGCGGAGAGCGGCGGTGTGCGTGGGTGGCGGATGAGAATAGTGAATGATCGTAAACGCGCTTGCGGAGAGATTCGCGACGATAAGTATCGATTCGCGTGTATTATACTGTATTATAGTTTGTACGGCATATGCGCGTTACCGTAGGCAGATAGCGTCGTCGAGGTATAAGGTATAAGGTGGCGCGGAGTGCGCATGCGCGGCGGAGCTCCTCTCGCTTTCCTGACTCCGCTTTGCGGCGTCCTCCTCGACGTGATCCTCGCGGTCGGCTGTAGGAACTTCTGCGGAGTGTATACGCGAGGATATCCTATTACAGAAGCTGCCCGGACACTTCGTTATGCGAAAGAGCGGGAGAAACCCCCCTGGCGCAGCACGCGTTAACAATGATACTCTGTCTCGGACGCGGCGGTTTGGTGTCGGTGGATGCTGCGGGGCTTCCGCGGATCCGAGAAAGGAGAGAAAAAGGAAGTTCATTGTTGTCCGGTAGCCCGGACGGAGAAACGCCCGGGGGGAAATCGCGGGAGAGGAGAGAAGCGAACGAGAGAAGAGGGCCGAAAGAGGACCAAGTAGAACGTGAGCGTAACAATCCAGACAGCGTGCCGCCTCGCGTAGAAAACGGCCGGTAGAGGAAACGTAGTTGGCTTTCGAGTAGTTAACGCACATGCGCTATTCGTCGGGAGTCCGCAGTAGTACGAACGTACGCGCCGGCGGACAGAAGTTAAAGCTTCGGTAACTCGATTGCGGTTGTAGAATTGAGAAAATTTAACTATAATAACAGCATGAGACCTCTTCGCCTACTTTCGGCTGTTGAAACCTTTTTTTTGTATTTCGTTTCGCTAATAGATAAGAAATGGTACATTACGATACTAGTGCGAAAAAACTCTTTCGGACGAGCGCGAGTTTGCAGCACGAGCCGAAGGCGAGTGTTGCAATCACACGAGTTCTGAAAACGCTTTTTGCACGGGTGTCATACAAAATTTTATTTCACGAGATATAAAAATGCGGGTTTTCGGACGCAAAGCGTGCGCAAAACCCCCATTTTCTCACCGAGTGATATAAAGATTTTTGTATAACATGCTCATCGCTTCTTCTAGCGCCGTTGAATTTGTTTCATTCGTTTATTTTTATTTATTATTCTTTACCAAAATTAAAAATAAAACAACAGCCTGAGGTCTCTCACCGTACTGTTGGATGTTGAAACTTCTTTTATTTCGTATCGCCAATAGATAAGGAAATATTTTTGTATTTAAAAAAGCATCGTTTATTCTAGCGCTGTTGAATTTGTTTCATACTTTATTTTAATTTATTATTCCTTACGAAAAAATTAATTTCATAACAGCATGAGGCTTCTTACCTTACGTTCGGCTATTGAAACTTATTTCTCATATCACCGATACACAAGAAAAGAATTCGCAAAACAGTCATTCTTTCTGCTAGCGCATTTGAATGTATTTCATACTTTATTTTGCCTTACTATTCTTTACGAAAAAATAAATCAATAAAAAACAGCATAAGGCCTCTTACTTTCGTTTGTTGAATCGTTTTTCCATTTCGTATCGTCAATAGGTAAGAAAATAATACGTATAACAAACTCGCCGATTCTGATTGCGCTGGTGAAACTATTTAATACTTTACTTTCATTTATTATTCTCTATATACGATTTTAAACCTTTTACAAAACTTTTTGTTATATCTCTTGCACTTCGTTTGGATTGATTGCATCGATGCCCACCTAATCCCATATACGGTAGATATTTCATTATTATTATTTTTTTTTTGCTGGTCGGCTTATCTAACGAGCTGCCTTAAGGTGATGAAAAAAAGGGGCCCGTTGTATACACAAGGGGGGGAAAGATCGAAGCGGCAAGATCATCGGTGCTCTCGACTCGGAGGGTCCTCGATCCTTCGCTCTCTCTTTCTCTCGATCTTTCTTCGCAGACCGCGTGCCGCCAGGGCGAGCAGGGCAGCGAGGAGCAGAACAGCCTCCAAATTAAAGACGAACGCGCGCGCGGGGAAGTCCCTGACAATAAAACCAATAAAAAGTGTCGATCGAAGGGGGAGACGGGGGGGGGGGGTTGAGTTTCGCCGCGCCGCGAAGAGACCAGGTGAGGCGAGGAGCGTTTGGGCAAGAGGAGCGGGAATGAAAATAAGGATCCACGGAATGGAAAATAAAACGAATCCTCATTCGCCGTCGAGGGGGTGAAGAGAGAAAAGAAACGAGAGGGAGAAAGAGGGAGAAAGGCATCGAACAATGCTCGCGCGATCTCCTTTGCTTACTTTATTTATTTATTTTATAAAAATAAAAAAAATATTTATTTATATATATATATATATATATATATTTTCATATACCGTCGAGCCTCGCGATACTCCTCTCGCTCCGCTTCCTTCGTCACAGAAACCTCCCCCCCTTCTCCGCTCATTCCATCTACGCTTCGCTCTCCTCTCCTCGCTTCGCTTCTCGTCGTCTTATTTTTATTTATTATTCAATGGGGTAAGGAGCCGGGGAGGTGCTCCTTAATTGATGGCACCGGCCAGCCCGCGACGCATCCTTCGGGCCCCGGCGAGGAGGCGAAGGGGTTGAAACGCGCTCGTCTCTGTTCGACTCCCGTTCCGTTCCACACAAAAGAGCTCCACATTTCGCAGCGGACCCACTCCGCGGGCCTTATTTATATAGCGAAACGTTCTCTAACTGAATTCACGATCAAAATCCCGCGTTCCACGGCATTGATGGATCGCCGCTGCGCGATCTTGGTAACGCCGCGCGGTCCTCGCCTTATGCAATTTTTCTCTCCTCCTCACCCCATCCGAGTCCTCTCCGCTCGACCCTCGAGTATTTTCGAGCGATGCATCGGGCCGACCTTTTTATTTTTATATTATTTTTATTCATCTTTTTTATTTTTTTATATTTATTTTCAAGTCGATCCCGAGACGAAAGGCCGATCGAATCTCCGCCTTAAGACGAGAACCAGCAGCGCTAAAACCGATTGTCTCTCGATTTAATTTTCAGCCTACTGGGAAGAGGATCGATGCACGTGTTCTCGGCCGAACAGTTTCAGAAGCTCATGGACGCGAGCCGATTCGCCGGTCCGTGGCACTCGGTGGTGGATTTGGGGGCCGGAGACGGAGCCACAACCGCCCACATAGCTCATCTCTTCGACAGGGTTTACGCTACCGATATATCGACGCCCATGAGATGGGCACTGTCCAAACGGAAATTTACGTAAGTTTGTAAAAAAAAAGAATTAAAAATACAAATAAATATAAACATTGTTTGGACAAAATTAAGGGTTGAAAGATTCTGTGCACAGAGAGTGACCATCGTTGCCCCCTATTATTTTTTTCATCGCGACTCTTCTTTTACGCCTAGCTCTATATCAACGCCTATGAGATGGCCTTTGTACAATCGGAAGTTTACGTTAGTTTGCAAAAAAAAATGTTTCTGTAAAATTTAAGTGAAGTGAAAGTCTCGTGACCGAGCCAGAAGTGTGAGAGAGATAGCTGTATTTGTGTTACGGTCGTGCGAGAGAGAACGAAAGAGAAGGTGTTTCACTTCACCTTAAGGGTTGAAAAATTGAATGAAACAGAGAGCGACCATCGTTGCCGCCGATTTTTTTTATTTCATCGCCACTTATTTAATGCTACCCATATATCGACGCCTATTAGATAAGCTTTGTCCAATCGGAAGTTTACGGAAGTTTGTAAAAAAAAATTATTTCTACAAAATAAAGGATTGAAAAATTGTATGGCACCGAGACCGACTCTCGTTGCTACCTTTTTTTTTTCTTTTTCATCGCCATTCTCCACCGAGGTACGAAGGAATCGGTAGCTCTGAAACTCAATCGAAGCCTGGTATCTACTGGCTTCGACGAAGTTAACGAAAAGTCCACCACCCCCAATCACTCAGCGCAAGCCATAACTAGTGCACACAGCAGTTTCTATAGACTGCGAACCATCGACGCGAGCCCTCTCGTGTAACGACTTTACTGCAAGCTCGATTGATTGGAGTTGAAGTTTACGATGCTTTTATACCGTAGAGTCACTTTTTATTATATTACCGCTTTTCCCTCGGCATTGCGCGTGAAATTGCTGTAGTATCGTAATACCGCTCTATTATAGTGAATGTCAAATCTATGATTTTACTTTTATTTTTATTTAATCGTAATTTTAATTTCAATGGTAGTTTAAATTTTATTTTTACTTTTATTTTTCAGGGTCCTTGACATCAATAAATGGCACAAGGAAGCTGGTCCCTTCAATGTCGTTCTGTGTCTCAATCTTTTGGATCGTTGCGATCGTCCGGACACGCTCTTGCGACAACTCAGGACAACCCTCGCTCCCGGCGGTCGTCTGGTAGTCGCGCTCGTGCTTCCATTCAGTCCATACGTCGAAGTCGGCCAACGAGGCGATCACAAGCCCTCGGAATATCTGCCGATAAAGGGCAACGGTCTCGAAGGTCAGATAGCCGGTTTGGTCGACAGAGTGTTCGGCCCGGTAGGCCTGAAATGTCTCGCTTGGAGCAAACTTCCATACCTCTGCGAGGGTGATCTCGGACAGGCTTATTATTTTCTCGACGACGTGGTTTTTGTTCTCGAGGCGCAACAGGTAATGCAGATTTTCTTCTTTTTTTCATGCCGGACGTAACAACTCTTACGGTGAAAATTGATTTGCAGGAGGAACCGTACAACAGCACTTGCGACAGAGACGAGCCGAAAAATCGCTCGGCGAGATACAACGTCGTTTGAATGGAAGAAGAAGAATCATGGGGAAGCAAGAAAAATGTTTTTCTGATCGATAAAGTCCAGGCGAGTTTCACACTTGTAAAAACTTTTAATAATCGTTACGTTGAATTAATTGTGCAGGAATACAGGAGAGTAATACTGGCAAGCGACGTCAAGTTTTAGCAGTGCAGACACAGTAGTAGCGTTTTGGTGTACAATTATCTTTTTTTTTTCACAATCGTATTTTTTGGACTGGAATCTTGTAACGGAGTCCAATTATTGTCGTTGTCGGGCTATCCAGAGTCGTATTTTTTGTATACTTTTTTTTGTTCTTTTCGTTGACTACGACTCTACGATAACGGGACAAACCATTGTACGCTTTGAGTTTATTCGATACATATGATTATTAGGATGATGAGTTTCCATCGAGAGCTTATGATGATTGATACACACTTAAGTGTACGATAACAGGTAATAATTATAGATACGACGAAATTATAAATCGATGTCATTTCTTTTCTTCTTTTATCATTCTGTTATCCGACGATAAATATTGCAGCAGCTCGCGGTTATCGCGGAAGAGAGCGCGATATACACAACAAATATATTATAAAAAATCGAACAGCGGGTTCGCCGCATAACGCAACAAATAAATAAATGTATGATTATATACATAAAAATTTCTCTTTTTGTGAGTTTTTCAACCAACTTCCACAATCACTCGTTCGAACATTCGCTATTTTATAGCCGAAAAAACGCATTTTTTTATGATACAAAGAAAACGATAAACATACATTCAAATGCTGCCATTGTAGTTCGACGATAAATATATTACGATAAGTCGAGGGGATAAAAGTCAATTCGAATTAAGCTTTACCGCACAACAGTTATTGCACAAGACGGAAGGACATTCGTTAATTCATTGACTTTTATCCGAATGACCGGCGATGATTGATATATAACCCGCCCGTGGAGCTTATTCCTTCAATTTCGTTATTTTCATTTTTCTTAATTTTTTTTTGTTTTTTTTTTCAATCACAGTCGCGTTAAACATTAAATATCAAATACGAGCGTCATAACAGAAAATATACATATCAATATATTGATCACAATAAATAAACAATCATAAATTTCATTGACCAAGACTAGAAAATTCTTCATCGTTTTCCTATTTTTGTTTTAGTTTCTTTTTGTTCGTTCATCACTCATTTAAAAACACCAGATACATACCGAGATTCATTGATATTTCATTTTTCTTTTTCATCGTTTAAAAAATATATATTTTTTTGTTTCCTTTCGTTTTAATACTGCGTGTAAAAATTCCTCAGTACATTGCCAATAGGTGGACGTCAATCAAAGATCGCGAACGCTCTAATAAGCACCACCGGCTGGTTATGCGTATTTCGCATAGGAATCATTTCCCCCTAGACGTAGAGAAACCAGAGCTTAAAGTTTATAATCACGACTTGTGTTTGTGTATGTGTGTTTGTGTATGATTGTGTGTGTGTCTCTGTGTGTATATTTTTTTATCGGACCTAGATATTATAATTTTATCTCGTTTTTGTTTTTCTCGTTTTCTTTTTTTTTACTACCCACGTTTATCACAGTCCACGCATGACTCAGTTTTGCCTCCCACAACGTCCAAAGTCCTAAACGCCAACACTTTTTTTTAAATTTTTTGAGCAAACAGTCGGGTCCTCTCGACCTAATTCCTAATCCATTCATCCAAATAATGACTTTACTTCTGACTAGAACACTGTGTTGCACGGTAAATTTTACGATGATTATACCACGAGCGCTCAGTCCAGCTTACGCTGCTCGCACATGTCCTCCAAACCACCGGCTTTTCTGTATCGGAAAACGTATCGTTAGCAGCGCGGTCTCTCGTTAATTCACCACAAACTCCAATGAACAGATTGACTCGCAGTTACAATTTATGATTTTTTTTTCCGTGTAGAATTAAAGAATCACAAAACTGCGATATACTTACAGAGTAGGTAGATACGCCGCGGTGTTGTGGTCTAATCTGTGTTTGTCTTCGTTCTTCCAGCTTGAGACCGGGATATGAGGCGGTGGAAGAAAACTCCTCAAGGACTGCACGAGCTGTATCGTATCGACCAGAGCTGAGACAGACAATAAACGGCTCTATAACGACTACGCCAGAGCGCAACAGACATGAATCGTCCAACTGCGTGTTGCTCTACCGGACGTTGCATTTAACGCTGTTTTCCTCTTTTCAATCTATCGTATTCCCGATGCAATTCGACTGATTTGAAATGTGGCGATAAATAATAACTCCAATACCGGTGAATCAATTTGTCCAATCGTAATTTAACCGACACGTTGTTGTTCACTATGTTGCAATTAATTTTTATACGATATCGATCCGTTAAATAAATGTGAATTAAAGTTTTTGTTTTTATTTTATAACTTACTTTTTTGTAGTGTCTCGGATTGCTTCCCATAGGGTTTGCACATTGCGGGCCGAACGCAAGTCTTTATCCTCGCCATGTTCTTCATTACCTCGGCGAACGCGCGAACCACCTTCTCCTGCCCTCCTGAAAATAGAATAATGGTTCGCGATCTATTAAAATGTTAACCAAAGGCGATTCAGAATATACGACTGTTAGACCGAATACATGTACGACTGTTAGGTCGAAGTTGGAATTTCTTTGTTTCAATTGTTTATAGCGTTACTGAAAGAATAAATGAGATATGAAAATCGAACAAAATTGTATCTTTACTCTTCCATCGACCACAATGATAATAAGCAGATCGAAAATCAGTTCTCAGAATAACTTTATACCGTTTAGAATTTGCCAAACAAAAATCTACTTAATGATAAAGTATAAGACCACGGAAATATGTAACTTCGGGTCTGGATATTTCATTTTTCGACCGGAAGTGACGTCATACAGAAAATGCGGCACTTCCACCCCGGGAAAGTAATTTTACTACCGAAAGTAACGTCACACCAGAAGTGCGTCACTTCCGGGTTAAAAACCTAATTTTTTAAAGCGGTAGTGGCGTGCTGACTTGAGATTGGCAATTATGTACCTTCGGTATTCGAGCCCGTCGAACGCGACGATTTTTCGTTGTCCACTGTCCATGCACCGTTGTGCAGAGCCAGCAGATCTTTGTTGGCGTTTCCGAGACTCTGAAGATTGCCCAGTCCGAGACCGCTCAGTCCTTCGAGATTGTCGATGTTCGAGCGCAAAAAATCCGTCAACTTATGATCGTTCATTGGTATCGGTGATACGAGAGATTCGTAGTGTTGCTTGACGCTCGGTTTCTTCTCCTGTGTGCTAGGCCGATGTGGAATATTCAACGAGGGACGGCTAGGCGGACGTTGCTGAAGATTTATCTGATTACCACCGGCACGCATGTTGTTCATGTCGTTCGACGGCGCTCCCATGTGGGTGTTCGGTGCGGGGCCGCTCAGAACCGCTTGAAAGTCTTGATTGTGCTGAAAACTCGAGCGCAGCAACGAAGCTGCCGCTTCGTTGTCCTGAATGTAAGTCGGCCCCATGTGTCCCATCTTCTGCGTGAGTTCCAGTTGATTCTTATAGTAACGGCAAGCGGGATTCGGACAATTCTGCACGACCTCGACGATGAATTCCTTCTCCATTCCGAAACACTCTCGTCCGATCGTGTAAGAATCCATGACCGCCCGAATCGTACCCTCAAGTCCTAAGTGCATGCCGTGCATACCGGGAGCTCCCATGTGTTTCAGCATAACGGCGTTCGCGAAGTGTTCGTACGGAAGAATTATCTTGCCGTTCTCGCGAAGGACCAATCTTCCCTCGGCGTCCAGAGCCACCCTCGATGCCATCATTCTGCAACGAGTAAAACGAATAATTTTAATCTGGAACCTAATTAACACCGCCCGTGCCGGATGCGGCGCACCCGACGACTTCGTTGTTATATTACTTTGCCAACATTTTTTTTTTTTTTTGTTTAATTGCACAAAAAATGGAAGGACCGAATATGAGCGACATGTCTATCGAGGAGGCATGCCGATACAGTAAATGCGTTAAGTAACGTCATAAATACTAATATAGTAAGCATGGATGCAAATTGTGCATATACTGACTGTTAATTTCAACAGTTTGAATACATAATCTCCTGCAGGTTCTGTTACACCCATCTTAGTTTAGTACTTATTATTATTTTATCATTTATTTTTCTGACCTCTACATTAGGATTTAATGTACACTATTTGTAAAAGGAGAAATCTGTCAAATAAAAAAATTATTATTCTTGTTACTGACAAGATATGTTTTAGAAAAGAATAAATTAACAAATACATTTTTTTTAAATATCTTTCTCACTCAGTAGGAACCTACTGAGAAGTATACAGTACTCCGTTATACAGTAGGTATAATGGCTCAAGTACGCTAGTCCCATGTTGGTGTTTCATGGTCAAAATATGTAAACGTCATTGAATAAACACAATAAACCTGTAACCATGAGATTAATTGACCATCAAAACAATATTATATAAAATTATGAAAAAAGGAACCTTTTTGGCTGTATGCCGTAGCACTTGTTGATAAAATTGTAAGTGAACATTAATTGCAAGATTGCCCTGATACATGAGACTTTCATAAATGCTAATGATCGCTGGGTTCTACGTAATGTCGAGAGTACAGAGAAACTCACTGCAAGTAAGCGCCGCTCGGTAGCATAGAAGCCTCTTTCATCTCTGCGAATCGTTGCAGCATCTCCATGTTCGGATTCCATCCCTTGTTCTGCAGATAGAGCTGCAGCAGCACATACATGTTTTCAGTAACATATCCAGCTCCGCTCGCAGAGCCCGGATAACCGGAACCTCCTCCAGGTGAGCCCATCTCTGTTTGCATACCCTTAGCAACTATGTTCTTCATTGTTTCCGCCAGGTCCATACTGCAAAAAAAAAACCCAACAATCAATCACACTGCATCTGGTCGGATAATTCCGGTCGATAATTTCGACGATCGAATACCAAACTAATCAACGACAGAGGCATTTTTTTCGAAGGATAAAATCGGTTTGAGTCACTGCGAGAGGAGAAACAATGTTCGCGAGAAGCGTCGAGAGAATAGCGTTCGGTAATCACCATGTTGTCGATCACGTCGGATCAGCTTATGTCCCAATATGCACGGTGGATCGAGAGAAGTCAATCGTAAAGCCCGGAAGGTATTTGACAAGTGTCAGTGTCATCTCGGCCGATCCGACAGGACATCGGCATAACGTTGAATCCCTTATTGTTTCACCGAACTTTTGTCATTTCTCCCTCTACTCTACAAAAATTTCGTTCTCGGCCATTGTTGTTGTTCGCGCGATGAATGCTCTCTGGCGTTTCGCGAAAAACCTACCATGAGAGAGAGAGCGCCCCTCATTCGCGGGATTCGTTTACGGAAAATAAGCAAAAACAATGATAAGGAAAGAAGAAAAAAAAACACACTTGTGCGAGCCACCGCCCCCTTTAAAAATCATAGCGCGTGAGTGGGAAGGGGCCCGTGGATATTTATTCTTTCACGCTTACCCCAAACCCCGACCGCTTCCCATCCAGACGGGCTCTCGCTTCTCCGACTGTTCACCGGGCGATTCGCCGCTAATCACTTGCGTTCATCCTTCGACGCCGATTAATTGTCGGGCTATTTGCATTTACAAATAACAAATCGGGAGGTAATTATTTCCGCGAAGGATTGTTTAGCGTGGAGGCCGCCAGGGGCGTCGGGAGGCTGCGCGCTTTTCTCGATGTGATCGCACGAAGAACTAGACGCATGCACGGGCAATGATAAATCTGGACAGTGGAAAAAAAATAATCGATAGAACGTTTGTTGAATCGTTCGTGACGTAAATAGCGTTACGAATTATCGATATTCCGGGTCTATACAGCGATTACGAAGATAAAGAATTGCTAGACAATTCGTAAAGGCAGATCCACTATTGGCGGTATTTCTCAACACTTTTTTTTGAATCCGGTGAAACATTCTTCACAACTTCGGCTGCGAGCCGCGCGTGGCGCTCTCTTTTTCCGGTTCCACTTTACGTAGAACACACGAAACGATGAAAGCAAAGGGAGAAGTAAGTTAATTTATCGTATTTTTCGGCTAATTTTTCATACAATATGTGTTTCAAAACACTCGGGCAATGTATCTTTGTTAATTTAACACCGGACACGTATTCCTTGTCAGATTATTCGAGCTTTAACGGCGATGCGAATAGGTTACCGCGACGGCGTGGCACCCGATCCATGTGTGTTTTCTCGTCAACAATCTCTTTCATATTTGACTAATTGTAAATCGTTGTTTTCGATATTATGCTGTCGATAATGATTGCCGGTAAATTTCTTTGTATTATTAAAATAAGCAATGGCTCGAAAAATTGATCATACGCTCAGTACCTTACCTAACCTAGTTCGATCCGTTGACATGAAACTCGCAATAGTTAATTGTATGGCGAGGGTGTAGAAAAGGAGTTCTTGAGGAGTGTGAAAGTGCTGCACGTGCCGAAAGGGAGTGCGGCATTTTGCGGCCAATCACATCATTTTTTTTTTTTTTTTTCTAAAAAATTCATTGAAATCATGCTTTACGTTTTTGGGAAGTGCGGGCGTCTGTGTCTATGATGCAAAAAAGTATCTTTCTGTGATTGCTTCACAGAAATGGAAAGTGGGCTCTTATGTTCATGCGTTAGAAAAATATTTCTCCGAAGCCTGGCGGTTTCGGGTTCCTCAACTAAGATCTTTTCATTCCATTAATTTCCATGTTTTCTGTATCACAGTTGAAGGAGTACGAGGTGATCGGGAGGAAGCTCCCCACCGAGAAGGAGAAGACTACGCCTCTCTACAAAATGAGGATATTTGCTCCTGACGCTATCGTCGCCAAGTCTCGTTTCTGGTACTTCTTGAGACAACTGAGGAAGTTCAAGAAGACTACCGGAGAGATTGTATCTCTTAAACAGGTAATTGTTCACCTAGATTTGTATTGATCATCTTTATTCGGTTCAATAACTCTTCACATTCGCACTATTTCGCAGTCAGCTCATTGGCTTGTGAACTGTTAAGAAGGCGACGTCAATGACTTTGGGCCAAAAATATGTTTTGTTTTTAGTACAATAAAAAAAATAAAAAATAATGAAAAGCCTAATGCAACTGATTGTTTGTAACTTTGCATCAAATATGTACGAATAATTCCAGGTCCACATTTAAGAAGATATAAGAGAATCATTTCTTCTTTCAACATTATCTATTTGTCAAAAATGGAACTCTGCAAATTTTTAAATATTTCGTTCTGCGGATTTTTTGCATGACCACAACACTGTTATTAACAATAAATTGCATGAGATTTTTATAAGATTTTTTTTTACTGATTAAAAAAAAAATTAATAAACCACGTTTTTGCCTGAAACAATTGAGTCCTCTCTCAACATCGAGCATGAAATCAATGTTCTACACATGTAACACTATTTTTTTTTCTTCCTCCAGATAACTGAGAAGACCCCTAACAAGATCAAGAACTTCGGTATCTGGCTGAGATACGACTCGAGATCCGGTACTCACAACATGTACAGAGAATACCGCGATCTCTCGGTGAGCGGTGCAGTAACGCAGTGCTACCGCGACATGGGAGCTCGTCATCGCGCCCGCGCTCACTCGATCCAGATCATCAAAGTGGAGGTCGTCAAGCCCGGTAACTGTCGCAGGCCCCAGGTCAAGCAATTCCACGACTCTAAGATCAGATTCCCGCTGCCCAAGCGAATCCAACATCGCAGCCGTTTGCCGCTATTCAGCGTACGAAAACCCCGTACATTCTTCCTTTAAATGGCAAACTACATTTGAAAAATTCTCTTGTAATTGAACATCATTTTGAAGGAAAATAAATGCGTGAAGACAAAAGATCTAGCATTCTTATTTTATTCACGCTCAATTCGTCGGACGTATCTGAAACATTTTTTGTACCGCAGTTCTTTCAGTAAGACAGAAAGAACATCAAGATTTTTCGGCGGTCTACTTCCGGCATCTATGTTCGCAAAAAGTACGCCAGTTTATTAAAAAAAAAAAAAAAAAATAACGGCAGACTTCGATCACAAGATACCGTAGAATCTTTTTTCCTTTTTCAATCAGAGGTACTCCATCAATATATCGATTACATCGACCTTGACCTCCAGCAAGAAAACAATAATCATAATAATTGATAATAACTCGGTGTTTCCGCTACACCGCGTGATTATGTTTACAGGAAAAAAAAAATCATAGACAAACGGCACGACGAACAATATGCGTCATTTGTTCTCTAATGCTTCGCCTTGTTACCGGTGCTATATCTACTATGTACATTTAATTCACCGTAACATTTTTCTGCTGTATGCACGCCGGTCCTTAGGGAAGAAATCCCAGGGCTCAATAAAATACTATCTATCTACCTATCCAGCTATCTAATACAAGGGGATGGAGGGAATTGTGTCGATTGCTGGATCATTCGCAATATTAGAATATAATCGTAAACACTAAAGGGGAGAGCATTGGATGACAGGAGGAATTCGGTCTCTTGCCTGACACGCTGTAGACGGATTCGACTCGCACCCGACATCAATTGGAACATTTTTTATGTTTTTTTCTGCGTTTCCCCAGTGGTTCGGAACCCACTTTAAGAACTTTACATCCAGGCTTTTGCAATCTTCAAATTACAACGCAATCGTAAATGGTCAAATTAGTACGTGGCCTTATGGTAAAAAAAAGACGCCATTGTGACGTTTGGAGCCAGCCCCACACACAAATTTGTAAACACTGCATCAGCGATGGAGTCAGTCGTTGCTCGACTTTGCGTAACTTTTTTTTTACGGAAATGGGAACTTTAACTTGAGTCGAGTAAAAAACGTAACGTATTTCCAGTATTCTACAGTATTACAAAAGGCGTCCAATTCGTTGTCAATCGAACGAAAGGTTATGTGATAATGATGAAGTAAGTGCCTTGATATGATAAATGTCGCACTTTACATAATGTACTATTATTGAGCACTGACGTATCGTCCGATGCATTGCCGCGTGTACACCGACGTTTTCGAGAGTATTTTACGTTATTAGTAACATTCTATTTCTGCAAATCGACACGTAATCGACGGGAGAGTTCGCGCGACAGCTTCATTCGAGGCTAGCGATTGTATATATTATTTATTAGATGTCGTCACCGATGTAACTTTTCTGGCTCTATTCGTCATTGTTCGGTAAACAAAAATGTTTCATTTGTTTCTCGCTGAATTTTCTATCCCAACGCAGTAGAGAATTCTACGTGCAAAAAAAATTCGTATGAAACTTAAGTTTCTATGCATAAACTTGTATATTAAATTACATGTACAATTGTGGTGAAAAATGAACTTACAGTGTATTAAGAACTTTAGGAATACTTTGCTTTTATTAATAATTTACTTTAATTCTACTATAATAGTGCTTTTAATTTTGTTGTAAAAGTTCATTTTTATTTCTCATCACAATTGTACGTTAAATTTAACGTACTAGTTTCTGTATAAAAACTTCTATTACGGTGCATTGAATTTACCATTTTTTTAACAGTGCGGGACAGTTGGGCGTCAAACGATTTTATAAATAAAGTGAAAAATCATTGGTTTTCAAATTTGTTTATTCACGCATTGTACACGAAACCTAAAATACAACTTGCCGATATCACCTTATTATTAAACAATATTATTGGTTTGACAATAATAACTCAGTAATGCTCAATTATAGATTAGCACATTGAATAGACGGAAAACACCAATACCCCATCATTAAAACTTGCATGCGAACGATAAATGGGCATAAACAACGTCTTAACATAACGAAACAATACCCGGGTTTCAAGTCAAGGCACTAAAGTTGGACTTTGACGTTAGAGTGATGGGCCAAATTTTGGACAAAAGCTCGGAACCAAGAGTGCCGTATGACGAGGAAGGGGACAATGGCTTGGTTCTTAGTGGTAAATACATACCAGAGGAATTGATAGCCGAGATACTATGCTACGTGGACTGCAAGTCTCTGCTGAACAGCCAGCTGGTCTGCAGGCGTTGGAAGATGCTGGCGGAAAGCTACGTGTGGAGGAAGAAGGCAGAGATTACTTACGGATGCTTGTTGCAATCCATCAGAGACATGCCCTGGCATGTCTATCACACAATCTGTACAAAGAAACCCTTTGAGAGGAATCTCGTGAAGAATCACTCGGGAGAGGAAGGCCTTAAACACTGGGAGATCCTGAGCCAAGGAGGCGACCACTGGAGGGTGGAAAGTCCGCCTGTGGGCGTTCCTCCGCTACCCGCCGATCAACCGATCTTCGAAGGGAAACAGCATTGCTTCGCTACTTCTTACTACAATTGCAGTAAACAGCAAACGGTGGATTTGATAAAGGAAGGATTGTGCTCGGATCTAATGGACACCGTGCAGCCTCCTATTCAGGTACAGATAGAAAATTATACTCTGTTATAAAATACCGAATTACAAAAAAGTACATTATTAATATTCAATTAATGTAAGTAATGTAAGCATATTTCAATTTCCAGTATATTCAATTTACAACTTATTTTTACAGTATAGAGCTTAATATTTAATTAACACATTTTCGAGACTGCAAACTATAAGAATATTAAATAAAAATTTAAGTCATTTTTCAATTGGCCACAGTAAAATACTCCCTTGATGGTACATCGGATTGTATTAAGCAAAAATGTATGTTATCGTTCACAGGTGAGCGAGTGGTACAGTTGTAGATGGGACTGCCCGGCGTCCTACGAGATTACCGCGCAGCTGTTGGATTCCAAGAACAAAGTTATCAAAAGCTATGGAAAGGAAGTTTCCATAAAGAACATGGATCAGAACCAATGGCACTATGTACGTTTTTCGTTCGATACTTAAGCCGGTCGGCGTTATTGTCACCGAAACATGAATTACTCTTGCTTCATCAGATTTCCTTCGAGTTCACGGAGTACGGGCCAGGCGTTGAAAAAGTAAGGCTTTATCACGGCGGTACCGACAATTTGTTCTGGGCGGGTCACTACGGCAGCAAGATGGCCGGTTCCTGTGTACTTGTCAAACTTCCGGACTTACATCCGCCCACACGGAAGATCGAAAGTGACGACGAACGAAGCGACAAACCCCCGTCGTCCAACTAAGCAAACGAAAAACATTATTGTACATCGATTGATATTTATTGGAATTGGCACTTATGATGACTTGATGCAATCAAACTAAGTCCATGTCGATGTGAGGCTGGTCTTCATTATTCGAATTCTGACGACATAGTTTTGAGCTCGTTATTCAGCATTTTTTTTTCTTCAGTTTATTATAGAAAGCTTCGTCTTGGTAACGTATATATATATACACATGGAATTTATATATGATTATAAAAATATATCAATAAGTTATTTTTAAAAAGTAACGAAAACGAGTACATCCTTTGCGTCGCCGGAATAATTCGTGCCACACATTAGTTCCAGAGCGCGTTCAATTTAAAAGCCATTTCGACCATATTCTGCGGCGCTGTGTCCTCGTAACAAACGTAGAATTCTTTGGCGTGAGGAGCCGCGTACAGTCTGCCGATAACCCAGTACGCAGTGTTTTCGCAATCGAACAGTATGCCGTGTTCCTTTATCGCTACGAGATTCTTGTTTATCGTCGTTTTGTCCATGTCCTCGTTGAGTATCTTCTTGAAGCGAACTGTGTTATACAATAGTTTGTGAATAACGTGAGCGCAACGATTGAAGTTCCGCACGATCTTCTCGTTCTTCGAACGATCTTCTACCGATCTCGAGGACAGTATTATTCCCTCGAGAACGTCCAAGTGAACGTAGTGTAGCAAGCAATTCTTCTCGCCTGCAGTGAGCTTCGTGGGAACGATGTACTCCGCTTGATTTAACAGATTCTCTCGTATGTCGGATATGTCCATCGTGCTCATTTGACTGTCGTTCTGTGAAGCAAATGCAGTCAGGAATATCATGAAAACATCGCTGTTTAAGATGATGTGAAATACCGTTTAAGGTGATGTAAAATATTATTGTTACCGGCGACGGTATTTCATATCCCCTTGACTTAAAAATTGAAACTCACTCTGTACATATCGACGTCTGAATCGCTGTCGTCTGAGTGCCTCGACGAAGCGATGTTTCTTTCTCGCGTCGCGCGTCTGCCCAATATCGGCGCGGCTTCGTCGCTCATCTCGCTAACGGCCCCGGTTCCTTGACTCATCGAGTCCTCGGATGTTTGCAACGAGTACACTGAACGTGAAAAAAATGCCGCTCTCATACTCATTGGTCAATAGTAACGCGATCATAGAAAAAAAAAATTACCAGATCCCGACATAACGGGGCTTTGCTCAGGACTGCGTCTCTTCAGTATGGAAGTGACTTCCGGTGTCTTTTTCTTTCCACCGGAAATAGAGCTGCTCTTCGGCGACAAGCTCTGAACATCCGACGATTTTATAAGACCCAGCAGATTCTCAGCTAGAGTCGACGACTGCTTGACGCTCGCGCGTTCCTGAAAATCTATCGTTTGGGGTCTGGCGTTGGCCAAAACCCATTTGTTCGCCAGTGTCGATATTCCGATTTTTTGTATATGCTTCAGAGTCTCCTGCGCTTCTTCGACGTAAAAAATGTCCGGACCCTCGTTGTCCTTGGTCCTGAAACAAGTCATTTTGTCGCAACACACGCACACATACAGTTTGAGATTGTGTTAGTCAGGGAAAAACTTACTCCGCCGTGCAGCCTCCGCATTCAAGCAGAACGGATAACAATTCGTGCCCGAATCCTACAACGAGTAAAAACCATTTTCCTTGCGGCAGGCAGTTTTGACTCTCGCCGGACTCCTCCTTTCCACGATTGCACGGGAGCGGGTAGACTCTTCGCCAAACGACGAGAGATTTCATCGATTCGCTGTCCACCAAGTTGAGCAAACCGTTTTGTCGAAGAAACGAGTTCACCTCTATGAGATCCTCGTGAGACAGATGAGAGGCTAGGAGATAGCTCTTGTGGTAGAGACAACTTCCGAGAATCGTATACAAACGTTGGCAATCCATAGGATCTTCGTTCTAGAAAAAAAAAAATAGTTGGAACGTTTTCTGAATTTCTACTCTTTTTTTTACCTCAACTCACCCAATCTCTGTAATCCATAGCTTCCATCTCATTCAACGCGGCATCAATCTGTATCTGGGCGTCTCGTGGAAGATGAATGAAATGCGCCGCCGGAACGATACTCTCGAATTCACACTTATCACAGCAGATCGGCGGATCGTCGAGCTCTGGAGGACTCCGCGACGCAGCCACGTTGTCGAAGCCGTCGGTTACGTTCGACAATCGCGCCAAAACGAGGTAGAAAAAGTGATCGAGGGATGGATGATTGTCTTGCTCGGTGAAACACTTGGCGAGAGTTTGATAAGTGAACTCGAGAGTTCTGACGATGTCGGCCGAATGCTCCGAAGCCTCCTCGAGGCTGCACCAAGAGTCCGGTAGAGCCATCAGAAACAATTCATCCCCTCGAGGTACGTACAGCACGTGAATTATCTCGTCATTGTGAGAGATCGTAGAACTGAAAAAAAAAAATTGGAAAAAATGTCTTAGGAGATTCGATGAAAGTGTTCGAGCTATCTCTCTGGGAGCCACGAACGGTAACTTTGAGTTTACCTGAGCGGCTGAGACGACGTCACTTCTGGAAGCATGTGATTGAGAGTGACGAAAGCCCCTCTCGCTCCGCAAAGAATATTCTGCCTGGTTTTGCTATCCGATCTGGGATAAGTATACAGCACACCCTGCAGCTCAGGTCCAGTTTCCGAGAGTCCTGTAGTCTTCAGATACGCCACACCGACGGAATGACTCAGCATGGACTCCATTAGATTCTTGCTTCCTTCTTTGTCGATCAGCTGACGTACACCCGGAGATTGCTTCAAAATAAATGAAGAATACATAATCTGTGCACGTGTACTGTCCCTTTATACAGAGAATATCATTGTTAAAAAAATTGGAAATTTAATGTAGCGTCTGAATTTTTTAATGCAAAACCTGGTGCATTAAATTTAATGTATAATTGTCATGGAAAATTAATGGACGTTTAGAGTGAAATTAATGTAAATGATTGGAATTGAAGAACGTTTATAGTAAAATTGAAGTAAATTATTAAAAGTATAATATTGCTAAATTTTGTAATATGCTGTACGTTAATTTTTCATCGCAATTGTACACGAAATTTAATATACCAGATTGTGCATAAAAACTTCTAGTACCAAGTACATGAAATTTCCCATGAAATTTTTTCACAGTGTACACCTCGACCGTGGTATCGTTACCTTGGGAAAATTTTCCACAGGATCCTCGGCAGTTACCTCGACACCGGCGACCCTTTGCAGCTCAAGTTTCACCTGATTGAATTAGTCTTCGTTAGAAAAATTTCATTTCGCGCAATGATACTTTATGATTTTCATCACTATTTATCGTTCGTTCTCACGCTCGTAGGTGACGATATTTCCGAGAGCATGTACTCCAAGTTCTGTGACGTAACTTCCCGCGAGTTTATGCTTCTCAACCAATCGCCGATTTTGATGTTCTTGTTCTTCATCGCCTCCCCGTCCGGTATGAAACCGGCGACCATGACTCTGACCTTGTCCGAGAAGGCGCCAGGGCTGATTCCCAGGTAAGCCTCACACAGAGTCGCCCGTCTGCCCAATTTATGCCGTTTGTCTGGGTCTATCAGCAGCGTTACTTCCCGTATCTCGCCGGCCTGTTGATAAAATGTCATTAATTAAATTCCCCTGCTCGTCTATCGTCCTCTCGATTAATACAATTTATTGCCGTACCTGGCAGTCTCTGAATGTCACTTCCTTGTTTCCATTGCCCTCTTTGTGCTGACCGTCGTTATGTTTGCTCGAAATACTTTTGGATTTCTTCCTGGTGCTGTATCGCTTGCTCTCCCGACGTCTGATCAGCCGCATAAGTTTACCCGCTCGAGTACTCCGCCGTCTGATCAACTCCGGTGGCGGTGACTCCGATGGATCGGCGGGTGTTTTTTCATCATTCTCCAAGATCTTGGGAAGCGACTCGATGTAAAAAACCTCGCCGTTGGGACTTATCTCCGATTCCCATTCGGCTGTGGAACTAGAAATGGAAATCAGTGATATAGAAAATTATTTATATTTTTATATTTTTATATTTTTATATTTTTATATTTTTATATTTTTATATTTTTATATTTTTATATTTTTATATTTTTATATTTTTATATTTTTATATTTTTATATTTTTATATGTTTACAATCATATTGTTGATACCTGTCGCTATCGGAGTAATAAGATCCAGTGCTCGACCCGCTATCGCTCGCCCACCAGTCGTTATCCTCGTCATCGCGTTTTTCGTCATTCGTCGATACAACCTGGGCCACTCGACGATCTTCGGCTTTTAGCAGACTCTTGCTCTCCGACCCGTTCATCGCTTGGAATTTTCCAAAAAATTCTCACGACCCTATCGAAGCCAGCTGACCTGAAGCATCGCGGCGAGACTGCGAGAACTTATTATCCGCTGCTACCTGAGCGTCTGTGGCAATGGTGTAGAAACCGGGGGATCGTCGGTCTCGACGACTTTCACTCTTCGATGGTGAATAGTGGGGGAAAACAAGAGGATATTAGACTTTGAATACAGTTTCGTTCTTTATTATCAAAAATTTCATTGTACAAAATTGAACGATCTTATAATCGCTCAGTGCAAAAATTCTTGCGACATTCGGACTTATTCGATTATTCTATCATACGACCTAAGCGTGAGACTGAATGGTTCACCTCAAAATGCATTTTAATGCACGCATCTCGTCTGTAATGATATCGTCAGATTTTCTCCAATCGAACTCATAGTCTCATTATACATAGTTTAATAATCTATACAACAAGTATTTAGTCATCCTGAGGGTTTCAAGGCTTCGCGACTTCGCAAAATCGGCACATAAAGGCATTCAAAGTCTATATTCTCTAAAATTAAAGTATCAATCTTCTATTTTGTATCTCATCGAGCAAACAAAACGATGCGGAATGCACACATCGAGAAATAAAAAATAATAAATAGAAAAAATAGATCTATCATTTGTCGAAAAGGATGCTAAGTTAGGGCTAGATTCATCGTATCGATTGTTTGAACTTTGACGCTACGGATTTAACTTCTACGGTCTCTTTTTTCTTGTGCGGATCCGGTTGGAAGCATTTCCAGAGCCTGAGAGTCTCGTCGGCACCTGCACTCAGTACGGTCGTTCCATCGGGCGACATCGCGAGATGCAGGACACGACTCGAGTGACCGGTCAGTTCGGCCACTTTGCTCATCGCCGGGTACTTCCAGATCGTTAATTGATTCTGGGCGTATCCGTGACCGGATACTATCTCTTTGTAAGTCGTTGACCATAGCAGTGAGCAGACTTGCGATTTTGTGTCTATCGTGTTGAGACAAGCGCCTAGAACGAAAAAAAACCGAAAATGAAAAAATTTGAAAAGTTTTAAAATTATTGAATTCATTGGAATTTTTCTTTGATAAAAGCCATTGTTTACCTGTGTTACAATTCCAAAATCTAATCGTTCTGTCGGCGGTTCCGCCGCCACTCGCCAGAACGTTCGATTGCCAAGGACACCACGCGAGCGCCTTGACGGCAGCTTGATGTTGATTCAAAGAATAAAGCGGCTGCGTATGAGAGTGATTTTGTCCGCCGATAGCCGACCAGATCTGCAGCATGTTGTCGTTACCGCCACTGGCCAAAAATTTACCATCCGGCGACCATTTTAGACCGCAAATCTCCTGAGCGTGAGCGTTTATCGACGAAACAATATGTTCTCGCTGACGAACGTCGTGATGCACGATCTGTCCGGCTCTGCAGCCGCTCGTGAGAACATGAGAGTTCCACGCGAGCGAGCCGACTCTAGCTGCGTGACCGTTCATCACCCGAACTCTCTTCATCTGACTGCAATCCCACAGTTCCGTGTTTCCCGTTGTAGTGCCGACGGCGAGGTATGGACCTTCTTGAATCCACGCTACGGAACACACGTAGTCGTTGCCCTCCAACTCGAACAGCTGCTCTATCGTTCCTGTACCGGCGTTCCAGAGATAGACGTTGGCGCCCAGGGCTACCGCTAGTATGTTGTTCGGCGACCAGTCTATGAGATTCAAATCTGCAAAAAATATATTAAACAAAAAAAGAGTTGAAATATTGTTATGCAAATTTTTTTACTCGATCTTCCTTTAAAGGATCGAATCTCGGTGATCGAATGCTTACAGTAATCGTCGACGATTTCGGGAGCGTCCAAAATACGATCGGGAGCCTGAGGTATGTATCTCGTCGAGGCTTTGACACTGGCCGGTGTCTTCGATTGGCTGTAGACTACACGCAACGGATTCTGATATCCTTCCGGAGGCGCCGGGGCTTTGTTCTGATAAGACAATACTCTCATGTTGTTAACATCGCCGCCGTGAAGATTCTCGCCTATCAAACGCTGCATCTCCCGCTTCGACGGTGTTACGTTGTCGATCTTTTCTGGATCCTGTTCCGGCTGCTGTTGTTGCTGCATCTGTGTATGGAAGAAAATAAGCAAAATGAATAATAAATTGACGATAAAAATCAAAGCTACACTGCCGCCCGACGGATTTTTATTTGTCGCGGGAAAATGGTTACCTTGTAATAGCCCAGATCGAAGTTGGTAGTCGATCGCGACGGTATGAATCTATCGCCACCGCTTGGTGTTTTCGCGGGTGTGGTCGACGCACGACCTGTCAGCAAAAGCAGCTTCAACATTTTGGCCACTGTGCCAAAGGACAACGAACAAGCGATCTATGTTAGTCACAAGCAACATTCACACGGGACGTTTGGAACAGAGTTGGAACACTTTCCATTAACAAAAAGGTTGGGGCTTTTTGTACAATATGAATACTGTATATCATGCCATTTATGGCATAGTATTGCAAGCTAAAAAATAATATAAGCAAAAAAAAACCATAGAACACAGTGTTCTGTGATGTTTTATTATTTGTATGAAATAAATCTGAATCCTTTACTGATTTTTGTTTACACTCGTAAAAAGGTCTCTCCTGTCGACAAATTAATTAATAAATACACAATTAAAAATTGATATCAAAGGGATACAATTTTCGTGACGAAGAACCAACCATTAAACTACCATTAACCATTGAATTGCTGTTCGATTTTTTTTTTGTCCAAGTGCCCGACTCTGTTCGGAAAAAAATGAATGTCAATAATTGCACTGTAACAAAAATTCGTTTGAAATTTAATGTACTGGTACTGAAAGTTTTTATGCATAAACAAGTATATTAAATTTCATGTACAATTGTGATGAAAAATGAATGTACAGCACATTACAAACTTTATAAATCTTTTAATGATGTACTTTAGTTGTACTTTAAAAGTACTTTAATTCCAATAATTTGTTTTAATTTAACTTTAGAAATCCATTCATTTTTCATGAACATTGTACATTAAATTTAATGTACCAGTTTTTGTATAAAAACTTTCAGGCCGGTACATTAAATAAAATTTTTTTTTAACAGTGCATATATAGAGTAAACATAAAGAAACTATAAGAAATGGAGCTCCATTCACACAACTACAACTAAACTATGTTCGAGTCGACTGCATCATGCAACAATTCATTACTCACTCGGTGATTTTTTAGTTCCCTTGGACGGAGTCTTTTTGGTGCGAATCTCAGGCCTCTTGGTCGGCGTCTTTCCAGTGCTGATGTTGGCGAGCGAGGAACTCATTGCCTTGCGAGAGTTGTTCAGGCTTATGTTGATGCTGCGAATGATAATAGGTTAATAAAAAAATTGCCTGCGGTACACCGGTAATCGAGTAGTTTTTTTTTACCTGGAATTGGACGACTCAAGACATTTTTTTTGCCACCTTGGCACAGGTCCTTTTATAACATCGTCCATTCTCGTGATGTTGTTCAGTTCCTTCTGGTATCTCAGATGGGACATCGTTGATTTTTCGCTGTTCTTTTCAAATCCCGAACAAGTTCAAAAAATCTCAGAATTAAGCGAGTTGCGTAGTCGAAAAATGTTCGTCGCTGCGTTACGATCGCATGGCTGGACGTGTGTCCTTCGTTAACCTCCTGGAAACTTTATTTACGAATACCTCGAGATTCCTCAAGACCGATCAAAAAAAAAAATGCAACAGTCAATTCCACGTGATTGATGATAATAATACGTGGTCGACAACAAGATATTCGTTCGGATAAATTACTTTACAGCTGGAGTGAACATTTAAACGCACAAATTACACGGGCTGCTCTCGACAAGATGCGACCGTTGAGTTCAAACAGTCGCGACTGCAATATCCGCCGTCAGACGTCGCTGCGTTCTTTTATAGATGCGCGCAGCAGCCACCGCTCGAGCGTCGAGATCGACCAATGACAATCAAGCGTCTTTGGGGTGGTGACTCTCTCCCCTTGTTATTTTGTAACGGTCACTCGAGCCGGGACCTGCGCGACGATTGGACTCTCTTCGCTCCCTTTGCGTTCAAAAGGATCGTAGAGTTAATCGTGTTTTAAAGACCATCGAAGATTCCTATCCCATTCGCGCGTAGGTAATCGTCATCGTATGGACAAGCGGCGGTGAGTTGACTTGACAATGCAGGCTACGCGAATAATATGATTATTCGTGTCGGAAAAACATTTCTCGGCAAACAACGCCGAACTCCCTCGAGTTAGTCACAACTTTATTTCATTGCTCTGTTATTTGTCGTCTCTGCACCTGAGATAACAGACGTATCAGGCATTGGGGATAACAAACGGCATCATGCATTAAAGGGACAGCGGATGTTTCAACTTTTCGCAATAAGTAATCGTAAAACCGTGCGTTGGTCATTAAGGAACATTCTGGAAAGAAGTTCGTTAGTCCCAAAGCATTCCCTGTCCGTACTCCGTACCAATTGCATCGAGAGAAGGGGGAGGGGTGGGCATGTCCTTTCCCATTTAGACTCCATTTATACCTCTTCGGTTCATCACGTACGAAAATTTGTCGGAACATCGTTACGAGTAAAGCCATAAATCTACGTCGTGGCAGAATATATACGTAAAACAGTACATATACGAATGTATTGGGCAGAAATCAATTTCGCACTCAAGGGATCGTCTGAGCGTCGTTTTTTCATTCATTTTCATAACAAGTGGCCGAGACTTAGCTAATAGGTTAATTTTCATAACAAGGACGGAGGACGGTAAAGATGGAAAACTTTCGACAATAAAAACAGCAAATAGCTTTAATTCGTGAGTGCGAGGCCTGGCAATTGCCGTCGGACGGTTAATGGTACTTGTAATTATCTTATCTTGTAAAAATCTCTTATCTCGTCCTGTTCGGAAATTTGTCGAAACATTGTTACGAGTAAGCCGTAAATCCGTGTTGCGGCAGAAAGCATACAAAATACATATAAATACATATACATATACACAAATCAATATATATATATAGAAATATATTGTGCAGAAATCGGTTTCACGTTCACGGAATCGTGCGAGCGTTTTTTTTCATGGTTTTTCGTAACAAGTGTCCGGTACTTAGCTAATAGGTTAATTGTCATAGTAAAAACGGTAAATAGCTTTAATTCGTCAATGCGAGGCCTGGCAATTGTCGTCGAGGAGTTAATAGTATTTCTAATTACGTGGGCCGAGTGTTATATATAAAATGTTTGCATTAAGAATATCTCTTATCGGCGCGTCGACAGTCTCGTCGATAGATCTAATAACATTTAACTTAGGTTACAATAATTTGCCATTAGAATCAATAGTTAACAATTGGCGAAACGAAATTTTGCGTCGCCTTCGTTGGAAACGACGGAGGCTGCGTTCGTACATGATTTTTCGTCGCCCTAACTTGCTTGGATTTAACAAACGGACATTACACATCGCTGTGATCCGATTATCCCTGCAAAAATGAAAACAATAGAGGCGACTTTCTTTAAAGCCCTCTATGGCAAACATGACTCACTGCCGGCGCCATTTAAATTGGGATTTAAATAACAGTGAATGGAAATTTAGTGTTGCGGTCGCGGGAAGTCTCGGAGGCTGAGTTCGTCATCATTTTTCTGTCGCGCCGAAGAAACTCGACAAAAAAATGCGAAGTAAAAAAAAAATCGCGCTGACCAAAATTTATCAGTATAAATATAAAAACAATAGACCTGAATTTCTTCACAGTTCATGAGCATGACTCACTGCGGGCGTTGTTTCAATAGGAATTTTAATACCAGTGAATCGAAATTTCGTGTCGCGGTCGCGGGAAGCCGCGGAGGCTGCGTTCGTTATCGCATTCTCGTCGTGCCGAGTAACCGAGATTTTAAAAAATAATAATAATAATTTGTGGTGAGCGAAGATTATCCGTGCAAAAATTAAAACAATAGACCCGAATTTCTTCGAAGCTTAGTGTACAAACATGAGTCACTGCAGGCGCCGTTGAAATCGTGATTAAATAACAATGTATCGACATTTGGTGTCGCGCTGCGGGAAGCCTCGGGGGCTGCGTTCGTCATCGTATTTTCGTCGCGGCAAGTGACCTGTACTTGAACAACAGACATCGTTGCGAGACAAGTAGCGACGAGCCGCGATAATATCTTCCCATAAGTAAATAATAGACCTTTAAATCCTAGTGAATCAATAATGGCGTGTCGAAGCCAGGAGGCATATAAAATTACTAGTGGACAACGTGCAAGTGTGAGCGAGATCTCGAAGGATGGATGGGGCGGCGAGCTCTCTAGAAGATCCTCGGAGGCTGCGTTGGATTCGTTGGGCGGAGGCTACTTCGTCTGCAGCGACATGGCGACTGGTGAGAGAATTAATTTTTTTTTTATATCGAAATTTTATTATCGACTGAGTATTGACGCTGCTGAAAATGACGCAACATCGAATTGGGATTGATATTGATCAATCTATCGCTATCGGCGTTACCCATCTTTTTTAATTCACTGCGAATGCGTTCTTTGCATGTTTTGAAAGTAATTTAATTTTTTTCTATTTTTGTTTTTTAATATCAAAACTTTTATTATCGACTGAGCTATTGACGCTCCCGAAAATAACGATAAAACGAATTAGGATCGATACCGATCAATCGTTCGGTATCGGCGTTATCGATCTTTTGTAATTCACTGCGAATGGTTTCCCTACACGTTCTAAAGCCTTTCCGCAAATCCGCTACGGTCTTCTTCATAATTTCATTCGATTCCTTGAGATTTTCGTAAGCTGAAAACGCATTACGTAGGCACTGGAATTAATTTTCTTAACAGTATTTGACCGTAATTAATGATACACAAAAATGAATTATGGACTCGAAAGAAAAACCTTCCACACGATGACGTTTGTCTCGTTGAATCGCTTCTATCAGTTCCTCGAACGATCGGCACAATTTCGCCTTATTTGTCGATTGACTACCGCGAAATTTAGTCTTTCCGAATCCTCCCTCTTGAGCTTCCACGTAATCTTCCAGCCGCAGGACAGCAGGCTGACGACGAATATCGTTGATATTTATTTTTCTAGTTTTTTGCATCGAAACAAATTTGTCAATGCAGTTTTTTTTATAAAACAAATGAATCTACGAAAGAGTGAGAGTTTTTACGTCAGCGAAGGAGTAAAACGAAGTTACATCGAAATGGTACATCAGGTAAGTGCGAATGAAAAAAACATAATATAGTTCTAAGATAAATAAGTCCGTAAATTTTTGGGCCAGCTGCTCCGTGTCGTGACGAAATAATAAGAAAAGAATGCACGGTACGAATCCCTGAAAATGGACCGCGAATCACGAAAGGTTTGAGGGTAACATTTTTCTTTTCAAAATATAATTCCCGGGTAGGCGAGAGAGCGAATATCGCAGGGAGCAGGCGTGGTTGTCCATTGGAGTATCGGGCGTGGGGATACAGGGAGATCCACTGTGCGAAGGCGAGTGACCATGAGAGCAAACCGCGAGGGGGGTGAAGAGACAACGATAGAGAGAGGGAGACAGTGTGTGAGGCTTTGGAACTTGGCCCCTGGGCACAAATCCACTGGAAGAAGACGAAGAAGAAGTGTGGTGTCGTGAGCGGTGCGCGCGAGAGGCGTGAGGGAGGAGAGCAGTAGGACTGGGGCGCTTCCTGTCGTTGGCGTTAGCCTAAAAAAAAATAAAAAATACAAAAAGGAAAAATAAAAATAACACAAAAAACAATACGAAGGATATCCGAGGAAAAATATAAAAAAAAAATTAAATACAATTTTAAATCGAAAAATAATAACAATAAACGATTAGTAAAGGTTATAACCAGCGGGCCCGAATGTCGTTTCAATGCAACGAAAATGGTGAAGTGTGGGAAAAAGTGGGCATTGAGTAAACGCTTCGATCTATCGAATCATGACAGAGGCGTCTGAGGAGTGAGTAAAAACGACGTCGTTCCGCGCTTTAACGTTAAGCGGGGAGGGTCCACGAAGGCCCGATAAAATTGTCCGGTCTTCGCGCGACCGCGATCTACCCGAATGACGGATTCCCTCTGCACGAGCATTTCGCACCCGTCCGTCTGCCAGCGTCTTAGTTTTTTTTTTTTCATTTTTCCCATACTAATTGCAATAGCATTATCTCATCCGTTCGGTCAATTATACTTAATGGCCCTTTCGTTAGCTCTCGTGCGACATAATTAGCCTCTTTGCTGCTGTGCCGAGGCACAAAACTCGTCGGTTCTGTTGCGCCCGTCAGATTAACTAATACCCTGGCAGCTTCCATTGAAACTGCCACACACGCTCCCGAGGCATTCATGAATAGCTCGCTCGCGCCCTCGAGTATGTGCGTACGTGTGCACGCTACCTCTCCATTCATCGAAACGATGTCAATACATGCGACTATGTTCCCTTTTTTTCCTCTTGTTACACCCGAGCATGCACAGGTCTGTCATCGTTTTCGATCGCACTTGCAATAATGGCGAAAAACAAGAACGCAAACGCGCAACTCCCCCTAGCATCGTTTATGCTCGTTCGTCAATATTTCTCGTAAATTTGTGACCCTCCAACGCGAAACGTCACCTGTCTTGTCTTCTCCGTCAATGATTTTACCTCAGTCGTTGGCCGAACGAAGAACCATCCCTTCATTCCCTGTCCCAGAGCCACAGCTTGAATTTTTCTTGATGAGAGTAGGTTGTGCAGGGAAATTTGACAGGGTAATCTCAACAGCTTTTCTAATGCCGCAGTGGAAATTACTTGGTGAGGGTACAAGCCCAAGTAATGACAAGGGACGACAGCTCGGGCGGATGGGTCCCCCTGAGCGGAGGTGGCTTGGCAAACGTCTCTGTGAGACGACGAGTCACCTCCGCGAGCTGTCACCCTTCGGGAAGCACAAACGGCGCCAGGGTACCTTCGACCTCGACGCCAGCATCCACAACGTCTACTCACTCCGCCACCAGCGCGGCAACGGGCAGGCAGACCGGTCATGGTTCGTCAACGAGTTCGCCGCAGGGCACAACCAAAAGAAGACACGAGTACTTGATATATGGAAAACGAATAACCGACCAATCGGTACGAGCTTGCAGACTACCAATGGCAATATTGATTATTGGAGACATTTTATAACCAGTCTATTTTTAACATCACTCATTGTCGCTTTTCCTAATGGTGTGTGTGTGTGTTGTTGTGTATATGTTTTTCTTTTCCTCATTTATTTATTTAAAAAAATTTTGTCCACCAGGTCGTTCTTAGCTGTACAATTAAAAAGGACTTTCAATACAATAAAGTTATGCCGACGTTTCATCATTGGCGTACGGGAGAGAAAAAATTTGGACTGACATTCACTACGGCTGCGGACGCCAGGGCTTTTGACAAAGGCGTCAAAACCGCAGTGGAAGAGCTGCTGGAAGGTAAAATATGATTTTTTTGTTGTAAATATTTCTTTACTCTTTGGTCCCACTAAGGCTACATTGATTGTTACTCTTCTAACAAAACTTTACTGTGACTTGCTGCAATTTTCTATTACGGGCCTTCCTCATGGTGAGTTCCATCACCACTTCGAGTCTCGCGGATGAGAACCTGCCAGTGTGGAGATCGATAAAATGATTGGTCTGTTTTTCCATTTTCCAGGATTGGCGGATACGACGTTACGCGGTGGGAATCCAGACGTTGACGACGACGACGTTTTTATAGTAAATGAGCATTTTTAAAATCAACGAAATTTTTTTTTATTGGAACCACCGTTTAAGGTTGATGTCTAAACTTTGATTTTTTCTTTTAGACGCTGAATCTACCCGTGGAGAATTCGGATGCTCGACAATCGACGGATTCGCGTCGAGCCATAGGACAAGTCTCGAATTATCATTCCCAGTGTACGGATTTCGCGGATTCGTACAGGCCAATACATTGCATTGACGGACAATCCGTGAAGGGCCCACCATCCGAGCATCCGCTGGAATCCGATCCATACGTGCAGCTCACGACCCTAAATCACGACTACATGTATCCAGTTATCGAGGATCACAAGGTCGATCGCACCGAGAGACGCAACTCGACGAATTCGCTTAAGAAAGCGGACATTATAGTTACACAACCGACAAAAAGTTCGTCGAAACGGGGCAACGTTAGATTACGATGCAAGCATTGTCAAGATCTGTACTCGGAGGAGAAAAATCCTAAGGGGGCTTGCGAATATGCTCCGGATCCGATTAGACGAGGGATAGACACCGTGTCGTGTTTATTGTGTGCACAATGCATGCTGTATCACTGCATGAGCGACGCCGAGGGAGATTTCGCTCAAAATCCATGCAGGTAATTCACATTTCATTGTCATTTTTTTTATTCAATTAATTTTTTTTTCTTTTGTGTGTGCGGATAAAATGTTACCCTGTTGGAGTAACGGATGTGTTGGCCTAAAGTGCGTAACACAGCTAGTGAGTAGAGAAAATCAATTGGTGGTCGAGAATGATTAAACTTTAACGAAGATTGATCGACCCAGACGAAATCGATAGAGAAATCGTTACGAGTTAACCCTTCACGTACGGGATTCTTGTTCAAAGGTGACCTAGAATTTTCCAGGACGCAACTTTCGAACGATTCGGATAACAAGTTGATGTGTTAAAAAAAGCTACAAAAATTCACGGACGTATCTTGAAGTATTGTTTTTCTGATACTGCAGAAGAAAATTGATTATGAATATCCGCAACGTTTTTGTGCTTAAAAAGAGGCATGATCGTTTGCTCTCCGCAAAAGTCTACCTTACTTGAAGGCTTAACGAGAAGTGGTGGTTTAGGTCACCAATTTCGCGAAGTACAATTGCTCTATCTAGTTGGAACGGAAAAATGTATATTTTGGCTCTGACGCATTCTCGCTGCCTCGAAACTGCAATTATATATTTAATTTCAGTTGCACCGCGGAGGAAGGTTGCTGCCGTCGATGGTTTGGCCTGGCTCTTCTGTCGCTGATCGTACCCTGTTTATGGATATATCCGCCGCTCCGAGCGATTCACTGGTGCGGTATGTCATGCGGTATGTGCGGCGGACGACATCATCCAATGGAATAACTGGAGAGGCCCTTTGATATCTCTGCTCCGTTCTTGGTCGAATCGGGACGATCAGTGACTGCTCGAGGCACGGTACAGAACGTGTACGAATGTCACGATCTGAGCATGGGACGGTGCCAGAGATACCAAAGGGGTAGACAATTTCCAGTACACGCTCTGATCCACCAACGTCATCTTTGAGGTGGTACACACAACTGCGAGCGATAAAACACAAACACACACACACATACAAACGAACACACAAAGATCGACGATCGCACGAGGTAGCGCATACGATTCTAACTCATTGTACAGTTTGTATATTTTACTTTATTCGCCGATCAAGTTTTATATTCGCGCTCCTCCGTGCACACCGTTATTGTGTTTGTCGAAATTTTCGATATTTAATTTATTTTATTTTTTTATTATTTTTATTTCTTAGTTTTTTTTTATTTTATTTTTTTATTTTATTCACACGAACATCGATGCCGAATATCGGAAAAAATTCCGGAGCTTCGGGCACGGGCTCCGAACGCGATGTTCTAGGATCTCGTAATTTTTTGTTATGATAAAAGATATTGTAAGATCGCGAGCCGCGAGACTAAGGGAGTCGACGAGATTAACGCGGGTTTAGAATACTCCTGCTGATTTGCAGTATTAGAAGTTCGAGGGAAAAAAGAAAACAGGCATGAGAGAAAGAAACAAACGCGATGAATTTCTCGTCGTTCTCGGCGATCGCGAATAATTCTCCGTTAGCGCCGTCGATTAGTTTCTTTTAATATCGTTGTCTTTCCGTGTACGCGTATTCGACCAATACTTCTTCATAGTTGTCGACAGTACCTGGCGATGAATTTTCTTTAATTCTATCATGTCTTGCACTTTGTTTGAAGAAAACCATCTCGCACATGCAACTTTGCATTCCTGTCGGTTTATCGAATTCTCTCAGTGTTTTTCGTGTAACATTTATCTACTATGAGTTGCGAAACTGCACACAGGAAAAGTGAATAATACGTTGGCTGTTCAGTTCACGGCTTCGTATGTTCGCGAATTGTCTTTCGTACACGATTCTGGCGAGCGAAGTAATCGCAGTTTAAGGGTTATTCGTTAGTTGCGTGCCGTAATTTTGAGGCTAAAAAAAATGTGAATTCGCATTGTGTTTTTCGAGCTCGCGCGTTTCGACGAAGCGCGTGTCGACGTTGCCAAAAACTTTTAATAACCAATCGGTGTAATGTACTCCCAACGGATTATGCTTTGGTTTTCATGATAAAAACGACGTTGACATAGCCTTCTCGAAACCGTCGCTCATGTTATGCATAATCAATTCGCATTTGATTTTTTTAAATAAAAAAAAACAACTCTAGAGGGTTCGTCCCAATGTTGTGAGTATTCTAAACGCAGACAGAATCTCGCTGCTGACGAGTTTTAAGGCGAGGAAGAATAATGAGATTTTCCCAGTAAATTGACGATATCTTGATTCAAAGGGTGACGAAATCCCGAGGATTGTATTCCAAGGTGTTTTCATTGTTCACGCTTTCGAGAGATCGTATACGATAGTGTATCGGTCCCCGCTCCACAGTTGAGAAAATTCTGTAGCCTGCTGTGTGTTTCCAAGCTTTCTGTGTCTCATTGCCTCCCCCTTCCCACAAGTGAAGATAACTTACGTAAATGTTTCACAAAACTTAATATTCGTTCGCGTACACAATTCGCGACTTTCGTAAGATTCCATATTTGTTTCCGTGACGATCTCAACTGCACGAGCCGTCTCGTTTATCCTCGGAAATCACACTACCGACCTTTCGTTACGTGCCGAGCATTGTTTTCTCTTTCGTATAATTTAAAGTTTTTTTTCACGACTTATTGTTGCAAGAAACGCGTTACACGCAGGTTGTTGCATCCAATGAAGATACGAAAGAGAGGGGATAAAAAAAAGCGCAAAGCGATTCAACGCATTGTCGGGCTTCTTTCATTGGTTGGATATCGGGGCGAGGTATACTTACATTATCCTAGCATAAAAATATAAATGCGAGGGAAGCGAACGATGCAAGATCAATGGCTTTTCTAGATGACACAAAAAAAAGAGAAAAAAATATTAGTGTGTTCGATTTTATATTGACCTTTTTACAGTTTTTTTATATACAAAAAGTGATGATTGATTCCTACGGGCTCAGAGGAGTCCTTCCCCACTTTTTGATTTAGAATAGCACCTGTAAATTTAACGTTATTTTTTACACTCGTATAAGCACTATCTCATGCACACAAATTATTTAATTAAAAAAAAAGGAAGAGAACATTTATAATCACGCATATCCAGTGACACGCTTTGAGAAAGAGATGAAACGAAACACATGTTACACGAACTAACTCGGATCTATGTTTTGCTTAGGACGTAATCGTTGTTCGTTCGATTAACTTTTTAAATATCGTTTTCGTTAATTGCTGGCATGCGCTCGCTCCAAAATGTTTAAGTTGTAGCTATGCGGGATGATTGTCGAAGAGGAAGATTTACTTTTGAATGTTATATCGTTGCCGCGGCATTAAAGAAATAATTGTTGATCGTTAGTGATTGTTTGAGTTCGGAAAAAAGGTAGAGAAAACAGTAAAAAAAAGTAACTAATATCCTGATTGTTCGTTGAGAAATTGGAGAAAAAAAATCGAAATGATATCGCTACGTTTTGAAATTTCCGTTTATGCGCTTTAAGGCAATGTGCGACATCCCGGTCGGTAGCGAAAACTGTTATCCAAAAAATTCCGAGACGGTTAACTTTTGGGGAAAAATACGAGAACGGCAAACTCCACCCGGTAATTCTGCAGTTGACCGTTCTCATAGTTTTTCCGAGAAATTAACGGTCTGGGACATTTTTTTTGCAACTTTGGCTATTTTACTCGTAGCTGTCGCACATCGCCTTAAGCATAATTATTAATTGTGGGACACATCCAATTCCTTAGACAACCACTGAAGAATTGCATTAATCTCAATCATGTATATATATACGATGTATTGTTTACTGCTATGAAAAAACGGTTTTTCGAATCGTTCAGAGTAACTACACCATCACGTTTCTATTAATTTCAAGTATTGCCTTGTTAAATGTAACATAACTTGTATGTACGATAAATTTTACTATCGTGACAAATACACTTTGTCTTTTAGTTATGAAATAAGTACAAAAGCTATTTTCCCAATAAGTCATAAGTCGTTGTGATGACTCTTACCAAATGAGAATATGTGTGTAAACGTCTTGACGATGGGAGCATCGGCTGTACGGGCAAATGTGATTGGACGGATGAAAGAAGAAAAACAAAAACAAAACAAAACAAAAAAACGTTTTCTATTTAAGTTGCTTTTCTCGTCGAGTATGAATGTCGGGTGAGGCTGAAATACTATACAACAAAAAAAACCACGTGTCTATAATTATATCGATTCATGATTGTACGGTATATAGAGCATTAAGTTAACACGGTTCGAACGAAGCGGAATAATAAATTAGTGTTCGGAGCGCCATTGATGATAATTATTGACACAAACATAGGTGTACATGTATAAAAAAAAGAAAAAAAAAAAGGAAAAACAACACAAACCTATTTATGCGTACATTAAACTATTTATGGGTACGTATATTTATTATGTATGAAAAAAAAGATCTTGTGAAATTTTCCAAGTTCAGAAAACTCACGAGGTACAACCTGCCTTCGTTGAAAAAAAAAAAAAAAAAATGAAAAAAAAATTGAAATATGTGGCAGCGCTGCAGTATCGCGACGTCTCTTGGTGGACCCAAGCTTCCCGGATTATCTGTAATGTTAATGCTGAAGACCCTTCGAATAGGATTTTAATCCACAAATTCATGATATCATAAATGTTTAAATCTTGTATCATTGTAATTAAAAAAAGATATGTACCATAATCCAAATGTACGAAGAATAAATATATTGTATCATTATGGAACATTACAATGACTGGTTATAAAAAAAAAACACCTTAACATTTCAAAAAATCATTTATTCATTTTGCATACTTTTTTTAAATCTACTATCTAACTTATGAGTATCTCCGTGTATCGAACACGTTTCAACTATGTACAGTGATACACGCGTGCCAAATTCGGTACGCCATGTACAGGATTCAATGATTTCTTTTTCATAAAGCTTTAAACGATTTTTACACGTCTTCAGTGTGGCGCTGGTGTGTGACCGTCCACATAAAAGTTTCTGGTGGCTTTAGGTAGCTCCAATTCGATGCCATCTAATTCTTTAGTCAAGATAATTTGGCACCCTGAAAAATACAAATATTACTGCTGAATTCAAGTCCGATAGAGTGTAGATCATGGTATAGACAAACTTTCTCTCCGTTACCTAATCTAGAATTCTCCTTCAAGAATGGAGCCAAATCTAACAAATCCTCTTCCTGATCAGTGGCTGTGGGCAGCATCGCCGTGTACTTGTTGTGAACATAAACATGACATGTTGTGCAAGCGAGAGAAGCCTCGCAGGCACCTTCCATTTCGATGCCATGTCTGTGCGCCAGGTACAAAGCATTGTCTCCGACCTTCCCTTTCACTGTTACTCTTTTGCCCGATTTTTCGATAAAGGTAATAGTGACTCTAAAAAACAAAAATCATTAAACTATTTACAAAAATCAGTTATATACGAGCAACAATAAAAAAAGATTATTTAAGCGACTTACACATCCTCCGGTGATTTCGGATCTTCGTACTCATATTCCCCGTGCGACAGACCTTTGAACAAAATTCACGTACAACATTATTGGTCAAGTATTTGCGTGATCGAATTTCCCGCCAATAGGCGGTATTTTTGTACACAGCAAAGACCTTTCCGTCGTCGAAGCAAAGCTTTTTTGCATCGGCTCTGTACTCACACTGTGTCAGGTGTACTTGACGATTGACCAATTTTTGCGGAGTTCTCGTTGACAATCCTTTTTTGCTGCTGAGGCATCTAACGATCAGAGGCCTCAATACAAACGTCATATTATCTCTAACCTCTACGATTATCGGATATGCCTTGTGAACTAAGGTTGTTCCGACGCATAAATGATATTATTTAGCGTATCGGGAAGGGACGCGCGCGCAGATACCTACGGCAGTGGACCTGCAACTGTAGGCCACAGATTGCATAACCGAGCTTCGGTACGGCAGATCGTGCGTCAAGGCGGAAGTCGGTTTATCAACAAAAACAATTTTCACACTAGTTCCCGGCGGTCGCTCAACCTTTAGATGGCGATGGCGTTTGATAGTTTGTTATTCGTAAATTCACGAGTCTTCAGCAGACAGCTGATTTTTATTGCGGACAATTTACCTCCGATCTGTTTACAGCGGATAGGAAATTATAATTACGTCGTATTATGAACGCGTCTAAGAGAAAAATGTTGTGAGAAGTTTATTTTCAATAGTCAATTGTCACGGCAAAAGTTACTTAAACATGCTGTCGGAAGTCGACGTGTTTATCAGCAATTACACCCTCGTGGATCCGGAAGTGTACCAACTTTGGGTCGACGGACACTCGTGTAAGATATTGTACTCGTTACTCTTGATTTAGTCTATTAATCATCGATCGTCATTGATCAATTATCGATCTTACAACTTTTTCTCGTTTTCCAGCTAGCGACGCAGTCAGTATTTTACATCAGCGAGGAATATGCCAACAAACAAACGCCCCTATAGATCTGGTAGCCTCGGATGTGCTGGACCACTATCGTACTTACTCCTTGCTGGAGAGGCTGCTCCAAAGCCCCCCAAAGTTGGCCAGCGAACAGCTGGCTTTTCAAATAGAACCTCAGACTAGTCATATGTTAATAGAAATGTATGGATCGATGCGTTATATGCAAATCGGTAACATTTCTGGAAAGAATTATTGGAGCTCTGCTCTATTTAATATAATTCTTTCGAGCAGGTATTATGAATTCGACGACGCCGTAGTGAGAGAATTGCTGGGCAAGAAATTGACCTCAAAGAGCAGAAAGGACATGGACGAGGTTTCGGAGAAAACTGGAGTTACGTTGAAAAGTTGTAGAAGACAGTACGACAATGTCAAGAGGGTGTTCAAAGCTGTGGAAGACCTGCCGGGCTCTCTGGTCACCAACATAAAACAGCATTTTCTACTACCCGAAGATTTGGCAAAGTAAATTTGGTTATTTACAGGAAACAAAAATAGCTATACATTTCAATGCAACAATGAAAGTGTTCATTTTTACATCAGGATTATTCAAGAAACTTAAGCTATTGAATTTTTCGATAGACGATACTCAGCGGTCGTATTCATAGCTTGCCTGAGATTCGAGATGAGCAAGCGAAAGTTGCAGTTTCTAACGTTCCCCGATCTCTACCACTGCGCCAACGTGATGATGTCGTCGTGGTCGTACCGTTACACGGGGTCCGAGTACTTCGACACCGATCTCGACAGAGAATTTCTTCTGGAGTTGCCAGAGTGTCGAGTGCTGTTGGAAAACGATAAACACCATAAGCAGTGCGTTTCCGATTCTCGAATAATTTCTCCTTGCACCGATTGTTGCATTTTTTTTCACTCAATAATATATATAAAAAAGAAAATCATATCGATTTTTTAGTCTGGTATGCATCAAGTTGAAGCCAACGCTGCTGGACCGCTCGTACCAGGAGCTGGACGCGAACTTTCGTTCGTACTCGAGGGCGATACTCGGTATCGGCTGCAATCTTCATCGTGCCCGAGAACTGAGGTTTTTCTTTCTCGAACTGGTCGAGAGATGCATAGAGCCGTGGAGGCAAGCCAATTGGTCGCACAGCGATCTGCGAAACTTCCTGGCTGCTTATACGCAATGCGCCCTCGACATGGACGTACTTAGGTAAGCACAAAAAATAAAATCATTCATTGTCTCGACAGTCCGAAAGCATGACGAGAAAAAAAATCCTTTGATGGATTTTTTGTTTATCATTTTTATGCCTTTCAGGGAGACCGTTATTCGTGACACTTTCGAGCGTTACATGAAAGTCGTAACCAGCTGTCTTTTGCGGATGTACCATACGTGACAACTGATTGCAACCGGATCCGACAAGACGGCCGGAACTAAAACAATTTACAAGGATCGGAGTCGAAGAAGTACACGGTAACAGGAGTCTCACTTTCCCTCGCTCATATATTACAATTTATTCCGTTCACTCTCTTGTTCCGTGTTTTTTTTCGTTTTTCTTTCTGTGTAATAAATAATGATGACACGGGAACGAGTTAACACAAATGTACGTGTTCCACGTGCCAGCTCAATATTCACATAACTACAACTATTACATCAACACGCTAGACCGATCGAGTGTTGTTTTCTGGCTTTGTGGCGAAACACGACGACAAGTCGTGCCTATTAATGTACACATCTCTTCAATAAATCTATGTATTGTTGTATATTATACGACGAGGCTACCCGATTTTACGCAAAACTTGTACAGTTTTTTTTTCTTCATCTTTTTTCGGTGTTTATCGTTAATGCTTCTCATACTTGAACGGTCCTGACGTGCCAACGCTAACGACTTACCAAGCCGATTTATACTCAGCGGCATTGATACTTCTCTCTTTAATCTTTATCTCACACTCTTCCTCTAATATCTCTCGGTGTATATGATACATCGATTCATCGTAAAATTCGAGCAACGCACCTCTAGCCATGGATATTCGAGAAAAAACACAAAAACGAAACTGCTATTTTTTTTCATTCTTCCATTTTGCTCGAAATTCACTTGAAAGATTGTCCAGAAGATATCGGAAAACTAATAGTTCACCCTTAACGAAAACAGAAAAAAAATTCCATTATATTTAAATTTCGTCGATTAGATTATCAGTTGTTTTTTTTTACGATCGTTCGTATCGTTCGAGAAAATGGAAAAAAAAATGGTCGAAAGTCGCCGGAGATTGACGCGGTTGATGATATCGGGATTACGAATTCATGCACAATCTATGCGCTTCAAATAATATATGTAATTTGCTACTGCGATACCCCTAGTATTTTATTAACCGCGAGTACGACGTCTTCCTTTCGCGGCAGAGCAATTTCTTCTAAACTTTTGGTGTACGGCATTGGAGTGTCGACGCCGGTTACGCGGATCACCGGTGCGTCCAGGTGATAGAACGCTTCGCCTGAAACATAACAAGCGCGTTAAAAAAAAAGAAGAAAAAAATCAGGTCTGAGTACTTAAAAAAAAAAAACATCGATGATCAAACTTACTTTCCATGATCCTGGCGGAAATCTCGGCGCCGATACCAGACTGGGGCCAGCCCTGTTCGACGGTAACGAGGTGGTTAGTCTTGACGACCGACTGCACGATCGTGTCGGTGTCCAGTGGCCTCAGCGAGCGTAGATTAATTACTTCAGCCTCGATGCCTTTGCCAGCGAGTTCGTTCGCAGCTTCGAGGGCCTGTTCCACGGCCTTGGAATGTGCCACGAGCGTCACGTGCTTGCCGGCTCGCTCAATCTTCGCTTTGCCGATTGGTATTACAAAGTCTTTGGACAACACCTCGTCCGAGACCGGATACTGCACTCCGTACACCAGTTCGTTTTCCAGAAAGACAACTGGATCGGGATCGCGGATTGCCGCCTTCAAGAGACCCTTGGCGTCCTCACTGTTGTAAGGCGAGAGAACCTTCAGTCCCGGGCAGTGACTGTACCAAGCTCCGAAGCATTGCGAGTGCTGAGCCGCGACTCCAGCGGCGGCGCCGTTCGGTCCGCGAAAGACTATCGGTACGTTCACCTTACCGGCGGACATGTAGAAGGTTTTGGCAGCGGAATTTATTATCTGATCGATGGCTTGCATCGAGAAGTTGTACGTCATGAATTCGCAGACGGGACGGAGACCAGCCTGTAAATAGGATTGGGTTTTTTATTTTAGTAAATTCAAAACTGAAATAACTTTGAAGAGATTTTTTTTTCATCTCTGAATGAGACTGTAATGCGAGGTTTATCATTTTTTTTCCGTCTAAACATGGTTCGCTACATAATGAGATTTTCAACAGACTCGATAAAAGATAGTAAATTTGGAAAATAAACTTAAAACGTACATATATATATAGTTTTTGCTTTTTGGAACAAGACTGTGAAATGAATTTAATCTTTTTTTTTTTTTTTTTTTTTTTCATTGAAGCATGGTATGTTACACGATGAGAATTTGCTGTACAGGCTCTCATAAGCTATGCAATCAGATTTTAAGCACAATTAAAAAAAGATGGTAAATTCAGAAGATAAACTCTGAATATACTTTTTTTTCAGAATGAACAGAGCGTAAATTGAATTTTATAAATTTTTAATTCACGCATTATTCATTGCAACGTACCATTGCAGCTCCGACAGCGATACCTGTGAATCCGGACTCGGTTATAGGAGTATCAATGACTCTTTTCTCTCCGTACTTCTTCCACAGACCCCTGGAGACTTTGTAAGCTCCGTCATAGAGCGCAACCTCCTCACCCAGAATAAAAACTCTCTCATCTCTCTCCATTTCTTCATCCAGCGCAGAATTCAGGGCATCTCGCACAGTCATCTATAGTATTGGATAAAAAAAAAGTCATCAAAATTTAAAGGGGTATTTGTCTCAATGAAAAATTGTTTCCTATCAAAAACGTCTGTCATTCTCTTTGACAATTTTTTATTTTCTTTAGCAAAAGCCGATAGAATTTTGGAAATTTCGCATCGACGATATGTTCTCGCGTCGTTCGATCGCGATGGTCGAAGAGAAAATCATATGACCTTTCGCGTCCTTCAGCGACAGCTTGTTAGCTAATCGTCTTCCAAACACGCGGGATTTCTGGCAGTAAAAAAGAAAGAAAGCATAGAGAAAATATTTTTCTCGCGAGTCGCAGAGCTTCAGAGTCGCGATAAGTAGTAAGAGCGAATGATCTATGGATCGCGGTGGGACGGGTGCGAGAAATGGATCTCTTCATAGGTTAGAACGTCGAGAGTCGAAGTGGAGCACAGCGAATCCGAAGATATGCGATCGGAGATGGACAGGACGTGTCGAGTGAAACGAAAAAAAATAGTAATAATGAAATAAAGCTCACCTGCTGTGCGGCCGCCCATTTCGAGGTTGAGAAAGAACGACGAGCGACTCGTCTTGCCACAGACTGCAAAAGCCAACAATGCGCGATTATAGGAAGTCACAATAAAATAATATAATCCTCGTACGATATCTCTCGTGATCTATCGTTCACGACGACGGAATATCACCAGTAGTTTTCTCAAACGGCGAATCTCGTCGTTAGATCGTTATTTAATTTTTTGATTCATTATTTCATTATTTCTTTTCTAACTCTAAGCCTGACACTATTTACCGTTAGCATGATCGTTCGGTTATATTGTTGAATGAACTAGTGACTGAGCTAGCGGGCAACAACCGGACGGACGGACGTGCGGACGATAACTAGCTGGGTACGAGCAACACGCGTGGCCCTTGTGCTCTACCTCGTGCGTGCTAGCCTCGAGGGGCTCTGATTCGCGATTACGATTTTTTTCGCTCGAGTGGCGAACGGGCAGCACCAGCAGACCCACTGATAGAGAACACCGTAAGCTCGGTGCGCTGACAGTGTATGTGTGTGTGTGTGTGTGTATCGTGAATAGTGCCGAATAGAGTCAAGGACGTTCGACGAGCGTCTTGTGGCCCCCGAAGACGTCGCTCGAGAGAGTGTCGATGTGTCTCGTGGGAGGTCGCGGCTATTTGAATTCAGCAGCTTGTACGAAACGAGTCGTCTCGACGCCGCTTCTTTGATGGTCCACTAATCCGGTTGGCGATAAAAAAAATTTCTTCGCAATTTTCATCGTGGCTTTTGTCGATTATCTATCGATCATGAAATATCGAATCTCTGTAAGGGAACGACGAAAAAAAATTAACAATTCGGGATGTGGTTTCGTTGCTTCAATATCTATATCGCTGTAAGGACAAACGTTCTTGCAAACTTTATTATTTACACAAATGCGGCGCATTCTCTCGGTTTACATCCCCTTACACTTCCGGTATGCTTCTCTATACTCCATGCAATTAAAGCGTTTATTACGGCGTTTGCAAAACTGCATTTTTTTTTTCGTTTTCTGTTTTTTCGGAAAAACAATCTACTAATATATATATATATTATGTCAGCGACCCAAATATACATATATATATATGTGCTGTACGGGGTTTCGTACAGTTGCACAGCGTGTTTCTATTCTGGTATTTTTTCTTTTTAAGCATTTTTTTTTCTTCGTTAAATAAATCATTGCACTTATGTGACGATTGATTCACTACAAGTCGTGCGGATGAGATTATATAGTATGTTTTATATAGTATCAGCGTGAGATTTAGATCAATTTGGAGAGTGAGATGAGAGCTGAGAGAGAGAGAGAGAGGGTGAGTGAAAGAGAGATCGAGTAATTATAATAATGTGTGATTTTTGAGTGATAAAGAAAGCGGCATGCCGAATGGATGGTCCGTCGTACGAGAAAGGATAGTGTTATATATATATAAAAAGCGAGAGATCCTCCTTGCGTTGTTTTCCATTGGTATTTTTTTCTCACAGGTTTTTATTAACGAGAGAACAACAGTTGAGTAGAAGTTGAATGTGCTAGAACACCTGGCTAGGACTTACAGTCGCCACTTCCTCTTTATTTATTTATTTTTTTTATTTTTTTGTTTGTTTAGAGTCAAGTTTTATTACTTTTTTTTGTTTGTTGTTTTTGTTGATTTTTTTTAACAAGTCGACAGTATAACGCAATAATGAGAAGAAGAATAAATCGAAGTCTCAGATTTTTTTCTTTTTTTTTTTCTTTAAGTGCAGGAAATAGTATCGTCGGAGCGGAAAGAGATCGTTACGTAACCGTCCTAGGTCTAATGAACTACGTATAGATTAATAAGAGCATTTACCGATAGATAGTTAACAATAATGATAATAATAATAACTCTAGAATTCATTACCATTTCGTCTTGTTACGAGTATTCATAGAGTATACTGCAAATTTAGCTTCTTTTACATTTTGATATTTTTAGGTCACTTTATTTCGTTCTCATTTAATAACCCTGGACTAAAAGAAACGTGATTTGCTTTTTTTTAGTGCTGTCGTTTTTTTTTTTTTTCATAACGTATATCATTCCCAATTATTCTCATCGGTACAATAGTTATAACATATTTCGTATATAACGCTCGTCGTATATATACTTCGCCGAAGATAAAAGCTAAAGAAATCTATCGGTGCTTCAATGCAAGGCCAATTCACTTACGGTCAGTCTAAATTTGTACAGGTTTTTATTTTTTATTTTTTTGTCTTTTTTTTTTATTTTTATTTTTTCTAAACGATATATCGAATCGAGGATTCCGTCCTTGAAGAGAAATCCCCTCTCGACGACGAGACCGAGACAATAATTTTTTTTTCTTTTTCGCGTCTTTCAATTTGTTAGGTTTTTTTTCTTCTCTACTATTATGTTTACATGTTTACCATGAGGCCGAAATACTGCTCTCCATCGTCTCTTGTGTCCACGCTACGGTTTATCGTTTAAATATATAACTCGAATCATACTCTCCTGTTTATTTTAGCCCGCTGTGCACTGTTGCGATACCGCTCGTAGTTTGCTCGAGAAAAAAAACATATCGTTATTTTAATGCAACACTGTTCGTGAATTGATTTACGATTATTGAGAATAAATTAAATTAAATCTACATGCGATCGTCATTCGCCGATGAAAGACGAATTTCAATCGTGTCGCATTGATTCGTTCTCGCGTCCGGTTACTCGAAGTAAATCGCAGAGAGAGAGACAGTATCTCTAGAATGAAATAAAAAATAAAAATAAAAAAATTATCATCAAATTTAATGAATTAATCGAACAGGCTACAGGCGAAAAAGCAAATTCTCTGTCACACGGCACATCGTCAGCACAGACTCGAACGCGCAATTTATATTATATAAAAAGTACTCTCTCACTCTCGTTTACATTTCCGCTAATGTATATACAAACGCATTTGGTAATTCACTCAATGAGCTCCCCAACCCTCCCCCCCTCTTCCCCCCGACCCTTTATATTCTTGTGGCCTCTGTTCATCTCCGATGCGTGTGTGTGTTTTTTTAATTTATCTTTTTGTTTCATAATTTTTAATTTACTTTGATACATCGAATTAAAGCTTCACACAGACTCGACGAGGATGTAACTGTAAAACGGAGGTAGCGATGTTTACTGACGGAGAACAGAGACTAGCTGGTCGAATTCACATATACTCGGACAAGATTTTTTTTTATAACATCCTCATCCGCTCGCGATCCTCTACTTAATTTCTATAAATCAACCTCCCTTCGCGTATATCTCTCATTTCAACATATCTCAAATACGCACTCGCTTTTAATGCTTACACGGTCTAATGCGGGAAACGCGACTGTTCGATAACTTGTCGCTATTTAATGTCCCGACTAATATTAATGGCATATCTGCGTATTAACAGATTCAATGTCAATGCTCAAAAATTACACTCTGTTACATGCCCCACGATGCGATAGACATTGTGTTTTTAGTTTTATTTATTTGTTTTCTTTTCTTTTTCGTGTGTAATTTCGCTTCTAACGTCGTCGATGTGCGTGAACACTCGCAGATCTGTTCACAGCGCTCGACGGCGTGATGTATTATTATTATTATTAGTATTATTATTGTTAGTATTATTATTATTATTATTATTTTCTCTTCACGCTTATCACGCGTATGCATTGTGTAGACTAAATATCTTTCTTTTTCTTTTTTTTAGCTTTATATTTCATACTTAAATCTTCTCGATTCTCTCGCGATTCTCAATTAATAATTCACGCGTCGGAATCGGCACGTCGACGATTTCGTCATCAAAATAGTTGCTCCCACGCTTTTCGTTACGATCCATCTCAATTCTCTATTACTTTCGAGACTGACGATTGAGCTCCTTCGGTGAGAGGGTCAGAGCGGTTTTATTTATTTTTCTCTGTGCCCGATCGAGACGATCAATCTTCCTACCGATCAAATGTTTTCTCTTCTTTCTTATTTCATTGTTTTTTAAAATTATTTATAGGAAATCGTTGCGTCTGACGGTACTCGATTAATTATTAGACAAGTGAACGAAGGTACGCGTCCTAGGCAAATAGAGGTTTTGCTTTTTTTATCTGTGTTTTTTTTTTTTCGTTTTTGTTTTGTTTAAATTATTTCTTTCTTACTCCTCTATCTCGAGTCTTAGATCGTCGGGGGCGTTTACCGGACATTAATTAGTCAACTAGAACCAACTTCCCCCGCCGAACTTGGTGGAAAGGCCACCGATCCCCTTGCCGAACATGCTTCCCACTTTCCCAACGACGTTCGACGTTACGTTGGTGATGTTCGTCAATGAATTGCCATCCTCACCACCGGACTCGACTATCGTGACCTTCGTCTTTGGTCTCTCTACCTCGTCGTCGTTGCCATTCTCCGACATACCCCTGGTCAAATATTAATGTCCATTTTAGTACAAAATTTTATTTTTTTCTATAATGGTTAAAATTATTATTTTTGTTTTATTTTTCTCAATTTATTTATTTATTTTATTTAGTCAAACTTACTCTTCGTTCTGAGCGCTCATGGTTAAGGCACAAGTTGCTTCCTCCGTCTGCATCCTCGACGAGATCGTCTGATATGTCTGCGAGTTTAATTTGTCCTCCATGACCCCCTGGAGCTCAAAGTCCGAATAGATCTTCTTGACGATGTGAGCGAGACAGGTACACTGGTACAGATGAAGACTGTGGTCCAGTCTGTCCGATAGCCAGTTGCAGAGCATTTGAATCTGCGATGTGTACCATTGCTGGAAAAGAAACGAGTTTGTATTATCCAAATCGAGACCTATGATTTTGTGACTTTGTGACTTTGTGAGAAGATACCTCGAAGAAGTTCAATATCCACAGTTCGTCGATGACCTTGCTTCGAATCTGATCCATGCAATTCCTGGTGAAATTAACGTAGGCCTGACCCATTTCCTTACCGCTTCCCGAAACCTTCTGTAAGACATTTTTAACACGATCGCGCGAGTCTTGGATTAGCGGAATCTCAAAGTTACCAGTGATGAACACTTTTTAATCGTCGATTATCTATAGAACCGTTTATTCCCGTACCGTAAAGCTCAGTATGGAACCAATGAAGGAGCCCTCGTCGTATCGCGACAATTTCGACAGGGTTGTCTCCAGGACGGTCACGAGTTTGTTGATCATTCCTTGGCTCATGCCGGTTGACGTTTTGTCGATGAGGTCGTCTATCTTCGCGTGGTACTGATGCTAAAATTGTTTATTAAATCGAGACGATATTTTGTCATTAACCAACTTTCTTTCAAAATAATTTTCGACTGATTCTTCACGTTCTCTACGAGCTCATTGCGTTGAACAAACTAATTTGAACTACCACATATCGCGCTCAACCCTTTGAAGCATACACATATATATATATATATATATATATATATATATATATATATATATATATATATATATATATATATATATATATATATATATATATATATATACATGTATGAAGTATCCAATACATCGGCTAGGTTATTGATGTATTTTTTCTAAATTCAAAGAGTTGTACCTGCGATACACCGTGCTTCAGAGACTTAAGAGATTCGTCGTAGGGTAGAACTCTACCTTACCCACGAGTTTTTTTTTATTCCAAAATAATTTTAAAAAAATAAAAACATTTTCTCGACACAAATAAAGAATGGATCGACTTACCACATCGACTCCATCGACAGCGCAAAGCTTAAAACTCTGATTCTTCGCATCCAGTATAACGTTCACCATAGCGCACATTTCGGACGGTATAATATAATCCGTCGATATAAAAGTAACGCCCTTTTTTAGCCACGACTGGAAAGCCGTGTCGGTCCTCTGTATGCAAGACTCGATCATGTCGCAGGCCATGAGCTTGAGCCTCTGCTCGAGATGGGACCTGAACTCCTGGTCCGGCCAGTGCAGCCCACCGATGAACGACTGCAGGGCGTCCAGCTTCCAGAACAGGTCCTCCGACGTCGCGCACCCGTTGCCCTTTATCTCCCAGCGTTCCTTCTCGAAGCCCTTGTGGATCGACTGGGCGATCGACGTCTCCATCAGATCGACGTAACGCACGACGAGCGGCGCGAAGGTGTCCCGCAGATGCTGATGAAATCTTCCGTTCTTCAGGTTGTCTGCGTCGCGGATCGGAAAAATTGCGAGATCAAAAATTAGAGGTGAAACAAACGAAAGAAATTCAAAAAAACAAAAAAAAAACACGCACTGTTAGTTCGCTATTTGCAAGTTTTTTTTTTTTTTTTTTTTTTTTTCTTGGTGGAAAATCGGAGTGAAGAAAACTCACCGTCGAGCCTCAGATAATCGTTCAATATTTGAAAGAGGGGAAAACTATCCCAGGTGTCGGGTGGCTGCTCCGAGAGGACTTTGTCCATATCGACGGCGAATAGCGACCAGAAGATCTCGGCGTGCTCCACCAGGAGGTCGCTAAACCAGGCGAACGCCTGCGGTGCGGTGTAGTAGGAGCGAAACGTGAAAATATTGGACGACACACATATACGGTGGGCTGATTTTACGTTCGCCCGGGAATGGTGGGTACGCCATCCTGGGCACGGAGCTCTCGAGGACCCAGAAGACACTACACGACTTTTTTTTATTTTGCTTTTCACTAATCGATGAAACGCGGGCGACATGTGCTCAGTGTTATAATTTTTTTTTTCAATATCTTTGGTTATTGAAAAAAAATGCATCTAACTAACGATGAATCTATTTCACTCGTCGTCTTACCGTCGTGGATATAGGATCGTTCGTGCCGAAGAGTTTGCGCACTCAGCTGTTCAACGTTTTCCGGTCTTCGCTTATTTTGTCTCCTCAATTTTTATATTTCGCATCGATTATTCATCCCCCGAGAATTCGGACTCGGTCGAGACTCTCGTGTCCGGTAAAAAGTTGGCCTCAAAAAAGTCGTCAATCGAGGACAAATATACATGTACAAAATATTACGATAATGACAATATATATGGCACTTTAAAAAAAATATATACAAATGGCTTGTGAAATTGATTTTTTGTCTTCTGAGGAGGTCGGCGGACACTTACCAAAGTCCGTTTTGTTCGATAGCATGCTTCGTCCCTCTATCTCGAGAGCCCCGGACAATGAACACTCAGTTCTAAAAACCTAACTAATACCTCCGAATAATGTTCTTCGTTTTGCTGCAATAGATCGACGCATAGCTCGGCGAGATGTATGAGGTCTTCGAGCTTTTTGCCAGGCGGTACGCACGACTCGCCGTTATAGTCGTCCTCAATCTTTGCCGCCGCCGAGAGCCTCTCGTAATTAACTAAAGCGGCGGTTTCCAAGCATGATTTTATCATTCCTCTGACCTCCTCGGGAGGCACCGGGGTCACTATGTCTTTCATTAGCACCCGCTCCAGCAACGACAGCGTCGCTTTCAATGCCCCCTCGGGTCTTCCGAATGGAAAACTGAACCTGCGAAGACACAAAAAATTATTGATACATTTTTTTTAAATAATAAATAATATTTTACCGGTAACATCAGTACTGATGCAGTAAGACTGTAAATAAAAATCGTATGGAATTTAATGTACCGTACTGGAAGTTTTTATGCAAAAACTGCTACATTAAATTTCTTGTACAATTTTGATGAAAAATGAATATTCAGTGTACTAAAAACATTGGAAATACTTCATTTTCAATCATTTACTTTAATTTCAATGAAGAAGTATATTAATTTTTCATCGCAATTATACATTAAAGTAAATGTGACCTTTTTCTTTAAAAACTTTCAGTCCGGTACATTAAATTTACCATTTTCATACAGTGTGATTACATCACAGTATGTATATCATTGATGAGAGTCGTTAAATAACCCCTCAAACGGTACAGTCAATAATCGGTAAATTAATCGTTTATTTATCGACGGTTATTTAACCAGTTTTAACTATTTTATTTTAGTGCTTTTAGAACAATTTTTTTTTTTTGCCATTTTTTTTACCTAAAGTTTGTAATCTGCTTCTCGAGTAGTTGCCTCAGGCGTTCTTTGATCTCCTGAAACTTGTCTTTCTCTTCGTGTGTGATGGAACCGACACCGTCCGGTCTATTGCCGTAAACGTGACTGGCACAGAAGGCAAAGCTGTAATGGATCAATGTCGGATCTATCATGCAACCACGTTCTGCGCGATCGAGAAGATCGCTCAGATAACAGAGATGACGAAAGCAGCCACGAACGCCATATCTGAAACATCGAAAATTAAATCGGTCACAGTAAATTAATTTTCCACCGACGTTTCCGTTCGATCGTTCTGGAAGTGAAAATTTGCTAATATTAAAAAATTCAAATCCTTTTTTTTTTACCTGGCACAATATTCATCGAGCACGAAGACTTGTCCGGGTGAAAACCAGCCCAACGAACAGTATGGATCGTTAAGTCGATAGTCCAATGTCAAGTTCTGAAGGAACTTGAATAGACCAGCGTGATCGAATTTGCACGGATCGGCGCCGATAAAGTCCTCCATTCCGTGTTTCCTGGCTCTGTCGGCGTCGCCTTGTATCTTACTTATCGTGGAGTTTTTGTCGGCTACCGAAACGGGCGGCGTTGGCTTGTGGGGTTGGCCCGTCGCTCTGTACATCGCCATCACCCACAAGTGCCATTCGTTCTCATCGTCCGAAGCGAAGACAATATTGTCTCCTTCGCGGACCGCGTTGAAGAAATATCTGAATTCAACCATCCGACCCAAATCGATTTTTAATTGAACGAAATCATTGAAGAAACAGTAAAGGAAAGAAAAAAAAATGGAGTTGGCTATAGTGAGTCACAGAGTTGTCGATCGACGCTCTCTCGACGAACACTAATGAATGGATTTCTCTCACCATGCGCAATGTCAGCAAAATATTATCGTTTCAAGCGAATCGACGGACCAAGCAGCTTCGGTAACTCGTCGAACGTCACGAATTCGATTGACACGGTTGTCAGTGCTCTCTTCGCGAACATTGCCCGACTGATGTCCGCGAAGAGAACGCTAAACAGTGCCGAATTGGATTCGCGATATTCGACCAAAAAGGTACAAAAGTTGGTCGGTTGACGCCAAGCAACTTGTGTACCTTGCACGAGAAAGCCAAAACTCACTGTAGCCGCTCCTTAATCCTTTGAAGCTTTTCTTAAATAAAATTCAACGTCTCTATCTAGATCAATTTTCGCACGTGTCTGATCGTTCTTTTGCTATTTTTCTCTTTTAATTTTTAGTTGAATTTAACAATTACAATAAAAAAAAAAGTATGTGAATCTATGCTTCAAAGGATTAACCGATGGTCAAAGGAGTTTTTACCTTCCACCCTCCAAGTCTGTGCCAACCATTAGATTAGCGGAAACGGCCTCGATATAGTCCACTGAATAGCCATCGAGCTGCATCATTTCCGACGGCTCGCTTTTTTTCTCCTTGTACGAGCACATCGCAAATGTGTACTGCGAGACCTGGACCAGCACAAGGTACCGCTTCTTCCACTTCTTCCAAACAGATTTGCCGATCGCGTAGAGATAGCCGGCGTGTTTCATGTTCAACGGCCTCTCCATGCGGCACGCAATCTTAATTCGAAGATCCTGATCGGGACAGTTTTTCGGTACGGTCATGCGATGCCACTCGGGTGGCATTTTCGACGACAGCGGCGTTGGTTTTATTATAACTTTCCCCAGTTCCTTGTCCTCCAGGGCGAGGATCGCCGGATTTTCCGTCAACAGCCGTACTTTTACGACCGGCAGAGGATGCATCGTTGTGAAGTCGCCTTGTGTGTCCCACCTGAGTACACACCATGGCATGGTTATTGATCGACCATTAATAATAATAATAATAATAATAATAATAATAATAATAATAATAATAATAATAATAATAATAATAATAATAATAATAATAATAATAATAATAACAATGTTTTTTTAAACACTGACATAGGCTTCGAGGCCTCCGCTTGATCCGTCTGCAATTTCTTGTCGCCTTCGACCTCCATCGTGCAATAAACGATTCGATTTGGCGCGAGACTCTTGAGTCCCTTGACCTCCATGATGATGACCTCGAGGGGATAAGCGAGGCCAACATCGACTTTTGTTAGTTGCGGTTCTGGATCGGCGGAGTCGCCCTCCAACTTAGCGAGTGAGCCCTGGGTGCGGTAGCGGGAGCGGTCGCTACGGCGCTTCAGCTTCTGCAGCCCGTATTTGCTATCTATCGGATTTTTTGAAACCGGCAACGACTCCAAGTTAGTCATTAGCAGGTTGATAGAAGCTTTAAGCTCCTCGATGTAGAGCGACTCCATCTCCTTCAGGAGAAACCTCGGCATGAGTTTTCGATTCTGTTGAACACGAACAGAAACCAAACAATGAAGATGCAACGTGGCTGGTTTATCGAGATGAAAGCTTAACCCTCTACAAGTCACCTCCATCCCCACTCTTAGGCGCGGCCCCACCAACGCGCGGCCCCCACTCCGCGGCCGTTAGTCCCGTTTCGGCGCGGTTTCGGACGGTGCGACTCATAAAGGGCTATGAGCTTTATTAAAATAAAAAAAAAATTCTTTTACCTTCTCCATTTCGTTGACTCTCTGTATGCGACCGTCCAGCTCCCTCCTGATGGCGGCAGCCTGCTCGTCGGCTGAATCCAACAGGAGGGCGTTGAACAGAAGCTGATGCTCGAACTTTTTAATGCCGAGTATTGTTTGAAACATGTCGTATAGCTGTTCCTTGGACAGTATGAGTTCCGAATTCAAGGACTGCTGTTGCACCCTGGAAGGCCTCTTGTTGTCCTCGTCCCCGGTCCCTTTGAATATGCAATCGAACTTAGCCAACCAGGACGTAAGAACAGTCTCTTTGCTCAGCCCGTCGATTTCCGGGAGGCTGCGGACACGCTTCTCAATGTTGTTCCTGAAAACCTCGCGGAAGTCGTACTGGGAACAAGCACCGCTCTGAACCATTCGCACGACCCTCTCGGATTTTAGAAATACGTCGAAGTAGTTCTGTATCGCGTTGTGAAAGGCCTCGTCGGCCAGAATCTGCGTTTCGCCCTTCAGAAAAGCCTGGAATAAACGATACGTCAATTGTATTTTTTAAAACAGTATTTTTTAAAAATTGCAATTTTTTTTGTCGAGTTTGCAGAAAACTATTCTGAACCGTGTATTTATATTTTCTGATGCTTTTTAAAGAGTTCAATTCCAGTAAATATTGATTTTTTTTTTTCGTGTTTCGATAAAAAAATTTGCCAAAGCAACATACGGAAAATCACGTGTTAAAGAATCGACTTCGAGGAAAATGGAAAGGCGAAGGTTACGCGATCGCGTATATCAAGCGTTTTAAGACCCGTGGGTTCTTCCGGGGCTTCTCAGTAATTGCAAAGTTTGTCCTTCAGAGGTTTCTCTCGCGACGTTGGATATCGGGCGAAATATCGCAACTGTCGTACAAGCCCCTGCCGATAGCGACGATATCCTTGTCGGTCGCGAGACAATCGTCATTGTCTCTCAAGTTTCTCAAGAGAAAAAAAAACAACAACAAAACAGCTAAACGTCGCTGTTACTTACCTGGAACCGAGTGCACAGAGTTTCGAGAAGTTGCTTCGATATCTTGGTCTGCCTCCGCGTCAGGTCGGTGGGTTGTTTGGCATTGAATGGATAAGCTATGCATCTCGATATGAATACGTATAGTTGAATGCGAGTTTTTCTCTCCTCTTCCTCGCGCTCTTGCTTGTCCTATGGGAGGATAAAAATGTGAATATGAACGTTTTTCCCAGGCAATAAGATGTCAAAATAGATCGTAAAAAAAGTGTGTATGTATATATATGATCTGACGCCAGAAGGGCATGTACTCTGTGCTTATACACACACAGTAAAAAATATTTATACATTCGACAAACTTTTTTTGTCCAGACACGTCCACAATTATTGCCTTGTTCATTTTACAAAAAATATTTGTAAAATTAGGGGACATTTTTGGGAAACGGACAACATTTTTTTGTACAGTTAACAAGAAAACAATCGTGGACGTCTATGGACTTGTGCCGTTATGGCTTCAAGACATAAGGATTTGATCCAAAAAGGGTCAATTTTCAACATTTTTTTCCGCGACTATAAGAAGGATAAGGTCGGGTTTTTACACACAGTTAGTACAAGGTGTTATGAAGTTTGAGGTCTTGTTTTGTATTGAATAAAATCAATCAACAACGAACTTATTAACAATTAAGAATTACCAACGGACATCGTATGTCAAAATCTACTCATACGATTGAGTTGAAATTTGGAGAGATCCTTGATTATGACATTTTCTATCTAATGACCTCATGGTTTTTAAAAACGTTAATTTATTTGTTAATAAAAGAGTGATTAAGGTCGTTTTTGTCGTTTCGATTCAATCTAAATTTCAACTGAATCGGTCGAATAGATTTTAAGATATCATGTCAGTTGTCAATTGATAATTTCAATAAAAAAAAGTTCAAACTTAATTAAATCTCGTACTAACTGATCGCGAAAAACCCAACCACGTCCTCCTAATATCCGCCTTAAAAAAAAATGTTGAAAATCGACCTGTTTTTTTTTTTTACCAAATCTCAAGAGAATGTGAAATAAGTTCTCAGCCTGTCTCTCTCACTCCGCCGAGAGCGCCACTGATGCTATCTCTTTCGCACGCCATAGTATCTCGAACACTCTCAAGGGAAAGTGAAAGTCAAGTGACGGGGCCATGAGTGTGAGAGAGATAGTTGCAATTTTCAAATGAACTTCATTCAATGGTGCTAATTTTTTTGAGAAAAAAATGAATATTGGCCCGATGCGAAATTAGCGTCTCCATCCGGCTCGAATGTGTTTTGTCCTCAAAAGAATTAGTACCCTTCAGAAAAGTTCATTACAGTTTTCATTACCGACCACGATATTTCACTTCCCCTTAAGCCATAGATATGTGTACATATATATACGGTACCTGAAGGTCCGCTTCAGTCTTCTCGCTTGCAACCGAAGGCGAAGGGCTCGTGGGCCTTTGCGCCGACTTTGCGTAATTGGCAGCGTCCTGGGTGGCGCCCATCGACGGCGACAGCGAGTTCCTGGCGCTCGATAAATTGGGCACATCGAGGCCGGGGCCCCCGGATTCCCCTTGGGCACCGGTGTGAGCTTGTCCGGCCGCGAGGTTTCTCCCGTGAGGTCCGTGGACGCTGCCGCCGTGGAGATTCGGCGAGCCGGTGGCGCTACCCTGGCCGCTAGGACCGCCGGGCGACGCCGTCAGGCCCGATGCCGCCGATCCGGCACCGGTGCCACCGGCGGCGCCGGCACTAGGACCAACACCTCCGCCACTTGGATGACGACGGGAGCCATGACCACCGGCGGCCCTGGTCCCACCGCCACCCCCGTGATGGGTGCTCTGGTCCTCGTCGCTCTCCTCTTCCGAGGAGCTCGGGTCAATCATAACGACGGCCTTTTACTCCCGGTCCTCGTCAGCAGCTCCACTGACACCGTCGTCGTCGGGCCCGCCGTTTTATCTTGTTCCAATCAATCGGTACTACCGTCCCGATTTTCAATCCCCCAACGCCTGCCTCCGGTCTTCCACGCTTCTTCGGCACTTCCGCTGTAAGAAAGATATTTACAGGCGTTTCAAGCAGGGTATGGAAGAGGCGAAATATTTTTTTCATCACTCGGTGCGGCCACTTTTCCGCTCGCTTCGCGTGCGTAAAACCGCAATTTTCGCACCTTGTGATGAAAAATTTCGTACATCCCTCGTGCGAAACACTTTTTCTAACTCGTGTGATTACAGCACTCGCCTTCGGCTCGTGCTGTAAACTCCCACTCGTTAGAAAAACGTTTTTCGCCCTCGTGGAGTACTGTACTATTTTTCCGGACTGCGCTAAAATAACCACATTCCTTGCGGGCAATACGGGCGGAAAATAGCCTATTATTGAGCGATGATCATTATTAATCAGTGCGCATGCGCAGTACAATTTCATTACTCCCTAGGGAGTAATAGGGCTCATTACTCCCTCTGGAAGCTCTATTACTTCCGGGGGAGTATTGGTCATTGACGAATATGGCGATTTTGCGATGCAAGAAATGTGGTTATTTTAACGAAGTCAGGAAAAAAATATTGTATGCGACAAGGGAGGAAGTGCATTTTTACCTCGTGTGAATTTCTGCAATCAAACCTCACACTCGGTGAAAATAGGCACTTCCCTGCCTTGTTGCATAATATACTAATTACTTCTTAGATCTTTCACTTTTTGTCTTAAGATTACCGTTACGTTCATCTTTGAGTTAAGTTTCCTTGAGTCAGTCAAGTTTTTTAAGTCAATTTTCAGAGATTTTTTAATAATTAAGTTTGAGGTCTTTTTTTGTAGTTAAGTTTAAGTTTTTTTTAAGTTTTTGTTTTATTTTTTTACGTTTAAAAGCAAGGGATGTACACGAGCTGCGTGGCGATGTGGAAAAAGAATGTCTTTTCGCTTCCGATAACTCGGTTTTGTTTTGCCGCGTACGGAAATTAAATTAGAGCAGCGCGTCGCGAACTAATGATGTATGGACGTGGATGTGAAATCGTATTAGCGGAGGAGAATATATAGTGAATTATAAATCGAGCTCGTATCTCCGAATAATACGATTCGCAAACACGAGCTCGCAAGCCCAATAACTCCTAAATAACGCACCGTGCTCCGATACGCAACACCGGCCTGTACTACATCGATACTATAGCAGTAGATATATTAAAAGGGGTTCAAGGAACTTCCAGTGACAGAGGTGTGTGACGTACGCGTGCGGTTATCCAGATGAAGATACTGATAGATACACGGAGATGACTGTGCGTGAGGAGTGTGCGTGAGACATGAGAGAGACTCGAATCGAATAACCAGCACCGTTTTGCAATAAAATCGATACGCGGCATCGTCTCGTCGGTCGGCCCTCCTCCTCGTTTTCCCCGCTGTACGGATGATACAGCGGCTAACAAAACTCGATTTGACTAAAATGAATTCCCCTTCAAACATTATTTCATTCTTCGAACAAGATTGAATGCCTGCAAAAGGCTAAAAGTCGATACAATTTTATCCGGTGTGGCGGAAGGATAGAGAAAATTACTCTACATATCTCCGATAAAATACAATACGATACAAAAAAATATATGACATGCATACAATTTTTTTTTTTTACTTTGATTATTGTCATACAATTTTTTTTCGGGAAGAATACAGTTATATTTTCGATATATATATGTGTATATGTCGATGGTTTAATGTCATAAGGCTATTTAAGCTGTGATTAAGGAATTGAGTGCTTCGCACTAGCCAAATGAGTGCTTAATTTTTTATGCATCTATTGATTATACTGAATAGTTATTTGTATTACAGCAGATGTCCTCAACCTAGAAAAACATTAATTGCAATCGATTTACAAAAATCTCGACTGACTTGAGCTTATTTTTGAAAAGGTACATAATCGGTCAGTTTTTTCAAAAATTAATCTGTAATTTTTTCTCAATTTCGATGTCCCACGGCTCTTCCTTGAAAGATCGTTTACGAATTCTCCGCCTAGATATTCGACAGTATTTTCCGTTGAAAAATGACAGCTGTTTATGAAGGAATTTCAACAATGGGTAAAAAAAAGTGTATTTTTTAAACCGACAATACTATCAAATATCTAGATGGTGAATTTGTAGAGAATCTTTCAAGGAAGAGAATGAGCCGTGATACATCAAAATCGAGAAAAAATTACAGATTAATTTTTGAAAAAACTGACCGATTATGTACCTTTTCGAAAATAAACACAAACCAGTTGAGATTTCTGTAAATCCATTCCAATTAATGTTTTTCTAGATTGGGAACATCTGCTGTACTACAAATAACTATTCACTATAATCGATAGATGCGTAAAAGTTTGTATAAAACAATTTTAAAAATGTAGCACTAATTTGACTAGTGCGAAGCGCTCCAAACTCCGTAATCACAGTCTATATGACCTTCTCGCACTAGACCATTGATATATATAAATTTATGTTTTTATTTACATATTTAACATGCAACATTATCCGTCAACAATTTTTTTGTTGTGCATCCTGTACATTCAACCTGTCTGTGTCTGGCAGTGTCCGTCTAAATTTGGAAAAATCAATGTTCAATGAATGTAATACCACGGCCTCGCATTCTTCGCGTACTCTCGTAGAGCATCAGCGGTTTAAATTCTCTCGTACCCACGCGTCCTTTGCCGTTATTTGATCGAAAGAGCGGATATCGAAAATCACACTCTTTTTGTGAGCCTCCGTCATTGGTCTCATCGATTTTTATTTTTTATTATTTTTTCCCCCATCGAAATGTACCCTCTCGTACCGAGGCGAGCGTCTCCCGGTTACCGTCGAACAAATATCCTTTGACTATCCAATTGAATGCGAACAAGATTTCATGAATATTGCATCCCATCCCGCCTGTTTATTCGCGAATTAACGAGGGGCTTTTTTATTTATTTTTTCACTAAAAGTGTATTCACAAATGTTTTCTTTTTCCGGTTTTATACCTCGCCCGGCCCACTTCGTACCCAGGCTCGTTAATTAATTCCATTGCAAATTCAAAACACTCCCGAGAGTTCGTCGTCCCGAACGCTTCCTACCGGTGTGTTTTTTTTTAATTTATTAAAAAAAAATTTATTTATATTTGTACTTTACTTCTTTTCAGAACGATATCTTTCTCTCCGGTTCGTTCACCTCTCAAGCGTAGCTGGATAGCTCAACTCTTTCTCTCCCTCTCTCAACAACACTCCTGGCAACTGGGTGCAAGCGCTTTCCGACGAGTGAGCGCTTTTCGTCCAACTTATCGATCTTTAATAGCAACGTGCCCGCCTCCTCTCTCTCGCTGGCTCTCTTCGCGGGGTAAACTTTGCGCGCGATAGAGATACGTTGCTGGTGAAACTGGCCGAGAGAAAGGGAGAAAGATTAAGGCAACGCGCGTGCGGTCGTCGTGTACATACTGAGCACGTCATGTACCGTGTCCAACGCGAATGATGTATTATTCGTAGCCACTGCAGCGAAGCAAAGTATTCCCGTCCTCTATTCTTTTTACGTCCGAAAAAAAAACCCGCGTCTCGACGAGAGAAAGAAGAGGCCGTCGAGAAATGGTATGCGCAAGCAGCATCAATTATTAATCGCCGCTGCAGCGTTGAATCCGAGTCGGAGCATTTTTTTTATATATATATTTTCGTCGTTGAGACTATGACGAAAACGAATAAAACGCTTTTATTTGTTTTCGCCTGTAACTAAAATAAATAAAAGCATTTTATTTGTATTCGTTTTTAACTAAAATAAATAAAAGCGTTTTGTTTGTTTTCGCCTTCAACTAAAGTAAATAAAAGCATTTTGTTTATCTTCGTCATCAAGAATAACGACGAATATAAATGAAACCCTAAAATCTCATCGTCACGGGTGCGCAGCTAATTTTCCAACTGATAAGATATTTTTATTCTGAACAAAAATAAATAAATAAACGTAGCCAGTTTATAGCAAAAATTAACGAAAAGAAATAAAAGCATTTGTCGTAATTAACTAAAGTAAATAAAAGCCTTTTATTTATTTTCGTTATCAAGAATTGTGACGAATAAAAATGGAGCCCAAAAATCTTATCATCAGTGCTGCGCAGCTAATTTCCCAACTGAAAGGATATACCAATTCAAAAAAAAGTTTGAAATAACAGGTTTATAGTGAAAATGAGCGAAAACGAATAAAAGCCTTTATTTATTTTCGTCGTCAGGAGTCGCGTAGGAGAATAATTCTAGCCGTTCGAAAGTTACGATTTGTCGGGACAAGAGTTAATGAGTCGGATGCCGCAACATGGAACGAATCCTAATGGGCAATCGTCGGGCGAACGAGCCCCGAAAGACATGTCCGAGCTGCACAGCGTAAACATATCGATTGTCATCGCAGTGTCCCTGGTAAGTCGCGACCCTGTGGTTTGCTCTCGACCGAGGCAGCTAGGGGTGCAGACCTTCCCACTCGTGTTCACCGTGGATGTACTCCGATGTATATATATCTATGTAGGTTTACGCGTCTGCGAGTACAATGGAAGTTTTCCCGGAGAAGGGAAACTTATACCGTGAACGCTTTCGATGGGGAGTTGGGGGAGGAATAAGAAGAGAACTACTCGGCTATACGATACGAAAAAGCTCCGCCGGAATTCGCGCAAGCCGTCGACGCTGCAGTCAAGAGGGCGTGCGCGCTCTAAAACGCGCACGTTCCGGAGGGCGCACTGCGGATCGGGTTTCCATCTCGAAACTGAGGAAGAATTCTCCAAACGTTGTCTCAATTACGAGCGATCGTTCTTTCGCGGAAAAGTTTATTTCCGGCAAACATAGATAGCGACTTTGGGCAAAAAAAAAATGGCAAAGAAATGGATAATTCAAACTTTTCTTTTAGTGGCAAAAATAAAATATTATAACAGTAAGAGTTGTTCCGGGGATCGGCGAAAAATTGCCTTTTTGGGGCAAAATGGAGTACCTGATGGTATCTTCAGCCAGGGAAAACCAACTTTTGAATTCGTCTTCATTTAGGAGACTCCTGTGCATCGTACATCCGCATTACGTCCGGTTCCCACTTCACCCGTGACCTACGCGTTTACGTTCCAACGAATTTATCCGAACATTTTTACGGTCCACCATTCCGGTTTGTGCGCTGCAAAAACACAAGGGTGGCTCGTTTTGCCCCTCGCCTTGCCTGCACCCCCTCGTTCCAATTTATGCCGGAAGCCAAAGTTGATGATAATTTTCGAAACTCGAAGCCTTCAACTCGGGCCACGCAACTTTCTGAATAATTAGTTCAATAGTTGTAGAGTAACGAGGCAAGAAAATCTCCACCCGGGATTATACGCAATATGACGGTACGCGGTGTGCAAACGCGCCCCTCGGGGGACCCACATGTATGTCGTACAGCGAAACCTTGAGAGCTGAACTTTGCCCATTTATATATACATATATATACATATATATACATATATATACATATATACGCATATATACAATATATACATAGATATGTATACATATACCTATGCACATGCGCTCACAGATACGCTTGTCGAACGTACCCAAGGTAAATGCGCCAATTTTCACCGTGCGTCCCTATTTCCGAATGCAGCAGTGTGCGACCCCAGCTGCTGCTGATTTCATTCCTCGTTAGCCACCTTCCATACCTTTGCCCCGTTATTGATAACGTAATTTTGTTTTCAATCCGCCAGTCTTTCATGTTAATACCTATACCTTACGCATGCACATGCGCCCATAGATACGTTTGTCGAACGTATCCAAGGTAAATGCGCCAATTTTCACCTTCCATACTTTCGCTCCTTTATCGATAACATAATTTTTTTTATTCAATCCGCCAAAGTCTTTCATGTTAATATAACCATAGATACGTTTGTCGAACGTACCCAAGGTAAATGCGCCAATTTTCACTGTGTGGCCCTGTTTCCGAAGGCGTCAACTCCCAGCGGCTGCGGATTTCATTCCTCGTTAGCCATCTTCTATACTTTCGCCCCTTTATTGATAACATAATTTCTTTTTTTCAATCCGCCAAAGTCTTTCATGTTAATGTAACCATAGATACGTTTGTCGAAAGTACCCAAGGTAAATGCGCCAACTTTCATCGTGCCTATTTCCGAATGCGGCAACTCCCAGCTGCTGCGGATTTCATTCCCTGTTAGCCACCTTCCATACTTTCGCCTCTTTATTAATAACACCATTTTTTTAATCCGCCAGTCTTTCGTGTTGATATACCTAATGTATGCATATAAGGTATGTTTGTCTAAGGTACCCCAGGTAAATGTGCCAATTTTCACTGTGTGGCCCTATTTCCGAAGGCGGCAACTCCCAGCGGCTGCGGATTTCATTCCCTGCTAGCCACCTTACATACTTTTGCCCCTTTATTGATAACATAATTTTTTTTTGCAATCCGTCAAAGTCTTTCATCTTAATATACCTTATGTATGCACGTATAACTTAATATAACTTACGTTTGTGGAACGTATGCAAGGCAAATACCCCAATTTTTACCGTGCGTTCCTATTTTCGAATGCAGCAGTGTGCAAACCCCACTTGCTGTGGATTTCATTCCTCGTTGCCGACCCATGCTTTTACCGCTTTATTGATAACATAATTTTCGTTTTTCCAATCGGTCAAAGTCTTTCATGTTAAAAAGTATAAATCTTTATAAATTTACGGCCAAACGGGATGACCGAATTTCGCACAATTGCGACCAAGGACGATAACCGAATCGCACAATTACGCGATAATGGAAATGGGATCGTTACGTATTCACCGAGGTAATTATATACGTTTGCAGTGAGGCAACACGGCCAGACAGGAGACAATGGGAAAGGGTGTCGCGTCGTTTTAATGTAAAGCGTAAGGCCACGAATACACCTATTACGTATACACAGAAGCTTTCACCTACATAAAAGTGAGCGCGAGGGTGGGAGTTGATGGCCTCGCATTTTCCAACACGTTGTTAAATTCGACGCGGCTCACGGGCGGCGCGCACGCGGTCACAACGGCCGATGTGTGTATCGCTGTACGAGCTCGCACCTATACGGGCTTGTTGTTGGCTGGCTAACCCAGAAATGCTAATGTTTTCCCAACCTCGACGGCTGCGATACGAGTATTATCGGTGTGCAACCTCCAGGAGCTTCTGCTTCTAGAAAGCGATTCCCCCGATTTTTTTTTTATATCGCACTTCTGGCATTCCATTATAGCACAATCTTTTTTTCCCTTACATTCAACATTCAATTATCAGAAAAAATGGATGGTCTCGACGCGAGTCTATAGAATCGCGCTATAACCACAATGGGAACGAGGATCGTGTAGAAAAGAAAAATAAATAAAAAGTAAACAAATAAAAATAAAACGAGGTCAACGGAGTCGTTCGTATTGCGATTGAGGTAGAGCTCGAATGATTGCACCGGTGTGCGAGGGAGTGACACAACGACAGTGAGAAAAGGCTTAATTGGGGCAGAGGGCGAGGAGGCGGAGGGGCGGTACGGAGATAAGAGATAAACATGCCGCGAGACCGCGAGAGGTGAGGGACGAGGCGGCGGGGTGAGAAAAGGGTGGGGGCGGATAGGGTTAGGGGGTTGGAACGCGAGGGGTTTCCCTACTTATGCATCTCTAGTGCCAATTGCCCTCTGCGGAAGCGCGGCTTGAGTGGTTGAGCCACGACCTTTGTCGAACATTCTTCGTCGCGGACCAACGAGTGCGGTGGTAGCCGTGAAAGTCGACACTGCACGGTTCGCTTCGACACCCGGAACGAGATCGCTGGCGCGGCGGGTGGTAACAGCCCGACATCGAGTGATGCAGCCCGGCTGCAGTCGGACATGATACTAATTTTGATTTATTTTCTCCTATCATCCCGGCAATAAACTAATGGGATCGTTATTAATGCTCTTTCGGGTTTGTTGCCTGGTGAAAATATTTCTCTGAATATCTCTGAAAGTGTCGGAAAATTTATCTGAAATTTCTCTGAAAAGTCCCATTTTCTATCACTTTTCGCACTTTTCAGAGTCAGAGATTTTTCTGAATCTAAATATTTATTATTGTTCTGAAAATCTCAGATTTTCCCTGCCAACTTCTCTTAAAACTGTGCTGATATTTTAAGCCTTTTTCACTTCTATATACAGAAACTATTTTCCGAAAAAGTCTAATTTTCGCTGAATTTCTTATACAAAGTATATATAAATTATTGTTTACTGTTTACTGTTCGTACGAACATGTACATTAAAGATTACTGTTCGTACGAATACCAGAAAGAGCAGATCTTAGAGTGAACATGTAAGTTCTTTGAAATTCTCTAAACCCACATTATGCAAGAAAATCGAAGGTTTTCAAAAAATAAGTCGTATTTTCTCTGAAAAATCCTATCGTTCATTCGTTTAATAGAATGAGTAAATCTTAGAGACAACTCGTATTTTCTCTTAACGTACTTTATCAGAAAAAATCAGAGATATATTCACAATTTTTTTGGAAAATACTCTGAATTTTCCTGATATATTGTGACTGCTTCAGGTTGTGTGGAGAAGATGACAGAGATATTTAACATATAGCAGAGAAAATAGGAAAAAAAATTGGAAAATCGATGAAAATCACTGAAACTGTGTTTGGAAAAATTTCCATACGCCAGTGCGTGCGAGCCGTTGTTATTTGGTAGACGGCGAGGAGCGTTAAAGTGCCAATGACTGGAGCGTTCGCCGTACTGAGGCCTCCGGCGGTTTCCGCGGAATCAAGTCGTCGATGCGTTAAACGTCGTCGTTTCGCGCAGTTGCAAATTAATTACAGTTATTATCTGCTTCCGGCCGGACAGCCGTTAGACATTAATATGCCTCTTGCATTAGCTCTATCTCGGGAGAGAGAACGCTCTCGGATTTATGGACTATATTGTGTAGATGAAATGCGTTCCAATTGACCGAAAACCGATAAACCGTGTGTCGACTCCGTCCTTGGGCTGCGTGTTTGATTTCCGTCGACCTCGAATCTCTTCGGTCTGATATCATTCGATCTATCGGATTACCTGCCGTCTCGATTTCTACGAGGTGCTGGGAAATAAAATAATTCCATGATCATCCCCTTTCCTCTATCTCTCTGCTGAGAACGGAGGAGGCTCGAATTATAGAGGCCAGTATATCCGCGAGGAGGGACACGATATTTGATTTCTCGTCGACCCGTTTACGCTAAATTACCCGGTAAGTTCAAGGTTGGACTTTCGCAAGGGGATATTTTACGACTGAAGGCATCCGGATTAAATGCGACGATTCGATTTATCTGAGTGAATTCTGAATTCTTAAAGGATCGCTGCAAAATACCTTCGTGAAAGTATCTGGACAAATAATAACATTTTTCATTGTACGCTTAAAAGAGATAATAATAAATAGTACAAATTTTATAAAAACACTGTTTGACATTTGACTATGGTTTAATGTTGCAAAATTCAACCTCAAATAATGAGGGCATGGAAATATTATTTGCACAGTTTTCCCACGTATGATGAGTTTCTCAGCACTTCTGCATAAATACTCTGTATCAAAATGCGCCCTGGATAACTCCAACAATACAATCCGTACTATTACACGTGTGGTAAATAGTCATTATTGTCAGAACCAACCCACATAGCGCGGAAATATTTTTGAAAGGTTTCAATCATATTTTTTGAGATGTTGAAAATATTTGTTGTTATACATTAAAATGTTTCGCTGGAATTTTTTTTTTTACATTTCAGCAAAACGTGAAAGATTGCATCACCAATCACATCCGCATAATCACGAAACATTCGTAGAAATACTTCGGTGAAACACCAAATTAAACAAATCTCAAAATATTTGATCCCTATGTATCATAAATATTTCAGGGGTATTGAAAGATGTCTCTGAAGTATTTAAGAAACGTTTCCTTGGAATATTTTGATAGAATCTTTCGAAATATTATTTCCGTATATTTTAAAAATACTTCGTAAGATTCGAAAGATTTGAAAATATTTCCAAAATCTACGAACCAGGTGGATTTCGCTCTTCGAGCCCAAATTGCATCTTTTTCTCGGTTTGTACATCGTTTTTCCCGATTCTTCCCATGCATATCACCCCTCATTATATTCCAGTAAATAAACGAAGTTAAAAAAAAGTGTTCCAAACGTACACATTCATTCCTGAGGTCTACAGTAATGAACATCGCGATACGAAAGAGCACGTTTTTGGTCCTAAGACAATAAGAATAGGTTTACCGACCTAGGGTTAACTTTGATGAAGAGGAAGCACCGGCAAATTGCGGTATCGCGTAGAGCATCGGGCCGGAGAAACAGCGAGGAAAGTTTGCAGATGCTCGACCCGAAAAGTTCGTCGCAACGCAAGGTTCTTTTTTTGTTTCAACCTTTCCGTCTATCCGTGCTCCGGTGCACGGGTAATTCGGTTAAGCGAAGAATCTCGTACGGTAAAAATTCGATCGAATATTTCAAACGACGAGAGTGACTCTGCCCCGGAGAAAAGGAAAAATGGACGTGAAACGGCGATAGGAAAGGGGCCAGAGCTATATTTGCGCTTGGATTGGGGTCAGCAAAGCGCCGAATTATCGATGAGGATCGGTGGAAATCGGACACTTCTGCCGGTTCAGTACACATGCATACACATGTGCGGAGTAAAAAAGAAAAACGGTTTCGACATTTGAAGCAAATGTATTATCCACAAACGTCGTCCGCAATTTTAACGAGCCATATTTTTTTTAAACACGTAACACTCATTTTTATGTGAAAAATCAACGAGAAGATAATCGTCGACTTTTCGCAAAATTTACGAACCTTTTTATATGTAAATGTGCTCAGTGCACACCTCCGACAAACGTGTATTTCAGTGCAGTGGAAAAACGTCGTAATAGCTTCAAACAGTAGGTTCGAGGCCCATAAACATGTCGTGACCGCGGCCAATTTGTGCTCATCCTTCGGCATGCAATGATCGTCTTTTGTCGATACACGGGCTTGTACTTTGGGCGGATATTTTGATCGCGAATTCACGCACTCTTGTCCGATGTTACGACAAACAGAGACTGTGCCGAAAATAGGGTATTAGGAATACAGAATTATATTAAGGATTCCCCGTGAATCCATATCTATATACACTGTTTAAGAACATTGTAAATTTAATGCACCGGACTAGAAGTTTTTATGCAAAAACTGGTACATTAAATTTAATGTACAATTGCGATGAAAAATTAATGGACTTTTACAGTGAAGTTAAAGTGTTTCTAATTTTTGTAAATATACTGTACCTTCATTTTTCATCACAAATGTGCATTAAATGTAATACACCAGTTTGTGTCTAAAAACTTCCAATACCAGTACATTAAACTTCATACGATTTTTTTTACAGTGTATATATGTATAGAGTAAATCAGGCTCAAATGGCCACCCGCAATATCTTTTAAGGCAACAAACGAATAGCGCTGCCGTTTGCACAGTTTTTAGTATGTGTTGATACAATGTGATTGCACCAAAAGTTATAAGATTGTAAGTGCAAGGATCAGTACCAGAGGTGAATTCCTATTTGGAGCTAGCCAAACATTTTTCGAGCTGTATTCGTAGCGTTCTTGAGACATACTAATTTATAACTTTGCTGGTAAATCAGCATTGCACACTATAGTTGGATGCTTTAAGAAAAGATTGGCGTGTAGTAAATCTGTTTAAAAAAAATGTATTCGTTAAATTTAAGCAGTGGATATTTTTCCCGGAAAATGGGTGATATGGCCACCCATTCTCCGGGGGATATGGCAACGTCAAAGGTGGTGGGCCACCGCCTGCAACAGCGGGCGAGATGGCCACCTCACTGGTGGTGGGCCATCACCCGCAACAGCGGACGGTGGCCATATCACCCGGATATTGCGGGTGAGCTGTCCACGTGAATGGTGTTGGGCCACCGCCTGCAACAGCGGGAGGTGGCCATATCACCCGGATATTGCGGGTGAAATGGCCACGTGAACCGTGGTGGGCCATCACCTGCAATAGCGGGAGGTGGCCATATCACCCGGATATTGCGGGTGAGATGTCCACGTGAATGGTGTTGGGCCACCGCCTGCAACAACGGGAGGTGGCCATGTCACCCGGATATTGCGGGTGAAATGGCCACGTGAATCGTGGTGGGCCATCACCTGCAATAGCGGACGGTGGCCATATCACCTGGATATTGCGGGTGAGATGTCCACGTGAATGGTGTTGGGCCACCGCCTGCAACAGCGGGAGGTGGCCATGTCACCCGGATATTGCGGGTGAAATGGCCACGTGAATCGTGGTGGGCCACGTGGCCATCTCGCCCGCAATATCCGGGTGACATGGCCAGTAAAAGTGTTTTATTTTTAGTTTAGCATCTGAAACATTTGACAGAGGTATTCATTGTCTTTCTGTAGGTTCTGTAGACAAGATAAAATATAGTGAAACATGTTTTGTGCGATTCCGATACTTCTCTAAGCCTAATTAACTACCTTTATTACTGTGGCCATGTCACCCGTAGTGTCCGGGTGAGTCGGCCGATCACAAATATTTATTTATAGAGCTGCAATTAAATCACGCATTGACAATATCGAAAGATCTGAGTTAATTGCTTTAGTTCGATATTTCCAGAGTTGGTCACAACAAAAATGGAAAAGTTTTTTAAACGCTAAACCTCCAATTTTTATTATTTAAAAAACCATGGCCATATCACCCCGATCTACCTTATATATATATATAAATTATAGATGAGTATATGTTTATATTTATAGTGACATAACAGGGACACAGTAATGAAAGGCCTTCAAGTTGGTTGACAATATGAGACGCACCAATCCTCTATACCCCGTTAACCTCGACTTTGCTACTCAACCCTCGCAGCCTCTCCAGCCTTGCTCCATAACTTTGAAACTCGAACACTCGGTGCGTTTAATGACTTTTCACCTATTTATAGTTCGCGGTAAATAATACTCTTTCTTAATTGTATACATTTAAAAAATCTGTACACTGTAAAAATAAAATGTAAATGTAATGTAAATAATGTACTTGAACTTGTAACTTACTTACATAACTTACATCAATGTAATTTTTTTTGTAATATAAAAATAACTTGACCTTAAAATTACAAATCTTACTTCTGAAATTTACAAAAATTTTAATTAACAATAAAAATTTTACTGTTACATTGTAACGCACAGTGTGTTTGAAATTTCACAAACAGTTTACGTAAAGAAGCTTCTAATAACCCAATAATTTGCAAGCAAACATTTTTTATAGTGTATATTTATATAAATATAGACTGTTTTGCAAAAACTGACAAGTTAAATTCAATGCACAATTGTTACGAAAATCAATGGATTTTTAGGGTGAAATTAAAGTAAATTATTAAAAGTAAAGTATTTCTAAAGTTTTTGAATATACCGTACGTTACATGTTCATCCCAATTGCACATGAAATTTAATATTCCAGTTCACGAATAAAAGCTTCCAGACCAGTGCATCAGATTACATACGAATATTTTTATCCGGTGTATATTTTTCAAATTAGGTGCTAAAAAATACCCGTTTCCGGACAACAAACAGTCGAGCGTGCGAGTTTTATTCACCGCGTACAATCAGCCGGACGAGGCAATTAACTTTCTCCCTTGCATACAACATCGTCATATTATACGCGCCGCCTTGTCTAAACAAAACCAAAACCAAATCGAATAGACAATTTCATTAAACGTTTGTATTTTCATAAAAAAAAACAAAACAAAACAAAACAAAACAAAAAAGAAATCCAAAGAGAAACAAATTGATTTGAAATTGTCTCCATTCACAAAGCTCGACTTCCGGCTAACGGTCCATTCATTGTTGGTTTTGCCTCGGCGGTGCTTGCCGAGCTACCATGGAATAATTCATCTCTCTGTATCGCTCTGATGCGACGGCGGTCCGGCGGTTCCCACCGGAACGGCGAATCGCAATCTCTTGCCCGCTCTATGTTATTCCTTGTTTTCATTCTTCGCTTGTGTCCCCTCATTTTTTAATTTTTTTTTTGTTTTTTTTTCGAAAGACCGAAGGAAGCGAAGCCAGGGCGCGAGGAGAGCGCGGCCCCGCGACCGCGTCGTGGAATTCTTCGTGGGTACGGTTATTGATCTAGCCGTTGCTGGCGTTGGTGCCGCCGCCGCCGTTGCCGTCGCGCGGCCAGGCGACGTGCTCTCCACGCGAGAGCAAGTGAGTAAGTGAACGCGAGATAGGCAAGGCGGAGAGTGAGTTTCAAGCCTCGCCATTGCCCGAGCACAGTGCCCGTGCACTGTACCGAGTGCAGGACTCACCCTCGCCCTCCGCCGCCCTTCGCCGCGTCCGGCTCGTCCGCGCACTCGTCCATTTACGAGTTACGCCGGGCGAGGCTTGCCGATACTCCCCCAAAAAAAAAATCCGAATGTACTTTGCCAATTTCGCCGGGGTGAGGAAAAAAAAAACGCCGGTCCGACTTTTTCCCATTCTCCGATCGCGGCTACTTGCAGGGTGTGTCGTGTTCGCCGCTACGCTATGCCTCTATTGCCACCCGAGGCACGCGTTCCTCCCTCCTCGAGCTTCATTCTTACCCGGATACAAGCGCTCGGACCCGCAGACGGGTACTCGACGCCTCCGCGAATGCCGATATAGGAGAGGAGACGATGGGAAGTGAATAAAAAAATAAATAAAAAAGAAGTAAATAAAAAAGTAAAAAAAAAAAAATTGTACATACATCTGGATATCGGATTTCAGGTGCGAAAGGATCGCGGGACGCGTGTAGCGAGGGATTCTCGATTAGATAAGAGGCTCGGGTGACGATACTACGCCGAGGGATTTTTTTTTATTTTTTTATTTTTTTTTTCATTGCCAGGGGATTTAATCCGCTTTAATCGTCGATCCGCGCTGGAGATTGTGTCGCGGGGAGATTAATGCGGAGATCCTAGGCCTCGCAGAGCCTAGGATATTTTATTATCGGTTTATCAGGGCTCGCAGAACCGCCGTCTGGAATTTTTTGTACGTTGAACCAAGATTACTAAATGCGGTAAAATTATCAAACTATTTTTTTTTCATTCAATTAATTTTGCATTTTATTAACGTGCCGTATCAGTCTGTGGAACTAACCTTCTCAGTCGGTCCATCCTTGACGAACGCGTGTGCTCTCGATCTGACGAGTCATCGTGGATCTCTCGGATTTCCTCGCTCCGGTCGGTCCGCGCGTCTGACTCGATATCGAGACGAATCCCTTGAACGAACGAGCACGAGATCACGAATTACGAACCTCCACTATTTTGTTTTTTTGTTTCTTCGTTTTTGTTTTTTTTTTTTAATTCAATTGAATTTTTTTTTCTCTCCTCTTTATCTATGATACATCGGAACGATCAATCGGCAATCAACGAAAAATGTTGGCCCGACGCAAGGTCGGAGTTAATGAGCGGTGCGAGAACGTCGAGTACGGTACGACACAACACCTGCTCGATCGCCGAGCGTGACGTAACAGAAGACGTCGCCGCGGTTTTAGGCAGGAGCCTCCTTCCGGTGTGCCCGCTCGAGAGTTACTGCTGGTTAATTTTAGGGCCAGTAGTCGAGTCACGACTTCGAGAATTGACGAAGGAGGCGAAATGGGGTGAGGGGAGAGGATTCGATATCCGAGCTCTCTTCGCTATCGACGGACTTCCAACGATCGTATCTATATATATGTATGCATGTACGTATGCATGTCCGTGGAATCGATGTATTTAAATATAGATCGAAGAAAAACGTGAGGAAAATGATATCTCGAGGCGGGAAAGGAGAGAAAAAAGAGGGAAAGTGACGAAAAATTACGGATACGATTGAAAAGACAAAAAAAATAGAGGAACAAGATAAGCGAATGAGAACGAGAGTCAAGGCGACGAAAAAGAGCGAAAGGAAAAAAATCGCGCCGAGGGGTTTGCGACTGACGATAGTTCGCTCTGTTGTGCCGCAGGCCGACTCGTCGCGTGTTCGAGACTGGCACTGCCGCTGGTCGACTACTGGCTCCTCGCGAATCCGGCGCTTGGTTGCCCCGATGGCGAGCGAGGGAGAAGGACAGGGCGAGAGGGACAAGGAGAGACGAAGGAACGAGGGAAAGCGCGATACCAGAGGGAGAAAGTGTGGGCAGAGAGAGGGTCGGCCAGCAGCGTGCGACGGTATGAGGGTGCGCAACGTATCGCGGGCTCCGGCGAGGGAGAGAGAAGAGGATTGTGTGGAAGCGCGATGGGCACGGTCGTTGGCCGGACGACAATCATCGGCCGGGGAAGAGCCGGCCGATGGAAACATTGTCCCTTAAGGTTCTCTTGGGTCAAAGTCAAAATGCTGCCACTGCGACGAAAATTTTTGCTAATGTATATTATCCCCTTGCAAATGGTCTGGTTTAATTTCAGAACGATTTACAGCATCGTTGATGAGAAAAAAAATCGTGAATTTTGCAGCTAATTGCATTAGCCTTATGGAGAATTTGCAACGGTTCGCCGTATTTACGTTCTAACAGCTAAGAAAATTCTACCGCGTACATAAACAATCTATTTATGGTTCAAATGATAATCGCTTTAACGTTTGGCATTTTCCGAAGAAGATTGACAGCACCGTTATTTAATTATTTAATAAATGGAAAAGTCTTGGTTGTCTTCGCTTGGGAACTGACAAGCAGCTGTCTCTTTCGCACATCGACCGCACCGCACACCGCGCACCCCCTGGTCATTCCGCCGCTTCACCCTGCAGGCCCAGACCCCACAACAACCTTTAAGAGACATCCGAAAAAAAATACCTCAAAAATCTCAAAGTTCGGTCCTCGGAAACAATATTTCATGGTATATGTACTATAAAGCTTTATTAGGATTTTTGATCTCTTCAAACTTTAGCAAATGAGCATTGAATTTGCAACACTGGAATTCCAGCGATTTACGGAAAGGCTGAATTCCGAGTAAAAATCGTGATGTCTTCTCGTTAAGGACATGTGAAACGACTCAGTCGGTAACGAAAATCTAACGAATGCGATTCAGAGACCGTAGACTTTTGGAGGAAAAGCAAAGCATTAGCGAATCTACGATTTAACACCCGGTCCGATGATGCTTCCGTTTTATCCGAAACCTCAACCAATTTTAAATGGCATTGATTCGAAAAATGCATCTGTCTCTTCCGCACTCGTATGTCACGTGGTGCATCTTTCACATGGCCTTAAAAATAAAAATAATCATCGAAGGGCCTCGAAGGGAGTTTCGTCTCGGGTGCGAAGAGTTTGAAATTTTTCGCTCGTTTCACTTTCAGGCGTTTTGAGTGAAAGAGAAATTTCGATGTCGGTGGGACATTGCGCACTCTCCGTTATCGTTATCTCTCTCGGGCCGGTTGGCCAAAGTCGGGACGGTCTGTGCCTTCTCTGTGTGGCGCGACGATCGTATCCCTTTAAGCGGCCGAGCGCTGTGCCGCCGGCGCGACCGCGGCCGGAGCGAGACAAACGCACCGGGAGCGCGATGCTCGGGGAGGGTTGCGACTGCAGCTGGGAGGGGGTTGGCCGTCGAGGGCATTCGTGAAACCCTCTCTGCTGCCGATGAATGAGACGGAAGCAGCGGAGAGGGCTGCACGCGACGAGGGAGAGAGCGAGGAGGGACGACCTGGAAGGGATAGAGCCGAAGCCAGTGTGAGAAAAAGAGAGGGACAAAGCGGTACCTGTACGAAGTGCCACTGGGCCATCGATCGGCTGCGCGGCTGCTGTAATAGCAGCTGACCGTTCTTTACTATAGTACGCAGATCCTCTTGTACGAATTTTTTTTTTTTTTTTTTTATTTTGTTTCAAACGTCCAACTCTCGGATCGCACACTTCGCCGAGTGTCGAGCATTCGGCGGACATTTTTTTCGGTGGAGGCCGAAGAAATCGCAACAAAAATTGTGCAGGGTTCAAACGATGCCGAAAGAAAACCTTCTAACTTCAACGCTGCTTGGCTAAACCGTGAAAGTCTCGCGGGAAAATTTCGCTGAAGATTTTATCAACTGATGAGACGAGTACAGCGTTTTTCGAGTTTTTTCGAGACTCGACCGACAAGACGAATATAGTTTTCGGGGGACTTCTTTTTTGCTTCTATTTTTATTTGAAAAATTTTCGCCCAGCGAGAGTCGCCGGTGAAATTTGGGTCAAAAGCGCGAGAAAACTAAATTAACGAGTGCGAGCGCCCTAAGCTCGGGTCGAATTCGTTCGCGGGGGGCTTTTAAAGGGAATCACAAATTTTAATCAACTATACACATATATGAGTATATATATATATATTTATCGATCCGATCGATTCATCACTTTGCGACATTTCCCTCGGGCACTTTTTGACCCGTATACTATAATTACTACCGGAAAACTACGTCACGTCAATTTCGCTTGATTACTCCTGAGTGTACCGGCAGGAAGAGGTGGGGGGGGGGGGGGGGGGGATGAGTGGGGTTTGAGGTTGTTGGTCGTTGTTGCTAATCATGCTTCAAACGCACCGTACGTACAATTCCGTCAGTCTGATTTCACATTAGTTTCTGGATTACTCTCGATAAACTCCGAGTTTCATAAGCCGTGGAAGGTGCTGCGGGAAGGAGGCGGGGAGCGGCGGGGGAGATAATTAAACCCACAGAGTTATAGAGGTGGGAGGAGGAAGAATTCTTACGCAGAACAGAGAGAAGCAGGAAACAATACTGGTCCCTGCAGGCTTGGCTTTATTCCGACTTCGAATCATGCCCGACTCTGATTATGGCGAAGTACGAAACAGCGCACTCGGTATCAAATATATAGATAACGCGAGCGTCCCGGAGGATTGGCCGGTTCTCGTTATAGCGGAACAGGACCGGCGCTGCTCACCGCACGGTTCGGCCGATTGCAGCGGGTTTGCTTCCCTCCGATGAACCCCCTAAGCAAATAACGCGGTTACAACGGTGCCGAAACCATAATTTATCGATTGCGATCCAACAATGATATTTTCACAGGTTTTATAACGCGTCCGAAAAAAAAAATTGTCCGGGGCGAAACGGGCTACCTTTAACTTGTTCACTTTTTTTTTTGCCCAGGCCTGTGTCCATACATCTTAAATTTTCTCACTTCTACGTATCAACGTTAGAGTTATTGATTATGCTTTTATGTTTGAATTTTTTCTTTGAAGTTTTTATTTTTATTTTTTTATAATTTTAGGATGGTCCGTTACGCCCCGCGTCGGGCTGATTTTTCCCTAGCCCATCTCACCCCGGTCTTCCCCACTAGGATTGCGACTCTTGATTGACGAACATGGCGATCTCGAGTGCTCGGGCCAGACAACACCAGAACGACCGCTCTCCGCGGTCGCTCCAGCGCTCTTGTCCGTCGAGAGTCCGTCGAGGAGAGGAAAGAGCCTGATAGAGGTGGAAACGAGCGAGAAAACGGGGAAAATCGATTGGAGATAGCGAATAAAGCGTATAATGAGAAACGTATATTCCGTGCTGTCCGGTCTATCCGCTCTCCTCATCGACCAGGGCCTCCTCCCAGCCGCGCGCACTCACGTACACACGTACGACCGTTCTTAATCGCCAACGGTTCGCTGCAATTGGGCGGACAACGGCACGCATTGTGGACAAATGATAATGTACCATTCTGCACCGAACCGTCGGGATCTATCGTTATGCAATTTGTTCCTGCCCGATACCCTACATGCGGTTGTTCGATCGCCGCTGCACAGCGCACAGCTATTATGCTCGATTGGAGCGCTTCCCGTAGATACGATACTTGCGGATTGGATCGATTCGTTTTTATTGTGACGTCATGGATTCCGCTAATGCATCGTGTATCGTATGTTATATTTGTAATATTACTGGCGGTTGTTGGGGCTCGCGCGCATGCGGTCTATTACATTCTTGGTTCATTCTATAGGCTACATTTTGTAATGGTCGAATGTTATGTCGTGGAATGCAATTTGGCCCATTCGAAGGACTAGATTAGGGCTGTACAGATAGGGCAGCCTAGCCGGCTAAAATATCTTATCCGGATAATGGATTTTATAGTTTGGCCGGCTAATCCGTTTTTGCCGGCCTAGCTATATTAGCCGGCTAAGCTCATATACTACGGAGCTACGGAAAATCCAGGGTGCACATCGTGTTCTACGGAAAAAAATACATAAAATAGGGCCTTGTCCGAAATTTTGGAATCGTTTTATCGTGCCGTTTGGGGACGTTGAAAAACGCGAAAAATGAACTCTAAGGGGTAGCCTTGGAATTTTTCGACGATCTTTTTTTTACTGATCTGCTACATAATTTATTTTTCCCGCTGAACACGAATCCGCTGGCCTTTTTGGACTAAAGTACAATGCGGCATTAAGGGGCTCGATTTTATGCACGTGGCCGGCTAAAATAGTTTAGCCGGCTAAGGCGGCTTAGTCGGCCATACTATAAAATCCATTAGCCGGATAAGATGTTTTAACCGGCTAGGCCAGCCTATCTGTACAGCCCTACTTTAGATCATGGAATGCAACTTAGTCCATTCTGTGGGCTAAATAGAATAAATTCAATTCTGTGAGGTAAAATCCAACCATTCGAAAATTTAGCTCATTCTAAGGATTCATTTTTCTAATGGTTGAATTTCACATCACGGAATGGAAATTATTCTATTCTGTAGGCCAAATTTTTGGGTGAATTTTAGATCATGGAATGCAATTAACCCCATTCTATGGACTAAATTTTCGAATGGTTAAATTTCACCTCTCAGAATAGAATTTATGCCATTCTGACAGTAATTCCCATCGAACCTTGTTAAAGTCATAAAAATCGTCATAAGAACCTCTTCTCTTCATTACTTTTCTATCGTTCAGCATGACCTTCGTTTCCATTCATTGTGTCACTTCACTTGATTTCGAGAGGGATGCCGTTGAGATTTTATGCGCGCCTGCATCATCCGCTTGGATTGATCGACCTTGCCAGGCTCCTCAGGATCTCGTGCCACAACAGGAATACATTTAATGGGCCATTGAGCATTGCTCGGCGAAGGTCGAGCGACCGAAGTCATAAGAGATATCTAACCAGATAAAAGAGACCTAAGTGGTAAGAGAGCCGCCTTTCAAAGCGACCAATCTCGGCGATGATTCCTCGTGTTCGATCTTTTCTTTTAAAAAATGTCGACAAATGCGATAACAAACGGGGACAAGACTCTTCCACGTGGTGAATTCCTGATAATCACGGTGACCATGACCGTTCGTGTGCGAGAACGCCAGACAGAATGCCGTTCAGCGGGGAAGCGCCGGAGATATATCGCGGAAGTCAAGGCGATATAAAACACCGTGAGTCGAAGGAATGTCGATGAAGAAAAAAAAAACACCGTTCCTGAGAAAATAATAACGACGGCGACGGGAGGAGCAGCCAGACACATCGTAATGCGCGGGCAGCCAGACACATCATAATGCGCGCGGACGCTGTCTCGAGGCTTTGGCTCTTACGGATGGGAAAATCTATATCCAGAGCCCGAAAGCCCCAGAGCACAGAATGGCTCGGGATGGCATTGCGGGCAAAGCCGTTTGCATACGCGACATAGGTATAGCCGCAAGCTCGCTTAAGAGCTTTCAATTTCCTTTGTGTGCTCGGGAATGGTCCGTGTGTTGCCAGAAAGTGGATACGCGGCGACCGGATATTGCTCTTTTTGCGGCTAAACGAGTCTGATGTCCGAGCGACTTTTCGCCGGTCTCCGCAGCCGTTCGACGACATTCTTGGCACGGAGTTGTTTTATTTCTTTATTATTACATTCTTTTATTTCTTGCTTTCTCATAAAGGGAGCTTTGTTTTTATGAAAAGAAAAAGAAGAGATTTAAATGAAAACGTGTTCGGAATGCTCCAAAACATCGGAAAATCATGTTTGGAAAAAATGTCTGGATGTTTGTGACAAATTAAAACTCTTATAACTTGAGAACGGCTTGAGCTATCAAGCTGGAATTTCTTAGATAGGTAGAGGGGTGAATCCTCAATGTTTGGTTATATTTTTAGCGGAATGCTGTCGCTCATGAAGATTCTATGCGTTTTTTATCCTGTTACTACCGAAAACTCGCGATGTTCGGTTTTTGGCTTTAATCGCTCCAGGTCAAGGCTCCAATTAATGCTCCATGGAACTTAGTCCATTCTATGGATTAAATTTTCTAATGGTCGAACTTTAGTTCATCGAGTAGAATTTAATCCATTCTATGAGCTAAATTTTCTAACGGTTGAATTTTAGCTCATGGAATGGAATTTATATTGTGATGTGTATATGTGAAATATTGAAACTCTTATAAATTGAGAACTTGAGAACTCGTATAACTGAAATTCCTAAGGTGGGTAGAGGGGTGAATTCTCAATTCTTGGTGAAATTTTTAGCAAAATCCTTTCGCTCATAAACATTTTACGCATTTAAAAAAAATTGCTATTACCGAAACTTCGCGATGTTTGACTTTTGGCTTTACGAGCTCCAGGAAAAGGCTCCAATTAATGCTGCATGGAACTTAGTCCATTCTATGGATTAAATTTTCTAATGGTCGAACTTTAGTTCATGGAGTAGAATTTAATGCATTCTATGAGCTAAATTTTCTAACGGTTGAATTTTAGCTCATGGAACGGAATTTATATTGTGATGTGTATGTGTGAAAAATTGAAACTCTCATAACTTGAGAACTTGACAGCTCTTATAACTAAAATTCTTACAGTGAGTAGACGGGTGAATTCTCAATGCTTGGTCAAATTTTTAGCAAAATCCTTTCGCTCATAAAAATTTTACGCATTAAAAAAAAAATTGCTATTACCGAAACTTCGCGATGTTTGACTTTTGGCTTTACGAGCTCCAGGACAAGGCTCCAATTAAAGCTCGCTGTCTTCGACCTGCATCGACCTTCGAGCTCGCGCCTAATTAACATTCTAAGCCCGGAGCTTGCAGGTGAATATAACTCCGTCTTGATAGTTCTACAGTTTCCTCCGGCGCGCTCTCAAGGCTCCTGCAAGCCACTATCGAGTCACGATTGTAAATTTATTCGATTTACGAGTTCGCTTCCTTTATTCCTACCCTTAATTCCAATTTTCCGTCGTACGGCGGCGGAGCGGAGGGAACGGATAAATTTACGAGTGTCGTCTCACCGAGACTTTCGAAAACAATCGCGACTTATGCAGCCGGCTGTTCGAGGTCGAGGTTATCCTGGTAAAGCAACGACGCTGAGCGGCACCGAGCTACCAGGATAATTCCTCATACCCGGGCTTTCCCCGCGACTGCATTCGGCTCGAGGTATTCTGGCTTCGTGCCAGTACCGTGCAAAAATGGGTTATTGATCAATCCCTGTATCTCCCAGCTATCTCTAGCTTTTTCCGCCTATATGTATACTACAACCTTGTGGCCTTTCCCAATTTTTTTTTTTTTTTTTTTTTTTACGATCCTCCTCGCTTGACGGAGGAGTTGGGGAGAACGCAACGGGGTTTAACGCACGGTGGATTATCGTTTATTACAAAATCTTTTGATCAATGCTATTTTCATTCCCGGGCCATTCTGTTCGTTGCCAAAATCTCGAAAAAAAGAAAGCTTGAAACGAAAAAAAAAACGTTTTTTTGCCTGCTAGGAAAATGTAACTTTGGGCTAAAACTTATGTTCGATTCGTGTTTAGCGCGGAAAAATACTTGTGGTATAAATGAATATGTGGTCGATAATTTCCTTTAAGCCTTTCAATATTACGTTTAAAATTTTCATATTTTTTACAATTTTCATTGCCTTGAAAGTACCTTTGATGGATAGATAGATAGGTTTTTTATTGGGTCCAGGGATAAATTCTCCAAGGACCGGTGCGATACAAGCAGAACAGAGCTAGGTTAATGCTAATAGAAGTAGAAACTGGCTATAACGCAGGCCTAAAATGATAGTACAGACAAAATGACGTTGAGCAGAGATACAAAAGAATTATAGTACAGCATGAGATAATACAGTACAATGAAGATAAACGTGAAACGAGCGCAGCATAACAGGCTGTAATGACTATCGATAGCGTAGCAATGTAAGCTTAAATAATAATAGTAAAAATAAAGAAAAATAAATAATTACAATAACAATAACAGCACAATAGCGAAATAGACGTATAGTAATGACCACAATTCAGCCCCCCGCTTCAACCCACTCCCGAGCGAGGAAATGCTGTAATAGACGCTTTAAAAGTCTCGAGTGATGGCGTCTCGGTTTGACAATATTGTAACTCCGTTTTTCGTGACTATTTCCCTTGTACTTTTATCCTGTTGAGCGCAAATTGGCCAATTATCTATCCCCCAACGTTTTTCGCAGAAATTTTATTTTCATTTATGTCGGTTAGCGCAAATCGACCAATTATTTTCATTCCAACTTTTTTCGCAAAAATTTTATTTTCTAATGTTTTGTTGGTTTTTTTTTCAGACTCAAACAACGACGAGTGAGTAACAGCATCGGAGGGTCCCCGAAGGACAATTTTATTTTACCTTTCGCTTCGGCAATGACAAGAGTATCGCCGTTTTGGAAGTATCACGGATGATTTACTGTATATAACAAACACAAAAAAAAAGTCCGTCATCGTTCGGTATCGTGAAAGCGGCGTTAGTGCGGCCGAGCGGTCGATGATACAACCGGTGTGATAAACGAGCCCCGCGACGATATACGCGACGCGAAGTATTCACGCATTCCCGGTTTCCCGTTTCCTCTGGAAGTCCGAGATAACGTTCGGTGAATTTAGTCCAACCCACGCGTGCCGCACGTGGCTGGAGCGTCGAGAGCCCCGTTTGGCCCACCGACAGCGGAACCGCTGCCCTTCTCTATCGTTCAACGAAATAAGATAATATGGGTCGTCTTGTATTTCGGAGCTCCCCGATGTCGTCCATCAGTCACGGTTCATCTCCCAAAGACCACGATGGTCCAGCCAGCGTTTCTACCCACCCACGGTAATTTTGTCGTGCCCGGGGAATTATTTTTTTAATGTTGTTTTAATTAAAAAATAATTATAGAAGTTTAATCAGCAATAATATTTTTATTACATCGCTCGTCGCTTAAGATCGTAATAAAATTTAATCACCGGTCCGCCGACTATAATTCTCCTACCGCAGTCCGCCGCAACCGAGTCTGTCTCCTCTCCGTGCAATTTTAATCACCAAAGAACATTTTTTGACGTTTACAATTTTATTAAAATTTTTTTGTCCACCGCGTTGGAATTTTATATTTCGGGTTTCCCCCATGTCATCCTTCAGTCACAGTTCATCTCCCAGACTATTATGATCCGGCGAGTGTTCCTGCCCACTCACGGTAATAATCGTGCTCGGGAAATTATATTTTAATTATTTTCTTGATTAAAAAATAATTATTGTCGAAGTTTAATTAGCGATAATATTTTTATTACATCGATCGTCGCTCAAAATCGTAATAAAATTTAATCACCATTCCGGCGACTATAATTCTCCGACCGCAGTCCGCGGTAACCGAGTCTATCTCCTCTCCGTGCGATTTTAATCACCAGAGAAACTGTATTAACTTTTACAATTTCATTACAAATGTTTTTACACCTCCTTGGAATTTTAATTGCTACGGTCGGGCCGCGTAACTTTCGGTGCGTGCGAAAATATATCCGAGCCCAACGACGTGCGCCCGATCGACTTTTATCGAATTTACGCACTCGAGCTTGAACAACAACGCGAGTGGTTTGCTAAACAAGTGTATTTAACTGGAAAGCCGCCGTTGCGGTTGGCCTGAGAAGATTCGAAAGGAAGAGTGAATAGAGCAGCGGAGAAGGTGCGCGCGCATTCACCGTCGCTCGCTTCGGGCCGCTGCTCCGCGGCCGGATGGGTTTCATTCGGCTGTCGTACGACATCTGAAGGGGGAAAGTCGAAACTTCAGTGCGGCAGCGTGCGTCGCGGGGTGATCCGTCGCACGGGGTGACGTTGACGGTCGATCGCACGATCGCTGTCAGAAGCGAGCGGAACTCCTTCGAGAAACGACCTACGCACGTGAGACTCCCGGAGGGACATCGACACCTGTTTCCTGTCGCTCGCTCGAAAGCTCGCCTTCCATCGACGATCGAAGAAAGAAGCAACACTGTAGCGGCGCTCCGACTGACGTTTCATCGACGACTCCCCAACGGCGAGCAGATAATGACGTCGGGAACGAAAAATCCTGCCGAAACTGGACCGCGAGAGGGTTGAGGGACAAAAAATGTCCGATACATATCTGTTTCGTCTTAAAGAAAAAAAAACGAATTTTTTTCGTTTAATCGAGGCGATTCTCTGCGCGGTGCAGTTTTGAAGAAAAAAAGGGGTTGAAGAGCTCGAGATGACAGCGCGTGGGTGAACTTTACGTGGGTGTTTGAATGAAATGTCAGACGGCTCGCCAGTGACACATTTAACGTGCGGAATAGAAATAACATTTTCACGCTGTGATCATCGAGAAAAGAAAAAGGGGTTCGAGGCATTCGTGCGTGAGGAGGAAAGAGGAGCCGATAAACGATGGGAATGAGTCGGGAAACGCTGCGAACCTCTATCTCGCCGGATTCCGAGAATCTGGCCTGGATGTCAGTGCAATCAATGGCGTTTCGAGGATCGCTGAACTCGCGCGATCGGCGATGATATAACTGTCGGCGATCGAATGATTCCAAAACGCTCTGAAAATCGGCGTTGAACATCTGCGGGAAGAATAAGAAAAAAAAAACTAAAAGTAACGCCAGAGTTCGTCATGAACCAATTTTTCAATCTTCGAAACAGAGCCCTTCAGTCGCTGATACTGGGATTGGTGCTCTTGACTTTCTATGCTTACTATCGTACGACTGTCAATGAGATTCGCCCTTTCGCAGCGGCGCGAAACAGCAGTGAGTAATTTCTCATGGTACAAAGAAAACTGAGAGCTAGGTTTGAAATTTGTTTTGCTAAATGTTCGTCAGGCCTAGAATTCTGTTTGTGCGTGGCCTAGCAATGATTCATGCCTTTTAATTCTATCGTATCGGGTTTGTTATGATTCTTTAGAGTATCTGGAATATGATAAGCCACGATTTACAATAATATTTAACTTGCGACACGCCTCAACATGATTCATGGTCTTTTCATTAATACTAGTTTGCTGTGTTATGGTTCGATGGAATATCTTGAAATTCGATAAGCCAAGATCAGGAATAAGATTTGTCTTGCAACTGGTTCCGAGCCACCTGACCGATTAAATTTATCATCACTGTATTTTTCACTAGTTTTAAAAACATTAACTCTGCTCTCAATTTCCTGTATACCGTACGATTGGAATTTATTGGACAAAGTAGTCACTCCATTAAATTGAAATTAAAGTTCCAATTGGTAATTTTCCACAGCCTCAGCCTCGGCCGTTAGTTGCAGACTGTGTCGAACAGCCAATTCTTTTTATCGTGTCCATCCCCATTCGCTGTGTTCTGACTATTTGGATTATCTTGAAATTCCATAAGCCAAGATTAACAATAATATTTAGCTTGCAACTGGCTCCGAGCCACCCGATCAATTGAATTTAACGTCTCTCTATTTTTCACATTTTTTTTTTTTTAGTTACTCTGCTCTTAATTTTCCGCATAGCGTACGAATGGAATTTATTTGAATTAATTAATCACGTGATTAAATTGAAATTAAAGTTCCAATTGGTAGTTTTCGCAGACATTGTCGAACGATACAGTAATTTTCCGTTCATAGTCTCTACTACAATAATTTAATTCCAGGTCGTCCAATGCTGATCGAGGTTCTCCGCGGGCCGACGAACATCAGCGCGGACAGCGTCTCGATGGCTCTGTCCTCGAAGAATTCAACTCTCGAGTCGTCGGTTCCGAATCCTCCGGTTCCGGGAACTCTGCACAATCCTACGAGCTTCGTTTCCGTTGTATTACCGTCGGCTCCGGTCGGCCCGCAATCGGCGTCTTCCTCGAGTACATCGACGAACTCTCAGTCAAATTCTAACGATACTTTCGCAATGCAGCGTTCGACGAAGATAAACGATACGTCGTTGGGCAACAACGTAACCACGGGTACGGCGGCGTCGGGAACACCTTCGTGGGGCGACACGGCCCGAGCGATATATCAGTTCGGTCATGACGTCCAAGTACCGGACAGGTGTCCGGACTACGGCAAGGACATGGATCTCGTCATCGTGATAATGTCGGCGCCGAGTCACATCGAAGCCAGGACGGCGATAAGGCAGACCTGGGGTCACTATGGTCAGCGACGGGACGTCAGTGTCGTCTTCATGCTCGGCTCGACGAGGGACAAGAAGATCGAGAAGTTGTTGCAACAGGAGCAGAGACTCTACGGCGACGTCGTAAGGGGAAGGTACGTGGATTCGTACTCGAATCTCACGCTGAAAACGATATCGAGCCTCGAGTGGGTGAGCACGTATTGCTCGGAGGTCAAATTTATGCTCAAGACCGACGACGACATGTTCATAAACGTGCCACGATTGTTGTCATTCATTTACAAACACGCGAAAGAGAGGAACGTTATATTTGGAAGACTTGCGAAGAAGTGGAAGCCCATAAGGAACAAGAAGAGCAAGTACTACGTCTCGCAGGCGCAGTACAAGCCGGCCGTCTTTCCAGACTTTACGACTGGACCGGCTTATCTGTTGTCTCGCGATGTTGTCAACAAGCTGTACGAGGCTGCGCTGGATCAGACGTATCTCAAGCTCGAGGACGTATTCACGACTGGCATCGTTGCCCACAAACTCGGCATCAAGAGATCGCACGCGAACGAGTTCTTGAACAAGAGGATACCATACAATCCCTGCAGCATTCAACGAGGCATCAGCATACACATGGTCAAGTACAGCGAGCAATTCGATCTCTGGAAGAAGCTCCTCGACGGCAAGAGCAAATGCAAGTGATAACGGGCGGCCACTGGATTCCGCGAAGGGCGGTGACCGATTCATCTAGGATCTGTTTCGTTCGCTCGGTACACGATATCGACGGACTATTTTTTTTTTATCAAAGTATATTTCTTTCGATCTCGAGGATACAACTCGAAAACGGTTTTTCGTTCCGCAAACACGTGCGTTTACACGGCTCAAACGACTATTATACCCCTCAGTGATAAATATAGGTACTCGAAATGATGATAGAAAAAGAAAAAAAAAACTGAGATAGCTGAGGCAAAGAAGATGCACTATAATCTAGCTGATTTTTTTTTTTTTGTATGATACAGAAACTGTATATTGAGTTTATTTAAACTGTCGAATATGTTAGCTTAAAGTTACAGCGCAACAGAGTTCGGTGCAATATTAAATTTTCGAATCACAATCAGTCAACAACTTATGGATAATAGTAGGCGGGTACTGGTCGGTTGCCTCCATAAATTTGGCAGTGAGGAACAGAGCTCGATATCTGCGAGGTTTTAGTTTCTCAAACATGGGAGATTTTTGCAGTGCAGTGCCAAAGGCACGTAGTCTATGTCCTCGTTATCGGCACCGCATGAGCAGCTCGGGTCATCAACTATTCCTATCCACGATAAAGAAGCCTTGAGAATCTAATTATATTCGTATTAATTACGCGTTACATGAAAGGTGTTTGCGTACTTCGGAACTGCACTGGTTTAAAGCTTGTTTTACAGTATCCGCGATCTGGAAAAAACTATTCGTATTTTTTTGTATCAACGCTTTAACGATAATCGTTAACGAATCATAAATAAGAGTCCGCGTCACTGGCAATCTTCGACTGTGAGTCGAGATGATATCACGTATAAGGAAGTCGATAGATTCCACGATAGAGTGACAAAATGATGGGGCAAAAAAAATGTTGATTATAGGACCGATCAGTAGTGCCATAACGAATTAAGATTCCAGACCATAGAGATCCGCCTTCCGTCGTGAGGAAGGTGATTCAATCGCTTATTGCTTGATGAACTCATGGTATAGTCAATAACCGCGTTGCCCAGTCTCGAATGAAACTAGTGTCCCAATTATCGATCCCGCAAGTCTGATCACTCGCCGTTTAATTGAGAAACGATTAAATGCCTAATGGTTGGTACCGGTAGATTACAACAATACTTGTGCGTCGAGCGTGCAAGGATAAATTTTACCGTCGCGCACCGCACGATGGCCTCGATAATCGGGCCTTCGTATTTATCCGTTATGTTTTTTTAAACTGTTTCCCGAACTGTGGAAGTCGCACAAACTTCCAAGTGCCATAGAGTGAGAGGCGAGGAAAAAAATAGAGTTTTAACTGTGACGTTATATCGACAAATTGTTCCTATTGTGACTCTCGAGGGAATAGCTAGTTTATCGTCTTACCGATGCACGCATAGCGGCTGCTCGCGAAAAATTATCCATTCGATCGATTGTAAAAAAAATAATAATAAGAAAAATACGTTAAAGAATTTAACGAACACAAAATAAGTCGAGCGGCAATTGTCGGCTCGCGGGAGCAATCGAGTCGTCGATGTATTCAAGGTCTTATTATTCGTCGCGGGAGATCGAAAAAAAGTCGCGAGCATCCTTGGCACATTTTTTCTTTCGGATCGCTGAGGACAAATGATATTTAGCGCTTAATAGGCGGCATTTATAATGACAGTCACGATTTAATCGTTGTAACGGTGCCTACGCCCATCACTCGGGTCCACCATAATTTAAGCATTACTATAATAATGTATCAGTACCTAAATTTATAACATAGCGATAGCGTATATTTGTCCTCGAACCAAACCTCGAGGAGTCGAAGACTTCTTTTTTCATTTTTAATTATCGATGGAGGAAACATTCACGAATCTCGCACCACGTGTAAATAACGTTGTATTAAATATGTACTTAACGAATTTATATATACATATATATATATATATTATACAGTATTGTAAGATATACGCCTCGCTACGTAACGGTGCACCGCGTGAAATGCCATTCTTCTCTCGTTGGAGATATGACGAAAAAAAGAAACTTGGCTGTAGATGAGCCTCGATACTATAGGCCTATAATTCGGGCCGTGACTTATTGTTTCCATTCCTCTATTCTTCATTCGCTAAAACATTGCTCGAGCGCGAGCTCGCATTTTATTTTTATATTCATATCTAACGTTAATCGATTGATCGATTAATTTTTTTTAATCAATGTGAGAATGCGCGCTGATTTGTTTTCTTTTTTAGTTTCATTTTAAAGAATGTTTCTCAAGCCCAAAGATAAGTGTGAAAAAAAGAAAAAACTCTTCCGCGAGCTTGATACGGAGTACGAAAATTGCGCGTCAATTTGTGTAATACAAAAATCATAATCGTGCGGAATGAACGGTGCGTTTCGGAAATGAGAGAACATTGCGAAAGAGGAAACGTAAATGTGTTTAGCGTCGATCGCTCACGCGGATACTCCGCGACTATTAACTCCGTGTTGGGAGAGTTGTAAGATACTTTTACTCGAAGACCTAATATATACACTACCATTGGAATTTTTTTATGTCTTTTGAATTTCAATAACTTATATGATGTATATTTTTTATTTTACTATATTAAATTTTTTTCTTATTGATATCTATTTTGTTCGGACTACGTGGGCGATAAGTTGTAACGATGTTATTGCGTCTTCCCAATATTTTGATGTATATAGACCATTAATATTTCGGATTTTCTCGATCGGCGCGTGTTTCCCACGTTACGCAATCGGTCGAGCTCTCTCTATTAATGTGGCAAGGGTCGAGATTGCGCAAAGATCTGGCTACCGTGGTATAATTGACTGCAAATACGCGAAATGAATGTCTATGTAATCCGGGGAAAACGTGTCAGCGGCTGAGGAGCGAGCTCGTTTCCCCACCGGGCCGAGCGACGAAACTGCGCGCCAAGACTGCGACGACGATTTTAATGACGCTTTTGCCAAACGCCGGACGAATGACGTTGGACGGTCGAGGGAAGAACGGCGAGACCGACGATCCACCGCAAACTCGGTGCAATGCCGATCCACCCGCGCGAAAGGCGGATAAATTAAAAGCGTTTTGCCTCCTCGGGCCCGGCGAGGATGAGCGGTTTTTACATATTTTCAACGGGTTGCGAAATGCACCGAACGAGTGAAAACAACTCTGGCGCATCGCCGTTCCGAGTCTATCGTATACATAGTAGAGAGTATAAAATTACACTCCGCGGTGATCCACAGAGATCTATCGCGTGTAAAGAATGTGCGGTTTGCATTTTTTTTCATACTTGTGCTCTCACACGCGAGCTAGTTTTGTCTATTTTGTAGGATACTTTCTTTTTATACTTAGGATTGAATTGTAAATCTATCGTGGGAAATTGAAACTGGCACAAGTGACTGTTCCACTTTTCAAGAAATCGGGTTTTTCTTATAACGGCCAACATGAACCATTTTGCTTTTTCGTAAAAGAAGCTGATTTAATATTTAAAAATTAAAAAATCGAGGTTTTAATGTCGGAGTAGTTAAAATAGATTTTATCTGGCGTCCGGATGTATGTGTGTCTGTGACCGACTTGCATCGTTTAAAACGACTGTTAACTCGGAAACGGTTTTAGATAGCCAGTTGAAATTTAAACTAGTGAAATGGTTACGTCTCTTCATCCTGTACACTTTTTACGAAAATTGAGGTCGAATTGGAGATTTTACGGGATTTTGATTTTTTTTTTAATGTCTGTGGTATTTCTAACTTGCGTACATTTTCATCTGTCGTCATAAAACTGCATACGAATATAATATTCTGATCAAAGATCTTATATATTGAATTTGGTAAAAATCTATCTAGGCGGTCAGATTTTATGGCAATTTGATTTTTTTTTGTTTTCAAGATTACTAAAAAATGGTCTGTTTCGAGTAAACATGGAGGTATCGACCTTAAATTTGATACGGGAATGGACTAACACTGTACAATCTTTGGTATTAAATGTGGTAAAAATTGATCTAGCTGTTTAAATCTTATGGGATTTTGAGATTTTTGGAAAATTTCTTATGTTCATACATTAGAAAACGTGCAAAGTAATTTTGCACATGGCTTCCGCGTTTTGTACGATTTTGGACAAAATTGTAAGAAATGAGGAAGATGAGCAGATTACAGTGCACCTTTTTTAAAATTTATTTTACATTTCGTATTATATTTTTACTCTCAGCTCCTTTAATGCGGATGACCGCGTATGAATATTCTCGACGATAATTCTCCGGAAGTTGCGAGGATCGCCCGCAACGGCCTTTCAATAAAAATTTCTCATCCGTTACGTCATAATTTTTCTCGATAAATTGCTTTCACCAATAAGATTTCTAAATTACTGGAGATCCGAGCTACCTCAGTCGTTGGAATTTCACTGATGCGTAATCTAATACGGTTTATGGTAATGTCGTTTCGGGACAGGTGAAACCTAAAAGCCGATGAAATCCCACGGTCGTCTTAGGAACCTCAAATATCTCGATTCTATTCCAATCACGATAAGCAGGGACGCTCTAGCGATATTTTTTTTTTGTCATCCCAAGGTATTGGGCAGCATCTTATAGGATCGGAACCTTACATGAATGAAACTGGAGCAAGTTCGTGGAATTAAAAAGAAAAAAAAGAAAAATAAGAACCCGTTCCAATAATGAACTCGAAACTTTTCAATGATACGGAGAGTGAACTCGCGTGCAAACTTGATTACACGCCTGTATCTTGATTTTCCAAGATAAAGGTCTCTCGGACCTCCCGTTTCACCAAGCCCAAAGGCCTCCGCCGGAGATACGAGTTTGCCCGTTTGCGAAACTCGACAACCCTGCATGAAAAAAAAAATGAAAAAAAAAACAGAACCCGGGTAAATCTTACCTGGACTACAATCGATCAACCGGTTTTGCCGGTTTCCGACCTTTCGTTTTCCACGCGTATCGTGTGTTCGATGACTCTATAGTATTACATCGGCTTAAATAGTAATTGATATTATACCTGCATTTCGTGCAACACGATGCAGCCGAGGTAACGATTATCGATTCTTGAAAACGTTTCGGTGAGAAAAATTTTAACTCTTTTCCATCCTTCGACGATTCGGTGGAGTTAATCCAATCTTTCCGTTTATTATAATTTCTCTGACGTACGAAAGGTCCGCGGAGCTGCTTGTAACTACGATATCTATAGTAGTAAAAGTTTAGAGTCGTGCCAACGCGCGTGGCGTCGAGAATCACCGGGTGGTCGTTCGCCTGCTCGTGCGAACAATGGATTTAATGCACGATTTAATGCATGTAATTAATTTAAATGGATGGGCAGACTTTGCGAGCGGGGAGTCCCTTAATACAAAACCCGAGCGCTTCCGCGCTTCCTCGGCTGCAATCAGGCGAATTGGTGGATTTAGAAATTTGCGAGATGAGCAGGACTCGGCCCGAACGCTTCGTCGTGAGACGTTTTGTGTACACGCCGCTGTACCGTTTTCGCAACGAAAATCCACCGTGCAACCCAAATCGTTGCAGCATTCCGCGTTTCGGAACGATGCCTCCATCGACGGAGTGGAGGTATCAAAGTTTGCAACGGCGTTGTACGAGCAGACGAGCTGTGACCAATTAATCGTGATTGTCAGCCTGGTCGGGTCGAGAAATTACTCAGTTTTTAGTTAGAATACTAGTTTTTACTTAAAAATATTAAAAATGTTTTAAGTTAAAAATATTGAAAATGTTTTTAGCCGAAACATGCTTTCGAACATCATTCGCTCAATCTGAGGAATCTTTTTTAAATGCATATCTTTATTTACCTTTCTTTGTCACTTTTGTACATTATCATAACATTTTTCTTTACTAAAATTGAAGAATCTATTTAGTAAACCAGCTGTTTTAGGAATGCAGCGAATACGCTACAGTGGCTGTTGAAGAGTTATATTTTTCGTCCCTTCAACGGTCACAGGGCAGGGGTAGTTAAACGATCGTTATTCAGCACATTGGTGCTGACTTTAATTTCAATAATAGTTTTTTTTTACAACTGCTACATACACGATATTTTTTATACGATCTTTTAAATAGCCGGCAGATTTCCAGTTGAGTTTTGCTCTCTTGAGCATCGAGGTTGACCGAGCCAGTGCTCGGCTGATCTTTCCGCGCGCGAAAAAAATTCGCGATTTCTCACCTCGGATAAACTCAGTCGGTAATAAAAAAACTGTAATGAATTTTCTCAACGATGCTTATCTTGCACGGTAAGTAAGCGTATTCATGCATGAAGCGAATCAATATCCGCGTCACTTAAGAATTTCCTTTCAACCGGAAGTGGTCAGCCATGTTAAAAAAAATCGATTACAGTGTTTGTTACCGAACGAGCCGGAGTTGACAGTGAGCGGCATCGCCTCAAAGTTGAAGTCGAAACGAAACCGCGAAAGTCTAAGTGTCCATCTAGCGCCCGATCGATCAGCAGAGAACTTCTTCAGTTTTTCCACTCGCTCGTCCTTCGCACATTTGCGTGGTCGATGGCAGACCGTCCTGCAGCAGCGCCAACGGAGCTCCGCGGCGCTTTCTCGCACCACGGTTCTACGCTTCACGTCAGTGCATGTACCCTCGTACTGGCAGACGATACGTACGATCAGCGGTAAAGTGACCGAGTTTTCTTGTTCCGAGCAAAAAAGAAAAATAAGAAAAATAAATAAAATTATATATATCGCCCGGAAAAATAAAGTCAACGAGGAAAAGGAGGCAGTGGAGGTGGCAAACGAACGGTGGAAGGAGTACGCGCAGCAGTCGCCGCAGCGCACCGATTCAACAACATTATGACCCGCGGAACGAGGAGCCAAGTTTTTATCGGCTATCCAACGACACACGAATTACAATCGTCTAGCGACAGTGCGTAAATTAACACAAACGATTTGGCTTTAATAAACTTTTATCTTACTATAAAAAAATCATAAAAAAAAACTAAAAAATCAAAATAAAAACATTCTCCATAAGCGAGAAAAGCGGTAGAGGAGTGTTGGGTAAAGACGGAAAGAAGCAGAAGCGGCAGCAGCAGCAGCCGCAGCAGCAGCAGCGGTAACGAAAAGCTATCTGTCTGTGCCGCGAGGGCGCGAGGCCGCGACCCTGAGCCCGATCCGCGGAGTGGCAGTCGCAGTAGAGTAGTGTGAGCGAACGAGTGGGTGGGTGCGTGCGTGCCAAAGTCGAAAGCACCATCAGCAGCCAGCAGCAGCTGAAAAAGAAAAAAAAAAATTCCGAACGCCGTTGCCACTTTCGATGTTCGTTCGATTGTACACTTGACTGTCGCCAGCTCGTTGCCCGCTCTGTCACTGGTGGCCAGCAGCAAGCCGAGTTATATCAAAACGAAACATAGATACGCGTATATATCTATATATATACACACACATAAATAAAAAGTAATAATACAAAAAGAATAAAACTTTGAACCGGGAAGAAAGAAGAGGAAAAAAAAAATAAATAAAAATAAAAATCGTACGTTCCTCCACCGCTTCTCCGGTTGTACTGCGGCGAGTTCAGTAGAAGTGTATTAGCGATCGGTCGTGCAGTACGTGACTGTAATAGCGTTGTGTACTGCAGTGTACGCATACAGACGTAAGTCTCCCGAGCGATAGGCCCACGAGCGGTGGCTACGAGGAGAGTAGAAGTCGGCAGTAGGAGCCTTCGACTCGAATCGGTCGGCAAGGCAAGTCCCGAGTGAGGAAAGGACAGACCGACCCAGGAAGCTGTCACCCAGAGGGCAAAAATAAAACGCTGTCACGCCGCATTCGTGTCGCGGTATAGCGGAGAAAATACAACGGTCCGTGTGAACGTCGCGAGCCCCGCTGCTCGACGGTGGGACATCGCTCTGTGAGTTTGTGGTTTGATCTCTGTTTTTTAACGTGCGGCCCAATTAATAATTCATCACGGAGAAAGTGTTGGAGCGTATCACGGCCGTTAAGATGCCGCTGTTCGGCAAGAAGGATTCCAACAAGAAACTCAAGAAGGATGGAAAGGACGACAAGTCCTCGATAGACGAGAAGTACACGCTCAAAGAACTTCTAGGAACGTAAGTATGAGAATCCAATTTATCCTCTCGTGTGCCGGACGGAATGTTCCGTCGCAAAGCAATTCGTGTTCGTCCAAGTGCATGTGTGTGTGTGTGTGTGTGTGTGTGTGTGTGTGTGTTTGTGTGCGGGGCGACTCCACAGTCAACGATATTACGACCAATGAAAATTCGAGTAGAACGAAGACAGAGAAGGATTATCGTCGACGGCCCCCTTTAAATCCCGTACAAAGAGCATATATCTCGCTCTTCCGCTCTCCCACAGACCTTGATGGATTGTCTCAGTTCCTTGCTTAGGACTGAGGGTGCTTGACTCTCTTTTAACGGATGTACGCTAGTTTTAAAAAATGAAATTAAAAAATTAATTTATCATTTTTTTTTAATTACTCGAATGACCAACCCCTTTGGCCATTTGACGGAGCGGACAGCTGGATAGCTGGAAAGAGTCCCTCTCCACCTATTTTCCCGTCCCACTGGAATTTATGTACACTATTGAAACCTGCATCGAGTACGCACTGAAAACTCGATTCCACGCCATACCTGTAAACGCTGAATGGTGAAATGGCAAATTCATGAAGGAGTCTGTTATAGCTCTCGCGAGGTATTGCAGTACATGTATATCTATATATGTATATGTACGTACGAGCAAGGTAGAACGAAATAAACGTCAAACGTGCCGGGCAGCTCTTTTGGCGCGATATCCCGTCGGTACAACTTTGCCGTACGATTCCTCCTCGATCCGATTAATATCCTCCGTTCGTTTGGCCCATTCGTTTCCGAGCCGATCCGACCGAATCCAGCTGTGGAAAATTTCCTCGACCTTTTTAATTTCGACCTTTGGCATTTTCGAATGTCTCTCTCCACCCTTTCCCCCCCTGGTTTCGACCGTTACCACCCCAACTTTGCCTATAACGCTCACTCGGCAAAGCTGGCCCCCCTCCCGGCCCCAATCCTCGCATCCTTCCTCTTTGCTAGCCTGACTAAATTGAAATTTTTCCAACTGACGGCCGGCAATAAAATGCTCGACGTTTCCGCCCCTATTTGCTCGCTTTTTTTTTCTTTTATGAATAATATATATCACGAGTTCGCTAGAGTCGTGATAAATTCAGCGCTCATTCGACAGCAACGCGTCAATGGACGATTGGGAATGAAGAAAAGTTTCCATGAAAAAAGTTCCACGTGTGTCCGATTTTTAAAAAAATATCGAGATTTAAAAAAGAGCAAAAAAAATATCCCATGTTATTCTCGTCGCCAGATTAGTCAGCGATTGCGCAAAACCCATTCACGGATCATCGCTGTTAATTCATCGTCGGATTTAGCGTATCAACGTCCGAAGCGAAATGTCGAAGCGCGATAACGCTCGTTATGTCTGCATATATATCACCGTCATTCAAGACCCCCAATGCTCCTCTAACCGTGTATCTCTTCCGTTAATAACGATAATAATGGTCGCGCGTCGGAGAAGCATCAACAACACGAGAGAGGATGCGCCGAACTCCGTCAATTTCGCTCGCCACTGTTCCGATATATGCCTGTCACCGTGGATTTATTATGAACGACATAGCGCGCGATAGATGAATAAACGCGTGCACCTCCGCGAACATATGTGCATCCCACGTCGAGCAAGATTATCCCCTCGAGGGATACAGATTAACGGCGAATCTTACGTTTTCGCGAGATATTTTTCGATCACGAGAATATTCCATCGCGACTTCATTTCTATTTTGCTTATTTATACGTGTCGTCGACCACGCTCCCGATAACCCCATACGGGAATATACTAATAGTGTCGAGAGCTTTTATAAACTGCATTTTATAAACTGAATTTTGCAAATTGAATTTTGTAAACTAAATTTCATAAACGGAATTTTGCAAATTGTATTTCGTAAACTAAATTTCATAAACTAAATTTAGTTTCCAAATTTTAGTTTATGTAATTATTTTATAAACATGTTTAATGAACACGCGTGCACCGTCGTGAACATATGTACATCCCGCGTTGAACAAAATTATTCCCCGAGGGACGCAGACAAACGGCGAATCTTGAATATTCGTGATATAATTTTCGCTCGAGAGAATATACCATCGAGACTCGATGTGTATTTTGCCTATTGCTATGTGTCGTCGAACCACACTCCCGATAACCCCGGGAATGTCCTAATAGTGTCAAGAGCTTTTATAAACAAGCCTCGAACTCGTTGCTTGACATGCGCTGGGAAGTTAATCGATTCGCGAACAGATAAAGTCGCGAATGATCTTCGGAATGAAATTTATCCTCGTGCGTTTTGCGATGCACACTCGCTGTTTATGCCGCGCATTATGTAACTCGAATATTTGTGATGGGTATTTTTTTTTTTTTTTTATAATTTTTCGAATAGGATGTCGCCTCAATGCAATGTAATTGTGTGAAACGTTGAAAATCTCTGTTAAGTTTAATATTATGTCAACGTGCACACTCGACTCGGGAGAGCACGAGAGTTTGCCCATCGACCGGCGACTGAAAATTTTAATGACCAATCGGCGTTGTAATGAAAATAAAAATTTATCAATTACAGGGGTGCCTTCTCGGAAGTGAGACTGGCCGAGAGTAAAGAAAGGCCGGGACAAATGTTCGCCGTTAAAATAATCGACAAAAAGGCACTCAAGGGAAAGGAGGATTCGTTAGAGAACGAAATAAAAGTGCTCCGAAGGTAGGAACAACCAGTTGTACAAGATAATCAATAATTAAATTGCATTATTATTAACTGTATGGCTAACAAATTTTATTCCTTAAACTGGCTCGTTGCAATATATCTTGTTTTCATATTATATACATCTATATATATACGTAACAATTGATGATTTGTTTTCATTTTCTGAAACTGACTCTCAGCACCCGTTCCAAGGTCGCTTGTTGGAACCTTTGAAGTTATTTGTTTTGTTATTGCATGCCAATTATTTTTATCTTATTGCGCGCTTATTTCAATCCAAAGTATATTTCGCGTCTTGCGTACTATATTGTATTTTAACATCTTGTTATTATATTCAAAATACACTTTTAGTATCTCCATCGAATCTATCCTATCGTAGACAGACTATGGGCGCTGATAGAGGCGTACAATAAAAAAACGTTTTAAAAAATACTACAGGGTGTGGATCGACGATTCTTCTCACAATCGCGTTGTATATAAAAAAGCGGTACATTTACGCGTAACTTCGTGAGAGTATTTTTTGTTATGCGACCGTTTCATAGCGCCGTATGAACACATAAAAAATGACTGTGGGAACGCGTTCCATGCCTCACCCTACCGTAAAAATAGTTACAATTTACTACGCTGTGATTATGTTTGGGGTACATATTAGATACACTGGCAGCTGCACACTGTCGTCTTCTATGTCATGATGTTCGATTTAAAGGAAAAAAAACAACTACAAAAATCCACTAAACAAGTAATTTGTAAAGGAAAGCTCTGGTGCAACCGATGTTCGTCTGCCTTGCTGACGAAACTTTTATATCAGTGTCGTGTGCTACTTCTGTATCATGACCATTGTGTAATGAATTTTTATAGCAAGTAACTATTTCACACGCGTATCTTTCTCTATTTTTCTATCTATCTTTGACGTGCACCAACTGCTTCGACGATTACATATTGCACTATTATTATGATTTGTTTTATCGATCTTGTATATATTTATATATATATTCAAATCTTTTTTGTAAACACCCTCGACTATTATCCTATTGTATCTGATTCATCCAGGCAGCTTGTAGACCGTTAAACCCCTGTGTCCATGATTCGTGAAGCGTACATGATATTTCCAGAAAAGGCCCCGAAACGCCCATAAATAAAAAAAACGCGACATCATCGCGATTCAAGACGGATCGAATTTATAAGATACTTTTATCAGAATTTTTGTTCTGCCTTACTTCCTTCACTGCACTTTCTCTGATTTCAAGTTCGCATTAGCCCCACACCCCATTTTTTACACAAATATACTTCACATTCTATTGTTATTTAAAGTATGACACGAAGTTGTAGTGTAATTAAATGAAACACATTTAAACCGAACGAACTTAATATTTTTTGAAAATTCGTTTAAAAAAAAGTTAATGCTATAAAAGTAAAAGGATGGAAGAAGTATAAAAAAATAAGAAAAGAACACCATGCCGAGCAAGTTATCAGCCAAAATTCGATATCCAACTCTCTTTTACATGATTGTGTATGGTGTTATTGTAATTCGTAGGTTCAGTGAAACAGTGACACCACAGAGTGGTGACGGGCCGCTCAAGTCGGATAGTAGTGGCGAAAGAGGATGGTAAGTGTGGGCCCTATAAATACCGGGCACCAACTGCCTATACCACTATATTTTTTATTTTTGTTTCGTACTTATCATTCGACAATTATCGTCATAAATCATTTTTTCCACATTAAACCGCACGCGGACGTTATACATAGATATCCAAACACAAACAAAAACCCTCATCACGGCGACGTGTCATGCACGCAAAAATCCCCCGAAGCGCACGCAAAAAAACAAGAAAACAAAAAATCGTCGACGAACACACAGAAACACGAACGGGACGCTGCTGAATAAATATGCATATATATTTGTATTCGATAATCGAACGACAATGAGACGGCGATTAACGGAATTTTTCACGGAACATTAAATCCAACGGCACAACGAAGTGAAATCTCGATAATGAACGTTATTTATTGAATGGGATTTACCGCTGGCGAATATAACGCTTGCAGGGCTGGTTCGAGGGCGCAGGGTTGGCTGTTGAAAAAAAAAAAAAAAAAAAAAAAAATTGAGGCGTATAAAGTATTACTGGCATGTTGAAAATTAACTGGAATATTCTGAACGACTTTTTTTCTATATATATTTTGTTTTTACTTTGTATTTACATTACTAATTCGAGCTTGACGCTTTACGTGTTTTGTTTTTTTCGAGTTGCGGATGAACGGAAAATAACTTGTGTTACATATGTGAGTGCAAAAAAAAAATCTTTCACGCAGCGGCAACGCAATTGAGTTACCGCCGTCCGATAATGAATAGAGAGAGCGACCGACGTCTGTCGATCGCGCGCTTGGGGAAACTGACAATAAGCGAGCGCAGGTAACATATTACCGCTACGTGCCGTACAACTGATGAGTTATCCGTATTGCTTTTCCTCGATGTTCCGATTTTTTATTTCCTCCCCCCTCCAACCTTCGGTGTTCGATAATTGATCCGAACGGCGCGTTGCAGTTGATCACGAGACTCGTAGAGAATAAACGTCTGAAAAGGGGGTTGGGAAGGGGGAGGGGGGAATTATGAGGAAGTTCTCGGCACATGCAACGTTGACCGTTTGTCAAGTGAAAGACGACGCGTAGCGAACGACCGTACGATAATATGTACGGTTAAAAAGTACCGATTGCGAATATGCTCGCGCGGAACCGGGAGGGACACGAGTTGCGTAACGTCGATTAGCATCGGATATTATTATTCATACCGCGTGTGTATACCGTGCCTCTTTGGATGTAAAAATTCCTTCGAGAGGAAGTTCGCGCTCGGAAGCGAGACGAAGAGAAAAAAAAATGTATAATAAAAAAAAATAATACGTTTATCGTCACGACAAAGTATCGCGTCAGCGTAAATTTATCTGCACTGTTCGCAATGGCGGTCGCACCCGAGTCGCAGGCCGTGCAATTATAAAGCAATTATAAAGTACAATTAAAAAAGAGAAATAAGAAAAAAATTGTCGCTCAATTCAGATCGAAATGTCCCAGCATCCTCGTCGAAATGACTTACTCGCGTCGCGGCATCGAAGAGCGCGTACGTAACTGCATTGCGCTCGATTTTGTCGACTGGTTTTACCTTCCACTCGCTTTCTGAGCCCGGTACCGGGATGCTGGAAACTTTCACTTTGCCATTTCACGGAGATTAGAGATACAATCGCGATATACATATATATGTATATAATCGATAGATATATTATATGTATGTATAATACGAGACTTGTGCAGGATATTCGAGGAGGTAACGGTTAAAATGTATTCCGGAGTGAAAAGCCCGGTTCAAAGGAGGGAACTCGTTATCAGACGGTGTAAACGTTCCTTTGTTCCGTCACGTTTCAGTCCGCAGAGTGGCTCAATTAATTATAAACGCTCGAGCGGTTTGCACGGCGCTTGGCAATGGACACATGTGGCAGATAAAGACACGTCGGGCTAAAAGGGATCTATGAATGAAACACACAAACGGCAACATTATTGTCCGCAAAGACATTAAACAAAAAAATTGGTCAATTTAACGCACGAAAAGGGCACTCGGCGATCCCGCGCACCCAAACAGCGACATTATTGTCCGCAAAGATATTTTTTTTTTAAATTGGTTGGTTTGACGCTCGAAAAAGGAATGCGGAAACACACAAACGGTGACATTATTGTCGGCAAAGATATTTAACAAAAATTTCGGTCGGTTTAACGCACGAAAAAGGCACCCGGAGATCGTCACAAATTAAGACAGGTGCCAATTTTTCTTGTCTACAAACGTGCGCAATTTCTTTCCTGTTAATTTTACAAGAACCAAAATAAGATACAGTTCCAAAAGTGTCTCTTAATTTTTCAAATATCTTTTTTACAATTAGTAAGGAAAGAATCGCGGACATTTGTGGACAGAAAAGTTTGTTGAATGGGCAAATCTTTTTTACTGTGCACGCTGCCCCCACTCGAGAATCAAAGATTAGCGCGTCGTTAATCGTTATCGTGATCGTGAAACTCAATCTTTATCGTTTCGTTAAAATCCTTTACGATAATACGCACACACACGTCGATATTACCCCTGCGTGGGGTCGTAACAAAACACCCGACAAAAATGACGACATTGTTCGCAAAGATGTTGAAACAAAAAATTCATTCGGTTTAACGCTTTTCTTGTCCACAAACTTACACAATTGATTTTTTGTTAATTTTACAAACAAAAAAAAGTAATTTTACAAATATCTTTTGCAAAATGAATAAGGAAAGAATCGTGGACGTTTGTAGACAAAAAAAGTTTGTTAAATGTACAAATCTATTTTACTCTGCTGGCTGTCCCTGTTCGAGGATAAAAGATTAGCGCGTCGACTTAATCTTAATCGTTTCGTCGAAATTCCTTGCCATAATACGCATACACACGTCGTCATTACACTTGCGTGGAGTCGTAACAAACCGCCGACATAAATTTCATAACGACGGACCTTCAGCTTTATTTCATACACGGTTACACGAAGCAATAAAAAAAAGAAACTCATCGACGAATGGCTAATGCGTGATGCAACTGTTCGCCAAATAAATGTATCCACGGTAGAGGAAAGCACCTTAGCTGTTTTAGCAATGTAACATTTTTTTTTTTTTATCTGGCGCACAAACGCTCTCAACTCCGTCTTTACGATACTCGTCTATATGCTTGATCGATGTAGGCATCTGGTACTTGGCTATACTTACATACTACTATGTATCGCTATATATCGCCGAAATGCTTTTTTCTTTATCTGAAATCTCTTTTGTTTTATTCAAAACAAAAATTACAATCGCTTACCTATCAGCAACTCTATCGGTTGTTTATTATTTGCTTTTGCATCAGTAGGCAGTAGCTATTGGTGTCGCAGGTATGTAGAAATAAGAAGAGGAAACATTTTTTTTTTAAAGATATACAGTCCGATTTATCGGACGTTCGATCATTGGGCTAAGAAAAGAACCGCGTTATGCCGAATCATCGCTGATACTGAGACCATTTTTTTTTTCCTCATGTGCAATCTCGTACTCGCGTATACATTGAATTCTCGACTCTCGCCAGGATAAACAATGACGCACTTGACATATCGAACACAAGTCTATCGGTGAATGGCAATGAAACGAGCGGAATAAAAAAAAAGTACGCCGCTTGCCGCTAATTGCTCGGTCGTTTCTTGGCCTATGTGTACACCTTGGTGAATGCGTCGGTGAATTAATACCGGGAATTCAATTATTTTTTCATCACAGTGCACAGGTTTTTCTAATTAAAATTCATGCCATCTGTAAAAAAAAAAAAAAAAAAATCGAGTAGAAATTATTCACCGATGCACCCATTGTGTTTCTCCATACATACATTCGCTGGGGTTTTCGTGACGCAGGAGCGTGGCATGTGGATGGTACGTTCCGTCGAGCTCTCACATCGGGCACAAAGACTGAAAGTTAAAAAAAAAAAGAAAAAAAGATCGAATACGACGAGTAAGATTACCGTGCGATGAACAACCCCGTTAAAGCGTTTTGCATAATTGTTGCAGGTTAACGCATCCGAACATTGTCCAACTGTTGGAAACTTTCGAGGACAAGCACAAGGTCTACCTCGTTATGGAGCTGTGAGTTTATATAGTTGCCATGAACTTGAAGATCGGCGTTGTAGAAGTGTCTGAATATCCTCTCGCCTTACCTGTATCTCAAATTCTATTTACCGTACGAATCCGATGGCTCGAACACTCCCCTTTGAATAGATCGAATTGCGAATAATTTTTTTCGGGGATTTTTCCATTGAAACGATGAGAAAAAAAAAATTGAAAAAAATCGTGAAGGCAATTAACACGATATCTCCACGCTCCACTCGTTCGGAGCTGAAAGGAGCAAAAAAAAAAAAGGAAAAAATCGATGCTCGTTAAATCCCACGCGCCACTTTTTTCTCTTCTTTGTTGCACGAGTTTCAAAGCCAATAATAGTTGATCATTGGAAGCGGAAGTTAACGGTATAAAAAGCAAGAAAAAATTATAAAGGAACGGCGACGAGTAAGGTGCTGAAAAGTAAAATACCGTCGAATAAGCGTGACGGACTTATATACTTAAAAAAAAATACTTTTCAACATTGCTCTTTACTCTATTCTCAGTGTGACTGGTGGCGAGCTATTTGACAGAATTGTCGAGAAAGGTTCATACACAGAGAAGGACGCATCGGGATTGATAAGACAAGTACTCGAGGCTGTCGATTATATGCACGAACAGGGTGTCGTACACAGAGACCTCAAACCCGAGAATCTACTATATTATAGTCCCGACGAGGATAGTAAAATAATGATTAGCGACTTTGGCCTATCGAAAATGGAAGATTCTGGAATAATGGCAACTGCATGCGGTACACCGGGATACGTTGGTACGTTTTCCTTCTGTCGACCACACCCCCGTCTACTCTCTCTTGTTTCGCACCCCTTTCCTCCACCGTGTCCTTCCAAGGTAATGATAATAAAATTGAAAAAAAAATTAAAAGGAACACATTATATGTCGATCAATTCTTGGTATTTTTTTTTACATTTTTTAAAACTTCTTTTTGAATAATAATTTTTTTCACGTATCGTGGATTTTGGTAATTTTCCAAGATAGGTGATATTCGTACCGTGTTCAGTTTGAGAAAGCAAGGTGGAGCAACTGTTTTTACCCATACTCGCTGCACTGTCAAAAAAATTCGTATGCAATTTAATGTACAGGTGTTGGAAGTTTTTGTGCTGAAACTGGTATGTTAAAGTTCATTCACAATTGTGGTGAAAATTAACGTACAGTACATTAAAAACTTTGAAAATACTTTAATTTTAGTCTCGAAGAATTTTAATAAAAATAATTTACCTTAATTTCACTCTAAAAGGTAATAAATTTTTCATGAAAATTGTACATTAAATTTAATGTAGCAGTTTTCGCATAGAAACTTCCAGTCCGGTACATTGAATTTCCAATTTTTTTTAAACAGTGTAGAGTTGGCCACGACAGCTACACGCGAACTAATTGTAATGACGATTAGCGTCGAAGGATAACACGCGCCGGTACATAGATTGCTCATACATCTGTCAGTTGATAGCCGGGCATACTCATGCCGGCAGTTGAAACGCTTTTCTATGTACCCTTTTGAACGTAAAGGATGACTCATTGAGATCGTTTACAGCCCCCGAAGTGCTGGCGCAGAAGCCGTACGGCAAAGCCGTTGATGTCTGGAGCATAGGCGTCATCTCGTACATCCTTCTGTGCGGTTACCCTCCGTTCTACGACGACATCGACGCCAATCTATTCGCACAAATCCTAAAAGGTAACGTGAACCCGGAACCCTCGTAAAACTGGTGCTCCGAAATTTATTAATTTTTTTTGTTCGATTCTGAAATTAAAAGAAAAGAAAACGCACGAAATTCGAACGTATATCACATGCGCTATATCCACCGATCGAACTTACTTTCGGTTTTTTTTTGTGTTTTTTAATCTCTCTTCTAACCCTTCGCACTGTACAATAATAGAATTCTCATTTCGATTTTCAAGGTACTAGTTTAGTTATCGCAGCTATGACACGCTCTAGCGTAGTAAGTAAATTATTTTGCGTGTGTGAGTGTGGGGCTGTGTGAAAGTATGAAATTAGCAATATATATATAATTCTCTATTATATATAATAGAAAAAGCTTAAATCACGAGTGATTTTTTTAAAATAATTTTTTACATTGCGTATCGTTAATATATCGGGTTTCACACAAGAGATTTGACATTAATGCAAACGTGAGAGAAAAAAAAGGCGGCTTTCATTTGAACGAAATTCATTTGCCTGTTCCATTTCATCTCGATAATAACGAAATCGTCTACTCTATAGCAAAGAGCTAACCAGACTGTTGTAGGTGAATTTGAATTCGATTCGCCGTACTGGGACGACATAAGTGACTCCGCAAAGGACTTCATTCACAAGCTGATGTGTGTCAATGTCGAGGAGCGATACACCTGCAAGCAGGCATTGGCGCATCCATGGTGAGTGGTGCATTTTTTCAAACGAACGTAAGGAAAAGGAAAAGAAAAAAAAAGAGAAAAAAATACGTTGTGAAATTTTTTTTTCTTCAAAGTTGCCAATTTTGTCTACCTGTGAAATATGTGGCTTTCGCCTGAAGAAAGAGAGCTGGTTTAGAAAAAAAAAAAAAAAAAAAAAAAATAGTAACACGCGTGAAGAAACGGTAACAGTGTGAATGGATGTCTTGCAAGCCGAGAGAAGCTTCAAAATTGTTGTTGCCACATGTTGCTGCAAGAATTTAAAAAAAAATCTTTCTCACTCCGTTCACTATATATGTATTGCCCCAGGAGGCGAGGATATTTATCGCCAAGCACCTGAATATCTCTAAAAAATTACAAAATTTTTTTCTCCCAAGTAAGTAGCAAAAAAAAACAAAATTTGAACTTATGGGAATCATAATCGGCCCGTGGTACAAAAACGTAAGAGTCTTCATAACAATCATCATTCGGTGTATTATCGCACGCATCGCATATACCATATGCTATCGTGTTGTGTGGTTGTCTGTAACAAAAGCAAAAAAGCAAAAAAAAAAAACATAAGAAAAAATGCGCCGTCCGCCGCCTAACAATCTTGTGTGTTGTGACCGTTAAAGCGTGGAACTCGGTTTTCTCCTGACTCCCCGAATGAGGAAATAAAAATACAGTAAAACTTCGCTTACCCAAGATAAAATGTGCGAAGAGAGTTCCTTTGGTAAGTGGAATCTCCGATAGCAGGGCGACCGACTGCGGCACGTGGGCACAGCCGCTCCGACTGTTTTACCAAATAAAAAAAAAAACTTATCCCAGTCGCGTGCCTCGGATAACGCGGAAACTCAGTTAATCTAACGCCGGATGAGCGAGGTTTTGCTGTAACTAAAAAAAGAAGAAATACCGCAGTTCACGCCTTAAAACCAAAGCCCAACAGTCGACTGACCGTTTGTTCGTTAATTTTCTTTCAGGATATCCGGCAACGCAGCGAGCAATAAAAATATCCATGGTACTGTATCGGAACAACTTAAAAAGAACTTTGCCAAGTCAAGGTGGAAGGTTAGTATCGTTTGTTGATTGGCAATTCGGCTTATCGAGTGTATGTTTGCTCGCCAGGCTCCGTTGGAAAGTCTCCCTGTTGTCTCATGGTTGCAGCAAGCATATCACGCGGCTACGGTCATACGTCAGATGCAGCGACTGGCCCTAAACAGTGGCCACCATCAACAGCAGCAGCAGCAGCAGCAACAGCAACAACAGCAGCAGCAACAGGGCCTAGGATCGACAGGCCCCTCCACAGGCAACCCAATGTCGCGACCCGATCCGTCGCAAGCAAATCCCAATCATCATCACAGAGTTCCCGGGACCCCAACCAACTACAATTGAAGCAAATTCCCGAGCTGCCAAGATCGACTCCAAATCTGGTGGCCACGACCTCACCCACCCTTACTCCGATATCTCCGAATACACAATTATACTTGCGCAACAAACGCTTCAAGCTGTGGGGTAGCACACGCACCGCACTCTCTACCCTCTTTCGTACGAACGTATCGTATCTGAGAAGGCAGAGAAAGCATAAGAAAAGCTGAATCTCATTGCTAATCGTAGCTATCGATAACGAAGACGAAGAAAGAATTGTTGAGAGGAAGAAAAGAAGAAGAAACAAAACAAAAAAGAAACGGAAACAAACAAGCTGTGTTATTACGACGAAAGACGAAGACGAAGGAAGAAGTCCCAAGGGTTCGTTGACCGTTTCGAGCGGCTTCTTCCTGCGTACCTTCGCGTAGCGGCCGGGGTAACTCTCGTCACGGGGAGAGAAAAATAAAAGAAGAATAAAGAGTGTAAGAGAGGCACGAGTAACGACGAAAGCGAGCTCGTCTTTGTCCGTTCCCTCTGCCGAATTCCGGTTTCGGCCGAGAGGACACTCGGACGTACTCGCGGCGAACGCGCTATCGTCCCGCGGGACTCTCGCCCACTCTGAAGCTATGTAGTTTTCAATATCGCTGTGTTTTAACTGTCCGAAAGGAAAGTCTATTTTTTTCGGCGAAGTGGCATACGCGACACAAATCTCATGTGTGAAATCTGTTTTGTGTTGGTTTTTTTTCCTTTGTCTTTTCTCTATTTTATTTTTATTTTTATTTTTTTTTTCGATACTCGATTTTATAGTATACACGACGCTCGGCGCCGTAAACTCGCTTCACTCGAACGGCGAACGCGATACAACGACATATCTTGATAGTTCACTCGACAAAAAAAAAAAAAGAAAAAAATAATTATTGGATGTGAGCACGATTGAATTATCAGTACGTTGTTTGATCGAGACACAAAAAAAGTAAAGAAAAAAAAGAGTATGCCAACTCTGGAAACTTTGCCGAGTTCATTCGCACCACAGCTGCTCGTTGACGAGTGCCCGAATATTTTTAAAGAGAATGTATATTTCATGAAAGGGTTTACACAATTATTTAGTGACGTAAGGGTACAATGCACACTACGTAGTGTCCATCAAACGTTGCACACGTTATACTATACATTTGACTACGCGATAAACGGAAACAAACAAAAAAAAAATGAAAACGAAACACTCGTCATTGTAGAGAAAATATCGTTCCGCTGGGCTTTTCGACATCCTCGATGTAAAGCTGAGCTGATAAAGCCACTATATATATATATATATATATATACATATACATAGATACTATATATATATAAATATATATATAGTATAATTATATTATATACATCATTCTGCTAAATATTTTTATTGACAATTGTATGTACAACTTGCACTATAGTTCCATAACAACGTGATCTGTTGAAAAATCGGTTTAAGAGAAAAATACGAGTAGCCAGGAGCGCTCCTATTGTACATTAAGCTCGTGGGCTCGAGACGGCCAAGAGAAAATCGCAATGATGGTCATTTTCGGGATACCCGACGGCGATAAATCGGACGTCGGGTCTTTCCCTAACGAACGAAGCCGTCATTCGTATTCGTGTATTCAAGAAAAACAGAAAAAGTAACAAATTGACTAACGAACGTTGACATTTGCTTATCGTCGCTACTATATTACTGGCTCACCAGATATACAAGCGAAATCGATCGGACATACCTGGCTTCTTCAGCATGCGTAACACTGACACTATAATTCGATAATAACGAATTAAAATCCTCTTCTTTCTATACACCCATCCTAACTAACATTCAAACTTATATCTAGTAGTATGATATTGAAAAACGTGCAATGGACCCAGTGTGTTGACGAGGCGGTAATACAATTCGTAAATTGAAAATTCTTACTATCTTGCTTACGCGATACACCCGGTATAAAAATGTCCCGCACTAAGGAACATGGGGGAGCTTCGTACACTTATTGATAAACGAAATTAAAAAAAAAAAAATAATATTAATAATTATACTAAGATCATTTTAACGCGGTGCTCAGGCCGATACATAATGTAAAAAAAAGAAAACAAATCGGTGCGGGTAAAAAAAATTACAGACTGATGAAACAGTCACTTTCTCTCTAACCGGTAGAAATTCTCCAATGTGGAAGATGCGAGACATGTCTCGCGAGTTCCTATTGTAGAGCTCTTTTAAGGATTTCTCACTTTTTGCTCGTTGCTCCGGAACGAGTCCGAAAGCTTGTCTGACAATGACATTTATACAAGGCTTTACAACTCGCATAATTCGATCGGGCAACTCTATTACCATTATTTTTCTTCTCAAACGAAATACAATGTCTCTTTCTCGTCCTCCCTTTACTCTTCTCGAATTGATTATATCGATTTATTCGTGTTTGTTTCAAAGAACCGCATTAGATGTCCGTCCGAAACATTGGCAATTGTCACGAAATTATGACGATGTGTGTGAAAGATTTTTATTGCGATGCGTTGAGGTGATACATGACTCGTATGGTAATTTTTAATTTAATGATAACCTTTAAGCTATCTTATTCTTCATAAAACGATATGAAATATATAAAGAAAAAGAAAAAAAATTAAACAAATACAACTTTAATGTGACCTAGGAAGGGAAACGCATGCACGGAGTTATATACTATGTGAGGGGACTTGCAAGTGTGTTTACTATATTGGTCAAGATACTTGGTACCTAAAAGCGATAACGATTTGCATTGCATTTCATAGACAATTTTTTCTTTTTTTTTTTTTTTTTTTTTACTGAGATGGTCGGAATATCGTTGAGGATGACACGACGATGATTGTACAGGATGACAATTTTTTTTTCTTTCTTATCAGGTAAATAAAAGAAACTAATAATTTCTTATTATCATTGTACTTAAAACGAGACCGTTCGAGTAAAATTTAGCAGGATAACAACCGTAGGAAAACTTGCTGGATTCATACGAATACAAGTTTCTCTCGCCTCAAGCGTACTTAATGGCAATAATGAAAAAAAAAACGAAAAATTGACTATTTATCAAATGGATTTCGGGCGATCGAGCAAACTTTTTTACGACTGAACAATCCCATTGGTAAATAAGTGCGGTTCTACGATTTAATCATCGTCGTATTATCTCACTTCGGGAAACGATCGTTTGCGCGAAGCTTCGCGAGCGACTCGGACGTAATTTTGATCTTTAAATCGAGACGCTAAAACAGTTAACATATCCGGTCATGTTATTACTAACAGCAATGTACAGAAAACGAGTTTTGAAACTGACGGTCCACGAAATAATCTACAATGCTATTTCGAATATATTGTTGAGCTCAGACTGATTGTTATGTAGAGATGACTATATATTGCTTTTATGAAGAAAAAAAACATTGTAAAATATATGAATTATACCTGTTCATCGGCTCAAGTTGAAGTACGAGCACGAATTCTCTTTACCACCGTTCTCTTCTCTTGGATTGCATAAAAGCTTTCACTTTTCATGCTTCTGTGGCAACCAAAACCAGTTTCTTGTTGATTGGGACATCGCACGATGTCCCTGGACCTACTGTAAATTATGTATTAACTATCGAAAGAAGAGAAGGACAAAAAAAAACCTGCGAGTTATAAGAATCTATCTAAGGCGGCGTTATATGAAAGTTATACCGAAAGGTAGACACCGGTTAATAGCCAATCATGGTCACATTGTCGTTCGTGCCAATATCTATGATACGTTTATAAAAAAATAAAAAAATATAACAATATGTAAAAGAAACCGATAGGTGCTCCTTGTACAGCACGTCTTGTAAAGGAATCACATTGCAAGTCTATTTTTCATTCACTTCAAACACTATAATACTTCTTGCTTAGCCACGAACGTTGATACTCGCCCGGGTGTGATGAAACCGGTTCGGTATAATCAAATTTGCTTAATTCATGATAATTGGCCGTGCCTAAAGGGAAAAAAAACAACTGACGGACAGGAGGCTGCGCATAAAGCGAATAAAGACAAATGGAATAAGAATGTGGATAAATTTTTCAACGTGGAGTTATGTATAGTACAATGTTCAACATTTTTATGATTTCACGGAGTGAGATTGAAATAAAAACGTGCATAAATAATCCATACCTTTCCTCATATTCTTCGTTGTTCGTGATACCAATTATTACTTCTTAAAATTCGCCAGGAATAACTCAAACAACGTGGTTTAACCAAACTGCGTTTATTACGGTTTGAATATCACACCTGATATCCTTTTCTTCTATATATTAACAAATAGTATTCACAAAATTCTATAGATATTTGTGCTAAAAAAATAAGCCACTCGTATTAATGGAACTGATCTCGTGACAATTTTTTTTTTAATTTATACTCGGCTTAAACCTTAAAATATTATTTGATTGGTGAAAAAATTAGGGTTTTATGAGTCACGATCCGACCCGATTGTAAGTTGTAGTTGTGTTATAATGCCACTATTTCATTAATGTTCTTTCGTAAGGCTGACAGTGACATTTAAGAATTCGTAACGTTAGTGTAGAAATTTCGTGCGATCACAAATATCGTCACTGTTTGATTTACCATATATATATATATATATATATATATACGTATATATATATATATATTTGAGACGAAAACGTGTTAGTCCGATTTCCAATTGGTACAGCGATATCGGCTTATCCGTATTTACTCCAGAGAGCTCGATACCTTCCATTTATATACAAAAATACTACACGTACAGTTTTATACACAATTGATTGAAAAATACATGCTGCATAAGTTAACGTAATTGCAAGCTTGACTGTGCAGCGTTACACACAATTACGCGAAGATTAGTTAGTTACGTTCGCTTGATACATGATTTATAATCGGAATCCATCGTTACACCGAACAGTGATATAGTCTTCATTCTTTTCATTTTAAATTATAATGAAAAAAAACAATAGATATGCTTTCGGAAAATTATATAAATGCGCGCACGCAAAAGCATAAAAGTCGCTGCACAAAACGCGATTTTTGTCTGCATGCTTTTGCGATTATACACGTGAAATGTATTAGCGAGGAACGTAGGAGAGATCCCGGTGGTTGCATTCTCGTTGAATATATTATCAAGGCTTTAATCGCGTACAATCGATTGGCAGTACCTGGGTTCAACCCTTTCGCGAACAGATCGATACGCCTAAAACGTCGATCCGGGTTTGTAAACAGAGCCAGCAGTTGCGTGCTAAGGATGGCATTACCATGGAAACGAAGGGGGTGGTAACAAAACGCGAATTTGGCGTTAGCGAGCACGTATCGGATTACACGTCGTACGCGCTGAGCGCTTCTTGCAACCTCGCGACAATCTTCTGATAAAAGGCAATTTGCTCCGTTAGATGATTTTTCATCGTTTGGTTTATGTGAATCTCGCGTTCGGTTTGAAAGTGATCTTCCTCGGCCAGTAGGGCACGCGCTATGACGTCCGTTCGATGCGAAAGTTCCCGCAGCTGCTGCTGTTCCATCTTGTGCTCGCTGACTAGTCTCTCACAATCTTTTCGCTTTTGGACCGCGCTCTGAAGAAATAGGAAATTCAAATTTAATACGATAATAGATTAATAGTAGTGCGGTCAAGCGAACTTTATATGCACGCTGTGAAAAAGTCTAACAGCCTGCGTATAATGTTTGCTAGATCGCACTAGTATCGCATAATATTTTTCTGATGAGTGTGAGTTTGCAGCACGGGCCGATGGCGAGAGTTGCAATCGCACGAGTTAAGAAAAAATGTTGTGCACAAGTATCTTAACAAATTCTACTTCGCAACGTGTGAAAATGGAGGTTTTACGCAAAGCGTGCATAAAACTATAATTTTCGCACCGAGGGAAGTAAATCAGTTTTATAAAGCTATGAAAAAATAAAAAATAAGGACCTTGTGTATACTGATGACGTCCGGAAAACTGCTTATGATACCTCGATAGATGTGAAACTTATCACAGAGCGGTTCCCAATCGTATTTCGGTTGTTCCTCGTACAATCTGCCGATATCATTGTAAGCCTCTCCCGTCACCTGCAGCGCTCTCGTCAGTCTTTCCCGACCGGAGTCGTCGACCTCGAGGGCATTTCCCAGAGATGTGAAGGACTGGCCAATTTTCTGGAATTCCCTCTTGTACAGAACCTGATGTTTCTTTGCTTGGTCCGTAGCCACCGCCATGAAGTTCTTCACTACCGGATCAAGGCCGCTTATGAAACGCCCGAAAGCCTCTATTTGATTCTCTACTTTAATCGCGTCGATTGGTGTATCCGGGCACTGCACGGCGTTGAAATAATTAACACCGACCAACTCGTCTTTTTCGGCTTGGCGCTTTCCGGGCTTCCATCGTTTCTCGTCGGTGCATGTTATGAAATGTTCCCACGCCCGGCTTCTCGACAGTACCGGATGCCGACAGACGTAATCGACGAATTCCTGAAGCTGAATTCGCCGATGCTCGATAAATTGTTCCTCGTATCTTCCAGATATCTGCTTGTCCGGCAACGGCGCGATTGCTATGAAGCAAAATTTTTTCTCAAATATCTCGTGCAGCCAATCGAAGTGCTTGTAGCGTCGCGAGACTTGAATGTTGTTGAACTGAAAATTAATACAAGTTTTGTGAAATTTTTATCGAAACGCTTAATACTCAGAATGATATATTTATAAGTATATAAATTTTTTTTTCATTTTCTTTCCCCATTACTTGTGCCAGGAGCTTCCGCAATGGAGTCATTATTACCGTGGGTGTGAGTTGATAAACGATGAAACTCTTCAGACCCTTAAGTTTAGATTCTTTCTTTGGTGACGTGACGACACAGCTGTACCTCTCGCCGGTCTGCACCCAACTACATCGTCCATCCGTTTCCTCTATGAAAACCTTCTCATGCTCCGGTACCGCCATTATCTTCGTGCCCAACAGAAAGCTGTCTTCGCCGGACTTTATCAGAGTCGAGAACTTTGTATTTTTCTTTGGTACATTGGGAATATTTCTGTCCGGTATGACAGAGTGCACTCCTTGCATGGAAATCGAATCGCCGTAGTCAACGCTCGTCTGCGTCGAGTATAGAGATGACGGCTGGTGCTGTTGCTGCTGCTGCTGCTGACTTTGTGGAACGTAGGCCTGAGTTTGTCCGACCTCCGAGTCGTCGTCCCACTCATCGTCCCAGAAGTCGCTGGAGCTCTGCTGGGACGTAGCGAGCCCTCCGGTGGCTGCAAAAATTAAGTTATTTTTTTTTTTTTAATGGGAAAATCCTTGTACAATTACAAGCGTAATTCAGTAACACAAAATATTGATTCAGAAAAGAGACCAGTAAGAGAAATTGCTCCATACGTTATAAAAAAAGAATGGGCACGTCTTTTTAATTCGAATGAAATATAAAATAAAGTATAAAAAAAAAAAAAAAATTGGTATACCTGGAACTGGAGCACCAGGCTCGACAACCTGAACATAGGCAGCAGGAAACAATCCTGACTGTCCGCTTTCGTTGTATCCCTCGCACCATCCATCACCCACATTGTCTCTTATTACTGTAAGAACTTGTCCCGCGACGATCGACAATTCGGCCGTTCCAGGTTCACCGGAGAATTCGTAAAGGGCTCTCACCTGTAAGTTGACAAGTTGTAAGTTTTTTTATTTATTTTTTATTCTCAATTAACGCGAGACTCAACGAACCGAGAATTATCCGGTGGAAAAGTGAGTCACGAGTGTTAATTGGGGGAATTCTTGACAGTCACTTGTCGGATTCCCGTTGGACAAAAGTTTCTTATTTACCTGCTGTCCCTCCATCGCACCGCTCCCCGAAGACAAAAATCCCGTGCTCTCGTCGCTCACCGATGAGTGATCAGTTTAATTGTTTTTTTTATCAACGATTATCCAACTATCCGACTATCCACCGGTCTCACATTATATCCTCCACCTGTCTGCCTCGCAATCGGACGGCTGACATTTACGCGTTCGCATTCGTGTGCTCGCTGTCGCGACACACACAACGAATTTGCCAACGGGAGTGACTGTACCTCGCGATCAGGGACGTAACTAAAAGAGCGATTTTCCAATCGCGATTGATCGTTCCTTTTCTTGTTTCTATAAAATTGTATCTCGTCGATCGTTTACGCGTAATTGCTCGTGAACCGGACGAAGGTCTCGTAGCGTGGCTGTAAAATTTCTTTGTCGATCAATTAAGGTGATCATTATACAACTCGGGATGCAAAAAAAAAGAGGGCGGCGCTAGGAATTCGAGCTACGTGCATGCGAGGCAAGAAACACCCCTTTCCATAGATAACAAAGCACAGAATCGCATCATTTTTGTATACGTAAACGAAAATGACATGTAACGGTATATTCGTTATCGATGACGTGTAATTTGTTTCAATGGGCAGAGCTGCCTTACCGAGCGCGTAAATAAATCTAATTTAAACCTTTATAATTATATTCTCGACTTCTGCATTAAATAAAGAATGGGCACTATAAAGGTATATAAAAGTGAATGCAAATTTTTCGACACAGTCGCACGCGCAAAGATAGAATTCGTATTTTTTTATTTATTGTCGAAACGCGATTGTAGAAGCTCGAATATCGATCGAGCGTTTTGCTGTAGCGGGTAATTATGTACGCCGCTCGAGGGCGCCAGACGTTATTTTTTTCCGGACGTTCACTTTCGCCAACGTAAAACCGATTCGCGAGCAAGTAAACACGGGATACCCCAGCTGTTGTTGTTACGATATACGGTAAATGTACTTGAAATATATTTTATTATGAACGTATCAAAGCATTAATCAAAGCGGCAGCCATGGTTTCTATAGTTAACAAAATACATCGATATATGCGGTTAACGTCGTACATGCGATTTTTTTTCTTTAGTCGCTATCGAAAGACGCAGCCTCCTCCCTCTCGTAATTGAGCTCCCGGATTCTATCCTCGAGTAGGCGTATTTGTTTCTCAAGTTTCTTCTTCTTCTCCAGCCATTTTATACGCAGAGTGCCGAGTGCGCGTATCTGTCGCCTCTTCGAACGATTTTCCACGCTCTTGACGACCGCACGATAGTCTTTTCTGGTCAGCTGCGTTTCCCGTTCCTCCTTCGGACGTTCCACGCTCGAGCTCTCGTCGCTATCCTCGCTCTGCGAGCTCGCCGGTTCCGAACCGACGGACGTCGATTCTGATCGCGATAGTTTCGTGCAAGATTTTATCGATGACCTCCTGTTGTCCCTGCCGTGAATACACGGTGTTATCTCTTGACGCATCGGCGAGGGAACTGAGTCGCGCTCGAGCTTGGATATTTCCAGAATCATCTGCAACGATAATGCAATTTGTACAAAATTCATACGATCCGTATGCATTCTTTTTGGTTTTTTTAAATCTTATCGGAACAAAGGTGCTAGAGACGCAGTGACGACGTACCTTGCTGTTCGTACTCGGGCGCTTCAAGCTTACGAATCTCTTCGTCAAGACATCGGACTTTTTGAAGTGCGAGCTGCAGACCCGATCCCGCGGCTGTAGTCGCTGATCTCGAAAAGCCAAGGCCTGTTCCCATTTCTTTATCATCGATTGATCCCTCGGTATCTTGAAATATGACAGGCTCACTTGGCAAACGGCACATTTCGTACCCGAATTGCACGAGGGTACGCAACACTTTCGTCTCATTGTTGTTCTCCTTTGTTTACCAACGTGCGACCTCCGCGTTACTCGACCGCTGTGCTCTCCGGCACTCTTCAGACGCGAATGATGTCTCACCTTACAGTGTAAGGCTTACACCAAACTCTACGGGAATTTTCACCACTCAACAGTGCTGCCAATATCGAATTCGAAAAGTTTGATCTATTTACGATTCTAAATTTGAATGCTTCCTATCGAAGTTCGACAAAAGGATGACAGCATTTTCGTAATATTGTTACCGTTGCCTTCACGGGGCATTGCATCGAACTTTTAGTTCTTGTTTCTTTTTAAAAATTCTAGTATATCTATGAATGACCAATTAGTCGACGGTCACCGAAATCTGACCCTGGAGATAGGGGAGAGGGGCAAAATGGCACAGTGGGGCAAAACGCCATATACGGCAAAACGCAATTTTTCAATAACTTTTAAGCGGGGCCAAACGGGGTTGAAAATGCAGGCTGTATCATTGTCCCCCATGTCCTGTTTTGCATCCCTGTCCCGTTTCGCCCCACTGCCCCATTTTTCCCCGCCTTCCCCTATCAGCACGACATCAAATTTCATCGCTGGCTAGTCTTTGTCAATGCACGATTTCAGGAGGAAAAAAAAATTGTTCACTTGTGAAGTTTCAATCTGCAAGTAAACTTTCCCAAGCCAAGTTTATGCGATATAAAACGCAACAGTTATAACTTGATGAAATGGAGTCTCGTGCAGATATCTTCGGGGTCAGAACGAAACCATGAATTAAACGGAACGATAAAAAATATCTCAACCGCTTGCCACTTTATTGCAGGATAAAGTTAAGATAAATTTTATAACGAAGTTACATCGAGTCAGTCGTTGTTATCGATAAGTGATACTTAGTAATACTTTCAGAGATACAAAGGTACAGGTAGTTTTTTTTTTACGTGTAAATAATCACGCGTCGCCGCCGTCGCCGTCGTCGTCATCGTCGTCGTCATCTTCCTCCATGGCAGCCTTTTCTTCAGGCTCCTCGGATATCTCCGATATCATGCTCTCGATCTTTTTCATCTCTCTCTCGGCGTTTCTCTTCTTCCTGTACCAGCTGGTGCGGCGCTTGCGTAAAGCTATTATCTGACTCTGTTTCCTGTGGCTGAGATTCTCGATTACGACTTTCGATTTTTTCGTACGCTGCTTGCTCGGAGTGGAAAGATGGCTCAGCTCATCTTGCAAGGACTCACAAGCGTTGCACGGTATGCCGGTCCATGCGGCGACGATCCTGCACGAATTGTGGCGCCAATTTCCCGTCGGGTCGACACGAGCGTTCAGGCGCACGTTCGAGGGAAATTTTGAGGCCGGCGGTCCTCCGACGCAGACGTGCATCATATGCAGCTCCTCGACGCAATGCTCAACGTCGATCTTCGTCAATGCCGGCACGTCGCTTATCTTCCGATCCATAACGTACGAGGTGCAAATGCCGGTTACAATGTCAACGTGCACGTGCTTCCTGACACGCGGTGACTCCGGTCCAGCGGGCATTATTATTTCACATATGACAAACGATTCGTCCAGTCCTTTGCTGAAGGCCCAATTCTCCGACGGTAGATCGAGACTTCGGGAATCGATAGCGGACAAAGAGGGCGAGGGCGAGGTCGGCATTGCCGGTAACTCGGACCGAGCAAACCTGTCGTTTAGTGGACACAGTATTGTTATTACTTCTGGTTCGCTCATTTTTGTCTTTTTTCGCTCCCAAGAGCACGACGCGATCTGAAAAATATAAATAATTGTTATTAATTTTTATTGGAAATTAATTCACACGAGTGTAAATAGATCATTGTAAGGATTGGAGATCTCTGTAGGGCGAGGCAGTTGCGATATTTCGCCTGAAGAGGGCAATAGTTGGGACGATAACAGATAACCTTGGGCTAACTACGTCTGTGCTCAGTACATTGTGTTTAATGCGAAGAAAAATATTGCAACGGGACACCTACGTGAATTTATAAAGCGCTATTGACAACACAAACTGACTGAACGAAAAGTCACGGAGCGAAGCGGGGGCAGGTAGTTGAGTGAAAAAAAGTCTGGCAGTGACCCGTCGTAGTCGTAAACAGGGCCAGCTCAGACAAAGATGTAAACTCTCGGACGGACTACAACATGTGTTTTACGCGTCGAAAATGATCGTGGACATACCTCTGTACTGTTTTACGTGCTCTTACGAGTGTCACCGAAGCGTAAGCACGCCTTGACAACTCTATATTTTATTCAACGATGAATCGTTTTGCGATGAATGACCGGGTGCGTATGTTTTGCCGGCAGCAACAAGTCCGAAATGTATAGGCAGGTCGTGCCGTCACTTGTGTTGAATCGCAGCATCGCGGCCGTACCAACTTCGTGAGAAAAAAAATCGTATCGGCATATCACTCAAAACGTAATTGGCCTGTATAGCCAAACGTGGGGTCAGGCTATCGGTAAGAGGTGATTATATATTGGAATATGTATCCTCCATAATTGTCATATATTCCGGTAAAAAAATTATCTGTTATTTCGATTATTATAGATCGTCGATAAGAAAGGAACCGCGCCTCGCGTGCGCGATGGCGTGGCGCTGCGATCGTTTTCTCGGATAGACTGTTACCGAGTTTCCACTGGGAAAGAAATGAGACTGAAATGGGATTTTGAAAGAACACAGTGATGCATCACTTAAGGTAATGTGAAATACCGCCGTCGGTAACAGGAACTGTACTGAATATTGTTTTGGGACCGCGGTCCGTCGAGGAAAAAGACAGTTGCTTTTATCTGAGAAATTTGCAGGCGCAGGGAAATACAATTTCCTTTTTCCTCGGTGGTCTGCGGTCCCAAAACGGTATTGTGTACAGTTTTTGTTACCAACTGGGCGCTAATGAAAGGATTTCCGAGGCTAACGAAATTATTGGCGCCCGCTTAACTGTTACATGGAGACGCAAATAATTTGCACTCAGTTTAAAATATTGAGGAACTGTGGAAGATAAGGGAAAAAATGATAATTTATTATGTTTTCGTTTCGTCATATGTGTAACAACGGTTATCGAGACGAAAATAAAATAATAGCGGCAACTTATTTGCAATTCAGAGCGCTGATAATATTCCACCATTAAGTACAATAATCACATTGTACAGCATTATCTTTCACGATAAAGGTACGCTTTCTCACTGCTCCAATTAAATCTTTAGCACAGAATGTATTATAATTACGATACGAAGTTCGTTCTATAATCTTAAGCTAAAAATAAATAGTATACTGATAAGTATTTTTAATGCCCAATAAACGAGATACACTGTATATACACTGTCTGTGAATATACTAATTACATTCGAGATTTTCAAAAGAAATCAGTTAAAAATTCGAAAAGGATGTGAGAAGCCATAGTCGTTTTGGAACACAACCGTTTATATTTGAGATGTTACGTTCGCGTAAAAGACACACTCCACTCTCCTTAGAGTGCTAAACGGATATTCGGTATAACAAAATTATTAATCATCATTAATAAATTCTTACTTATAATTATCACGAATAAATTTAACTATCTGAAATAAAATTATGGAGCTGGGACTCCTTGAAATTTTGCTACTGCTGGCCACAGTTAGTCTCGGTTGGAACGGATACGCGTCGTGGCCCTACGATTACGAAAGGTATCTTCGATATCTTGAAATTACATTTTTTCCCGACTACGCTAAAAAGGCTCTATTCCATGCCTGCAACGGGGGTGGAAAGTGGCAGTTTCTTGACCAGCGGGAGGAAAAGTATTTTAGCGGGAGGAAAAATGAACTTTTCCTCCCGCTAAATTACCTTTCCTCCCGCTCGTCAAGACTCGGTCAATTTCCATATCCGTTCCAGGCATAGAAATATGGCACCTTTTTAGCACAGTCGGGAAAAAATAGCGTATGCCACTCGGGAGGAAGTGCTTTTTCACCTCGTGTCAATTTCTGCCCTCGCTACGCTCGGGCGTCAAACTTCACGCTCGGTGAAAAGACACACTTTCCTCCCTTGTAGCATAATATACTATTAATTACCTTCCATGAGACAGATAGGCTCTTTCTGTATCTACGCCCTAATCTTTAACAATCATGATGCAATGTTCGTTCCGTAATTTTAATGTTCAAACAGAGAAAACACCGATAAGTATTATCAAGTCATCCGAGAAGACGAGACATATCTAGAAAATAATCAGTTGCAGTATGAAGCAAAATGTGAGAAGCTCCCATTCGTTTTAGACTGACTCGTTTAGTTTGATACATTTGCGTTCACGAAGAAGCGACACTCCATACCCCTCGTTGTGCTGAAGCGATAATCAGTATAGTTAGTACGAAAAAAAATTGATAGAATTATGGAGCTGGGAGTCATCGAAGTTTTGTTATCGCTAGCTTCAGTTTTTCTCGCTTTCTACATATACGCGGGGTGGTCGTACGATTATTGGAAAAAGCTCGGAGTGCCTGGGCCAGAGCCTTCGATACCGTTCGGCAATTTCGCCGATATATTCCTCGGCCGAAAAGTGTTGATTCACAAACTGCAGGAATTCTACGAGGCTTACAAAGACGAGCCCTTCGTCGGGTATTTCGCCGGGCGTCATCCAGTTTTAATGATAAAAGATCCTGATCTGATAAAGCACGTATTGATCAAAGATTTTAACGTTTTTTGCGGCCGTGGAATACAGATCAACGAGGATGTCGATCCTTTGCTCGGTCATTTATTCAACATCGATGGCGCACGGTGGAAGGTACTTCGTAACAAGCTCACACCCACCTTCACGAGTGGAAAGCTCAAAAACATGTTTTACATAATGTCCGAATGCGCCGACAATTTTGAGCGTCAATTGAAGACAAAAGTCGAAGCGAATAATCGGATAGAGTGTCGAGAACAAGCAGCTCGATACAGCACCGATGTAATCGGTTCGTGTGCCTTCGGTTTCGATACCCAAGCTCTCGCCGACGAGGACAGTGTGTTCAGAAAAATAGGCCGCAAGATATTTCATGTTGGATTGGATAAACGAATAAAGAGATTGATGGCACAGGTGTCACCGCGTCTTTATAGTTTTCTGCGTCTGAGCATACACGGACCGGAAGTCACGAAGTTTTTCCTGAATACAATGAGAGAGACTGTCGAATTAAGGAAGAAGAAACACATCGTGAGAAACGATTTCATTGATCTGATGCTGCAAATTCCTAAGGACAGCGTGGCCGATGCATTCGGTAAATTCAAAATTAATTTCTCCATTTTTTTGTGTTCTATATATATTTTTTTTTTCTTATTTTCAGAATGGACCAATAACGTCATGGCCGCCCAGGCGTACGTATTTTTTGGTGCTGGTTTCGAGACGTCTTCGACGACTATAAGTTTCGCTCTGTGGGAGTTGGCTCGGGCGCCGGAGGCCCAAGAGAAGCTCAGACAGGAAGTCTTCGAATTTGATAAGAAAAACGATGGAAAAATTACTTATGAAGCTGTGAACGATATGAAATATCTGGATATGGTGGTAAAGGAGACTCTGAGGAAAAACCCACCCCTTGTGTCGTTAACGAGACAATCTACAAGGGACTACGTTATACCTGGAACGAACGTAGCGTTACCGGCTGGGCAGCACGTGGAGATCCCTGCATACGCTCTGCACCACGATGAGAGATTTTATCCAAAGCCGGAAATCTTCGATCCCGGGAGGTTCAGCGACGAAGCCAAACAGGCCAGACATCCGATGGTCTTTCTGCCTTTCGGCGATGGCCCCAAAAATTGCATCGGTAAATCCATTCGAACAAGCTTCGTAACAAATGTATTTCTGGTCCTCCGGATTCACAAAAAATGTCTCCTTGCAGGTGCGAGATTCGGTTATTGCCAAGTAAAATTGGCTCTTATCAAAGTAATGAAAAATTTTCGCGTCAAGCCAACAACGAGAATCGACGAGCCATACGTTGTCGACAAAACGGTATTCTTACTAGCACCACTCGGAGGCCTCGTGTTGGAATTTGAGCCACTGGAGGTTTGACATTTCCGTAAATGTTAATAAATACATCAAATACATTTTTTTTTACAATTTTGAAAAAATATAAACCAATGGTCATACAGATATTTCGATACGTATACAATGGTGTACAAAAACGTGAAAACATTAAGACACAAAACAGCGCATCATCATTTCACACTATAGTTATCTTCGATATCATGAAATTGTATTTAATTACCTTCCATGAGACAGACAAGCTTTTTCTGTATCTACGCTCTAATCTTTAACAATCATGATGCAAACTTCGTTTCGTAATCTTAATGTTCAAACAGAGAGAACACCGATAAGTATTTTCAAGTCATCCGAATACACGAGATATATCTAGAAAATAATCAGTTGCAATCTGAAGCGAAATGTGAGAAGCTTCCATTCGCTTTAGACTGACTCGTTGAGTTTGATACATTTGGGTTCACGAAGAAGCGACACTCTGTACCGCTCGTGCTGAAGCGATAATCAGTATAGTTGGTATAAAAAAAAATTGATAGAATTATGGAGCTGGGAGTCATCGAAGTTTTGGTGTCGCTAGCTTCAGTTTTTCTCGCTTTCTACACATACGCGACGTGGTCGTACGATTATTGGAAAAAGCTTGGAGTGCGAGGACCTAAGCCGTCGATACTGTTCGGCAATTTCGCCGATATATTCCTCGGTAGAAAAGCGTTGTGCGAAAAACTGCAAGAGATCTACGAAGCTTACAAAAATGAGGCCTTAGTAGGATATTTCATTGGAAGTCACCCAATATTGATGATAAAAGATCCGGATGCGATAAGGCACGTGTTGATCAAAGACTTCAACGTTTTTTCGGGTCGCGGGATACGGACGAACGAGGACGTCGATCCTCTGACTGCTCATTTATTCAACATTGACGGCGTACGTTGGAAGGTACTTCGTCACAAGCTCACACCCGCTTTCACTACTGGAAAACTCAAAAAAATGTTTTATCTTATGTCCGAATGCGCCGATAACTTCGAGCGTCACTTGAAGAACAAAGTCGTAACGAATAATTGCATAGAGTGCAGAGAGCACGCAGCTCGGTACACCATCGATGTGATCGGCTCTTGTGCCTTCGGCATCGATATGCAAGCACTCGATGACGAGGACAGTGTATTCAGAAAAATAAGCCGCAACATGTTTCATGCCGGTTTTTTTTTGCGAATAAAGAGACTAATGAGACAAATATCACCGCGCCTGTACCGTCTGCTGCGTATCAGGACCCACAAAATTGAACTCACGGAATTCTTCATAAAGACTGTCAGAGAGACTGTCGAATTGAGGAAGAGAGAAAATATTGTGAGAAATGATTTTATTGATCTGTTGCTACAAATACCCAAGGACAGCGTGGCAGATGGATTTGGTGAATTTGCAGACAGATATGATAATTTAATTAGTGATCAATAATAAAAAAAAAACTTTATTTTCAGAATGGACCGACAATCTTCTGACCGCCCAGGCGTACGTCTTTTTCGCCGCCGGCTTTGAGACGTCTTCGGGGACAATAAGCTTCGCTCTATGGGAGTTGTCTCGTACACCGGAAGTCCAAGAGAAGCTCAGACGGGAAGTCCTCGAATTTGACAAGAAGAACGGCGGACAAGTCACATACGATGGCGTAAACGATATGAAATATCTCGACATGGTGGTAAAGGAGACGCTGAGGAAAAATCCACCGGTTGTGAAGTTAATGAGAAAATCGACGCAGAACTACATTATACCTGGAACGAACGTAACGTTACCGGCTGGGCAGAGCGTGGAGATCCCTGTGCACGCTCTGCATCACGATGAGAAGTATTATCCGAAGCCGGAAGTCTTTGAGCCTGAGAGATTCGACGATGAAGCCAGACAGGCCAGACATCCTATGGTCTTTCTGCCATTCGGCGATGGACCCAAAAATTGCATTGGTAAATTCGTTCGGATAAGCTGCGTGGAAAATAAAATTCTTGAATGGCTAGGAATAATTAAAGTTTTCCATTTGCAGGTGCGAGATTCGGCAATTACCAAGTGAAATTGGCTCTGATAAAAGTGATGAAAAATTTTCGAGTCAAGCCAACAACGAGTATCGACGAACCCTACGTAGTCGACAAAACGTCAATAGCTCTCGCGCCACTCGGAGGCTTTGTGCTGCAATTCGAGCGACTCGAGGCTTGAAAAAGATCCGTAAATATGAGCTACCGGCGGTTACGTTGGCTCCCTCGCTCGCATGGATTTCGTAATTTAACTTTGCTTTTATCTCCATTACGATAAGAATTCTCTAAGCTTCACCAAAAAAGGGGGGTGGGTCAGCTTCATCGAAAGGGCGACTCAGGTGGGGGTGGGGCGGGTGGGGCAAGCATCCAAGCCAACAACTAAACAAACAAATTCAGTTTTTCAAAATATATATAAGATACAAAACATCTGGTGCCTCGATGAATTTTCATTTATAGGAATTAACTGATGTAATGATAATTTATTGTGTGTTACGTGATACAGATGCGCGTGAAAAATATGAAAATATTAACACGAAAAAAATCGTCCATCGTCGATTCACACTATAGTTGCTCGAAACATCAAGTTTGAACGTCGAAACTCCTTAAATGTCAAGGCATGCATACGATACCCTTTACAATGTGCCCGTTGTCTACGTTTGCTTTTCTCTGTTACTGTCTATTCACAAGTCCCGTTACAGTATGAAAAGGCGACGAGTGCGACTGCGTCGAAATGATTGTTTATCGTCGTTGCTACGGATACGAGCTGGCGTGTATTATAGATATAAGCACACCGGAGGGTAGTTTCGTTGTTCGGCGTCGGCGTCGACAGTGGAGGGAAAGCCGACGGGGAAAGCGCGGCGACGTCAGACCTCCCGACGCTGCGGTGTCGCGTGCATCCGACGGTGTCGGTGCAACGCGAAGTTTAACTTCCGGTTGACTGCACTTTGCTCGCACAGCCAGATTCTTGCTTCTTAAGCGGCGTCACAAAGCCGCCCGTTTTTTCTGAAAAAAAATCCCAATCCGACTTATCATCGTTCATCGAATGATGTAAAAAAAAATCCAGCATTTTTTCGAGTGCAGTTCAATTTTTCTAAGATTTTTTTTTTCCTTGAACTTTCTCACGAAACGCGGAACACGGGAACCACGACGTTAAGATGGATGCCAAGGTCATCGGTCCTTGGGAAAAGCTTCGCGTTCGGGAGAAATTGGCAAACTTACTGGAGACGCGGAGAGGTCTTGTCGCAGCGACGTTCTACCTATGCACCTCGCGATCGATCGCGTTACTTCACTGAATTCACTGACTCTCCGTTCTTTTGCTTTCTCGGTTCTCCGAGACGCTTGACTATAGAAAGATTTACGATGTGACTGTGCGTACCGAACGGATTTCGGGATTTGGAATTCAATCGGTGTAAAAGATAGATGGAGATGAGGAGTGCTACGAGGAGAGATCGGGTGAATCCTCGAGAGTCTTACGCGAGCGTGCTGAAGAACCATCGACGGCCCACGATCGCTTGATTTTTTTTTATCGGATGGCCATGTTCGCTGACTTTCGATCCAGCATAGATCTATACAGGTCAGTATGCTATATATATATATATTATAAATTTAATATCGTAACATCGACGACTCTGTTTACTCTCCTGGCGCACCTGGCGATGTAGCTCACTACGGTAACATTATAATGCGGAAGCCTCGAAATTGATGTTTTATCACGTGCTGGCTTTAGCGCGTTCTGCTCTATAAGTGGAGTTTCGATTGGAAAATTAGTGATGAGAGAATCGATCAGCAGCGTTTATATTCTCGGAATTTCGTATTTTTTTTACATTCCATTAGAAAAGGTTGGTGAACGAACATTGTTTGTTTAATGCTTTGTTTAACGTCCACACATATAATAACAAGTTCTATAGTTCGAACTTGTTGACTCAGCAGTTGTAAGTTTTCGACTCGGCAGTTCTAACTTTTCGACTCTGCATATCTAATTTTTCGACTCTACAGTTCGATCTTTTCGACTCTACAGTTCGAACTTTTCAACTCTACAGTACGAATTTTTCGACTTTACAGTTCGAACTTTTCGACTGTACAGTTCGAACTTTTCGACTCCACAGGTCGAATTTTTTGACTCTGCACTTTTAACTTTTCGACTCTACAGTTCAAACTTTTCGACTTTACAGTTCGAATTTTTCGACTGTATAGTTCTAACCATTTGACTCTACAGTTCGAGCTTTCCGACTCCACAGTTGGAATTTTTCGACTCTAGAGTGCTAACTTTGGATGCCAATTTTTCCCCGGTCTCCTGATAATCTATGCATCAAGAGATTTTATTCCCTCTGCAACTGTGTACAGATCGTGTGATCTGTCCACGGTAAATACCAATCGTTTGACGCCACCTGCATTCGTGTCAACAAGGTATTAAAAATTCAACGTGTAAATAACTAAACGCAGACAGTAATCCGCGATTGAGATAGGGTCGCCTATCGCGCGGCAGCATCGTCATCATACCGGAGTGTAAGCACGGTTGCGTACCGCCAGGGGTTGCAGTCGTTCGGTGCAACGCATTGGCATTCACGATCGACAGTCAGCACCGGAGAGTCGAATATACGTTGTGTATCTCCATTACTGACTTACCCGAAAGACCTTTACTTTTTAGTTACTCCAACACCGCTTCCATCCTTATCAGCTTCCCATTTTGCCCCGTTCTCACCTATACGTATAGTAAAAAAATTGAAAATTGAAATTTTCATATAGCTTCCTCATAAAACTTGTAAATAGAAATTTTCATATGACTTTCTAATAAACGTTGCACATTTAAACTTTCATACGGCTTTTTCATAATGTTCCTTTATTCGTGAAGCTTTTTCTATGAGAAAGCATCTTCTGTATTGTTGGCTTCCTCATAGAGGAAGCTTTGGGACTAAAGGAACATTATGAGGAAGCCGTATGAAAATTTTAATGTGCAACTTTTATGAGAAAGACATATGAAAATTTCAATTTGCAAGTTTTATGAGGAAGCGAAAATACATGGTCTTAGAAAAATATTTTTTTAGTCATCCAATATTAGCTGTTTTGTGGCCATTTTCCTAAATATTCAAAAATGTTTAATTCTCATAAAACCTAAACGGTTCGATCAATTTTTGCCAAATTTAATTTAAAAAATTGTACAGTGGTTGTTCATTTTCGTATCGAATTTCAGATCGATACCTCCATGTTAAAAAAAAAAACTCAAAATCCCATAACATCTGACCTGTTCGATAGATTTTGACCAAAGTCAATACCAAGCTTCCTCTACGAGGAAGCAAGATAAAATAAAAATTGTAAAATTGATGGGCGACAGTTTTTGGCTGGCAGTTTTGTCCATAAACTGCTCGCCATGGTTACAGAAAGTGTGTTACATCGGCAATGCGATGAATGTCAAAAGATTCACTATCTGTGTCCGTTCGTCTGTTCATCTGCCTGCCGGTTTTCCGCACTGAACGGTGGTGGCTGATGAGCACGGTGAGTGATACAGTCAGCATTATCCGATCGTATACGCGCTGACGGGTAATTAGTTGATTGCCCGGGAGCTCGAAGCCTCATCGACGCTGTTAAATTTCCATTCACGTACGTTTAGCACCGGAGAATCACCCCTCGCGAATGCGAGAGAATGTTGCGCTATTGGCTGCACTCTGACCGTATACGGGATCCTGCATGGAGTCACCCCGATCCATGCAGGATTCGATATCGGAGTTAATTCGAAATCGAATTTCCACCTGTCAATTAGGGAAGCTCCCAGTTTAATGCTGTACGAGATTCGATCAATCGAAACACCATCCACAACGCCCGGTGATCCTTGCCGTCTGGCATATTATATACCTTTCTGTTCACACTCATCAAATTCAAATTCACACGTTAATACGATTTTCGATAAACTGGCAGCGTTCCCTCGAAAACGTTTCCCCAAATTCTTTATAACTCTTTAACATCAATTCTCTTTAATGGATTTAACAAATATTTCTTGTTCTCGAGGGTCGATCATTTTTTTTTGTTAATTAAAAAAATATTGTCAACGAATCGTATTTTTAAGTATTTTCTTTGCTTAATTTGCAAATCGAGAAAGATAGTGGAGATTCGTGGATGAGTAACGGTTGTCAATTAGTTAAGCTCCCAATTTTATTGGGAACGAGATCCGATTACTCGAAACACCATCCACAAAGCCCGGTGATCATTGCCTTCCGCCGATATTATATACCTCTCCGTTCACACTCATTAAAATCAAATACGAGTTAATACGATTTTCCATAAACCGGCAGCGTTAGCTCAAAAACCTTTCGTGACAATCTTTGAACTTTTTACCATCAAACCTCTTTAATGCATTTAACAAATATTATTGACAAGGGTTCATCATTTTCCTTTTGTAAAAAAAAATTTGCCAACGCACCATATTTTTATCAATTTTAAAAAATTTGCAAACCCCCAAAAATCGTGGAGGTTTGTGGACAAGAGGCGGTTGTCAAATGCACAAACCTCTTTTCCCTCCAGAGTCCATGCACATTATATATTTAATCTTTTTGGAGCATAATTACCTTTCGTTATTATTTATTTACGAAAATTAAATACGAAATGCGAGAGTGGAATTTCGACCTTGAAATTATTTCATTGACCGAGGTAGAACGAGGTCTCGTGAATTAATAAGAAAAAGAAATAACCGATTGACCCTGTAAGTGTCTCCGCGAGCTCCCGAGGATTCATATGACCTCCGATTATTCATCTCTGGTCTCCAGTGTAAGGTCTTCCTCTCCTCCTCGAACAATGGGAGAGACGTGTAAATAGCGTTCGGTTGGGGACGGCTATGTATCCTGTGTGATACTGTATACGCTCGTTTTCTGACATCCGACGAGGCGTTTCGTCTGCGATTTAGTGTCACGGTCGTATATGGCGAGGCGGGGCCTCCCTCGAGCGCGAGAGCGTTCTCCACTTTCACCCGAGCGCGCACTCAACCGAGCGATAACACACTGCCATATCCAAGCGGAGATATGTGTATCATAGCCGAGGAAGAGTAACTAACACCTCCTGCAAGCGTGCGTTTCCCTTCCTCGTCCTCCCTGACTCTGTTTCTCTATCTTCATCTGACTCGTCACCGCCGCTCCGTCGGAGCTTCGTAGTCGCGCGAGCAAACTGGGAATCAAGCTTTCCCTGTATGGATAAGAACCGAGGGACTTAAACCGGCGGGTCTCTCGCGCGGAGCTGTGCGCTTTGTCAGACGAAACGAAACAGTCCGTGACATCACGGGCTGCAAATGCACTTGAAAAGTTTCGGCCTGATGCACAATCTCGTACTACGCGAGTTCTTCAAGCATTTTATTGTTCCTTCCTCGTCTCGCGCACACATCCTCACGCGACTCTTCGCACTGTTACTCATTAATTATCCCACAGACGATGCATTCATGCTCGTGAATAATTACGCTGAGTCATTCGATTCGTTGACGTTACGACATTTTTTGTTTATTTTTTGCCGGATGAGTTCAATTTAATTTAATTTCAATTACAAGTCCCTAGTGCAAATATGTACCTAAACATAGTAATTAGAGAGAGGCAGGGAGGGGGAGGGGGCAAAATGGACCATTTTATGAATTCTTGGCGAGATATAAAAAAAGTCCCTAGTGCAAACATGTACCTAAGGGAGAGCGGGGCAAAATGGCACAGTGGTGCAAAATGGGATAATGGAGCAAAACGCAATGTTCCAATAAGTGTTGGATGGTGGCAGCAGTGATAAGTGGGGCAAAACGGGGTTGAAAATCTGGATGCATCGTTGGGACGAAATGAGTCATTCAAAAATTATTGGAAAATCGAGATTTGCCCCATTGTCCCGCTTTGCCCCACTGTTTCATTTTGCCCCACTCTCCTCTATACATAGTAATTAAGGAGGGGCTTGAAGAGCGACGAAGAAAAAGGACCGTTTTATCAATTCTTTGCGAGACATATAGAAAAAGCCTCTAGTGCAAACATGTACGTACACATAGTAATTAGGGAAAGGGGGAGGGGCGAGGGGGCAAAAGGGTCCATTTTATCAATTCTTTGCAAGCCATGAAAAAAAATGTCATCTTGATGGGAGGCAACGTCTTGAATGGTTGGTCCAAGGTTTCAGGAATATTGGAACACGTTTTTGTTTTCAAATAGAAACTCCGAAAGATTGTTCGGCTATTCTAGAAAAACAACGTCTGATGGTATCGCGTACGTAAATGACCGCATAAGGCTCTACGACACGATGACATCATACCGAGAGTTGCGTGTTTCTTCTTTTTATTTTATTTTTATGTGGGACCTGCTCTCCTATGCGCGCTCACGTTATTCGACTCTAGCCATGCGTGGCATCCACCGGACGCACTTTATTCTCTCTCGCTCGATGTGTAATCCACGAGAACACAAGTAACCCGCGAGATCGTGATGTAACTTGTTCGTTTTATCGCTCGCCAAACCTATCGGCGATTAACCCATGGATTCACCCAGATCGATTTTTCGATCGGTCAATATCGGCGATCACGCGATTCGTCGATGTGCAAATTTCACGCGCGAAGATCGAATTTTATATGGTTCGGCCTTCGAGCCGGTGAAAAAAGGAGGAGAGAGCGAGGATCGGCCGTCGATCGAACTTAAATTGCGAGTCGCCTTCGAGACAGATCGTACGATTTTCTCATAAGGAAATCGGCCTGGCGATGTTGTTCGTTCCGGGAACACGCACGCAAGAAGATCGTTCGCCGACTTATCGTTTCGCACGAATCCGAGGTGTACCTCGAAAAAGGCGACGATTCGTTTACGCGTCCCTGGTCTTTTTTCGCGTCAACCGGCAGCCGCTCCTCGACTTTCATCCCTTCGCAGCGTATCTCGTGGATTTCTTTTTTTTTTTGTCGTTGCGAAATGAAATATGCACGGCACTTTCTCGTCCTGCAGTTCCCCGGGAGCGAATCGGGCCTTTGAATAAACGAGAGTTCATCTAAAAGTCATTCCGGTCTGCCGGTTCGAGGACCGTCGCAGCACTTCTTGGAACGCTGAAGCCTTCCGAGCACTCGCGGATCTCCCAATACGTATCGGTGTAAGCAGCAATTAAACGCAATACCTTAAGTATATATTCCAAGTATATTGAATTCCGAGTTTTTATATTACACCAAAGGTTTTACATTCGCATCGACCTCGGCACTCAAAAAAAAAAAATTCGGTGCGCCGCAAATTAATGAATATTTGTTAAAAGTAAATTAATATTTATTTAGGGCTGAAAGACTCAGGTCGATTTAGGGTTGAAGGACTCAGGCCCTTTATCAATGCGTATAATTATCGTTGGGCATCAAACTAGTATAAGAAGATAACTGAATAAATGTAGCATTGGCAACTAATTTCTTTTACGACTATTTATTTATATATACGATGTAAAAAAAATTTGTTTGTCTATTAATGAACGGTATTGGAAGCTTTTTTCCATAAACTGTTTCTGGGATTTCAAGCACATGTGTGTTGCAATTTTACAGTAAAATTATTGTGAATGAAAATTTTATTAAATTTCAGGCAAAAGATTTGTAATATTTATTATCTGGTATTTTTATTTTACGAAAAAGTACATTAATTTTCAATCAATGTCAGTAACGCAAGCAAATTTCAAGTTTCAGTGCATTAAGTTTACAATTTATTTTTTCAGTCTCTATATAGGTTAAGACCCTGCGATAGCCTCCGTTCCACCGACCGTCTCGCGAAAGATGTATTCTCCGCGAACGACTGACAAGATCGATGACGTCATAGCTTTTGTTTGTGCGGAATGCAAAGTGGCTATCGAGAATTTCCAGGAGCTTTCTATGATACCTCTTCGTAATAACGAACATAAAACCTTGGTACGAAATTGGCCCTTATTGGCCCTTATTGTTATCCGGTCGCTGGAGACGCTCGTTAGTCATCGACCTCGCTGCCGCGCGATTTCTCGCGACGACATTCCGTCGAAATTCCGAATATATAATCGTAGTCACGGAATACTGTTTAGGAGACGATCTCTCGACGAATTCCGCGCGGAGTGATATATGACTGAAAAAAAAAAAAAACATACGCAGGTGCCTCGAATCTCTATACCGATAGTCGGTGTTTCCTCTCGGGCATGACGCGGCCGCCCCGCCGTTCGCGTTGGATCGTTCCCCGCAGTCAGTTTCCCGTTTCGCCCACTGATTTCGTCGCGTTCACCAAATATGGAGCAGCATCGAAGACCGGCAACGATGGGGGACCACGATCTCGCACACGAGTGGGTTATACCTCTATGAGCGAGCCCGACGCCTGCCGCGAACTGCCCACGCTCGCTGACCCGATGACGCTTTCTATACCGTACTCCTTGTCGACCGTTCAAAATCCTCGGTGTTTTTCAAACTTTTTTTTTCAAAGTATTTCTAACGCATTATTAATTTAAAAAATAACAGTTTGATTGGCCGTATCACCCAGATAATTCGAGAATATTGAGAAACTTTGGCGCCCGATACTCTGTTCAGTATGAATGTCATAACTGGTAGCGTGGGTTTGTAAAGTTAAACCCCTGGAAACAGCGGAACGATTGGTTCGCGGTGTGTGTGAAAACATACGACTCACGGCACGATATTACCCTGAATCACACTATATCTACAATATAGGTTATATAATATACAGAGTAAAAAAGATTTGTACATTTCACAAACTGTTTTGTTCCCAAACGTCCACAATTATTTTGTTATTTATTTTACAAGAAATATTCGTAAAATTGACAAGGTTTCTTTGTAAAATTTACATGAAAAGAATTGTGGACGTTTGTGGACAGGAAACGTTCGTACCTATTTTATTGTGTCGGTTATATAGAAAAAAAAATCGCAAAAGTCGTAAAATGTTTTCAAAGTATTTCTAACATATTAATAATTTTTTTAAATAGTATGACTGGCCATATTATCCAGATAATTCGAGGCTATTGAGACATTTCGGGGCCCGTAAACGCCTGGCAATGATCGAACGATTGGTTCGCCATTCCAAATGAATAGGCTATTTATTTATTTATTTACTTATTTATTTATTTAGTAAAAACGCGCAAGCCCAATTACAAGTTGATAGGTAACCCCAATGCTGATTGGGGTTACCTATCAACGTGAATCATTTTGGTTGCAAAATGATTCACGGTGCACATGACTAGACGCCATAGGCCAAAACTTAAATTCATAATTAAGCAGCAAAATCGACAAAATTAAAAAAGAAGAAATGGAAAACAGAGAAACTCGTAAGCTATCCGTAGGGAAATAGCGCAAGGAGACCAACCTAAAATGTAAACAGACTGCGATATAATACTATATAACTGCTGTATAACTTATATATAATATAGGCAATATAATATGTATATGAAATATAATATGGGCTGTATGAAATAGGCTCGAGGCTTCGTACAACCCGGTGAAAAAAAATGGTTTCGATGGATTACTCCCCTTGATTGCCAAGCTCATTAGCACAAAGAAACGAAACACGCCTCTAACGACAATCTCTCATGTCATTGCCGGATCATCGCCAAGCGTCTCAAGGAAATGATGCAAATATGTAGTTATTATGATTGTACCGGATAATATGAGTAATCCGACGCTTCTGACTCGAAGGCCATCGGCCACGGTTTCTGGAGTTGGTGTTATTTGCGTACACCGTATGCTTCATCCATCCTTCTCCTCTTCATTATTCTTTCTCGCTTTCGCTCCGGCGGGCAAGGCTTTTTCAAGTCATCGCGGTTCTTCGATCCCTTCGTGGAAGTCCGCCGCTGGCGCAAGCCGTTTCTTCCTCCCGGGTGCCCGAGGTTAACCGTAGATGGGTCGTTCCTTTTTCGTTTTCATTTTAGCAGGAAAATTGAATGACTCGTCGCTCGAGTTTTAGTCTCGGATCAATCTGGGTCTTGGTGGTTTCGTTTTTTTCCCCATGCGTAATTTGGATCGAGGCTAGTCGGGGCGAACGAAGCTGCATGAAAGGCTTGCACATTTAACAAGAATTTCGTTGCTCGAAAATATACGCAATTAATGTTTTTCTTGTTAATTTTGCAATTTTTTGTTGTTTGGTCGAAAATCGTATGATTCACTAAAATAACACTCGTTTACAATAAATTTTCGGAAAATTGAATGACTCGTCGCTCGAGTTTTAGCCGCGGATCAATCTGGGTCTTGGTGGTTTCGTTTTTTTCCCCATGCGTAATTTGGATCGAGGCTAGTCGGGGCGAATGAAGCTGCATGAAAGACTAGCACATTTAACAAGAATTTCGTTGCCCGAAAATATTCGCATTTCATTTTTCTTGTTAATTTTGCAATTTTTTTGTTTTTTTGGTCCAAGATTGTATGTTTCACTAAAATAACTCTTGTGGACATTTGCGAACGATAAATGTTCGTTTAATGTACGAGCGTCCCTCACGGTACACCGGATTTTTTTCAGTAGGAAAATTAGATGACTCTTCGCGCGAGTCTTAGCCGCGGATTAATCTGGAATATAGCGGTTTCGTTTTTCCCCCATGCGCAATTTACAGCGAAGTTGGTTAGGACGAACTGCATGAAAGGCTTGTCCATTTAACAAGAATTTCATTGCCCAAAAAATATCTGCAATGAATTTTTTCTTGTTAATTTTACATTTTTTTTTTTCGTTTTTTGGTCGAGGAATCGTACTTTTAACAAAAAATAAACCACTTGTCGACATTTGTGGATAATGTTCGTTCAATGTACGAACCTTCATTACCGTGCGATACACCGAAGCGTCGCGCGCATAGATACGCGAGTGTCGGTAATTGCCACCTCGTGGCCAAAGTCAGCCGGTCGTTGATATGCAAACGAGATATATACATATATGTATCAGTCGTTCGGCAGGTATTACGAGATGCAACTACCAGCGTTTTTGCATAGCCATGACCGTAGGGAACACGCCCGATGCGCGCCGCTATGCTCGCAGCGTTTTGACTCTGTACACATGTCGTAGGTTTTTTACGCGGCTCCCTTGATCACCGTACTCAACACTGCCTCCCATTGTCGATCCCCTAAGGTATTCTCGTTGCGTAACTCGACGTGTCACGTAGTCGTCGGAAACATACATTCTAATGAGGCATGGAGCGAGGTAACACGTCATTATTAAAAGACCGACGCACGTGTGCGTTTTATTAACGATAAGATAATATACATTATTGAAAGATCGATTGAGTGAAAACTCGATCGTCGAGCAAAGGCGTGAAATCAGTTTAGTACGTGCGGCAACGTTGTTCAATCAACCATTGCACTTTACACTATATTACAATAGTGTAAGTGTATGTATATATATTTTTTGTTATCAGTATGTTTATCGGTACAGTATACTGCAATAGTACAATGGTACGGAATGTTGCACAATATACGCTCTAACTGCGAATCACATGTAACTTCGAATCACTGTAATACCGAATCACGTAAAGGTAATTCCTTTAAGGTCCGGAACCGCCGAGGCGGTATTGCCAGCGAAGTTCAATAGTGAAGTTCCACAAGTGGTTTCTTATCGCGTAGATTCATACACGATTATGAGACTCGATATATCTCGACGATCGGAAGAGTTTTGATAATATCGCAGTCAAAAATAGAGAGAAAGTTCATTCGGCTCTAAAAATTTTTGATAAATTGACTTCTTTAATATCTTTAATCGTTCACGTAAATTCCTCATATACAAATGTGATATATATATATATATATATATATATATATATATATATATATATATATATGTGTAGAGTACAATTCGAGACCATTTTCGTCAGAGGATTGGCCATTTCGAGGACATTTGGCTCTTTTGAGGACTGTCCCCACAATTATATCTACGTAGCGTATTATTTGAGGACTGTCCTCACAGTACCGACAGTCAGCTGAATGTATAGTTTCGGGACATGCAGAATTTAGCGTTACTCTGGGGACTGTCCTTGAATTTACAAATATACGATTCGGCTATTTCAAGGACTGTTCTCGAAGTACCAAATATATGTTGTGTATGTTTTGAGGACAGACCTGAAATTTTTAGTATTTCAACTGCTAAAAGGCAAAAGGGTGTAAATTCCACAACAAAATGTAACCGCAGTAACAATGCACTAATGTCATACGGCCGAAAGAAGACTGTAGTAATAAGAGCCGTTACAGATGCATCACACATACATTCCCAACCAGGAGTTTAATCCGATCAAAATTTCAGTTGTTCGGGATATGCCAAAAATCTGAAAAACTCACCCGTATTAATTATGTCAAGACCTTTAATTTTGCATAAAAATAATGTCAACAATTTATTAACAAATGATTTAAAAAATAAATTATTTTTAGAAAAATCGGAATACCTTTTATTTTCTCATTTTAAATGAATTTGTTGATTTTTTTAGAATTCATGTGAATTTTTTCAGAATTTTCGTCAATTTCAAATTTTTTTTTTCGAAAATTTAAAAAATCGTTCTAGAGGCATCAATTTTGGATATGTTTCCGTATCACGATTCCAGAGTACACACAATAAGTTTCGAGGTGATTGGGGCAACAGTTCCGTAGTTATAGCGTTAAAAAAAAATTTTAACGTAAAATTCAAAAGCGTACCAAAAATCTGAAAAATCTTATGTAGGGTCTAGAATATCAACTATCTTATGTAGGGTCTAGAATATCGACTTTACTCTTATATTAAAATCCATTTATCAGCTATTAAGGTTCATGGTTTCTCATACAGCGGTTGTCAGTGTCCCAGCTGGCTAACGATTAAGTTTCGAGTTACTTAATTTGTTGAAATCAAAAACATTAAACATTGGCATTAAATTAATAAATTAGTTAAGTATGGTGTGAATGTTAATTATTAACTCGCGCAAATGGCACGCATCGATTACAATGCCATAATATGCTGTTTAAGTCGTGACAATCTGGGTCCTCATAACATACTTTAGGTGAAAATCTGGGTCCTCATAGTATCCCATACGTGAAAACCCAAGTCCTCATACTATACGTGGATATCTGAGTCCTCATAGTACACTATGCTTAGAAATTTTCGTCCTCAAAGAGACCAGACCATCGAGTGTAGTTAATGTACATCAAACTCTACATTATTCAATAAATGAAAGCAGCATAGAGGTAAAATGATGACTAGTGCTTTATGTTGCTTTCATTTATTGAATAACAACGTTTGGCGTACAATAAATCGGTTTAAAAACAAGAACTTTTCAGCATAATGTCGTAATGTGGTCACACCACGAGAACGAGACAGACACCGTTATTGGCGCTCGCGGTGGAGTAAGAGAGATACCACGGGAAGATGTGTTCCAATGACATATACTACGCAGGACGTAGGTTTTACGTAAGGTATACTATGAGGACTCACGTTTCACGTACAGTGTACTATGAGGACTCAGCTTTCACGTATAGTAAACTATGAGGACTCAGGTTTTACGTATAGTACACCATATAGGACCCAGATTTTCATCTAAGGTATACCTAAAGTGAAAAAGTCGATTTTTGCCCACTTTTCAACACTGAATCATTCTTAAAATGATTTCTTATTTTATAAAAATAAATATGAGACCGTCTAGGATAAAGAATCTGTTGAAGTATATCAGTAAAAATTTTCATAGAAATCCATCAAGCTATTTTTGAGATATCAGGGACACCGACCTTCAAAATCACGTTTTGAGAAAAACGCATTCAAGGTTCAACCGCGCCCCTGCTCGTGCGCCCTGCGCAGCTGTTGCTAGTGCTCCATCACTTTCGTAATTTGTTGAACTTCGACTATTGCCTTTTTTTTATCTTTTGATTCTAAAAAATCGATCAAAAATAAACCGAACAACCCCCCTGGTGTGGGGCTGGTCGTAGTATGAGGGTCCTATCCGAAAATAATCGGCAAACTCTGATATGAAAACACATATACCAGTGTAACGGCTACTATGAGGACATTTTGCATAGGTGTGTATATATATATATATATATACAAGACCGCATATGTGTCGTTCCGCAGATTGAAAAATGTCTTCATATATGCCGATACATAGAAAGTCCTCATAGTAGCCAGTTCTTAGAAATTATGGAATATCATGAAAACTAAAGTATAGTTTCTACCGAAAATAGTTGCGTTTGGTGTATAATAGGTCCTGGCATCAATTTCAACTGATGTATGAAACATATATTTTTGTCCTCAAAGTATACTCTACGCATATATATATATATATATATATATATATATATGTCAATGGGTGTTTGTCAGGGCTTTTTTACAACCGCATTGCGTGTTATCGGGACACATGCCGTTTACGAGGACAGTCCTGACAATTTTTTATTACGTTTGTATGATATTGGGACATGTCTTGACAAACACCTTTCTTTATACGGACTACAACTTTACATTATTTGATGTTTGCCAGGACATCGGGATACGCGGTTGTTACTAGGTTTCGTATGATACCGGGACTTGTCTCGACAAATACCTTTCTTTATACTAGCGATTTTTGAATATTCGATGTTTTTCGGAACATTGGGACATAAGGTATTATGTCCCGATTCTATACCTATCCTGGCAAGAATATTATTACTTTTAAAAAAGCAAATAAACGAAACTCTTCTATCTAAAAGATCTTCTACACTCGTGATGAGACTAGATGACCGCTGCTGAATTTCATACTGTAGCATACCATTATTTCCTAAACAAATTTGACAACTCCTTATTGTTCATATCTTTCTTTGTGGCAATCCTTAAATATTTGAAAAATCGAGATTTGTTTTAACCTGTCTGCAAAAAGTACCAGAAAACGCAATAACATTCATGTTATCAGAATCTGCCATGGATTACAGAAAAATAAGTTGTTTAAAAAATTTATGGTGTAGGACATTTTTTCTTGCACAAAATACTAATGTACACCCGAGAAGCCTATTTATATTGCTAGTTGGGCAACGAAAAAGGATGAAGCCCGAACATCGTACTAACTCTTGGTTTTCACAGTAGTGGTTATTAAATGGGGAACGAAGGAAAATATGGCATGAACATCGTAATAATCGAAATCATAAAATATATAAACCGTAAGTTTCATTGCGGAAGCAATTAATTCATTCTATGTTCTTCATGAATTTTAATGGTTCAAAGAATTAATAAAAATCATACAAACTTTTGGGCCTGATTTATTATAAAATGCAATTGTAATATTTGTAATCTGAGGCTTGTCGGCATATTTGTAGTCCCGTGCTGTATGTTATCGAGACACATGGTGCTTAGTGGCACAGCCCTGACAAGATTCTTATGAAACTTGAAGCGCATTCATATTTGCTTTAAAAAGCTTACAAGCCGAAAGCTTACTCTCAAGACCAATTTTGACGAGTGTCAGGCTTTATTTGGCCAACATTTTTAGAATAACGTTGTTTAGTCGGGATGCTACTAAAATACTGACTGATGACCGTAGCGAATATTAAATTATATATATTGTGCCACTTATCAGGACTTTTTCAGAGGCGTACTGTATGTTATCGGGACACTTGCTGCTTACCGGGACAGTCCTGACAAGAGTCTTATAAAACTTGAAGCGCATTCATATTAGTTTTAAAAAGCTTACAAGCCGAAAACTTACTCTCAAGACAAATTTTGACGAGTGTCTGGCTTTATTTGACCAACATTTTTAGAATAACGTTGTTTAGTCGCGTTTGCTACTAAAATACCGACTCATGACCGTAGCGAATATTAAATTATATATATTGTGCCACTTATCAGGACTTTTTCAGAGGCGTACTGTATGTTATCGGGACACTTGCTGCTTACCGGGACAGTCCTGACAAGCGTCTTATGAAACTTGAAGCGCATTCATATTAGTTTTAAAAAGCTTACAAGCCGAAAACTTACTCTCAAGACAAATTTTGACGAGTGTCTGGCTTTATTTGACCAACATTTTTAGAATAACGTTGTTTAGTCGCGTTTGCTACTAAAATACCGACTCATGACCGTAGCGGATATTAAATTATATATATTGTGGCACTTATCAGGACTTTTTTAGAGGCGTACTGTGTGTTATCGGGACACTTGCTGCTTATGGGGACAGTCCTGACAAGGTTCTTATGAAACTTGAAGCGCATTCATATTTGCTTTAAAAAGCTTACAAGCCGAAAACTTACTCTCAAGGCCAATTTTGACGAGTGTCAGGCTTTATTTGGCCAACATTTTTAGAATAACGTTGTTTAGTCGGGTTTGCTACTAAAATACCCGACATTTACATCTCTGCAACTCACAACTCTGCCAGATAACAACTCTATCGTATTAGAACTCTACCGAAATCTCTACCGGAATTAAAATAAAACTCTGATAGAGTTTTATTTCAACGGTATTCTAAAAATGTTGGTCAAATAAATTCGTCTGGAGAGTAAGTTTTCGGCTTGTAAGCTTTTTAAAACTAATATGAATGCACTTCAAGTTTCATAAGAACCTTGTCAGGACTGTCCCCATAAGCAGCAAGTGTCCCGATAACACACAGTACGCCTCTAAAAAAAGTCCTGATAAGTGCCACAATGTATATAATTTAATATCCGCTACGGTCATGAGTCGGTATTTTAGTAACAAACGCGACTAAACAACGTTATTCTAAAAATGTTGGTCAAATAAAGCCAGACACTCGTCAAAATTCATGTTGAGAGTAAGTTTTCGGCTCGTAAGCTTGTCAGGACTGTCCCCATAAGCAGCAAGTGTCCCGATAACATACAGTACGCCTCTAAAAAAATACCTGACAAGTGCCACAATACAAATATTATAAATTGCATTTGTAATACAACAGACCCAAAAAATGGTATGATTTTTATAATTTCTTTGAAACATTAAATTTTATGAAGAACAGAGAATGAATTAATTGCTTGCTGAAACTTAAGGTCTCTCTATTCTATGATTTCGGTTATTACAATGTTCATGCCGTATTTTTCTTAGTTGGTAGACAAGCAGTCAAAATCATTTAATAACCACAAAATTCTTCTTGAAAGTCAGGTCTCGGTGTATACCGAGACATTCAAGACGAATTTTTACGAACATACAACTTAATTTTACCAAAATTTCTAGGATACCGTTGTTTAGTCGCATTTGCTGCTAAATTACGGACTTATCGCCTTCACCGCGGCGGTTATGAAATTATTTTTACTGCTAGTCTGCCAACGCCGAAAAATAAGACGTGAACATCGTACTATCCTTAATCATAAAATAGAAAGGGACCTCAAGATTCGAATATTCACAATTTACGGATGTTATTTTTAAAATGTTTTGAATTACTTAACCCCAAACCAAATTCAACCTAGTTTCAGTTACAACCCGCACATTGGGTACCTAAAACATAAGCCCGTAGTGAATATTCGAAGTATTAATTAATATGTATGAATTCAATACGATAGACTCCTTAGGGGAGAGCGGGGCAAAATGGGATAATGGGCCAAACGCAAAGATGGTGGCGGTGGTGGTGAGCGAGGCAAAACAGGATTGAACATCCGAATATATCGTTAGGACAGAATGGGACATCCAAAAATTATTGCAAAATGAATTGTTGCCCCAGTGTTCCATCTTGCCCTGCTCTCCCCTATACTCCAACTTTTAATACTTTGGAAATACTATTTTTCGCGCCTATATGTCCTCAATTCGAATTCATTACTGATATTTCAGAGAGTCTTGACTGAAAAAGAATATATGAGGGAAATAATGTGTAGTGCTAGTTGTCGGGACTTGCTTAGTGATGATATCTATTACTAGGAAAGTCCCGACAACTAGCACTACGCATTATTTCCCTTATATATTCTTTTAGAACCCATACAAACATAAAATTCGGGGACGGTTTTGTTCAGCATGAACTCCTCGATCAATGTATACAATAAAAAATACACCCTTAAAAATGTCCCGACAAACATCATATGACATATATATATATATATATATATATATATATATATATATGAAAAATGACTCGACGCGCTTTTCCGTGACCTACTTAGCTATCTCGTATTCCCTTTTTTCTTCTTCTCGTGTTTGTTTTTTTTTCCTTTTTTTTCTCTCCTCCGAACCAGTCTCCGAAATAGGAACGAACGGATACGGAGTACCAGAATCGCCGAGGGTGAGCAGTCCTCGGCATGGGTGCATTCGACAGCCGCAGCCAGCCTTGTTGCCTCTTCGGCGAATATCTTTCTCGCTCGAGAATGAATTCGTCCCGAGAATCGTGCTCTCCGCTGCTGCCGATGCTGTTGCTGCGAGGAGCTACGTCATCGCTCGGTTTAAACGACGACGAATACGAGACCTCCGAGCGTAAACGCGTCGCGCATGGAACCGGTTTCCATGAGCGCCGAGGTGATACGCTCACCTCCGCTCGCGCACCGGGAACGCTGACTGAAAATTCGGACATTCAATGCCGATCCCTTTAATGTGCATCGTGTCACCCTCTTTATCCCAACCCTGCCAAAACGCAATGGCAAATAGCCAATTTTTCAACGATACTAAAATCAATCAAATTCGCTTGATAAAGTAATTTTTTAAATTTATTTGTTCAGCCTAAGCTTGCCAATACGGCAAATACCCAATTTATCAATGATATTATAATCAATGAGTCGTTTTTCATTTAGGTATTTCTTTTTAAATTATTTAAATTTATGTAAATTTAATTATATATAATATTTATACAATTTTTATTTGTTCAATTAATCGTATTTAATTTGTTGTAAAAAAAGCTCGAAAAACTAATATAACGCGGAGCAGAAACCGTATACATAAATACAACTGGTCGGCGCACCTACTCAGGTGAGATTTGCAGTCGAAGCCCCAACAGGTTGTCATTAAATTTTTCTCCTTCCGGCTCAGTCGCTAAAAGACAACAATTTCTCAATCAGCATTCAAACCGACAAAAAGTATTCGACCGCTTTTCAATCTCCCCGTCTACCTATAACCCTACGACAGCTCCAAAACAAGTATAACACAGAACCACAAAAAAAAATAAAAATAAAGGAAATATATAAATACAGTCGGAAGGCCTACTCAGGATAGATTGAACGCTTACAGAAATAGTACACAAGCTATACGAATATCTCCGAGAGGTTGTTATTTTATTTTAGCCTTTTACTACTCTGCCGAGCGGCTCGCGCGGCATTGCTCGCGCGCCGGATCGTACATGCCGACGCGAGGATGTGTGAGACAGCCGACTTTGCAGAGACACGTAAACAGTTTTCAACTGTGTGCGAAATAAAAAAAAAAAAAAAAAAAAAAACGCGCGCGCTGCGAGATGGGAGGATAACACAGGGAGGGGAAGGTACGGCGCACAGGCGCGCACAGTCAAAAGTTACGCGAACTCCCGGAGAGTTCTCCGTTCGGCGATAGTGTGAGTTACTTAACTACACGTACGAGCATCGTCCGAAGTGGTAACGGCCCACGCGCTCGCGGGACTCGCGAGTCCGACCTAGCACTGACGGGGGGCGCGCGAGGTAGGGAGAGATCGCGATTCGTACACCGGCGAACCGACGAAGGCACACACCGTACACGCACGTAAGATTTCTCGTGCACACCCGGGAGGAAGAGTGCCGGAGGTTGTGAGAGTGTGTTTAACACACCGGTGTAACGTCGGTGGGTGAGCCGGGCCGTGAGTCGTGAGGCACGAGAGCGCGTGCATTCGCTGGTACACACAGTAGAAGCGGTATCCCGGCAATGGTGAGCCGAGCGGAGACAGCCGGTCACTAGACTTTGTCAGACGTGGCCGATGCCACAACCACTCGCGATACCGGACCGTCAACATCGAAACGCGCAACGAGAGAAGAAAAAAAAAAGCGAAACGGAAAGAGAAAATAAAAATAAAAAACAGAGAAGAGTACACCGAGACATAAAAGATAGTGCGCCGCGAGGAGAGTTCATAATAGTGATCGAGAAAGCTAAGGAAAGCCTGTTTTGACAGTAAAACGAGAGCCGAGTGAAAAGTCGTTTGAAGAAATATATACATATATTTTTTGTTGAAAATTTATACCGCGATTTATCGACGATTTATTGGAATTTTTTGTTTTTCTTATATTTATACTTTCGTAAATTCGGAAAAAAAAATTATTTATAATTAGTGAGAAATATAGTGAGAGAAAAAAACATATATTTATATACATATAAAAAAAAAACGTGACTGAGTATACGCAATATCGTTCGAGTTGAGTGGCGAATCGAGATAACAGTGTCGTTATGACGATCAACAAGAAAGCCAGTGCCGTGAAAGGTAAGAAGAAGAGCGTTAAGAATGGGAGCGAGGTCGCGTCGACGTCCTCGAGCACGTTGGACGTAGCGGGCGCTGCGTCGACGTCGGTGACATCGGCGACAGAGTCAGTCGAGCGATCGTCGAGCGTCACCTCGTCGACGAGCAGGGTCGTGCAGGAGGCGAGGAGCGTCGGTGAAAGTGAGTCGAGAAGCAACGTGGTCGAGGTGACGACCGGAAGTCGGGAGGTGATCATGGACTCGAAGGGGAACGTCATCAAGGTGATCGAGCACCAGCCGAAAACGGTGAGACAATCGAGCGCGTCCTCGAGGGCGGGAAGGTCTTCGGAGGATTTCATCGCGAGCGAGCAGACGCAGATGCTTCAGCAGAGGAAGAGCGTCACCGGAAGCAACATCGTCAGCCGCGAGGATCGTGGAACGTCGAAGAAAATCGGCCAAGGCAACGTTCGCTCGGATTCACACGGTGATTCATCGGCTCCGATCGTTCAGACCTCGTCGACCTCGTCCGAGAGCCAGTACACGAGCGTGACCAGCGCTCAGGGTATCGAGAGAGACGGAATCGTGTCGATGGACACGAAGAGGGTGGAAGAGTCGAGCAACCGATTGGACGTCGACGGCAACGTCGTGGCGAGCTCGAGCCGCAGCGTCGAGAGCGAATCGACCGTCGAGCCTTCGTCGGCCGGTCACGTGACCTTTGCGGAAGACCGTCGCGGGACGTCTGAGGACAGATCGCCGAGGAAAACGAAACCGAGCGGTGACACGAGGCCATCGAGACCCGGGGACTCCAGCTGGGACGGTAAGTTCGTCTACGAGAGGCCGACCACACCCCGGGGAGGTCGCTCGACGACCCCGGAGAACGTGCAGATCGCCACTTCCGGTAAGACAGTCGGGAACTCGCGCAAACAACGGAACTCCGAGGAGACAACGATATCTCGAAGCGAGATGTCCTGCGAGTCGTCGAGCTTCGAGGAGACATCGAGCTCGACCTCGACGGTGATACACACCGGTAGCACGTCTCGCGTCGACGCGACGAGCACCGATCGAGCGATTCGCGAAATCGCTGATCACGGCACTTCGAGAACGACGCATCGACCGGGCGACTCGAGCCGGGATGGCAGTTTCCCGAGGACGACCGGTATTGACGACGAAACATCGAGGACGAACGAACAAACGATAATACGAACGAACGAACCGAGCGTCGTGAGAACGTCGAGCGGCACGCAGAAGAGTCGTCTCGACAGCATCGAGATAAGCGACGTTACAGAGGAACATCAGCAGAGCATCGTCGACTCGTCGACCTCCTCGTACATCGTCGAGTACAGGGACGCGAGCGACACCGTTGGTAGGCGTGTCGAGAGAGTGACCGCCGTGTCGGCTGTTATCCCCGAAGAGGACGCCTCCGGTTCGCCGAGCCCGCGAGGCTCGAGCACTCCGAAGCGTCCGGGAAGTCCCGAAAAATCATCCAGACCGGAAACAACGCCGAGGTCGTACAAACCCGGACAATCGACCTGGGACGGAAGTTTCGTGTACGAGAAACCGGCGCAGACTCCCCAGAGACCCGATCGCAAACATCCGGGAGGTTCGTCGGCGAAGATCACCGATCGCAGAATTGATCGGATCGACATAAGCGACGTCACCGAGGACAATTCGATAAACGAAGCCGACACGGTGACTACGTCTTACGTCGTCGAGCACTCGGCGAGCCAGCAGAGTTTCACGGACATCAGAGACACGAGTCTGTCCTCCGTGACCCGCGAGACGATCGTCCTCGACGACGGATATCCCAGACACGAGCACGATGTCCCGCGAGGACGTCCCGGAAGTCCGGACAGAGTTCCCGGGGAACGGGACATTCGCACCGTGAAACCCGGTGCCTCTACGTGGGACGGGACCTTCAAGTTCGAGGAAAAAAGTCGGGATGTCGATAAGAGAACATCCGGACCCAAGGACGTCGCGCAGCCTCGACATCCCGCAGGAAGACCGAGCAACGTTGCCTCTACGACGGGTAGAAGGAACGTGAGCAATTCGAGTCTTAACATCCGCGATGTCCTGGATAGCAGCAGCACGTCGGAGATCGTCAGCGAATCTATCGTCGTCGAGCAATCGACGATTCACGAGAGTTTCAAGGATTCGACGAACATCGACCTCGAATCGACCGCCGTCGAGACGGTGATTATTCGCGACGGCACACCGAAAGTTACGAGGAGAACGATAACTTCGGGAGGGATTCTCCCCGAGGCCGGACGTCCGGAGAGTCCCGACAGGAGGACGACTCAACAGCATCCCGAGGACAGAGGCGAACGTCCCACGAAGCCTGGATCTTCCACCTGGGACGGTTCTTTCGTTTACGAAAAGCCCGGAGAAAGAGCGAAGCCGGTGGACAGCAGGGACGTCTCTAAACGTCCTCGTGATTACACGGACGTCACCGATTACACTTCGACGTCCGAGATCACTGGTATCTCCAAGGATCTGTCGACTACTTCGGAATTCATCAGCGTGGAGAAGAGTTCGTTGTCCGATTCGAAGACAGTGGATTCATCGAACATAAAGACCGTCCTCTATCACGAAGTTTCCGACGACGGGAAGCCCGATAGATACGTCAAAGCCTCGCCGAGGCAGAAACATCCCGGGGATGCTCGATCGGTCAGCCCGGACAAAGAACATCCGGATAGATCCACTCGGCCGCAGAAGCCGGGCTCCTCCACCTGGGATGGTTCCTTCGTCTACGAGAAGCCTCAGAAGCCGGTGACCGACAAAAAGCAGCCCGTCGATGGCAAGGGACGTCCGGGTCCCGCGGATGCTGAGAAATCTCCCAGAGACGTTCGGAAAACTCCGTCTACGCGAGTCACTCACGAGACCGTTGATTACACCACCTCATCGAGCGTTATCGATGGAAAGGCACACCCGTCTCACAAAGTTGTTCAAGAACATCCGAGGCCTCGCGGACCGAACGAAACTGTCGATTACACGACATCTTCCAGCGTTCACGACGTCGCCAGCACCGTTACGAGCTCCACAGCCTTCATAAACGTCGAGAAATCATCGACATCCGATACAAAAATTATCGACGCGACAAATGTTTCGACAACGATCTTGCACGATGTTCCGGATCGCAGAAAGCCCGAGAAGATGGAAAGTTCTCCGAGTCCACGTGGACCTAGAGATACGGACCGACCGGAGAGCCCGGAGAGGTCTATGAGACCCCTCAAGCCTGGATCTTCGACTTGGGACGGTTCCTTCGTTTACGAAAAGCCCCAAAAGCCAACGGATGATAAAACCAAGCCTGTCGACGGCAAAGGACGTCCTGGACCAACCGATGCTGCAAGAACTCCGAAGGATCAGCAGAAACGGCCATCGACTCGAGTCACGCAAGAAACGGTGGACTACACAACTTCTTCGAGTGTCATCGACGGAAAGGCACATCCGGTGCCCACCGATGATGGGAAATCTCCGAGGGATGTCCAGAAACATCCGAGACCTCGTGGACCGAACGAAACTATCGACTATACGACATCGTCTAGCATCCACGATGTCGCCAGCACTGTTACGAGCTCCACAGCCTTCATAAACGTCGAGAAATCATCGACATCCGATACAAAAATTATCGACGCGACAAATGTTTCGACAACGATCTTGCACGATGTTCCGGATCGCAGAAAGCCCGAGAAGATGGAAACTTCTCCAAGTCCGCGTGGACCAAGAGATACGGACCGACCGGAGAGCCCGGAGAGGTCTATGAGACCCCTTAAGCCCGGATCTTCAACTTGGGACGGTTCCTTCGTTTACGAAAAGCCCCAAAAGCCAACGGATGATAAAACCAAGCCTGTCGATGGCAAAGGACGTCCTGGACCAACCGATGCTGGAAGAACTCCGAAGGATCAGCAGAAACGGCCATCGACTCGAGTCACGCAAGAAACGGTGGACTACACAACTTCTTCGAGTGTCATCGACGGAAAGGCACATCCGGTGCCCACCGATGATGGGAAATCTCCGAGGGATGTCCAGAAACATCCGAGGCCTCGCGGACCGAACGAAACTATCGACTATACGACATCGTCTAGCATTCACGATGTCGCCAGCACCGTTACGAGCTCCACGGCTTTCATAGATGTCAAAAAATCATCAACGACCGATACAGTAACGAGTGACGTATCAAACGTCACGACAACGATCCAGCGTGATGTTGTAGACCGTAGGCAGCCCAAGAAACCGAAAGACGGATCTCCGACGCCTCGTGGACCAAGAGATACTGATCGACCGGAAAGCCCGGAGAGGTCTATGAGACCCCTCAAGCCCGGATCTTCGACTTGGGACGGTTCCTTCGTTTACGAAAAGCCCCAAAAGCCAACGGATGATAAAACCAAGCCTGTCGACGGCAAAGGACGTCCTGGACCAACGGATGCTGGAAGAACTCCGAAGGATCAGCAGAAACGGCCATCGACTCGAGTCACGCAAGAAACGGTGGACTACACAACTTCTTCGAGTGTCATCGACGGAAAGGCACATCCAGTGCCCACCGATGATGGGAAATCTCCGAGGGATGTCCAGAAACATCCGAGGCCTCGCGGACCGAACGAAACTATCGACTATACGACATCGTCCAGCATTCACGATATCGCCAGCACCGTTACGAGCTCCACGGCTTTCATAGATGTCGAAAAATCATCAACGACCGATAGAGTAACGAGTGACGTATCAAACATCACAACGATCCAGCGTGATGTTGTAGACCGTAGACAGCCCAAGAAGCCGAAAGACGGATCTCCGACGCCTCGTGGACCAAGGGATGCTGATCGACCGGAAAGCCCGGAGAGATCTATGAGGCCGCTCAAGCCCGGATCGTCGACTTGGGACGGTTCTTTCGTTTACGAAAAGCCACAGAAGCCAGTAGACGATAAAAAGAAGCCAGTGGACGATAAAAAGAAGCCAGGAGACGATAAAAAGAAGCCAGCCGACGATAAAAAGAAACCACTAGACGATAAAAAGAAGCCTGTCGATGAGAAGGGGCGTCCTGGACCAACGGATGCTGGAAAAACTCCGAAGGATCTTCAGAAACATCCGAGACCCCGAGGACCAAACGAGACTCCCGATTATACGACATCGTCGAGCATTCACGACGTCTCTAACACCGTCACGAGCTCAACGGCTTTCATAAACGTCGAGAAATCGTCGACATCGGACATAAGGACGAGCGACACTTCGGACGTCTCTACAACGATTCTGCGCGATGTTCCGGACCGCAGGAAACCCGAGAAGATAACCGAGGGCTCGCCAACTCGTGGACCAAAGGGCAAAGATCGCCCGCAGCCGAGCAGCCGTCCAGGAAGTCCGGAGAAGAGTCCGACCGACAGAACGGAACGTCACCAAAAACCCGGCGCCTCCACCTGGGACGGTTCTTTCACCTACGAAAAACCTCAAGAGCCGAAGAAGCCTAAAGATCAGGACAAGAAAACACCGTCAACCTCTCCCGCCAAACCCGGCACGCCCAGCGACAAAAAAGATCAGAAGCCCCGAAAGCCTCACGAGAAAAATGGATTGCCGACTCAAACTATTGTGCCGAAAGATACAACACCGAAAAAGGACGTCACCGATATCACTGATATCAGAGATACTGTTGTGACCTCGGAGGTAGTTCAACACACGTCGTACGTTATCGATCAATCGTCCAGCTTCACTTCGGTCACCGATATCAAGGATGTCGTCGATGAAGTTATCGTCCGCGACGTGGTGAGTTTTTTGTTTTTTTTTTTTCATTCTTAAGGAGATGTGATACAGATTAAGTCGTTAAAAAAACGGTTTCCCTGTTTTCTCCGGGCCTATTAATATTTCAGACAAAAGGAAATTAGTTTTTCATGTATCTATATAGAGTTTACGAAAACCTAATTTGCTCTTGTCCAAAATATTAATAGTTTTGAAAAAAATAGGGAAACAAATTTGGTACCGACCAACTCTGTATCACATGCTCTTAAGTCGATGTGAAACAGACTAAGGCAATGAAAATAAAATCCGGGTAATGTTATTTACGGTCAAAAGAAAGGTTCACCGGAAGTCGACACGATATTCGCTCTCGACGGGACTTTCCTTTTGGCTGTCAATGTCAGAACCCGTCAAAAAGTTGATTACAGTTTTTCTCACCGACCGGGCCGGGCTCGGTGGGCAGAAAGCCATTTAACACAATTTTAACGAGACTTCCATGCAATATCTTGAGACCGAATTGACTATTGAGAAAGCCGATTGCACGTTATTGATTCGTGGAGGACTCGGATAGAACTGCAATAGGATTTCGGTTAGTGGGGTTGATGCTTCGGTGAACTGAATAGGCCCGTCAATGGGATTGCCGTCGAGGCATCAATTACGGGCGTCTCGCAGTAGAAATTGTATAATTGACCTGAGGAAACCGCGTAGGGAATATCACGACAGACGTACTTTCACTCTTGTCCTCGCTCAAGGATACCGCAATGCCCAGCGCACTCGGGCACTCGCGGTCGGGTACAATAACGTATGCTCGCACGGCATTAAGTCAGACCGAAGTTAAAAATAAATGTGATCCAACGTGAGGCCGCTGAAGCGAGGTATAAAAAAAAGGAAATAAAAAAACAATCTACAATCGTCGATCGACTTGCGGAAGTTGCGAGATAGCTTGATGTACGTTTATGTACGTTCTACCTGTTGTGTCTCGAGGGCACGAATCGTGTGTATGTAATTTACCCGGTAAATGGGTTAACTAGGAAACGATTATCAGCGGCGTTGTAGGTAATATACAAAGTGGGATCGATAATGGGAACTTTGCGACTGGCGTTTCGTATATCGGGTTAGGAGCGAGCCAAGAGAAGAATATATCTGTATCTGTCGGGAGAAGGCTTTCTCGAGAATGAAATCAATATACGGCGATTGCCCCGTTCACATCTGATGTGATCGGACATCCGTAATATTGGCGAAGATATAATCTCGTCTGCTGAAGAGAACCATACAATATTGAAAAAGAAACAAGATCCATATTTTTTTATCTAGTAAATTATTGGAGTTTCTAGTAAATTATTCTAGTTCTCTAGTAAAGTATTTTAGTTTGTCGTAGTAAATTCTAGTTTGTCATCTAGTTTGTCGTAGTAAATTATGGGAGTTTGTTTCTAGCGAATTATTGGAGTTTCCTTTCTAGGAAATCATTTTTTATGCTTTTAATTTTTTATCTTTTCCTGCCGCACGGATAAACTGTGGTAAATCGCTCCGGCTAAAAAACAGACGATTGCCATCTTCAGCATGACCGACACGTATACCCAGTTGACCGAGAACTCCCTCGTGCAGCGTTCGAACCCGCGGCTATCTGTGTATCTGTCATGCAATTTCTCGCAATTTAACTCGTGCACTGCATGCGCACGTGGAGACGATATCAATAAAATCATAACTACCTTACGCAAAGGATAATAAAACCCAAAACGACGCCGTTAGCGTTTCTCAAAATAGAAAACTTGATGTTCGCAGATTACACACTGTGGTCGTGGATCGATAACCATTTATGAATCTGTATCGTGAAAATTAAAATCCGTATCGATGTTCGCATAACGATGCGTCATGTCGACAATTTGTGCAATTATATTTTTTAATTTAAACACGGAGCACCAAATTTAGCAGTGATATCATCGCGTGCCTCTCGTTACGTCGTTTAACGCCGCTCACAAATTGATCGCGTCGATTGTCCAGCTCCGTAGGCCTAATACGTTTCTAACCTTGCGCTTTAAATTGGTAATGCCACTTGCAAAAGCTCGTTGGCTGCCTCGTTCGTCGAGTGGATGGTGCATTTTAAATTGCCGCACGGGCGAATCGGAGCAAAAGCGACTCTCTGAATTGTAAACATGAACGGGTTTGCCCGCCCGAAGTCGAAGGCTTTGTAAAAAAATCATTCTATCGACGCGACAAGGCGATCTAAGTATTCTCTCAAGAATGTGAAAGCGTCGGGTGTGTTCGGCGTTTGTCATTGGAGAAACGTCGATGAGTACGAGCACGGTACTGTTCACCGTACGTGTTGGTCGATGAACTTTTCTCCTCGCATCGATTATCATCTACAGTCGGACCTTGCCGGAAATATAGCGAGTCCGAAGCTTCGCAACGTGCATTCTATTCTTGACCGAAAAAACCAGGTTTTTAGTTTTTCTTTAGTGTTTCATTCGAAATTTTGTTGTGTAATTTATTAACTGTTATACTTTAATTTTTGATATTCTCGAAATATTTATCATTTCGCTAAATACTATTTTTTTAATACACAATATTTTACGAAAATCTTTATGACTTTCAGAATTTAATTCAAAGTACGTCATCGTCATGGAAACATACGTCAGCTGACTTTACAAGAGGGTTTTTTCCTTTATCGCAATAGATTTATCCGAACTAAAATATTATCGCGAAAAATTGAGAAAAAAACTGGAATAACTTAAATTTATCTTTAAGGGTAAAACAAAAATGTTTGAAAGCGTGAAAGTATCACCAGTTGTTAATCGAAGCACAGACATGTTATCTCTGTAATTGAGCGTGACTACGAATTCCACGCGTTAACCTCGCCGAATTCTATTCGTTATGCTCGACCTCGTTAAATCTCTAACGAACACCGAAGCCAGTCCGACTTATTCAGGCTATTCAGCTCTATCTCCCTCTCTAGTCTCTCTTCGTTGCATAAGCCCGCTCAACTTTATTCGAGGAAAACGGAAGGGCGCGCTGTTTACGAATGTTAAACGATTCGAGCAAACAATATCGTATGCCCTAATTGTACGACGAGGCACGCGAGATTCGTTCTCAATATAGTGCAATAGAGCGAGCAGTGCAAACATCGGTGCTTCCCGGTCTTGTCGAGAAATTCCAACGAGGCGGTTGAAAAAAAAATCGTTTTAACCGATCTCCTCGCCTGATGCAATTAAATTCCGCAAGATGAGCAATATTCGATATCCGCAGCTAGAAGATCGAGCGGAAATCTGAAATTGTATTTTTTTATTAGCTGATATTTTATTCGACCTGTTTCTCAATTGGCGAACCGTGTGGGTGCGTTGAACCGGCGAGAAACGGGTACGAAGGATGTAACGAGAGAAGTGGTAATCGTCCCGATTAACAGAATTATCACGTGCCGCTCCGGGCATTGTCTTGACTTTGTGGGCGTAACGGACACATAAATAATTTTTTATTCGCTTGACACTTTACTCGAAGAAAAGGTCACGCGAAAGAGATCGTTGGTCCACCAAATCTGTCCCCGAGTTAGTGCAGGGTCAATGAATTCCGTACGATTAAGGCGGTTGGAGCGACAGAGAATTGTTTAATTGTTAAATTTTTTATTTTTAAAGTTTTTAAGTTTTAAAATTTTTTAATTGTTAAATTTGTAAATCTTACAATTTAAAATTTTTTGAATTTATAAATGTCAAGATTACAGCGTAAACAGAACGTTCACGCCCCTGATCGATGAATCTGTATAACGTATTATATTTTAATGTTTCACAGAAGGATGTCGTTGAGTTATCAACGACGGAGTTTATCGACGATAAGCAGGTGACGACGAGTATGGTAGCGAGAGATGTCGACGAAACGCCTCTCGACAGAATCACCAGCCCGGGTCCGAGATCGCCAACCGAATCACCGAGGAAGCCATCCTCTTCGCCTGAGAGGCCTGGACATCCGCGGGGAATCCCCGGACTTCGGGAGGACGACAAGCCGAAATCACTACCGGCCGCAGGGAAACCCAGCAGGCCTCATCAGCCGGACGAAACTTCTCATCATCCTGGCGAAACTACGAAGCCCCGAAGGTCAGTTGCAAATTTGATAAATTACCATGAAACTATAAAATTTGTATTGAGGTTCCGAATTTCTTGAGCTCTTGCCGCACTCTCCAATTATATTTCATGGCATAAAATATAGTCTACAGTAGATCATTGTTTTTCTACCGGAAGTCATTGAGTTTATTTTTTTTTTTTTTGGTAATTGCCAATCATCAGGTCACCGGAACCGAGGCCGAAGTCGCCGGAAAAGCCACGGGATTACGTGGGACCGATGGGAAAGCCGTTGCCAGCTGCGGGAAAGCCGAGCAGGAAGCCCACCGATGAGAAGCCCGAGGCACCTGTGAGGGAGCGCAAAGTGGACGACAAGCCGACTAAGCAGAGTCGCGAAGATGAAAAGGATCACAAAGTTCCCGCAGGAAGGCCGACGCCAGCCGCGGGAAAGCCGAGTCGTTCTCCGGAAAGGCCCGAGAAACCTAAGGGAGCCCCGGAAAAACCAAAGCGCGGCGATCAATCACCGGACTCGCTGGACGGCGACGACACTCGTCCAAGCAAAGTACCTACACCTGGAGATATTCTCAAAAAGATTCCGCTGAAGGAACAATGTATCTGCGAACTCTGTACTTGCGGGTGAGCAATTTTCATTTTTGTTCCTAAATTTTTTTAATTCATTTTTTCTCTCCCACAGCGCAGACTCGCCAAGTCGTGACAAATTTTTACGATAATTTCCCATACAATTCGACGTATCACGACATTTGGAGTTAATTGAAAAACCGTCGAAGACTTATTAGCGAATTCTCGACGACCAACATATTTTTTTTCACTCTTTCATTTCTTCAAAGACCTCGATTGCCTTGTTTCGGCCAACCGCAGGCAATCTGTTACATGCACCAATGATACATATGTATCGGGGAGTTTAAGTGGGACACGAGACAGTGCCTTTAAAGGCATGCCCGTTTATGTCGCTACCGATCGCGCAATATCGCAAGCACGACGACGACTTTTCTCTCCACTCCCGGTATCGTAACCGAGCCGGGAGCCTCTCGGTTGGGTTCCTTATTCGAGACAACCGACGTTAAGTCTCCCGAGGAGAGCGGCCTACGCTCGTACGATTCTTGCTAAGGTAATCCATCGTCGTGGATATTGCACGTGTCACGATTCCCCAGGGGAGCGCCGCGTCAGCCTCTTCGTACGGAATCAAGAGACGCCTCGTTGAATTTTGAAGCCTTCCAATCCGCTCGAGATAACCCGATCGGGCGGGAGCTCAGCCCGTCTCCAGATTTAATTTTCATGGACCTCGACATCATCCGCCGCGTCCTACGCTGTTACATATTTCAGGCTCCCTTGCCTTCGTCGACGAGACCAATGGCGGGTCGAACACGCTCTTCGGTGCCTTCACAAAAGGAGCTCGAATTCATTTAGCCGTCGTGTTACATGCAAACGCACAGACACGAGATTATTATGCCATTGAAGAGTGCCGCGCTCGTGGATAACGATCGTTGCTGCCATTCCCGAAAGCACCGATCCGACGATGATGCCCTACTGAGAATTCGATACCGAGAGAGTTTCTCTGCATCGGGAATTGGCAAAACCAGTCGATCGATCGTTTTACCATTTAAAAGAACGCAGGAAAAAAAACGGATATACGCGCATCGATTGCGACCGACTGATCGAAACTTGGGAAATCCCATGGTACGAGATGAATTCGTCCGACTCTTTTTCTTTTTTTCTTCTACCGACCTCAATATACAAGATAGCTGCTGGTAGAATGTACCGTGAAAAAAAAAGTTTATCTCGGCTCAGGGCGGACGGGTTATCGGCCGGGCGGTAATTGGTCGCCGAGCGAAAAGAATACCGATTCCCCCTATACGTCTTTGTAGCACGAGACATAAAAATCGTTGCGAGGAAAAAAAATGAGAAATCCTGGTTAAATGTCATTTAATTAGATTTTATTTAATTAGTGATTTTACTGAATTGTTGGATGGAAATTTCTGCAGGCGACATCGTTGCCCGCACAATTTGCCGGAGGATCATCTCGAAATACCTCACGACCAGCCGGTCTACGGTGTGAGCTCGTACCGCCAGGAATACGACGAGAAGCATGTCGACAGACAGGTCACGTATCATCACGAGGATCACCTGCACATGGAGGGTGATTTCGTGGGTGAGAGGAGAACGGATTACGTGGCTACTCGAGGCGAACGAGCTCCCGTCAGGAGACCGCAGGATAATTTGAGACCCGAGGGTGAATTCATCGGCAGACCGAAGGAGGAAGCTCCGACCAGAGGCGAGCGAATGCCGATACGGAGGCCTCAGGATAACTTGAGACCCGAGGGCGATATCGACGGTAAGCGAGAATCAATTCGCGACGCGTTTTAGACGAAAATTTATACGTGCGTAATTAATATCAATTTTTTTTTTGCTGAAGAGAGAATAGACGCATTTCAACGAATTATTAAATAGTATATTAAAGCATTTTTTTACAACCAATGCGGGTGGTTGTAAAAAAGAGTCGACGGATGAATTCATTACTATCGGCCATATCGGCCGGGATTGGCCTATTGTAAATTCACGATGGTTTGAACACGCATTCATATATACAATTTATATGTAAATAATCAATATTATTTTTTTCGAAGCGGGAATTGACGTATCGTAAAGAATTATTAAGTACTTTTTGTTTACAACTAATGAGGCCTCGACGGATGAATTCCCTACCACATCGTCCGGAATTGGCCTATTGTAAATGTACGATGTTGTAAATTTACATTTATACGTGCATAATTATTGTAATTAGTTTATGAAGATGGAATTGACTTATCATAACGAATTATCAAATAGTGTGCTAAATAGTTTTTTTTTACAACCAATTTCGAATTTTGTGAATCAATGTGTATCCACCTTTCAATGCGGATCTTTGATATTTTTACGACAGGCCTCACTACGACCGAGCTGGTTTTCACCGGTAAGCCCGGTGAACGTCCGAGCCCGGTGCGTCGCAACACTTACACGAAAGTGGAGGGCGAGTTCATCGACGAGACAACATCACGATCGGAATTCATCGATCACAGGACGATTCAACGAGCGGAGATAATCAGACGAACTGACAATCTCACAGTGGGAGAGGGAGAATTCACGGTGAGAATAAACAGGGTTAATATTGTAAAGGCGTGAAAAAATAAAAATTTGAACATATACAATAAAGGGAACAGATGTTATATTAATTTTTAAAAAAATTTCACAGGGCACCTCTCGCACAAAGAACGACTACCACGTGCACGATATTGTGGAGCGTGAGCCTCGCAGACGTCCGACCGATGTCGATCAAGTGGACAGATTTTACGAACGAACCGATCTCGTCGAGAACGTGACGACGAGTCACGAGGAGTATCGAAACTTCGACCAAACCGATTACAGAAGTACGATTGTGTTGCGACGTGACGACAATCTGAAACCCGAAGGTCCCTTCGAGGGTAAACCGAAGGACGATTACAAGCCGATAACGAGAGGAGAAAGGCCGGATGTGAAGCGTCCCGAAGACAATCTCAAGCCGGAAGGTCCTTTCGACGGACGTCCCAGAGATGATTATTCGCCGAAGCGCGCGGAGCGTCCCGAAGTTAAACGTCCGCAGGACAATCTGAGACCCGAAGGGCCTTTCGAGGGCCGCCCCAGAGACGATTACAAGCCTACGAGGGGAGAGCGCGCTGATGTTAAGAGACCCGAAGATAATCTGAAACCCGAGGGACCCTTCGAGGGACGACCGAAGGATGAGTACACACCCGGAGAACGTCGTCAGCCCATAAAACACCCTGACAATTTGCAACCGGAGGGAGATTTCACTAGGCCCGAGCATGCGCCTTACGCTCCCGGTGACAGAGCTCCGATAGTTCGTCACCCTGACAATTTGTTCCCGAAAGGAGATTTTCCGGATCGAGAGCAGAAACCCTTCCAGCCTGCGGAGAGAAGAACTCCTATTAAGCCTGGTGACAATTTGAAGCCCGAGGGTGACTTCGAGGGACGCCCGAAAAATGATTATGGTCCTAAGCGTGGAGAACGTCCGGATGTCAAACGGCCTGAGGACAACTTGAAGCCGGAAGGTCCCTTCGAGGGACGGCCGAAGGATGATTTCTCGCCGAAGAGAGCGGAAAAACCGGAGGTCAAGAAGCCGAAAGACAATCTTCGGCCTGAGGGAGATTTCACCGATCGTCCGAAGGACACTTGGACTCCCGCCGAACGCCGGAAGCCCATCAGACATCCGGATAACTTGTATCCGGAGGGAGATTTCGAACGTCCCGAGGAGAGTCCCTACGGGCCGGGTGAAAGAGCTCCGATCGTGAGACATCCGGATAATCTTTTCCCCGAGGGCGAATTTCCTGACAGAGAACGCGAGCCTTTCAAGCCTGCTGAACGAAGAACGCCCATCAAGCCGGGTGACAATTTGAAGCCGGAAGGAGATTTCGAGAGGCCTCACCGAGCACCTATAGGACCCGGGGAGAGAAGGTCGCCGATCAAACATCCTGATAACTTGAAGCCCGAAGGAGACTTCGAGAGACCGGATCACGAAGAATTCCGGCCTGCGGAAAGACCAGTGGTTAAGAGACCGAAGGATAATCTGAAACCGGAAGGAGACTTTGAGAGACCTCATCATGCTCCAGTCGGTCCAGGAGAAAGACGCACGCCTATTAAACATCCCGATAACTTGAAGCCCGAAGGGGACTTCGAGCGACCGGATCATGAAGAATTCCGGCCTGCGGAAAGACCAGTGGTTAAGAGACCGAAGGATAATCTGAAACCGGAAGGAGACTTTGAGAGACCTCATCATGCTCCAGTCGGTCCAGGAGAAAGACGCACGCCTATTAAACATCCCGATAACTTGAAGCCCGAAGGGAACTTCGAGCGACCGGATCACGAAGAATTCCGGCCTGCGGAAAGACCAGTGGTTAAGAGACCGAAGGATAATCTGAAACCGGAAGGAGACTTTGAGAGACCTCATCATGCTCCAGTCGGTCCAGGAGAAAGACGCACGCCTATTAAACATCCCGATAACTTGAAGCCCGAAGGGGACTTTGAGCGACCGGATCACGAAGAATTCCGGCCTGCGGAAAGACCAGTGGTTAAGAGACCGAAGGATAATCTGAAACCGGAAGGAGACTTTGAGAGACCTCATCATGCGCCAGTCGGCCCAGGAGAAAGACGCACGCCTATTAAACATCCCGATAACTTGAAGCCCGACGGGGACTTTGATAGACCAGACCATGAAGAATTTAGGCCGGCCGAGAGGCCAGTGATTAAGAGACCGAAGGATAATTTAAAACCGGAAGGAGACTTTGAGAGACCTCATCATGCTCCAGTCGGCCCAGGAGAAAGACGTTCGCCTATCAAACATCCCGATAACTTGAAGCCCGAAGGGGACTTCGAGAGACCGGATCATGAAGAATTCCGGCCTGCGGAAAGACCAGTGGTTAAGAGACCGAAGGATAATCTGAAACCGGAAGGAGACTTTGAGAGACCACATCATGCTCCAGTCGGTCCAGGAGAAAGACGCTCGCCTATCAAACATCCCGATAACTTGAAGCCCGAAGGGGACTTTGAGAGACCTGATCATGAAGAATTCCGGCCTGCGGAAAGACCAGTGGTGAAGAGACCGAAGGATAACCTAAAACCAGAAGGAGACTTTGAGAGACCACATCATGCTCCAGTCGGACCAGGAGAAAGACGCTCGCCTATCAAACATCCCGATAACTTGAAGCCCGAAGGGGACTTCGAGAGACCTGATCATGAAGAATTCCGGCCTGCGGAAAGACCAGTGGTTAAGAGACCGAAGGATAATCTGAAACCGGAAGGAGACTTTGAGAGACCACATCATGCTCCAGTCGGTCCAGGAGAAAGACGCACCCCCATCAAACATCCCGATAACTTGAAGCCCGAAGGGGACTTCGATAGACCTGACCATGAAGAATTTAGGCCAGCTGAGAGGCCAGTGGTTAAAAAGCCGAAGGATAATTTGAAACCGGAAGGAGAATTCGATCGGCCTCATCACGCTCCAGTCGGGCCAGGAGAAAGACGTTCGCCTATCAAACATCCCGATAACTTGAAGCCCGAAGGGGACTTCGAGAGACCGGACCATGAAGAATTTAGACCAGCTGAGAGGCCAGTGGTTAAAAAGCCGAAGGATAATCTGAAACCGGAAGGAGAATTCGATCGGCCTCATCACGCTCCAGTCGGCCCAGGAGAAAGACGCTCGCCTATTAAACATCCCGATAACTTGAAGCCCGAAGGGGACTTCGTAAGACCGGATCACGAAGAGTTCCGTCCTGCAGAGAGGCCAATAGTTAAGAAACCAACGGATAACTTGAAGCCGGAAGGACCATTCGAAGGTCGTCCGAGAGATGACTACAAAGTGGTTCGAGGTGAACGCACTGACGTTATCAAACACACCGACAACCTTCGCATGGAAGGCGACATATCGACGTACAGATCTCGCGACGATTACACCGACTTCGTGCATCGTGAGCGAGTCGAGGTTACCAGATACGAGGACAACCTTCGAATGGAGGGTGAATTCACGGACACCAGGACTCGCGACGATTTCAAAGTGGTGCGAGGCGAACGAACGGAGATTATAAGGCATCCGGATAATCTGAAACCCGAGGGTGACTTCGAGCGTCCGGAGTATAAGCCGGTCGGTCCGGCCGAACGTCGTACGCCGATAAAACATCCGGATAATTTGAAGCCCGAGGGAGATTTCCAACGTCCAGAGCACGAGGAATTCCGTCCCGCTGAGAGGCCGGTTGTTAAAAAACCGAAAGACAATCTGAAGCCGGAGGGAGACTTCGACAGACCACACAAAGCTCCTGTTGGTCCTGGGGAGAGAAGAACGCCGATCAAACACGCCGACAATCTCAAGCCAGAGGGTGATTTCGAACGACCGGAGCACGAAGAATTCCGTCCTGCTGAGAGGCCGATTGTTAAAAAACCGAAAGACAACTTGAAGCCTGAAGGCGACTTTGAGAGACCTGATAAAACACCAGTAGGTCCTGGCGAAAGACGTTCTCCGATCAAACATCCGGACAATCTGCATCCCGAAGGTGACTTCGAGCGTCCGGAGCACGAGAAGTTCCGCCCTGCTGAGAGGCCTGTTGTCAAGAAGCCCAGAGATAACTTGAAGCCTGAGGGCGATTTTGAGAGACCTGAGAAAGCTCCGGTAGGACCAGGAGAACGGCGTTCACCGATCAAACACCCGGATAACTTGAAACCCGAAGGAGACTTCGATCGTCCCGATCACGAAGCCTATCGACCAGCTGAGAGACCGGTCGTTAAGAAACCAAAAGACAATTTGAAGCCAGAGGGCGATTTCGATAGACCGCACAAAGCTCCAGTTGGTCCCGGTGAGAGACGTTCTCCGATCAAACATCCGGACAATCTGCATCCCGAAGGTGAGTTCGAACGTCCGGAGCATGAAAAGTTCCGTCCAGCTGAGAGGCCGGTTGTTAAGAAGCCTCAAGATAATTTGAGGCCGGAAGGAGATTTCGAGAGACCCGATAAGACACCCGTTGGTCCCGGTGAGAGACGTTCTCCGATCAAACATCCCGACAATCTGCATCCCGAAGGTGACTTCGAACGTCCGGAGCACGAAAAGTTCCGTCCAGCTGAGAGGCCGGTTGTTAAGAAGCCTCAAGATAATCTGAAGCCCGAAGGAGATTTTGATAGACCGCACAAAGCTCCAGTCGGTCCTGGAGAGCGACGTTCTCCGATCAAACATCCCGACAATCTTCACCCCGAAGGTGACTTCGAACGTCCTGAGCACGAAAAGTTCCGTCCAGCTGAGCGACCAGTTGTCAAGAAGCCGAAAGACAACTTGAAGCCTGAGGGAGATTTCGATAGACCTCACAAGGCTCCCGTTGGTCCAGGCGAGAGAAGAACTCCCATCAAACACGCGGACAATTTGAAGCCCGAAGGTGACTTCGAACGTCCGGAGCACGAAGAATTCCGTCCTGCCGAGAGACCAGTTGTCAAGAAGCCGAAAGACAACTTGAAGCCTGAGGGAGATTTCGATAGACCTCACAAGGCTCCCGTTGGTCCAGGCGAGAGAAGAACTCCCATCAAACACGCGGACAATTTGAAGCCCGAAGGTGACTTCGAACGTCCGGAGCACGAACAATTCCGTCCTGCCGAGAGACCAGTTGTCAAGAAGCCGAAAGACAACTTGAAGCCCGAGGGAGACTTCGAGAGACCCGAGAAAGCTCCCGTTGGTCCCTGCGAGAAACGTTCTCCGATCAAACACGCCGACAATCTTCATCCCGAGGGTCCGTTCGAAGGTCGTCCGAGAGACGACTTCAAGATATACCGCGGTGAACGCGTAGACGTTGTTAAACACACGGACAATCTTCGGATGGAAGGCGATATCTCCACGTACAGATCCCGTGACGATTACACCGATTTCGTCCATCGTGAGCGTGTCGAGGTAACGAGATACGAGGATAATCTTCGAATGGAGGGTGAATTTACCGACACCAGAACCCGCGACGATTTCAAAGTTGTGAGAGGCGAGCGAACGGAGATCGTGAGACATCCCGATAATCTGAAACCCGAGGGTGACTTCGAGCGTCCTGAGCACAAACCCGTGGGACCAGCGGAGCGTCGTTCGCCGATAAAACATCCGGACAACCTCAAACCCGAAGGAGACTTCGCTCGTCGTCCAAAGGAGGAAGCACCTAAGGTGGGCGACAGGGCCGACGTGAAAAAGCCGAAGGACAATTTGCACCCCGAAGGCGACTTCGTGCGTCCCGAGAAGAGGCCCGTAGGCCCTGGTGAGCGACGTTCTCCGATCAAGCATCCGGACAATCTCCATCCCGAGGGTGACTTCGAACGTCCAGAGCATGAAAAGTTCCGTCCAGCTGAGAGGCCAGTGGTCAAGAAACCTCAGGACAACTTGAAGCCCGAGGGTGACTTCCAGCGTCCCGAGAAATCGCCGTACGGCCCAGCCGAGCGAAGATCTCCTATCAAACATCCCGACAATCTTCATCCTGAGGGAGAATTCGAGCGGCCGGATCACGAAGGATATCGTCCCGCTGAGAGGCCAGTTCAGAAGAAGCCTAAAGACAATCTGAAGCCCGAAGGTGACTTCGAGCGTCCTGGCAAATCTCCGATCGGCCCTGCCGAAAGAAGATCTCCCATAAAGCATCCGGACAATCTTCATCCCGAGGGCGACTTCGTCGGTCGTCCTAAGGACGATTATTCGCCGACTCGTGCCGAGCGTCCGGTCCAGAAGAGGCCGAAGGACAATCTCCATCCCGAGGGCGACTTCACCGGCAAGCCACGGGACGACTACAAGACAACAATCGGCGAGCGTTCGGAGATCGTCGTTCACCAGGATAATCTGCGTATGGAGGGTGAGATAGATTGGCGCAGACGCGACGATTACACGACGACCAAGAGAATCGAGCGCGTCGACGTCGTTCGCCGTGAAGATAATTTGAAGATCGAGGGTGAATTCATCGACATCCGACGCCGTGACGATTACAACGTCACCCGTGGCGAAAGGACGGAGATAATAAGACACGAGGATAATCTTCATCCCGAAGGGGACTTCGACCGTCCCCACAAATCACCCGTAGGTCCTGCCGAGCGACGATCGCCCATAAAGCATCCGGACAATCTTCATCCCGAGGGTGACTTCGTAGGACGGCCCAAGGATGTCGCGCCGACCAGAGGCGATCGCGCCGACATCAAAAAACCGAAAGACAATCTTCATCCGGAAGGTGACTTCGAGCGCCCGAGTCCCGAGCGAGTCGGTCCTGGAGAACGTCGAACACCGATCAGACATCCGGACAACCTTAAACCCGAGGGTGACTTCGAGAAACGCAGTCCCGCCAAGTACGGTCCGGCCGAGAGAAGAACTCCGATTCGTCACGAGGACAATTTGCATCCGGAGGGTGAATTCACCGGTCGTCCGCGGGACGACTACACGCCCAAGAGGGGCGACAGATCGCCGGTGAAGAAGCCCCACGACAATCTTCATCCGGAGGGTGAGATGCAGACGAGCGTGACGTCGCGCGAGGATTACACCGACGTCACTCGTATGACGAACGCCGACAGGCGTGTGGAGATAAAACGTCGTGAGGACAATCTGCGTATGGAGGGTGAGATAGACGTGCGAAGAACGAGGGACGACTTCAAGAAGGTAACGAAGATCGAACGTGTTGACGTGCGAAAGCGCGAGGACAATTTGAGAATCGAGGGTGAGTTCATCGACGTACGAAGACGAGACGATTACAGCCAGGTCGTAGGCGAGCGCACAACGCTGACGAGACATCCGGACAATTTGCATCCCGAGGGAGACTTCGACAGGCCGCAGAGGCAACCGGTCGGTCCCGGGGAGCGCCGAGCGCCGATAAGACATCCCGACAACTTGAAGCCCGAGGGAGATTTCGAGGGAAGACAATCGGAGGTTGTTGGGCCCGGCGAGAGAAGAACGCCGATTCGTCAGGTCGACAATCTGAAGCCCGAGGGTGACTTCGCTGGTCGTCCCAAGGACGATTACACTGGAACGAGAGCCGAGAGAACCGAGATCGTTCGTCGGGAGGACAACTTGAAGATGACCGGTGACTTCCGTGGCGTGACTTCACAAAAATCGACTCACACCGTTGTTCGAGGCGAACGCGCCGAGATAAAGCGTCACGAGGACAATCTCCGGATAAGCAGCGCCACGATGGACACTCGCACGACCAGCAACGAGTCTTTCAGCCCGACGAAGAAAGACGTTTCACCGGCTGCCGGCAAACCGATCAACCGTCGACGTCACATGGAGTCGTCGATCTCCCTGGGAGACGACAGCACGACGATGATGACTACCAATCAGCGAAACTACAATACTTACACGAAAAAGGTTGGAAAGGAAGTTTCATCGAGGATCAGCAACGTCGTCGAGTCCGACACCAGCAGGAACGTGGAGTCGGATACGAAAACTCTGTCCGACGGTAGAATCGTCACGACAACGCGAACGACTTCGTCGACCGGTCAGCGAGCTGCCGGACAAACGACATCCCAGCACAGCGAGCAGCATCTTCGATCATCGCACAATGTATCGAACGTGCGCAACGTGAGCGAGGAACGGTCCCTCAACGAGCAGTACCGCAATTCTCAGAGCCAGCTCGTGAGGGACGACCACTGCAGCTCTCGTCACTCGGACAATCGTTACAACAGCAATCAGGAGATACACAAGCAGCATAATCAGCGACAGGAAACGAGCAGCACGAGCAGACGCGATTACGTAAATACCCAGCGTACGGAAAATCGGCAAATTTCCAGCAGCACGGCGCGTCACACGAGTCAGCAAAACACGGTATCGAGTCAGGCTCGCTACGGAGCGAACGGACACTCGAGCAGCGTCGAGTTCAAGCAGGCCTTGGGCGGATCCATAGATCGCATCAACGTCGATTCGGCCACGAAATCCAGTCATCATCGGAAAAACGTGATATCCTCGTCGTCGGTCGACGTCAATAATTCCGTGCTTCATCGTCGCGGTGCCGTCTCGTCGACCGAGGCCCTTCACACGATCTCATCAACAGCCGCCGATCAGCGCAAGAGCATCTCGAATCTTGCCGAATCCGGCCAGTACATAAGCAACTCGAGCCAGAGCAACGATCGTCGAAGCTTGACGTCGCTTCATCGCAGCAACAAGGACGGCAATCCTTGGGCGTCGTCGACCTACGAGCGCCCTCAGCGCATCGTCCGTCACGACAATCTTACCGTCGGTGGGAAATTTTACTCCCAAAGCGAGACGAAGAATTATGGAAATTTCTCGACCCAGAAAGTCGAGAGAGTCCAGAAACAATCGAACGTTTCGCACATCAATCTTGGCGACGGAAGCAACACGACATCGAGCATGTACAAGAGAGAATTCGTCCCGAGGGTCAAAGGTCCCTGTCCCGCTGCCTTGCTCGAGGCTAAACAAGCACCGTTCAAACATACACGCGACACGTCCAAACACAAGTTCTACTTGCCTGTCGTGTCCAATTAAACGTTTTTTTTTTTTTTTTTTTTTTTTATATCAAGGCTTTGATATCGCGTAGAGAAGAGAATAGATCTGAGCCCCCTTGTGTCGCTTCGGTCTACGATGATACGATGTTCTTTTTTTTTATTCAGAACGAATAAAGATGGTCCGGCGAAATTGGTGGACTGTGATAGAGGAGATCTGTTATAAAATCTATTTAACGTTATCAAGACGTTTGCGCGTCAGGAGGTAAAAAAAATTATTGAACGTTGATCGAGAAATTTATAATCGTAAAGAGATATTTAATTTGGATGATCTGTTGCCAATTCGCATGGAGAGGCGGTGAGCTATTTAATATTAGAATATATATATATATAAAAAGGGTAATTTTGGGCGTTCGCGCGATATAATGGAAACATTTATTTTCGCGTGAAGCCATGTGTATTACAGAGCAATAACTAGAGCTTAAATCCGTGATAAGGTCGATCCAGATGTGACGGACGTTTAACGCCGTTCGATCGACGTATCTAGCTTGTAATTAGTGGTAATCAGTATTTGTGTAATCGAAGACTACTTATATCATGCTTAAATTTCACGTTTCTTTAATTTTTTTCCGTTCGTTTCTTCTATTACCATTATTTTATATTACTCGCAATACCCATGCTCTGTTTAATTTCTTTATTTTCAATGACAATAGTCTAAGTGTCGTCCGGTTGACGATTAACTAACAATTATTATTTACCGCGCAATTCGTTCATACGATACAATATTCGAGCTTCTTTTGTTCCGCTTTACGAAGGTTATCAGAGATATTTTTCATATTTGTATCTCCATTGTGCGCGAAACGGTTTATATAGATTTTTCTGTTACAGGAAAACAATTAGCTTTGGTCTATTCAGTTTGATTATAATATACTTTTTATTGTTTCTTTTTCATTCGAATAAATGTTCTCTTTTCATTAGAATGTTTATCCACTTTATTTTTGCCTCGATTTGTTTTTACACGATTCCTTTTTATCCTGTATTCCTAATATCCCCTACAATTATTTTTTCGCCTCGATAGACTTATTTCGTCGAATACGTATAAGATCGGTCATGGGCTATTCACAATTTTGCGAATCCTTCGAGCCCTATCGACCTCTTCGATCGGATAAAGGGGAACACCGATCTTGAATAATAAAAAATGAAAATGTGTTATATACAGTTTTATGTTGTTGTCGAATGGGAATTCTCCCTAATATTAATATTTCTGCAAATCAGCTATAAACACAAAAAAAAACTTCTTTCCTTTCATTTTCAAGATTGTTGTACCCCTTAATCGTATCGACGGACTGATTTCAAAGAGCCGTAAGCGCCTTTTGAAATTCTCATTTCGATAGAGTTTTCATAGCCTTAAGGGCGAAAGGGCCATTGCAATTATGCTATTTCGGCAGATCATACCTTACTGCCTTAATATCCTATTTCTAAAGTAGGTGCGTAGCGCTTGAACTCTTCCGGTAATAATTGACTTTTTGGCGCTTACCCCCTTTGAGAATTAGTCCATCGACAGCTTACTGACCGGCTCAAGAATGTATACCGGATATACATGCTCAATGGAGTCGTAAAATTCTCATTATCGGACTATGTATTATTAGACAATTAACGAAGTAACAAGTATCTATAAATTAGAGTAAGATTGTCACACATACTCCTATTATATTAACCGTATATCGAGCTTTTATCAACGCGACGAGAAGTGTGATTGATGGTGTAATGAATAATCACGCAACGGGTGATAATAAAGATATCATATTTTTCATAAACCGTTATCCTAAGTTACTAAATTAATCCATTAATTAAATTCCCGATTCATTTGATGCAAGAGTTCTCATCCACTTCAATTACAGCATCAGTTGATCTCAAACACAACCAGTATAAACGTGTACAACGTCATGGAATTTCAGAGAATTATTCTATTGGACGGATCGAATTGGATGACATACGATTGTTATTTCAATCGGTGCGAAAATTGCAGTTTTGCGCACGCTTCACACCTTCTGAAATAAAATTTTGTGCGATACAATCGCCTTCGGCTCGTGCTGCGAATTCACACTCGTCAGGAAAGTTTTTTTCGCACTAATGTCGTTCTGTACTATTATTTTATGTTTGGTAAAGTAGAAAAATTTTATAGATTTTGACGAAATGGTTTATTTATGGACAAAATATAAAATCTATTATGCTTTTTCACTTTTTCACAATTGTCCCTCTAATATTATGAATCGTCGAAAATACTTTGACTGTGACTAAAAGACCATGACTATAACAAAAAAATTGCCTCACTGCGTACGATCAATTAGATCGATACATTGCATCGATATATTGCAATATATTAGCGTAGCCGTTCTCGGGAAAACCTATTGACTATTATTGGGTTGTCGATCTTCGGCAAAGGACCTTTAGCCGGGACTATGTCGTACAAAGTGATCGTCGTGTTCTTGACGCGCCGAGTCGTAGATTTTCGTTCCTGATCGGTAACAATCATCACATCCTCCGTGGAAGAAGTAAAATTGCTCTCCAGTATGGTAATGCGGGACTTGGACGATTTCTGCAATAAACGATCGTTAGAAGCAATCGTTTTGCCAATGAGCATAATTATTTACTTGAAAAATAAAAAAATAAAATAAAAAAAATTGTCAACGACAATGAGATACTCACGAGTTCCGACTCATAGGAGAATTTTGGTGGATCAGTTCGCTCGTTCAAAGTTTCGCTGATTTCATGCCACGTACGATTGAAATATTGGTATCGGTAAGGGCATTTATGCGCAGATATTGTTTTTTTAATCCCCTTCATTTCTCCCCTACGCACTTGTCTCATGGTGGGCACGATCACAATTCCGTAAGAATTTTTCTCGACTTTTTCATCATCGTTTTTCAACCTGTCCGACATGATAGCGAAGTCGGTTTCACATTGGCCGGTAGTAGAGTTCTCCATAATGGAAAAGACACTCAGCGGTATTGACGGCATGTCTGCACCAATGTTCAGTTGTTCGGCCAAAGCTTTGACCGTGTCGATCATCAACTGGTCAACGGACGGTCCGTCGACAACGATTTCCCTGAGACCTTGACTGTTGAAATCCAACTCGAAGACGCGGCCCATGCTGTCCTTGTCCAGTATATAGGGTTCAACGTAAACCTTGGACTTGTTTTCCACGCCATTAACCAGCACAATGGACGATGTAATGGGCTCGCGAATCACACAACTCAGGGATGATTCCGTTTTTGGTCGACACTTGAACTTCATTGTGAAGTTATCAACGAATGTTCTATCGAGTTTTTTTTGAGGATAGTTCAAATAGTTGATCTTCGCATCGTATATAATTTCCGGACCATTTTTCCAATCACCAACGTTCGCAGTTATATTCGCGGCTGAAAATTGAAATTATCAATATGAAACGACTAATTACATTATTATCTTACGATTAGATTTTATTATCTCACCGATGAAAAACGGGATCAGAGTAACGATCATCTTGCCGCGAGTGTCTTCCACAGTTTGGAAGCTTTCCCAGTTCCAGTCCGGCTTTTATAAGGACAGGAAATTGTTCCTAATTCGAGTTAAGCGTAATTTGATTAATTTTGACCTTCACATGAGTGATATTTGTCACAAGATTTCCGCGTGCAGCTACGATTGCAAGTTTCCTGGTACCGTATCATCCAACAGTCATAGTTCAACTGGTAAACTATGCTCACACTTTTTCGTTTTTTTTTTAATCGTCCAGTTACGAATTACAATTAACTGCAACAGATGATGGCCGCAATTAATAAGCTTTACTTAATCAATTAAATAATAAGCGTAATTAGTCCTCGAAGCATCTTATCCTTCAATAATTTCATGTTTATTACGATACAAATTCAATATTCAATTAAGTCCAGAAATTACATTTATAAAATATTTTAAATATATATATATATAAATACGGTAATGTTGGCACGCTGCTTCACGCGATCGCAGGTATTTCGTAATTTAACTTTGCTTTTATCTCCACTACAATAAGAACTCTCTCAGCTTCAACAGCAGGGGAGGGGGTGTGGACACCTTCACCAAGGGGAATCAACTGGGGGAGGGGGAGAGAGGTGGGACAAACATCCAAACCAACGAACAAGCAAACAAACAAATCCACAGTTTTTCAAATCCAAATTCAAATCGAAATCGATTGTTTTTAAAAATACTTAATAAAGTCATCACGAAAAATGATGGCAATCATGTATTTCCAACAGGCGATCCTCGACGTGGAAGAATTATAAGCTGACGCACCTTTGGTGCAGACAGAACTGTAAAAGCAAAAAAATTGCCAATATAGTTTTTACAATAATTGAATGGACATTCATTTATAATAATGGAGTTATTAATGGAACGAAATGACCCTTTAGGTCGAATTGTCCCATCGATTGCACTTACGTCTTGCTCGCTCCCGCATTCAGTACCATCGAGTGCCGCCTTTTTGCTATCCACGCATTCACCTTCCTCGTTCAAGCAGAACATCTTCATGCAGACGCTATGCTCCGGATGTTCGTCCTTAAAAGGAAGCAATGTTAACTATAAACATCCAAGTACACCGAAATATGATGCTGCGAAAAGAATATGGGAATAAGTTTTTAAAAATACTCACTTGGCACGATGACCCGCCTTTGAAAGCTATGCACTGCGCTTCCAGATTCTTCATCTTTCCGGCCATTAGTTTGGGCAAACTTTCGCCGTCATCGTTAGGACGATTGTACAGACACGTCAGTTGTTGATCTCTTCGAAAAAAGATATGATTTCACGATTAGAAAAACAAAAAACAAAATTTATAGACACGAAGGGAGGAAAATATTTTCGATATATACTCGAGACGTTCTCGTATGTATTTCAGGGAACAAGGCGATAAATCTGAACTGTTGGTCGTGGGCAGTGGTACACCCGCCATGATGAATCCGTCTTCTTCTGGGCAGTCACCAAGCTTGTCGTGCAGAGCACCGAATCTGCAAATAAACATTACAACTAAGAATCGTTCAACCATGTTTTTTTGCGCTATTTTTTTGCTGTGACTGAGTTAGATTCAATATCAGTCTCTATCAATGAATTTTATTTACACGTGACCCATTTCGTGACCTATGGTGTGCACACCACTGAATACACCGTTGTCAGTAAATATCGTGACGGCTTCGATCGTTCTGAGAGTATCATTTCTTTGGCATGCAGATCCAGCATCCGCCTGACCTGAAAAGTATTAAAATCACCCTGTTGTATCAACTTTCGATAAAAATAATTAATAATAGAGAATATGGAGCAGCAGCTTACCCAGAGTTTCACCATAGAATCCGAGCTTATGTCTGTAGAATTCATTTATAAATGATTATATCGATTTTCGAAATCTGTCGTTACATATAACTGTATCTTTTAAACGCAATGAGATACTCGCCTTGTCATCGTAGCGGCAATGTCATAGCTTTCAAAAGGAAATGTGTCTTTAACTTCGTACCAAAATTTATGCGCATCCGCCATTGCTCTGTCTGTGTAGAGCGTCCTCAGGCCATAAATAGTGAGCATATTTTCCTCGATATACGGTGTCGCTCCGGCATCCTGTAAATTCGAAGAGCGTCATATTATATTCGTGCACGTTCTCACGTACATCGTGTCATTTTGAATTCACCTCTCCGAGAACTATGGCGGAGATGTGGAATCTGAACTTCGGTCTATCGACACTTCGGTACTTCAGATCAACGCCGTTCCAGAATGCCAGCAGATACTCCAGTAAACCGTAAATGTCATGTCCCTGCGGGCTGATTCGTTAAAGTCAGAATTGTGGGTGAATCTTCTTTGACCGAACGATATCATTTCGTCGTTGAAACACTTACGTGTCGAAAGCATGATACACACTGTCATCAACTACGACAAGAACTTCCGGATATAATTTATCCGGGACGGCTTCGACCGATTTGTCGGATCTTTCTTGAAGCCTCGTTGTATTAACGGCTGTTAATATCCGAAATACTTGTATGAATTAAATCACGTTTCGGGAATTGACAATTATTATTTTTATGCACAATGATAGATAAACTCACGGGAATGTGAATCATTTTTTTTGAAAGTTTTATTCATCCTGATGACAACGTGATATGGTGAATATTGAGGATCCTCGGGACCGTCGATCGAACGGCGCCTCCTATTGTACTCGTCAGCTACACGCCGGGGCAGAGATCTGATCGCAATTCTCTTCGATTCGATGAAACCATTCTACGAAAGAATTAATCGTATGTTTTACACGAACGTTTCGTCGTATGAAATAAAATAGCACGGTCAAACTTTTACGTACGACCCTGACTTCCCCACTGGATTCTATGCCGATCACCAGCGACGCTTCCTTGATGGGATCTTCAAATATTTGCCCAACCCTCGCCATCAGCTACGGGTAAAGGACGAATGCTATCATAATTTATATTATTATAATAAAACATAATATTATATTTTGTTGTACCGCAATATTTATAAAAAGCTAGAAAGTAATTTGCACATGGAACTTGTGCATAGCTTTCTCTACGAAAAAGTTCGTTGATCGATTTTGGCTTCCTCATAGAGCAAGTTATACGCAACATTTCAATGAATGAGGAAGCCATGTGCAAATTACATTCAAATGACATCCAAACAATTTAAAATCCGATAAAATTTGAACGAATGTCTCAATTATTGCGTAAATTGTAGCCAATCGAGGCATCGAACTACTCTACTTGTGCGTCAAATTTCAACCTGATTGACACAACCGTTCTTGTGTTATAGACGGTTGAATTTCACAAGCCTGACACGCACGCACACGCATCTATCCAAGCATTTTTCGAAATATGATATTTCGGCGTTTTGGAACATTCTGAAAGTGTTTACATGAAAAACTTTTAAAAAATGTCATGAAAACAAAGCTTCCTATAGAGGAAAAAAAATGTGCTCACGCCATCTTGACGTCTAAACTCGACCCGTTCCGGTTTGGAAGACGAATTTTTGGCGTAGTAGACGGGTGTATTTCGTCCAGCCAATATAGAGTCTCTAGGGTGTAACCAGAGATCGATGTTTTCGCCGAAAGCTATCGTGTGCATATGCCTTCCCGATGGAAGATCTCTCCTATGTAATCGCTCAGGCATGTGAAGCTTCACGATCTCGTATACTGGAACTAAGAAAATCCTTGTGAAACGACATCATACCTTGAGCCTTATCGCAATGATTCAGTCGTTTAAAAAAACGTCATATATAAATAGATGTTTACCAGAATCGGCTGAATCCGTGTGGAACACGTGTTGCATCTCCTCGGGGGACATCCATTTGTGGATCTGTTTGCAAAATTGAAAATCTGTTAACATTTACAGTTGAAAGCCGAACGGATATTGAACAACTAATATTATATAGCCGCCTTACGTTCTCATGGAAAGAACATTGCACGGACGCTGCTGCGAGTAAAACAACGACACCGAAGGTGCGAATTACTTCGTACGCATTCATAATTGCACGGCTCTGAGTAAAATAATCAAGTGCTACAACTTTTTGCGCAACGGTGTTACACACAAATTTAACGAATCATCAGACGATACTGACACTTTTCGGAGTTGTGGGTATTATATATATATCTTCCCATTTACGGCTCTTTATTATTGTGAGTCGTGACGAAAAAAACTCTAGATAAGTAAAGGTCGTTTTCTATTGAAATTTTTTTTGTCCTTCAGAAATTCAAATAACCGTAGAATAAATATAACGATATAACGGAAAACGTTTTTCAGACTACAGCACATTCGCAAATACTGACGCACTATACTTCGTCTATTCGAGACACGTGTTCCATATCTCGAGCTAGTAACCCCGTTAACAAATATATATATGTGTATATGTACTAGTGTTTCTGGTGCCACGCGCGCTTCTCGCACTCGCATGAAGTCTCAAAAAGACTTAAAATAATCAGGACCTTAGCAGGAGCCCAAGGGGATTTAAACGGATCAGCCCCCCCCCCCACCCTCCCTAAGGGGACTTTGAATATTTCAGGCTCAAGGGCCATCCAAGCAAGACTGTGTATCATGAAGCTGCCCTTTTTTCCTCACAATAAATGGGAAAAGGGTCACATTTATAAGAAGGCGCCTCCTCTTCGTAAGGTGACGCTGACTACCCGACTAATTCTTGACACGGCGACGGCGAGAATTTTATATAGTATAGATATATATTTCGTACATAACAATAATATTTCTATTGCAGCACACTATATAAGCGGTCGAAGTGTCATTGATGTGTTTTGTTTGAGGTGTTGTTGCTTGACGGATCGAAACCCTCAACGAAAGGCAGTTCAACGCTGACGGGATAAGAAATGCGAGGAATCTTGTCCTTAACATGATCAACCGAGTGCAGTGTCACAGTCGTACGAATGTGAAGCATAGTCGTATTTCCCCCGTTCTCCGTGTTCGTCATAGCCACGTCCTCCGTCGTGTAGGAAGTGAACGCCCTGTCCGATGCGATCAATCGACTGATCGATGATTTCTGTAACCAAAAATTCGCGTAGATACATTTTTTTTGATCCCCATAGATCGTAACTTCATCCTATTTTTATCCCTTTTTCAGCAATATGTATTCGTTAAAAAAAAGGTGGATATTCGAATTTTCAGCAGACATGCGTTAAATTTTGTTCACTAACGATGGCATAATGAACGGAAGTCATCATCGGATGATAGAAGAAAGCGTCGAAGATCAGCAGACCCGGAACGGGATAGCAAGTGTCCAAATTTCGCGTTCTCTTGATGCTGAGCACCTGGCGAGCAGCTCTGGAGGTCTCCGAAGTCTTGTTAACACTGTAATGGGTCATCGGCACGAGTTTTGCGATTCTCTTGTCCTCGGTGACGTCCTCCTTAGTCTCGGTTCTTACAACCTTGACGAGGGCCTCGCACTTTCCGTAGACGGACTCCTCGATCAGCGAGTAAGTTCCCTCGGGCTTGCCGTTAACGTCGACACCGGGAAGAAGATGATTCGCCATTATTCTGTAGAAGCTTAGCTGCTTCAACGACGTTCCCGAACTCACTGTCAGCCTCTCGACACTCGAGCCACGTTCCTTTATCTCGAAACGTCCGACGTACGAATTGTCCGCTTTGAGATGCTCGGTTTTGCATAGTTTAGATTTTTCACACGGAGACTTCAGATAGGTCGTTCGATACTGAGGATCGTAGAGGCTGCACGAACGTATGTCGATCGTGCGCGATCGACACTTCAACTTTATCGTGAAAATTGATTCTTTAACGTCGTCCATAACACTGGTCGTGACATTGTAGACCGATTCGAGATCGCTGAAGGCCTCGCCATCGTTCGTTGGAAAAGTGTAAGTCGCCGGAAGTACCGAGATCAAAACGCCTGAAAAAGGAGGTGAAGATGAGGTTATCTTGGTTACTTTATACGAATGATTAATTTTTTTGTATACTTCGCTAGAGATCTTACCCAGTACGAGCGACAGGACAACGCGGTTGAACATGGCTCCTCGCCTGCTTGGCCAAGATTAAACCTCCACCTCGTTCAGATTCATCTCTTATACAATCGACAATTGCCACTGGTGAGCCGCTCGACCACATAGAGAGCTTAATAGAATCAGATCGGCGCGGTTCATCACACGTAAATACATTTATCAAACCCAATCAGAATAACAGTCCACGACCTTACGGAATTTCAAAGGGTTATTCTATTAGGCGGATCGGATGAGTTACGGTACGATTAGTATTTTGATTTTTTGGTTTTTAATGTTATTGACTCGCGCCTTGGCTGCGTTTTTGATCGCCACTTGAACTTCATCGCAACTTTAATCGTAACCACTATACTTAAAGATCTATGGGAGAATAAATCCCATATCTATGGGAGTGAATCTTTGAGTCGTGTATCACTTCTGGACCATCTTTACGATCACTCCGATTATTGGCTAAAGGAAAAACGAATGAGCGATCGAAAGTACAAATTATAGTTGTGAATTGTTGTCGATCGGATCGGATCGATTAGCTTAACGACAACCAACGGTATCGGAATGGCGGTTGCATTTCCACGACAATTTTGCGTAGTGCACGTATGTCTTCCCAATTTCATCGCGGCTTTTATAAGAACCATCAATCGTTCCTAACTCGAGTTAAGCGTGATTCTATCAAATTCGAGCGTCACAGAGGAGCAACTCGTTGCGAAATTATTGCGCAGCGCTGCAGTTGGCTGAGCTCCGGTTCTTTATCTGCTAATAGTCACAGTTCAACGTAAAATATTCGTGTACCTGTTTTTATTGTACAAAAAAAACAACTGAACATTTTTGGATGCAATTTGGCAGGAACATTGACTATTAACCACACATGCTGTGTGTGAAATTTCAGCTTGGTCGGTCGAAGCGTTCTCGAGTTATAGCCGTTTGATTTTTTCACGTCCGATTCACACACACACACACACACACACATTCATCCGGACATTTTTTCTAAATGTGATTTTTCGATGTTTAACAACAAAAATATTTACTAAACCAAATATACATTTTGAAACAAACTCAAATTTGGGGAGAAATAAAAAATTCAAGGACATGAGGTGGAATTCAAGGACATTCCAGGACTTTTTCAAGGTCAGGCAAAATTCAAGGACAATTCCAGGACTCCAAGGACATGTCTGTTAACTGCATGTCTGTTAACTACTCCTGGACAGCGAGAAGGCACGACAAGTAACCGGCAGTTGTCTTCAACAACTGAAACAGCATCTTTTTTTATATAGCCGTTTTTAAATATTTCTATATGAATCGTTATCCATCTTTTTTTTTTAATATTGACTTACGGTGGCGAACGTGCTGAGGGTAAGAGGGACAAATTTGCCAGCAGTTATCGTAAGAGGTCGTTGAGCTCGAATGAATATCATTATCAGCTGGGCGGCTTCCCTCGGTTTCAGATTATACCATTTGCACTTGTAGACAGCGTATTGTATCTCCGCGCTCTCAAAATTGGCAAAAAAAAAATCATTTTTTTTTACAATCCACAACGCTAATGTCCTCCGGTACTTACCTGGGTGACTAGAACTTGACCGACCGAGGAATACACAAACATTACGAATGCCACAAAAGTCATGTACACTATGCAGAAGCCAATTTGGATCATGGATACATCGACGTCGTCCCCGAGAGCCTATAAATCACTGTACCATAAATCAGAGTGCAAATTAACAGTGACAAATAGGTGAGGTTTCTTAAAGGACGCTCACGCTAATCAGCTGGAATCCTTGCACGCAAAAAGTTATCGTGAAAGCTGGAACGATCATCAGTAGCATTATACTGAACGTACTTTCTATCATACCCACGAATCTGAAGAATAATCATAATAATTAACACTATAAATATGTTTTTCTTCATTTTTTGAATTAAAAGAAAAACACAAAAAAGAAACCTAATGAGACGTTGATGCTCGCGCACATTCGACTTCAAGACCGCTTGAAATTTTTTTCTGTTTCCCCGATCATTCTCCATCATGCACTCGATTCGGATCTTCAGATTTTCCAATTGCGAACAAACGTGAAGAACTATTACACCGAAGAGAGCGCCGACTGTGGTGTAACAGAAACCGGCGAGGGAACAGCTCAGCGCCTGGCTAACGACTATCAGTTGGTATATCGGTGTCCGATATACGTCGATGAGATAGATCGCTTGGAGGACCAGAGGCCGATTACCCGTGTCCGTGAGATTTGTCAGAGTTCGCAGAACGAAACCGAATAACACGGGCGGATGATAAACGAGAACTGTCGCGGCGATCACCGAGTATCCACCGAACGTTATAACTCGCGAGACTTGTGCGTACTTAATCATTGTTTCACGTTCCTCTTCGTTTCTCAGCTTGTCCCAATCTTCCCTGATGAAATTCATCATCGTGATGATCACTTCAGAAAAACCAACACAAGATAGCTTCGTTATTTGCTTAGTATTTTTGTTCGACGTACTTTAGCGTACAGTGTAAAAACAATTACGAAAGGAAAAGTGGTAACTGAAGAAGAAATTTCTTGGCACCTTCCTTCTTGAACCAAAGAGTGACAATTTTGCACAACGTGACGATGAACGGCAGATAAGTTATGAGATTTTCGACCATCAGTGTAACGTCGCCCCACACTTTGACGAGAGCGAAAGTTTGAGGAACCACCCCGAAGACCGATATGAACAACGCGTACGCGGGCACGATCAGATTTGAGAACCCATTGCGGAATCTTGAATAATCTTCGTCGCGCCAAATACCGCAAACTTTGAGACCCCAACGATTGGTGCTCGTTGCCCACTCGAGATCTAACAGAAAAGAATAAGAGTTCAATTCGTATCAACAGTTTTGCACTAATCACCGAAGCGGAAGAAAAGTTGATTCAAGAAATCCAATGCAACAATTTTGTGCGCGATGCCTTCGCGACTCTTTCGTCGATAGATTCAAGACTCGTACCTTGAACCGGGGGTAATTTAGTTGCACCCATTTTTTAAAAGAAACATTCGGTAATATTGTGATAAAACTGTCGATAATAGTTGGTCTACCCGGCGGATGACCGAAAAATCAGATTTGTTAGATATCGTTCAGAGATTCTTTCTACGCGGTCGGATATCTACTTGAGGACAAGTATCAGGCATCGCGTATGCGCCGGTCGTCCAGAATTCATCCCAATTCGGCGCAAGTAGCGCTGGGTCATTGCATATTTAGGCCGAGGCACGAGAAGCTACCCACTTATTGGATCCTCACATTCTCAATCGTACATTTACGATGCACGATCAACGTATCTAGTGCGGCAACCGAACCGGAGAATTATAGTTAGGTGAGAAAAGTTTTTCGGGGAAACTCGGTTGAACGTCCAGGTCCATTGCATATTTACAACGGAGCCGAGGTATCATTGCATCCTAGCCCGTTGCGAGCGGATAATTGCAGGCTCCTATAGCAGAGGTATCTTCTTTTTTGCCCGATGCATCGTAGCGGCCGGCCTGAAGCTACTATTATCTCCAGTTACGAGCTGGCCTCATTGAATATTTAAATTTGAATCTTTGATGAGAGCCACGATCCAGCGGCAATCCGCATTATTTTTTTTTTTTTTGCTCTTCCAGATGGCAAAAGAGCTGAGCTTTCGTTAAGTTTGGTTGCTTGGCTTTATATCAAGGAGGAAGAAAAAAAAGAGAGAATAATCACGAGGCTATTGCGAATCGCCTTGGACAGAATGTAATTCGGACTCGCGCGTTCAAGAAGAACGGTCCAGAAGTGGCCACGATATAAAGTAAAGACCTATACAGTAAAAAATAATTTCGTAAAGTCGGAATGCGAAATTTCGTAAAAATCATTTTGTTACATAAGAGACAAACTCTTTTGTCAATTATTTGAATATACGAACCTGGGCTTTTATCTCCCGTGTCATTGACAATTTTAGTTTGTACTTTTGTTTGCAAAACTAGAAAATAAAAAAATAAAAAATTGTGGACGTTTATGGAAATAAGTTGTTGTAAAAAGTACAAACTTTTTTTACTGTGTAAGATTATTTTTCGGTTAAATTGAATTGTAATCGATACAGAGAGATCATTTTTTACTCGATCTATCTATTGCGATTTTATACAAGATTTTTGAAAGTCGATGAACTAATCGGGATGTTATTTGCGGAAGGCAAATAAGGGATCTTCATCTCATTACCTTTTTTACCTAATCTAATCGATTGATTTTTACTAACTAAACTAGTTGGAATACTATTAGGTGGGAAAATGTTGGGATAATAAATTACGCAAAAGTCATCGAGTCTTGAAAATAATTCTGCTGATTAAAAAATGAAATGATTAATCCTTGTTCACTGAACATTCGGACTTCCAGGTCTGTTTGCGATCACTTCCATGTCAACGGGATTTCTCAAAACCGGCAACGCCTCCCCAGCCGGTAAAACCGACTCCAGCGATATCATTATGTGATCGAGTGAGTCGCCCTGCCGTTTTCGATCTTCCCCGAACAATTCCACCTCGTTCGTCGTCTCCGATACGAAACTCGTCTTCGATACGAACAATCGGCTAATCGACGATTTCTGCAATGCAAGAAGAAGATAACAAAAAAAGAACTCCGTATTCGATTTCAACAAGAAATCAATACTTCGATTTCACCAAGAAATGAATACTTCGATTTCAACAAGAAATCAATACTTCGATTTCACCAAGAAATCAATACTTCGATTTCACCAAGAAATCAATACTTCGATTTCAACAAGAAATCAATACTTCAATTTCAACAAGAAATCAATACTTCAATTTCAACAAGAAATCAATACGACACGCCAAACTCACGAGTTTCGTCAAGACATCCCTATAGACGATGCCGTAAGTGTATCTCGTCCCGAAGAAGTAATCGGCGCAGAGAATACAATCGTCGACGTCCCGTTTCTTCTCGATCTCGATACTCCCGTCCCGAAGCTTGCCGAGATTCTCGAGGGCTACCAATTCGAACCCGCGATCGTAATACTTCTCGTCGGAAGATACGAATTTTTTGGCTTTTCGGCTAACGCTGAAGTCAACCTCGCACTCGCCGGTCGTGAAGTTCTCGAGGGCTCTGTAGGTCGACCTGCCGATGTCGGCGATGTTCGCACCGACGTGCAATTGGTTGCCGACCAGCCGCGTCATGTCGAGACACCAGGCGGGCAGAGGTGGATCAGTTTTTTCGATGACGTAGCTGTCGATGCCCTGCTTGTTGAATCTGATCTCGAACACCTTGCTCATCACACCCATAGTTTTGTACTCTTCGCTCCGCTCGTTTCCGGAAGAGTCGTAAGAGCCCGGTATGATCTTCGCGATGTTCGTGTCCTCGAAGCGACACGACAGAGTGTCGTTCGATCGGGGACGACACTTCAGATTGAAAATCATTTTGTTGCCCATCAAGAGTCCCTCGTCCGAGTCAAGGGCCGTTATCATCTTCACGTGACCGTAAAACGTGTACTCCGGTCCGTACTTCCAGTCGTTGTTCATCACAGATGTTCGAGCCGCTGTTGAAACAGAGCGAGATGCGAATTAAATCGGCGGGCTTGAGAAGAATGACTCGCTGAAAGTGAGGATTGTTCAGATTTAAAAAATTAAACAAAAAAAGGAATGGAAAAAAACGGGGTTGGTGAAATGTTGTGATGATGAACTGGTCGAACTTTAACGTAATTGGTTTTTCATTTTTATTTTTTTTTTTTTATATAAATAGGACCTTACGAACCTAGGAAGAATGGCAGTAGTAGGTACAACATCTTGCCTGTTCGTTGCACGAGTGAGTCACAACGATTCGCTCGTTCCGCGATCCTCCTTTTATACCGTCAGCTGTACAATGTCCAGGGGATTGAAATTGAAGCTAACTAGCCCTCGGATTAAAGGGAATAAATACGTGTATACCGTCGAAGTTACTCGCGAAAAGAAATGATTCATCGTCGCTGCTGAATCATTTTTAATTCACGAGCTTTTGCATCACTTTCCGTTCCTTGGATGTTTTATGATTAAAATTTTTTTTTTATTTCGTCAGCCATTCTTCCGTTAATCGAGACGTGAAAAGCGAGTTGATTTCGAGTCCATAAACTTCGTTCCTTCGGTACGCCATTGTAGGTATTCGAAGATAATTTCTTCGATCTGAGAGACGCGCGATACCTCAATAATTTGCGCAAGACCGTAGTTGCGTAACTTCGCGATTTTCGCATTTAATTATTCAAGGCCGCGACGAGAGAACTAGGTCAGCGAACATACGTCGTAATCGAAAGACTGGGAAAACCGTCGCCCAGAAAAATCTTTAAAATTATTCATGGCGCCTCTTACGTAAGCGGCTAAAAACATTGTAGAATCCAATCGGTGATATGCACAGATATAATTACTTTTTGAAATATTCGTCTTTCGATATTCGTCTTTCGATATTCGTCTTTCGATATTCGTCTTTCGATATTCGTCTTTCGATATTCGTCTTTCGATATTCGTCTTTCGATATTCGTCTTTCGATATTCGTCTTTCGATATTCGTCTTTCGATATTCGTCTTTCGATATTCGTCTTTCGATATTCGTCTTTCGATATTCGTCTTTCGATATTCGTCTTTCGATATTCGTCTTTCAATATTTGATTGATCATGGCACGCAGACAATGAGAAGCAGAGTTTTCAAAACCTAATCATCTGTGCCGACCTCTGCATTTAATGTAAATTGCGAAATGCAACCCACCCGAGAAACGATAATTAAAACGCTAAATATAATCATTTTTTAAATTACCTTTTGAAATATTTGCCTTTCGATTTGTCAATATTTCATTTATACATAGACATAGCACACAGACATTGAGATGCAGAATTTTCAAAAACGAATCATTTGTGCCGATCTCTGAATATAATTTATATCCCGAAATGCAGCGAAGCCTTGAAAGGTTTTTTGAACCGCTAAATATAGTAACTTTTTGAAATCTTTTGAAATATTTGCCTTTCGATGAGCCAATATTTGATTTATCACAGCACACAGAGGTGGAGGCGAATTTTCAAAAACTCAAATCTGTGCCGATCTCTGAATTTCATGTAAATCGCGAAATGCAACGCAGCCTGGAAAAGATATTCAAATCGTTAAATATAATCACCCGTCTAAGTTTCCTGGATGGTTGTGGCATATTTCAGAAGGCCTCGATCGACGGACTCCCACGCGAGCGATTAAGCTCCCGCGGCTCGCATTAGCGAATGAGCAGAAGTACAGTAGTTGAGTAGCTGAACACCTTTGCCTATAGACATAAAGCAACGCAGTTGTTTCCGCAGCGAGTGAAGAGTCTCCCGGGAAAACAGCGCAGTGAAGGAAAAAAAAACTGTGTCGCACCGTTACGTTGCCGGTGACCTTGAGGACAAGAGCGGTATTATCTCGTTGGAAAAGGAAGAGACGTAATTTTTCTATTAGACCAATAATCCTAGCGATGATCTCGTTTCGGTGTGCGCAAATATGATTATTACGTAAACTTTCGAACACACCTTTTTACCCGCTAAGTTCCGTCAATTGAGTCCTTGCGGATATCTCTTCCCTCAAGATTCATTGGATCCACATAAACATTGTGGAAGAATTTAATCGAACGATGATCAATGAAATTTTATATTAGTTAATCATTGAACTTTGTTTTATATTTACTTATTTTTTTTATTTGAGATTTTTTTTTCTATATGTGCTCGCCCATACCCTTCTGGGTGTTTCCGACCCCGCCTGCCCTGCGCTAGGATTTCCCCTCCCTGTGCGTCGGCAGCCGACTTAACCCCACCGTATCGCATTCGCCGAGGGCCCAGGGAAACTACGGAAAACCTGTGCCGATACAGCCGGTGCCTTCCTAAGTTCCCCCAATCGCAATGCGAGTAAACTCAAGCACGGCCACCGCAGGCGCTTAGAGCGACACCTCCTCTGAGTGATGCGCGGCCGATATACGGCCCGGCAGACAGTAGATAAGAACCCGCGGCAGTTAGACAGACAGATAAGAACCCGTGGGAGTCAGACGGACAGATAAGAACCCGCGGGAGTCACGCCAAAGTCGAACAACGACCGCCCACTCACCACTGAGAGGTGTTTGGGCACAAATTTATCAAAGGTGGGAGCCCAACCACCCGCCATCACAGAAAAAATACTTGGAAAATTTTCCAGCGGTGTCGACCAGAAATCTAACTCGGGTCCAAGACGTGCGAACTCGAGCCCAATCCTCTAGGCCACTGCTCCCCAACTTTGTTTTATATTTTATTTTTTGTTTTTCTAGCCGAAGGAACTTACATATAGATATGTAAACAGGAGATAGCGGTAAACCATTCGTCATATTATGGAAGTTACGCGTTTCTTTATCGAGGTTTCACGAGATAACTATAGAAAGCTCTAATTTCCGCATTCGCGCCGCTATACACGCATAGACTGCGTCGGTGATTCTCAATAAAATGTCGGAAGAATTTAATCAGACGATGATTAATCAGACGATGATACATGAAAGCGTATATTAGTTAGTTAGTCGTCCAACTTTGTTTAATATTCCTTTTTTGTTTTTCTAACCGAAGGAAGTTACATATAGATATGTAAACGGGATACCGCGGTAAACCATTCGTCATGATCTGGAAGTTACGCATTTCTTTATCAAGGTTTCGCGAGAACTATAGAAAGCGGTAATTTCCGCATTTGTGCCGCCATACCCGTATGAACTACGTCGATCATTCTCATAAAAATATTAGGGGAATTTAAACGGACGACGATCCATGGAAATTCATATTAGTTAGTTACTCGTCGAACTTTGTTCAACATTGTATTTTTTTTATAAATGAAGGAAATTACATATCGATATTTAAATAGGAGATTGCGGTAACCCACTCGTCATAGTATGGAACTTACGCGTTTCTTTATAGAGGTTTCGCGAGATAACTATAGAAAGCGGTAATGTCCGCATTCGTGCCGCTACGTCGCTCATTCTCATAAAAATTTTGGGAGATTATAATCGGACGCCGATCCATTAAAATTCGTATTAGTTATTTACTCGTTGAACTTTGTTTAACATTGTATTTTTGTTTATCTAAACGATGGAAATTACATATCGATATGCAAACAGGAGATTGTGGTAACCCATTCGTCATAGTATGGAACTTACGCGTTTCTTTATCGAGGTTTCGCGAGATAACTATAGGAAGCGGTAATTTCCGCATTCGTGTCGCTACGTCACTCATTCTCATACAAATTTTGGGAGAATTTAATCGGACGACGATCCATGGAAATTGATATTAGTTAGTTACTCGTCGAACTTTGTTTAACATTGTATTTTTGTTTTTCTAAACGAAGGAAATTACATATCGATATGTAAACACGAGATTGCGATAACCCATTAGTCATAGTATGGAACTTACGCGTTTCTTTATCGAGGTTTCGCGAGATAACTATAGAAGGATGTAATCTCCGCATTGGTGCCGCTATACCCGCACGGACTACGTCACTGATTCTCATTATCGCAAAGTCGGTCTCTTCACGTGCGAGCGAAACGTTGTCTCGGCGAGCGAGATGATCCGCGGAAAACTCCCGAACGAGAAAAGTGCAAGACACTCTTCCATGTAAATCATTAGCATTTTACATGTTTCGTGAATGGAGATAAAATTTTATATCCAAACAAACCATTTGAATCACTCACATCTGCCGATTTCCAATCCCATTGTTGTCGATCGGGTGTAACCGATGAGACACCGATGAAGCATACGATAGAAATGCAAGTCACGTATCACCCCGAATAACGTCCCGTAAGCGGATATGTTTGATTGAAGATATCTTGTTTAGTCAATGCATCATTCGAAACGATGATAAAATCGCCGAGTAACGCATTACTTTCATTATATAAAAAAAGCAAGAAACAGATTTTTCTTTTTACAAACCACAGTGTGTTATTTCTGTTTTCCATACAGCGATAATAAATTGTAATAAATCGTTGTGTAACGATCGTAAATCTTCATTATCGCTTTACTGGTTCCCAAAAGTGCTCTTCACACTTCTGCTGTTTAAACTAATGATACACCGAAAGAGTACCCGTTCCGTTCTGTTCATAGCGAAAAAGTATTGCGTTGCGACAGAAAAAGTATTGCAGTCGACAATTTCGGCCGGGGAAAACCCCCGGTTATCAATTCGGCTGTTTCTTCTCGATGATCACCGACAAAGGTTTGTGTCATTCTTTTCGCCGTACAATAAAAGTTTCGTTTGCGCTCGCGTGACCATGAATAATTGAACGTGGTGACAATTAATTCCGAGCACGTCGGACGTGCAGATTATTGCTCCGACGAACGACACACAGACCGGTGGGACGAATCATTGGGTGGATAAAAAGCGACTATTTTCGTTCGCAAAAGTCGGGCAAATAAAAAGTTAATAAATGAAAATCAAAAGCTTTAATCACTGCGATTGCACGTTCTGCTGGGAGCGAGGATAGCCGGTTCCACATATGCCAGACCGCAAATCGCAACAGTTATCGCGAGACGATGGGAGGCACGACGCCCCGTTATTTGCCGCTGAAACAGACTGCGGAATCTCCGTATTCCCGCAAATTATAATGTTTTCATCGCTGAATCACTACCGATTTTGTGTTACATAATCGATACGAAATAATCGATACGTCGGAACAGCTATTGCGACTCCCCAGCCGTTGGTAATTTCAATCGTCGACACCTCGAGGGAAGTACCCGCCGTGACAAAATTACATGCAGCTCAGATAAAAATATGTTATCCTTCTTTCGCTCGAACGAAATATCCTCGTATCGTCCTTGCTTGCAGTAACCCTGAAACTTTCTCCTTCGAGTTGCTCACCGCATACTCCATCGATTATTCGTTATCATAACAAAAATGCAGAAGCGCAGAAATGAAGAAGGCTGAACATTATCGACGATCCGGTAACCGAGACGATTAATTGTTTTCAATGCTCGTCACCGAGATATCGTTCGAAGCCGGGGAAAGTGAACAACTATAAAGTCGGCCACTAGAAGAAGTGCTAATAAATTTTCGGGTTCAATTAGCAACGAATAGTCATCGATTCGAATTTAATCAGTTTATTAATTGAGGGAAAAAAGTGCAGGATAATGAAAGTTTTTGTTTTCTCAGCTTCTTTTTATTTGCTGCGCACGAAAAGCTGTGCGAGTCAATGGAGACATTTTCCGACAATGAGTTTGTGTCTCGATGGTGGCGCAAAAAAAGTGGAACTTTTAGGTACAGCGTTGTTTTAAACGTAAGCCATTATTTGGGTCATTAAATTCAGGCTGAGTTTACTCAGCCTGAATTTAATGAGCAAAATATTGGACCAGGTCCAATATTTTGGCAATAGGGCCTTATTGCATGCTGGCAATCGTCTCGGTCCGGCTGTATTATGGCAATATGCCGTCTTGGAGTTAAGATCTTTCCCCCATTATTATTGTTCAACAATAATGATGACGCGTGGTTTTACAGTTGGAGACCCCCATCGCCTTCAGGAGCAGCCGAGACAGAAGCGACAGCAAAGTTTCCCGGGAATGAATCTCGATGAAGCCGTGGTGGGGGAGGTGCTCGAGCCGCCCGCTATATAGACGAATGTCGTGGCTCCGAGTCGGCACAAAACGGTCGGGATATCGGCGAGCACGGTCGAAAGAGACAGGGATAGATACCGCACTCGTAAAAAAATAAAAATAAACAATTTTAGTGACACTTTGTGAAATTTACGCTGTACACTGAAAAAAGAATGGTGAGCTTCACGAAATATAAATAATCTTCATAATTTAGTTCATAGTTTAGTTTAGAAATATAAATAATCTTCATAGTTTATACTTTTTTATTTTGATCGTGAATTCTTCACTTCGCTTCGTCGTACGAAGCTTTGATTCCTCGAGCCTTCCGACACCCAATCGATTCTTGCAAATCGTTGGATAAATCACATCTCACTCGCTCGCAATAGCTGCTTCGCGATTCCAATTGTTAATATTCCTTTTTTTTTCTTAAATTTTTTAAATCTTACGACGCGATTAAATTTACCGTGCATTCCCATTGCCTCGTCACTTTATATCTCGCGTGTTCTTATCTCCCGGCAAATAATTGCATTTCTGACTTCACTTGTTTATCGAGTGCTTTCTCTTTCTCAAACAGAATTGATACTTCAGAAGTCAAATATTCGATGATTTTTCGAGGTTAAATTAACACATCGTGATATTTTTGTTGATTTTTTTTTCTTTATTTTTTTTCAGATTAAATACGCCCTGATTTTGGCGACAGTAGCTGTGATGGCTTATGCGCAGCGACCGCCTTACGCAGGCAACTCGAACCGTCACTACCCTCAGGTTCTACCGCAGTATCTTCCTTCGTCGGTGAACGAGATAGACGCGACAACGGGAATCGTACAGAGACTCGGTGTGGAAGCTTCCGGAAGCGCGTCGACGCCGAAAACGCAGACGGACCATCCGTACGATCCTTACAACGATAAGGTACTCCTGGATACGATAAAATCCTGGCCGAGGGAAAAGCAACCGTTCTGGTACATTAATCGTCAGCAAATCCAAGAACACATGGGAGGAGGAAAATCCCGCAGCACGGCTTCGACCGCCCAATCATCATCTTATACCAGACGCCAATGAACAAAATCTTAACATCCGGTGTACACGTGGATAGTCATCTTCCTGCCGACGCCTTCACCCACTTAACAAAAAAGAAAGAAAAAAGCGCCATGTACTCCGACGATTGCTACGGTGATATATTGTCGGTAACAAATCACCTTTCGCCAGACTGTTCCTATTCCCGGAGACCGTTAATATTTCGAAGCAGAGAACATGGTTTTCGCAGTCTATTGGCTGCAAAAATGATACAGACGCATCAAACGCTAACTGGCCCTTGTCCGAGATATTAACAGTCTTGGAAAAAATTGGAGTGCGCTTTTTTTACCGACAGCGGCAGTTCACACGTCTTTAAATCGACACACATATTGTTTCACGAGAAAGTAAGCTATTCATCCAAACTTAAACGATCTGTACTAGTCAATTCCAACTCCAAATCACAGTACTTAAGGTCTCAGTACCGGGAAGTCATGAAAGCAGCGAATAATCGAGAATTGTATCACAACTAGGATCTCGACAATAAAGGATCGTCTATATTCTGATTTGATTGATTTGATGATTTTTTAAAAATGTTTCCCAAGTGTCAGGTGGCGGTGGAAGAAGAAGTTCATAGTTATTTTGTTGTTAATTATTTTATTATACAATAAAATAATTAACACAATAAAAAGAATCGGATACAGCTATGCGAAGCATACGATTCTTTTTGGCACCAGATTTTATTGCATGAAATTATGTCTGGAAAATCCACGTGGGAGTGAAATGTTTTGACAGCTTATAGATGTGCCTCAGTGTGCAGTATTGCCCGTATAGCTGAACTGACCCACTGCGAAACGTCTGGTTAAACCCAAGCGTCACGGGGAAACCTCTTCAGCGATTGGCCAATAGATTTCGTCGGCGTCGTGTAGAGAATTGAAAGGCGGCTTTTAATATTAACTGCAACGTGCTAACAGCTTGAAGCTAATTTTAAAAAACGCGCCAATTTCGATTCCATACGATCGTGTGGAATCTTCTTTTTTAATCGTAGATTTATTTTACTCTCCGTTATGTTTGACAAGAAATACAGAAAAGTTGTTCCGTAATACGATGTGGCAAATATGTTTATGATACTCGAAGAATCCGTGATCTAGATGGTAAGTATACAGCGTGTATGAACAATTAACAATAAACGACGAATAACTGGCAGAACTTAAATCTTGCAGGTAACGTAAACCTGTCCTTAATTTAGCGTGTCAGCATATTTATTATGAAAAATTTATAAATGATCAGATTCGGAAGTGGGATCGTGAAGGGGGATCACACCGGCGGTACGCTAACAGTATGGTACCGGTACGATAACGGCAATGTCATAACGTTCCGCTGATTGAATGTCAAGTGATAAAAGGAAGCGTAAAAAGGAAGGCAAATGTTAAATATCGTAAATACCACCTGAAAATCGTAAGATCAAGCGTCCGATCCGCCCAATTTATGAATACTTTTTTGCACCAATGCTCCACCGGACGTGACGGCATACCGGAAATACGTCACTTTCTGTATGTAAATCTCATGCTTCGATCGGAAGTAACGTTTCCCCTAGATGACGCCAAGTCCGGTCGTAAAATAACATTTTCAAAACGGAAGTGATGTTTCCATTACATACTGATGGTGAGCGCACCTTTAGTATTTTCATCTAGGGGAAACGGGGACAAGTGTACCCGTTTCCCCTAGATCGAGATACTCAACGTGTGCATCTTCGGTCCTCATGAGTACACCTTTAGTCCTCATCTAGGGAAAACGGGAACATGTGTCCCCGTTTCCCCTATATAGGTAGGGGGTATACCACTCCTGTTCCTCATGAGTATAGGTTTGGTACTTATCTAGGGGAAACGGGGACATGTGTCCCCGTTTCCCCTAGATGAGGACTAAAAGTGTACTCACCAGAACCAAGGGTAAACATATCTAGGGGAAACGGGGACACATGCCCCCGTTTCCCCTAGATGAGGACTAAAGGTGTACTCACGAGAACCAAGGGTAAACATATCTAGGGGAAACGGGGACACATGTCCCCGTTTCCCCTAGATGAGGACTAAAGGTGTGCTCACGAGGACCAAGAGTAAACATATCTAGGGGAAACGGGGATAGGTGTCCCCGTTTCCCCTAGATGAGGACTAAAGGTGTACTCATGAGGACCGAAGATGCACACCTTGAGTATTTCGATCTAGGAAAAACGGGTACACTTGTCCCCGTTTCCCCTAGATCGAAATACTCAAGTTACGTTTGGTACTTATCAAGGGGAAACGGGGACATGTGTCCTCGTTTCCCCTAGATGAGGACTCAAGGTATACTCACGAGGACCAAGGGTAAACATATCTAGGGGAAGCGGGGACATGTGTCCCCGTTTCCCCTAGATCGAAATACTCAAGGTGTACTCATGAGGAGCAAGGGTATACATATCTAGGGGAAACGGGGACACATGTCCCCGTTTCCCCTAAATGGCAACTAAAGGTGTACTCATGAGGACCAAGGGTATACACATCTAGGGGGCATCATCAATCCTCATGAGTACACCTTTAGTTCTGATGTAGGGGAAACGGGGACACATGTCCCCGTTTCCCCTAGATAAGTACCAAACGTAACTTGAGTATTTCGATATAGGGGAAACGGGTACACATGTCCCCGTTTCCCCTAGATCTAAATACTCGAGGTATTCATCTTCGGTCCTCATGAGTACACCTTCAGTTGACATCTAGAGGAAACGGGGACACGTGTCCCCGTTTCCCCTAGATATGTATACCCTTGCTCCTCATGAGTACACCTTGAGTATTTCGATCTAGGGGAAACTGGGACACGTTTCCCCGTTTCCCCTAGATGAGGACTAAAAGTGTACTCACGAGAACCAAGGGTAAACATATCTAGGGGAAACGGGGACACATGTCCCCGTTTCCCCTAGATGAGGACTAAAGGTGTGCTCACGAGGACCAAGAGTAAACATATCTAGGGGAAACGGGGACACGTGTCCCCGTTTCCCCTAGATCGAAATACTCAAGGTGTACTCATGAGGAGCAAGGGTATACATATCTAGGGGAAACGGGGACACATGTCCCCGTTTCCCCTAGATGGCAACTAAAGGTGTACTCATGAGGACCGAAGATGAATACCTCGAGTATTTAGATCTAGGGGAAACGGGGACATGTGTACCCGTTTCCCCTATATCGAAATACTCAAGTTACGTTTGGTACTTATCTAGGGGAAACGGGGACATGTGTCCCCGTTTCCCCTACATCAGAACTAAAGGTGTACTCATGAGGATTGATGATGCCCCCTTGAGTATTTCGATCTAGGGGAAACGGGGACAAGTGTACCCGTTTTTCCTAGATCGAAATACTCAAGGTGTGCATCTTCGGTCCTCATGAGTACACCTTTAGTCCTCATCTAGGGGAAACGGGGACACCTATCCCCGTTTCCCCTAGATAAGTACACCTTAAGTCCATCATGCGGACATCTTTAGTTCTCATCTATGGGAAACGGGGACACGTGTCCCCGTTTCCCCTAGATGAAAATACTAAAGGTATTCAGCGGAAGCGTGACTTCCGGTTTTAAAATCTCACTTTTTGACCAGAAGTGACGTTCCCCTAGATGACGTCAGTTCTGGTCGAACAATGAGGTTTTTAAACCGGAAGGGACGTATTTATGGTATGACGTGACTTCCGGTCGAAAAATAAATTTTTCACACCGCAACTAACGGTTTCCCCTATGACGTCACTTCCGGTCAAAAAATGCAATTTGCAAACAGGAACTGTTGACGGTATGATTCACGACGCATATAAATAGTGTTTCTCCACCTTAGTTACGTTTTTACAAAAATGAGCTATGTCGCCATTGACAGTTGGTCTATCGACCCTTCGATCACATATCCGCCTGTACCTTGTTTCATGTTCTTTTGCCCTCGTGCTTTCAAGGCATAGACTGGAAGCGAGAAAAATGCGCGGATACTTCTATATAATCGGATTTTTAATGTAGTTGTCAGTAAAGTTACGATGATCGAACTGTGACCCCCACGATGACGAGATATTTACCGCGTCTCCTCGTTTACATTATCATTCTTTCAACGTTTCTTCAACCTCGTCAAATTCACTGCCTACGAAGGTTAATGAGAAGAAAACTGTCTGTGGAAGATATAAGTAACAAGATGACAGCTGATGACATTCGTAATCTCGTATCTTCGTCATTGGCCTCGAGCAATCCACGAATTATAGATAATAACAAAAGGGATATTTCGAGCGATCAAGCGGACGACGCAGCTTCGTTTGATACCCTTGCCGAAGAAAACGTTGCCGCCGAATCAAAAGATAACTCGATGTACGACGATGAGGTCGATGAGGACGACGTAGGTCAGCAGTTGCTGCAGCAGCAGCAGCTCGAGGACTCCGAGTACAAGAGAAGTGCCGACGCTTCTTCGGCCTCGGATCTCTCGGAAAGATCGATGGATCAATCGGATCTCGCGGCGTATGACGAGCCCGATGTAAAAGTCACCAAAGACGTCTCGAAGCGTGAAGCTAAGAGCGAGGACGATTACGACGAAGAAATCGACGTCAACGCCGATCTTCCAGAAGCTGCTCCCTCAGCGGCTCGAAAAAAAACTCGTTCCGCGCTTCCGGAAAGCAACGAAGAGCAAAGGAAGCGCGAAACACCGATGGAAGTAAGTGCAGAGGCGGATTCCGACCTCGATTACGAGAAGCAGATCGAGGATCAGATACAGCAGAGAATAGACTCGATAAAGGAGGACATAAAGCGTGAGATCGAGAGGAAGCAGCGAATCCGTGAGATCGAAGCGAACAACGCTAAGTACGATCAGTTGGAGTTTAATCGTGAGATCAGAGACCTTGACAATAGCGAGGTTGCAAACGATCGGGCTTCCGCGAAGAGGTTGATTTCTCGTGACGCCGCGGCGACGGGGAACGACGCTAGGAAGATCGCAGGAGCAGACTCGTCAACGCGGACAAAGAGGGCGGGCTTTAGCGACCCCAGTGAGGCCATCAAGAGCGAGGACAATAAAGATGCGCCGCTGGTGCTGCCGGTGAAGAAACGAAGTTTCGTACGTCATGTGACCTTGGTGGAGAAGAGGGATATAGGCGATGCAAAAAAGAGACAAAGTAGAAGCGCTTCTATGCTGATACCTGAACGAGGTCACGCGGAGGTGAAGGACGAGCTTCCGAGTGACCTCACTCTGGATCCGAATCTGAGGATCGCGCGATCGGATGAGGAGAATATTGCCGACGATACGAGATCAGCTCGTTACAGAAGAGATATGTCGGATGAACTGGAGAACGAGAAGGAGGCAGTCAACGATGAGGTCGACGAGCCGAGCAATTTTTTATTCGCAGCTCGCGAGAAACCTGATTGCAGAATGCGCCGGAGACGCAGTAGATCGCACAATCGGATGCGGTCGGCGGATCGGAGAAAGACTCGAAAGCATCCACGACATTCGAGGCCTCATCGGGCTGTCAGGGTAAATTAATGAGGATGAAAGTTGGGGAGGGTTTAGGCAATGGGATAACGAACATAGAAACGATTTTCAGGCGTCCTCGGCGGAGGATGAAGAGCTCGATGAAGAGGAGAGGGATAAGAGGGACATGTCGATCGACGAGGATGCTGCCCTCGAGTACAAGGAATCTTTCGGTGGGTTTCAGAGCGAATCCGAGGGAGCCGGAAGATTCAAGAGGATCAAACGTTCAGCCAAAATTTCCTAATCGATTATCGGAGATGAATTTTGAACTGATCGATTTTCTTCGGCAAATGGGGAATAAGCATTATCGTTATCGTCGAATAACAGTGAGCGGCACAGATGTCTTGACGATATTTTTTTTTCTTTATAGATTATTATATTCGGAGCTATATAGAACCTTTTTTTTATAAGCAATGATTATTATTTCATTTCTTTTTATAAGCCTTAAGTCTCGTGAATCAGAAGGGTTGCGACGCGTCTAGATTAAGTAAATGAAACTCATCGATTAGTTTATAATTAACGACGATTTAATAGACCTTGGATATTTACAAAATGTTTCTAAGAAAAATTGGATGCCAATATAATTCCTTAGTGCTAAATCGTCCGCCCAAAACGCTCTACCACGGTACAATTTATTTTGTAAGGCTGGAGAATATACAAAAGAAATGAAAGACTAAGAAGAGTCCTTGGCCCTCATCTTGTCTCTATTAATCTGCGACTATGACTTCCGTTAATAACGGATTATTCGCGCAGCGACGCCGAGATCTAGACAATTTTTTTTCTTTTTTTTTATTCTATTTAATTTTTAAATTTTTTTCGTGTAATATGGATTTTAGTATGTCGTCTTTGAAACCGTTTGCGTATGTGTGTATCCCAGTTTGTCTATCTAGAGAGGTATATGCAATATACACACACAAACGATTCTGAAGAAAGATTTAATAAAGATATGGCGAAAAACACGAAGAGTACAATTGAATTCTTGATTTTTGTGCGCCTTAACATTGTCGGAAGATTATTATATCTTGTTTCTTTGTTCTTTTTCTCCGTTTTTTAAAAGATCAATCGTCTCTGTAATACCCCGTCTCCATATCTCTCCCTCTTTTTCTCTCGTTATCCATTCCATCCGTTTATCTTTCGGCCGATACAATTCTATACAGTGACTACCTTAAACATATATTAGACAATTTTTATGTACAAAGATCGAGGAGTTTATAGAACGGGATTGTTTATTAGAGAGCTAACAGTAGGAGACATGGATATAAGTGTAACGCGAAGTGACGGGAACGAGTGAATGAAATTAATTATTAAAATAAAAAAAAGAACAACTGTCCATTCGGCAAGTGTAGTGCGAAATGAGCGACCCAAAAAAAAAAAGATAACACAAGTGAACAACCCTGCTTAAATTTTCGAATGAAGATCTAACAGCGGGTGGAGCAATACTTTTCGCGATCTTTCAAACTTTATCCCAAACTATTTATCTCAGTTGTTCATTTTATTTTCATTATCTCATCCGTATCCGTTTTCCATATTCATTCAAATCGATGTCTGAGAAATGGTGTTCACAACAATATAGTATAATTATACAACAACATAATTGATATATAAGATCCGCAATCGAATGATCTTTCTGTTTTTTTTCTCTCCTCTCTTTAATGCAATGATTATTTACCACATATATATAACGTTCACTATGTACAAATATTACATCTTTGTAACTTGTTGCCGAATCAGTTTGTCGTTATGTCGAATCTTTTTTTCAATTTTCTTTTGCATAGTGAATAATGAGATTTGAAATAATCGCTCGTACGCGTTTACGACTTATGTCTTTTTTATCCTCGGTTTATACCACAGATGGGACTATTTATCTAGCATTCTGCAGGCAAAAATTTTGACTCGGCAGTCGCGAAGTATCGTACGAGAATATTTCGCAGATGAAACTTTGCGCTCCGGTTATTATTATTGCGACTTATAAACGAGAGCTCGTCGAGGGCTTTTTTTGTTTGTTTGTTTTTTTAATAATGATTCGAAATCGACGTACAGCTATAAGGCAATTCCAGTCTCTTGCGTGAAAACCAACGCGATGGTGTTGCGATTATAAAACTTTGAACAGTATATCTCAGATGAGTGAACACGCGTGGGTGCGTTGAATTTACTCCCATTCCCTCTATCATTATAATATTCGCGATCAAAGCCATTAAATTACCGCATCGTGGCTTCATATGGAAGATGGTTGGCATTTTATTTTTATTTTTTTCATTTTCACCTTCATTTCTCGCATGACACTCCACAATTTCGCTGCCGAGTCTGATAAAACATTACATACAAGTCTTGTGTCCGACTATCTAATTATCCAAAGACTATCTAACCACTGAAGAGAATCGCGCTTCCTTCACACTCGTATTCTTGTCTTTTATTTGTTTCTTTGTTTCCTTATTTTTTTTTCATCATAAATTTGTCGTTTAACGAAAGTTAATGATTCAGGTAAATTGACCTTCGGTGATTCGAGACACTCGCGTGCTTTGGCACCTTTCGCAAAACCGACGATCACACACAATAATGCGAGAACGAGATTCGAGAAGTACATCATATATATATATATATATATATTTTATCGTATCGTGTCGTTACCTTTTAAAATTTTTTTTTAGTATCTAAAATTTATTTTAGTATCTAAAAAAAGTGAAAGATGTCTCCAATCGAAACCAGTATTCGTTTTCGTCTATGCGTAACTTCGAATGGCGAGATATGTCGAAAGAATAGTAAAAACGACGATACGTGACAATACTCTATGCGGAGGCGGTATACCAATATGAATGGGCGTACCCTCGACCCTAGCGATCTATTATGTACAGAATCGGCGTGGACACGCATCGAATAGGCGATATATATACAGGCGTGTAAGCTTCGAAATAAAAATTGTTGTCCTGTGCGTTCGCGCAAAGAGCTTGAGTGCTCAATTGCGCGGTCTTTATTCGGCGTACAAGTCGGCAGATAACGAACGATCCTGAGCATAGACAACAACACCCATAAATTTCAAGTCGCCTTCCACTTTGTCGTGTATTTTTAATTTATTCGCAATCGAAAATAATCAATGTTAAATGATTCGCTTACTCTGGGATCGGAATTTTTCCTTGTTCGTTCAACTGCCTACACATGTATGATATCTTAACCAGATACAGAGACATGAATGGCGTGACAATTACAGATTGTGTACAAATACAAACGTCCTTTCATTTTTTATTCTCTTGTTCTTAAATTTGTTCCATTCTAGTTTTTTTTCGTTACCTATTTCATTCTCTAATATATCTTATACATTACACGCTTTAGCTTTAGCTCGATCATCGAATTAACAACTAGTCAATGTATACAAAGTACAGCGTATTACTTTCAAAAAACAATTGACAACCGCGGAGGGTACACGCGAGCATCTACATGCCATATAGCTTCATCATCTATCCCCACATATCCCTTATAAAGAAAACAAATTGCAACTATTCACCGTCCTTGACGGTAACAACCAAACGCCGGTTTCGCCTTCCTTTTTTTTTTCTTCGTTCAATCTCCGGTTCTGCTACTCGATCGCGCTAACGGCGCGAAAGAATTAAGTTACAGAAAAAAAAAAAACAACGAAGCAGGAAACAAAACTTCGTTGATGTTGATTTTAAACGTGGCAAACAATGATAGAAACGTAACCAAACGAGAGAATTCGGTAAGTACTGTTCGTCGACGAAGGACAGCGACCTTTTCGTGTATAAATCGTAACAGCGGTGATAACCGATGATGGCACTTCTAAAGCGACGCAAATGTATCAAAGCCCCGCATATATACGATAATAGTTGTGATTCATATATATCATTTAGTAGAATATCGAGAACAAAAAAATTCTCTTCAACGATCGAAGAAAAAATCCTCTTTGGAAAAAAAAGAAGGAAAAACAGTTGATATACTCTTTTCATGTAACGTTACTATAAATCAGACGACGTCCGGTCTCGTCGTTATATATTTAGGTCTCGGAACACTTCTTCGAAGTGTAAGACTGAAAAAAAAAGAAACAATGAAAACACATCCGGATTGGACCGAGTGATAAAGCATGCTTCTCGAATGGATTAATCATAAAACGCTTTTTATTTTGCGTCGATATATTTATCTATGTTTTGTGTGTGTGTGTGTGTGTGTGTGTGTGTGTGTGTGTGTGCGCGCGCGCGCGCGCGCGCGTGTGTGTGTGTGTGTGTATGTGGATGTATGTGTATGTATGTATGTATACTATAAACATTGAAAGTGCTCTGAGAAGAATCGCAAGACATGGACGAGCCCTCTGACGAATTAATCTCACCTACGGGTAGGTCACTCACGCACACACACACACACACACACATGCGCACTAAAATTCGTCACTATTATTATGCGTTACACGATAAAAGCATGTATAAATCAGTAAACGTTGTTTCATTTTGTCTGTTGTTTTTTTTTGTTTTGTGCTTCTCAGAGATCAATACATGATACAATATACAAAGTAGTATAAAATAAAGATAAAAACAGGTCGATAAAGATTTGTATTACTTATTAATGTTCAATTAACAGTTTTTTTTATCACGAACGGGTCTATCCCCTGGCTCGTAGATGTGTCTCCAACGACGCGTTAACTATCGTAGCTGTTGTATTAATCTCACACTCGTTGGAAACGCGACAACGACCGAGAACTTTTATAATCCCTACCTCCTAATTAATTATCGTCGTTATTGACACTCAAGGTAGTTTACGGGTATTTACCTTCATTAATAAAACATCGAAATATTGTGAACAAAAATAACAGTTTCTAACGCGTCTCTCCTTCTCCCACTCTCACGACCGACTTTAAAAACATCCACTTCTATAAATTTTGAAACGATTAGCGAAAGTGAAATTGTTTTGTATCTTTCATCGCCTCTACGGCAATGTCCGTAAGCTACCTCAATGGTAAACCACGACACCATTATAGAATCAGTATTGTAATTCTAGACAATGGTCGACCGCTTGATCGCAGGTTGGAGTGGAATATCATCTATCTCTTGATATTCCGCCGGTCCGTTGTTTGTTTTTTTCTTTTTCTAATAAATCTTTTAAAGTCGATCTAATCTAAAGTGATCTTCGGCGTTGGCGTCGGATATGACCATATCAGGATCCGTGAGCATTTGTAAACCGTCGAGATCGATCGGGCCCAAGCCCTGTCTGAGGGCATCGTCCGACGTGAATAGGTCGGGATCGAAATCCCCGGTCATCGACGAGCCGAGATCTTTGACAAACTCGGGACTCGTCAGATCGTCCGTACCCGAAAAGTCTGTGTGAGAACAGAAATATTGTAGAGCACGAAAAGAGAACAGATGTGTAAAATTCAGTTGGCGTGAAATAAATTGCATAAATGAATATCTTACCGGTGAGTATGATTGTAGGCGTATTTGGTGTTTGCGGAGTCAATTGTTGCGTGGTTGTCGGTGTATGAGGCTGATACGCCATTTGCGGACTCGTACTGAAGTATCCGGCGTCGCTGCTGCCAAGGTCTCCGCCGACGTTAATCATGTCGTTCTGTGAAAAATTAAAAAATCGCTATTACTCGTACACACGGAAGAAACTGGATTGGTACAATACAGGTTTCGATGCTAACGATGCATTTGTTTCTTATTATTCTTCCGTGCACAGTGAAAAATAATTTCGTAAAATCGGAATGCGAAGTTTCGTAAAAAATAATTTTGTTAAATAAGCGACAAGCTCGTTTGTTAGGGTTTGATCACACAAACCTGTTCTTTTATTTCCTGTGTCATTAACAATTTTATCAGCAAGTTAGCTGCGACAACTTTTGACCGAGAATTAAATGCGCGATTCTCTCGTACTTTATGGTCGGAGTCAGTGTTAGTGAGAAGCTTTTTAACGCGCATGTTAAATGCGCGAGCTACTATATCGATCAAGCGAAGTTTTCGCTGATTTTTTATTTCAGAGGTCGTAAATCCAATTTGCTAAACCTATTGGATGTTAACGCTAAGTTTCTACTCGTTGCGACGAGATTTTCTTAATACTTAATTTATTTCTAATAAATTAATTCGGTATTTAATTCTAATGGAATTTTCGAAATTTTCGGCGGTGGAATTTGAGTTAATTAGAAATTAATTAAGTATGACGAAAATGTCATTGCAACGATCAGAAAACTAGCGTTAGCATACAACAGATTTAACGAAATCAGTCTCCGACCATAGAGCTGAAATTATAAATTCATGAAAACTTCGCTTGATCGATATAGTAGCTCGCGCATTTAAGATCTAGCTTCTCAAGAGAAACTGGCTCCGGCCATATAGTTCGAGAGAATCGCGCAGTAAATTCATTTTCGATGAAAGTGTGCCGCAGCTAATTTACCAATATGTATGGAAATCGAGCACGACCAAAAAATCAAAAAATATATATTAACAATTGTAGTTTGTACTTTTGTCTGTAAAACTAGTGTCGGATGGCCCGATCGATAAATTAATGAATAAAAAATTGTGTACGTTTGCGTTGTAACAAGTTGTAAAAAGTACAAACTTTTTTTTACGTTGCGGGATATAAAACTCACCTGTGCATAATTGGAAGTGTGATTCGGCGAACCGATGTATGTATTCATGGTGTTCGGATCCACGGTCGAGTCCATCTATAGTAAAAATAAAACGAGAAAAAAAACGTTCTCGATTAGCAACAGAAATCGATTTAATCGATAGCGAGGCTAATAATTTCTGGTGTCGTGGATGTAAAACTACAAAAACGTTAAAATCAAAATCTATTCGTCATTCAGCAGTCGCAGTCGCTCTTTCGCGTTGCCTTGAAGAACGAAAATGATATAGACTCGGGACAAGTGGATCTAGGACGGTACGATGAGGAAGCTAGGAAGAGAGGAACGGTCTCATCACCTCTGCCTGCGTGGCCCAACCGGATTCCACAAGTTGCTGCACCACTTGCGCCCAGTCCTGACGATAGCAGGCAACAAATAAACAGTTAACACCATTGAGATACATTTATTTTTTTATCATTTCGTTTCTCGAAAGCGACTCGATATACCGAATACACCCAAGGATATGTGTTCAATGATGATAAAAAAAGAATAATTCCTAAATTTATCTCTTTCGTGTGTCGTCGAAGAAATACGATTTCAATACACATCGGCACATTTACTCACCACTTCCTTCGCGTGCGTCGAAAAAAATGAGCGAAGGAAAAGAGAAGAGCGTGATAATTTGAGTTAATTTCGATACTCCGTTATCGATTGCTTTTGAGAATGACAAAAAACTAAAAAAAAAAAGGATCTCCCCGGAAGCATTAAGCGTGTATACTCACCACTCCCTTGATTCGCACAAACAGAACAATTAACAGAGGGTCACAAAGGAGCTTTCGGTGAAGACGGTGTGTGTGTGTGTGTGTGTGTGTGTGTGTGTGTGTGTGTGTGTGTGTGTGTGTGTGTGTGTGTGTGTGTGTGTGTGTGTGTGTGTGTGTGTGCGTGTGTGTGTGTGTGTGTGTGTGTGTGTGTGTGTGTGTGTGTGTGTGTGTGTGTGTGTGTGTGTAAAAAAATATATAGCCTAATGTTTTTCTGACGTTGGACAATCGATATGAAAATGCAAGTATAGAGGAAATGGGGGGATGAGATTGAAAACGTTTTCATCTATATTACCCGAGAATTAAAAAATTGTGGAAAGACTTTGTCTATACAAACCATGTTGAATTGCTCGAAGGTTTGTTGAAGGGCGGTCGCCTGCGCCTGATTGATGAAGTAACTGTTCTGATCTATCCTGTCGGACGTTAAATTCGGCTGAGCCTGATGCCCCGTCGGGCTCGACGGTGCCGACGGATTATTGCTGTAACTCAACGGACTTCCCTGCACAAACGGAAAAGGCCAGAGCCAAGTTGTATTATCGATCCGTATTAGTAGAGTCTCTCGCCGGAGGCGAGAATTCTCGACGCCCGCGGATAGGACCAAACTCACTTGAACCGTTAGACTAGGCGATGATTGGGGCGATGGCCTGTGAACCTGCTGGGATGTCCGGTAGGACCCTAATGAATTAAGCTGCTGCTGCTGTTGTTGTTGCTGTTGCGACTGTGACGTTTTCTGCAAAAAAAAATCATCAACGTGCTTACACTATAAAAATCAATTGTAAATTCAGTGTATTGAATTGAATGTACTTTTTATGGAAAATAAAAATACCTAATATTAAAATGGCAAAACTTTTCCGTTCAATTTACAAAAATTTGCATTAAAAATGCATAAGTAGTTATAAGGAATTTAAAGAATTTATAGGAGTTGCAAGAATTTATAACATAAGAAAAATGTATTCAGTTAACAAGATGCAGATTTATAAGTGTTGCACTTCCTTTCTGTAAAGTTTAATAATAATAATAATAATAATAATAATAATAATAATAATAATAATAATAATAATAATAATAATAATAATAATAATAATAATAAATTCAAATTTTACTGTAAAATTGCAACGGACATGTTTTCGGAGTCTCCGAAACAGTTTATGTAAAAAAGCTTCCAATACCGTTCATCAATATTCAAACATCATTTTTGCATATGATAAGTGTAATTAAGCAAAATTCCTCGAATTTGAATTACAAGGAGATACAATCGGAAGCAGCTCGGTTGGATTCGGACAGCTCCTTTACAGTGCGAATTTTCGTCTACTCGTGATTCACCGTATATCGGTGTCATAATAGTGTTTAAAGGTCTCGATATCCACGTCGGAAACTCACTGGACTTTGCGGCGGCACAGGACTGTGCGGTTGCTGATAAATGTAGTGGCCGGGACTGTGACACGTCGGAGGTTGCTGTTGCTGCTGTTGATGCTGTTGTTGTTGCGCGTACGAATGTAACTCCTGTTGCGAAGTACTTGTGCTGTTGTCCAGCGCCACGCCCTGCTCAAAAGAGATACGACGTCGATATTTGGATTGGATGACGGTCTAATTTATAAAAACTCGTGTATCTATTATCTATGTATATCTATTAGTGTCCTCTCTCAGGCTCATCTAAGTCGGTCAAGCATCGAACGGCTGAGACCAATGCAACCTCGCTTCGGACATCGCTACACAATATTTTTAGCATGGTCCACTGACTGTACAGCCAATCGAGTTTCGGCGAAAGATGATTTTTTTTAAAGAGGTTCAAGCGAGGATTCATCGTCTATGCTCTCGAACTATCGAACGGTGAACCACGCAGAACGATACGACACACGGTTCGACGCATGCAAGTGAACTGAAAATTATTTTCAACATCGAGTGTATACAGGAATAAAAGTCGCGTTAAAGCTTGGCGCAAAAAAGCATATTTATTATTATTAAAAAATCGCGATGATATGACGTACTAGGGTATTAAGGTGATGGGGAAAGTCCTCCAGAGTTAAAAAACAAATCGGTTTACCGGATCTTTATGTAAGAAGGCAAAGTCAATTGTATTTTTTGTAACTCATGCATGAAAAGTTCTACTTTTCGTGCCTGCCGAGGGCTGATTTTACTTTATGCACGCTACTCGTACTTTACGAACGCTTCTCGTACTTTACGCTCACAACCAGCCGTGCCTGCTGGTTGTGCAGCGCCACAATCAGCACGCACGGAGTAGCACATCTCCTGCCATCGTTACAGAAAGCGACATGTAGCGAGCATCATTCGCGGACTGTGAAGTGATTATAAAGTTCACTTTCTCGCACTTGTATCGCAAATTACTATTTGTTTATCTCGTCTGCGTAGATCTCGGAGGACGATCGCCTCACGTTAAACAATAAGCTAGGAACAAAATAAAAATGAAAAAATAAATGAAAAAAGTGTTTGGTGGTACACTGGCTGCTACTGACCTTACACGTGTGAAGATACCTAGAGTTAACAGGCACTGATAAATGGTTCTGCAAAATAACAAAAGACAAAGAAACACTACAAAAAAACGGCAAAATAAAAAATAATAAGAGAAATAGAGAGAGAGAAAAAAAAGATATGCGACGAGGCGTGACGAGAATTAGGCGCAAAGGCGTGAAGGGATTACGGCTCGTTTACGGCGCAAACGAGCCGTGATCGATTATTTAGAGAAAAAAATGTAACGGTGAAGGCATGCGGTGAGACAATGTTAAATTTTTTTTTTTTTAAGCGCCGTTTTGTAATTAAAGCAGGAGCTTTTAGCAGCCTTCGACATGCAATATTATGCTACATATAATACGAAATCACTATGCCGTCGCGCGGTGTCAAGTTTTATACAGGCTACGACAAAATAATTTTTAGTGAAAAAAAAAAAAAAAAAAAAAATTGAGTACCTCAAGAATATTTACTTGGGCACTCGGCGGGCTGTGATCCTGTGAAAAGGATAGCCTTCCAGCTTGGGTCAAGCTGGTCGGCGACAGGGTCGCAGGACTGCTCGTTTGAGGACTCTGCAATAAAATGTCCAAATATTTTGCTTCAAAAAAACCCCCTCGGCCTGCTTTTAAATGATTAAATCTCCGAATGCACTATCTGGACTCTGTGCCGTGAGCAGCTTCGACCAACGCGTCGCGTTCCCGTATACGGTGTACAGTATGGAAAAAATACGTTGAAAGACAAATAATCGAGAAGTTAAAAAAAGTGCTCGGAAGCACGGAGGGAGAGCGTGGGAATTCACAATTCCCACTGGTGCAGAATATTCGAAAAAATACTCTATCTCTCCGTTCTGCGAACTTTATAATTCCGCGAGCCACGAGCGTGAAGTTAGCGGCCACGGGGAATTCAACTTACTAAAAACATATGTAAAAAAATGCAAAAAAAAAGTTGATTGCTTTTGAGAAAAATGTAGAAATGTCGATCAGCTGATCACAACTCAGCCCGCACTCTCCTGCCGTCCACGAGAGCAAATATAAGTTTAAATCGAACTTCATCAAAAGCCACACCATGAGTCGATAGAGTTGCACATTATTATTGAAGAAAAAAAACACGTGTCGTATGTTAGCGAGTGTCGAGATTATAAAAAATAAATAAATAATGAAGAATACAATTGAGAGTTATACAAGAGGCAAAGTGTGACAAGTACACGGAAATACCATCACAAATAAAAATAAAAGAGTATCGTGAAAAAATAGGGTGCATAAATATTGGTCGGTGGATTTCGTTGTGGATTCGTAGTCGTCGTCGCCGGAGCGTTCGGCAATTGGCAACGTGGATACGGGCAAATATATGTATGTATACACTATGAGTAATTATAAACGCCAATGTATAGGATACGTGACATATATTAATATACATTTAACATCCACGGATGAGAACTCACGTTGCTATACTGCGTACTGCTGGAGTGTTCCTCGTGGTCGAGTGTCCCGTGGAGAGGAGTTGGGAAATGAACGTTGCTCAGATCTGGTAATGAACCGGTATTGTTGCCAATCGGTATCTGTTGCTCCGGTGATTGCGTACTCGGATATATACTGCAATGCGAACAAAGGCTATAATATTGTAGATATGTATATATAGCATGTTTGTAGTCCTAGTAGTAGCGGACGACATTGTGGGGGGAAAAAGCCTGACACTATATTCCCACCGTGGGAATAGTGGAAACCGTGGGAAATAAAATAGTGTTTGGATACCATAGAAATGACATTCGCGTACAATATGCTCTCTTACTCTCGGGACTTCGATATTTTTTTTTCTTACTTTGCAACGATAGCATATTTACAGTAACATTTTCTGCGCATCTTTCACGATTTATTCTAGCGGTATACGAACCGCGAATGCGTTATGAATACAGAGAGAGAAGGGAATTCGGTATGAAAAGAAAAAACCGGTGCAATACCGCTGCTGCTGCTTCTTCCTTTTCTCCCGATGCTAGCCTCGTCTCTCTACACGCGACGAGAGAATTTCTCGCTTCCGCAATGTGCTCACGTGCGTAAACACGGACGGCGATAATAAAGTCGGGCACGAGAGTCCACGTACCTCGCCCCCGTACCGTATATCCATGAACGCGAGGTGTGGACACACACGTGTGCGTATGGCGTATGAGGCAACTTTATGCGAGCCAACGAAAAAAATTTGCACATGGCTTCTTCATTTATTACAATTTTCGCATAGTTTTCTCTGTGGCTTGGTTGCCGGTTTTATGGCCTACTTCTAGAGGAAGCTACGTCCGAAATTGAGTTATAAATGAGGATGCCGTGTGAAAATTATTTTGCACCTTTTTCAAAATTTATTTTATTTAATTTTTTTACTGCTCTATTGGTAAATGTCTCGCGAAGAATATTTTTGCGAGTCACGATATTTCACGATCATTTTTGGGTCTATTGTGAAATACGAATTTAAAAAACATCAACACCTTATAAAATTTTAGTGCGTGGATCGATTTTTGGCAAATTCAATAGGGAACATGGCTGCATAATAGTTATATTGCATTTGTAAATCAAATATCTAATAAAAAATGACAATAGCTAAAGTGCCAAAAGATATTTTACAAAAAATTAAATCTGTCACAAAATCCACACTCCTCGACCGATTCTTATCAAATTCAATAACGAAAATTATTTGATATTAGCCTACTTCTGTAGAAAGCTTCAGATCCATCACTCAAAATTTGCGAAAGCTAGAACGCTAACACATTTTCTAAAAAAAATCACAATCTGATAAAAGCTGAACCAATGCTTCAATTTTTGCGTAAATTGTAACAGACAACTTGTGATAAAGCCATTCTTGAGTTGCAGACGAAATTGTACGGACCTGACACATACACATCCATCCAAAAATGTTTTCTAGATGTGATTTTCCGATATTTTCGAATATTCTGAATATGTTTACACAAAACTCTCGAGAAAAAAAATGTCATGAAAACGAAGTTTTCTCCATGAGGAAGCAAAAAATGTAAATTTAGGGTCAATTGCGAAAGCGCGCTGTCATAAAGTATATTTCAATAAATAAATTGATGTAATTTCGACACGTGATATTTATATATATATCATTGACTTTACGAATATTATTATTACACACGGGGTGTTTCCTTGCAACGGGTACGCAGCGTTTTGGCTTCGGGGGACGTCGTCCAACATTAATTAAACTCGTTACAAAGCATTCTTTACGAGAAAACAATATGTAGACATGCGGTAATAATATATCATCCCCCGGGCGATATTGTGATTGCGGTAGTTTATCTCTTATTAACCTCTGCAGCCGAAGCCAATGTACGAATCGATATAGACCGCCGCTTTCGTTGCGACATGTCAGTGCATACAGGTATACGTCCACAAAGTCTCTCTCACTCTCTCCCCTTCTCCGTATATGAAACACTCGGTATGAAATCCTCTCTGCGCGGTGATACGCCGAACGTTTTATTCGCGAATCATTGACCGAGAACGCTGCAGCGCACCGAGGACGACCCCAGCTACCCCGATGGGCCGCTTCTATAACCGGGAGTAATACACTTTGGCATTCCCGATAATTCGACACCCGTGCAGCTGACTCTATTTGCCTCCGGTCGAGTTTTGCGAATACTCGCGATTACACATACCCGTTACGGATTTTCTATAAAAAAAAAAATAATAATTTTTTAAATCAGGAATACGAAATGTATGTTCCCATCGCGTTTTCGGATTTCGGAGAGCATCGCCGCACTTTCAAAACTATCGGAGGAATATTTTGTGTAACAAAATAGTCAACGTACTAGATACCGGGTACCCTAGGCATTTCACAGGAAGATCTCGGTCGCTCGATGAAACCGTGGTGTCCGTCGCGGTTGTCGCCGCTTGCGTTTCCCATCGAGTGTTGATCTGCAATCATAATGGAGATGCAAAATTAAAAAAGTGATAGCTTTTAAATGCAATCTTGTCGATAATCAATTTTGCGCTCCCATCCGGATCTTTCTGGCGAACTTTGATTGGAGCTTTTCAGCTTGTCTGGCATGCAAATTTCCGAACGAGCGGGGCAGTGATACACTGAGAGAAGGACCTGATAGAAATTACCATGAATTTGATAAAAACCGAAATTACTTTCGTGTATGTGGAAACTACAGCGACATCCTGGCAAACATTCGTGTTAAACACATTTGCTAGAAAATATGGCAATTTTCGCTGTCAATCTTCGCAGTAATTTTTTCTAGAATGTAAGTTTCTCTTAGTAAAAAATATCGTAGTCGGTGGCCTCGCGATCACGAACCGTTTGTTTTAGATTCGTAGGGTTAGACGTCGCTAAGTATTGCAAAAAAAAAATCCGATCTATTTGAATCCACAAAATTCTCAATTTTAATCCATGGAATTCTCAAGTTTATTCGCAAATTTTTAACCCGATACGCAAAAAATTTGCCATCCAGCCTTCTGGAAAAAATTACACAGTAAACAAAATTCGTACATTTAACAAACCTTTTTTGTCCACAGACGTCCACAATTATTTTGTTGTTAATTTTACAAAAAATATACGTAAAATTGACAGACATTTTTGTAAAATGACAAGATTTTTTTGTAAAATTAACAAGAAAAGTATTGTGGACGTTTGCGGACAAGAAACGTTGGTGCCTATTTTACTGTGTACCATATGAATTCGGTAAAAATTGTTATAGCCTGGTCGAAATTCACCATATGACTCGGCAGTTTTTCCGAGATCCTTCTCTCAGTCTACTCGTTTCAGCACCACTAAGTGGTGATATAAGACAAATTAGGTACAACTGAGACAAAATAACCAAAAGAAATAAAAAAAGAGAAACACCGACATGCATCGCTACCTCGACGATGGGGCATTGTGTTTGCCGCCTGGCAGGCCTCGTTCGCGCTCTGATGTAGTGCCGAATCGGAGTTCGTTCTTCGCCATGTGTCGGGCAACGGTGGCGAAAGATAAGGGGCACCGCTATACGGTGACGTGTCGTGTCTCTTCTCCATCGGTCTCGGACGCATCGGCCCGACCATGCTTCGACCCCTTTCGTTGCCCCTGTACATCATCGGATTGTGCTGCATCTCCTCGAGATTGCTCAGGGCGGTCTGCAAACAAAAAATTATCCAACGTTAATGTCAATTCCATAAAAATAAATAAATAATCCACAATAAATGTGACAGCCTAGCATTACACGTATATAGACAACTCGAATGACGGAAAAATATGAGTCGAGGTTAGCGCAGTGATTAGCGCTCTTACTTAGGAACCCGCTCGGCCGGGTTCGAATTCCGCCGACCACGATATTTTGCTATCATTCGAATTTAAACCAGTCATCACATCATGCTCCGAAGTCTCCGCGCGGTCGTCACAAAGATACGAAAAATAAAATAGCACAGCAATAAACCCTTTTATACACGGACACGCTGAAAAATCGTGCAATCCACGTCGCGCAAGATGCTAGAGGTAATAAAAAGCAAAGATATATTGTCCCGTGTAGAGCGTAGAAACTTAAAAAAAAATGGTCGAAGAATCTGAGACGTTGCATTGCCGGTTTTTTCTTCGCTCATTTCGGCCCTCCGTGGATATTGGAACGAGGAATATCTCCCGTTTCCGGAATATACGACTATCCATAAAAGCTCATCTCCCAGCTTTATGCGTAGCGCATTCCCAGGTACCCGTGCCGAGTTTCAACGAGCTTCCACTCCTGGCGTCCTTATCGTCGTCGTAGTCGTTCTCCCATTAAACTTTCCGAGGGCATCGGTCGCGTGTTCGCGCTACAGGGCGAGGTTCTCTTCGAGAAGATAAGTCGTAAAGGAATTTCATGCGAACATTTGATGCACATATAACTACGTATATACGGAGGAGAAGGGAGATACGGCAGGAAGTTGTACGCAGGTTCTCGAAGCTTCTGTAATGCAGGGCCAGTATCGGCATTGTAGTACTCAATTTATTTATTTTCTATATATTAATATATATTGTCTGCATATTACTATTTTTCTCTATATATCACTCTCTAGAAAATTGTACGCAGCTTCTGGAGGCTGTTGTAATGCCGGGCCAGTATCGGCATTACAGTACTCTCTCTATTTGTTCTGCATGTATTACTTTCTAGAAAATTGTACGTAGATTCGGGAGGCTGCTGTAATGCAGGGCCAGTATCGGCATTGCAGCACTCAATTTATTTATTTTCTATATATTGCTATATATTCTCTACATATTATTATTTTTTTCCATATATTACTCTCTAGAAAATTGTACGTAGGTTCTGGAGGCTGCTGTAATGCCGGGCCAGTATCGGCATTGCAGCACTCTATTTATTTATTTTCTATATATTACACTCCATTTATGCACGCGCGATAAACACGATGATGGCGGAGAATGTAACGGCGCCGATAACCCCTGGCATTCAGAGGCTCGATGACGAAAACGTCGCATAATTTTAAATGGGAGTCGGTAACGTTACCTACCTAAAAAACGAATTAGCGAGGAAATATTAAATTTCGAAAAGAAAATTCAACCGAGAAATCCCGGTGCAGATGACTTAATAACAGGCCTCGAACATTTAATTACAGTAGTTGTTGGCTAGTTGGCGGTGGGCTATAGGGTGTCTAGCCGGTTGTTTGTAACGCTACGTGACTCTTAATTGTCAAACCACTTTAACGACACCGACGGCTCGGAAGGGGCCCGCGAGCGCGCGCTCTCGGTGACACGCAATACAAACACTTCAACTGTATCATACGATAATATATTTCGTGTGTACGCGCGTCAGTCTCGGAACCGAGCGGAAATGAAATATCCGGAGCGTGCGAGCTCGTCGCAGCGGGATGAGGAAACCCGCAAAAAATTGGATTATCGTCAACGTGGAGACAGAAAAAAAGTAAAACTATATTCATCGGATGTAATTTTTATTTTATTTTATTTTTTTTGTTCGAGAGGATTGTTGAATCGAGTTTGGCGTTATCAACGGAAGCGCAACTGATTTTTGACGTGAAAATCCACGCCACGTGCAAATATCCCGCGGAACTTCGGATATCTGTGCGTCTGCCCACGCTCCGTGGGCTCTCACGCTAATAAAATTATTATATAGACGTGGGAGGAAGAGGGTGAGGGTAGTAAAAGAGAGTTAATTTTTTTTTAAATATCACGTTTCGGAAGCGCGATAGGGCTGACCATTTTTCAGCTTTTCGAGAGCGCAACGCGATTTTTATGACGAGGTATGAAGAGAGAGGAAAAAAGAGAAGGGGCGACGAGATCCCTCTCTCATAGCAGACCGGCAGTGGATTATTAATACACGTGATACGTTCGCGTTATGCCGGAAGGTGTCTCGGAGGCGCAAGGTTCAAGGAAAACTTGACGAGTCTCGCCTCGAGTAAAAATACAGGATAGAAAAAAAAAAAAAAAAAAACTAGCGTCGAGCGGAACGTAAACGCTGCAGCTCGATAATGCCTCGAACGAACGACCTGAAATATTTTGCATAAACATCCGAGAAGCCTTCAGGATCTTTTTTTCTTTTTAGAATCTAACGGGATTTTTTGCTCCAGAAAGGTTCTAAAAATTATAATCAACAAAATTAACGGTTTTTTTCTTCACTCCTGGCGCAAATTTCTCTGTCGAATTTTTTACGAATAATAAGCAAAACTATACCTAAGTTCTTGGGAAGATGAGCGGCTGATAACGAACGACAGACATTATATTTTATTCGGCCACGGCGGCAAATTCGGCGATTTAGACGCGAGGACGAAAGCATTCGAATACACGTGACTATTACACTGTAAAAATAAATTGTAAATATAATATACTGAATCTTGAAACATGCTTACATTACTTGAACATATGCATGCATTACATTGCATACATTAATTGCACGTTAAAGTACTTTTTTTGAAAAATAAAAATACCAGATATTAAAATTACAAGGCTTTTGCCTGAAATTTACAAAAAATGTTATCAAAAATAAAAAATGTTACTGTAAAATTGCAACGCACATGTGTTTGAAATTTGAGAAACAGTTTATGTAAGAAGACGTGGAATACTGTTCATTAATTTTCAAACAACATTTTTTTACAGTAAAACGTTGCGGTCCTATTTGAAGAGAAGCAGGAATTCCATCTCTTCACAGACCTTTTATTGACAGTAACAGAACTCCAGAATTATTGACAGTAATGAAATTGTTTAACCGAGAATAAACATCATTCAGAAGGGCTTTCACAAATAGGACTGTTGCGTTAATAACGAGGTGTATTCAAACGCTTTCATCCCCGCGCCTAAATCAAGGAATTAAGGAGGGTCTCGCTCGCACGTGCCAAGCGTCCCGAGATAAAGGTGTAAAGCTCCATGTAATTGCTCATTGTTAACTAACGGTGAAGAACAAGTGTCTACATCTTTGTACAGAGCTTCCCGACAATATTCTTTACAGTTTGCAATAATTTGTTTGCAACGTTTCCCCATTACCCGACTCGAGTAATTTCAATGGCGCTGTATTTGCAATCGCTGCACATTGTCAACCCGACGTCGTTCAACTTTTCTTTGCCCTGCACGCGCGCTCATCGCTCCATCGTTCCCGTCCCGGAAGTTCCGCGGGGCTTTAGCGAAACTTCAAAGCCTCGCTTCTGCCACGGCTTCTTCTATACAAGTAATTAAAAAATACCCTAGAAACATTAAAATTCATCGCTTATTTTCAATCTGCCATAAGAATCAATGTTAAATGGTGCAAATAAAAAAATATATATATCTCGAAAACAGCGGAAACGAACGCATTCAAACCTTCACGTTACACTTAGAACGTTCATGTCAATGCGTAAAAATAAAATCAGCATATTTTTCCTGATGAATTTGTACCGCTCGACCCTCATTAACCGACGTGGCCTTATAAGATATTATGTTTAAGTAAAACAGTACTTTTATCTGCGAAAAGACTCTCCATAGCTTAAATCCGTTGTTAGCTCTTTGAAGAAACAAAAATGAAAAAAGTTCTCCAACGACTTTTCTTTGAGAAAGCAAGAACAAGAGGATACGCGAGTTGCAACGATGAATAATAAGTGCCAGATATCGTTGCTTATCCTGACAGGAAAGGGCGGCAGGAAGCTGAGCGACTTTTTTGCTTCTTCGTCCGATGACGTAATCGAGTATAAGAAAGGATACGGGCGAGGAGAGGGGAAGAATCCGAGAATACCCGAAGAATGACTTATACAGTCCCATTATAGCGAGGACCGGATATATCTACTTGTATTATAGAAATTTATCATCCGTCTTCGTTCGGCAACCTCTCTCGCACGGTCCACGTGCGCTGTTTCCTGTTCCTTTCACTGAGCCAAGATTACGTAATTATTAACATTTTTGAATACAATTATTAATATATATTTTATTTCTTCTGCGGTTTTTGCTTCCAAAGATTTGTTATGGTGAAAAAAGTCAAGATTTTAATGAAAATGTGTTCAGAATGTTCCAAAACAGTGAAAAATCACATTTAGAAAAAATGTCCAGATGTATGTATGCATGTATGTATGTATGTATGTATGAATAGTATGTGTGTGTGAATAGGACGCGAAAAATTCGAACGGCTATAACTCGAGAACGCCTCGACCGATCAAGCTGAAATTTCACACACAGCATGTGTGGATAATAGTCGATGTTTCTACAATTCATCCAAAAATGTTCAGTTGTCTTTTTTTGTACGCCATTTTTAATTTCTTCGGAAATGCCTGTACGCACTCTGACTCTTACAATTTTTCAGTTATCTATCTGAGAAGGCGTACACAGATTGAACATGATCGCCCGACGAACCCATTAAAATTTCGGGACAATCGATCGAACCGTTTAAATTTTATGTCACTTTGAATTTTTTAAATTTCATGAAAAATTCGTACGTTACTCCAGACGCAAGTGTCTTCATTGAATATTCATTTATGAATAAAATAACTGGTGGTAGATTCGTGGTCAGCGTAAAAAATACAAGGAATATAATCCTGGAGCGAGGATTAACGAAAAAAGTTTATCACCAATTTTTATAGCCAATATTTTTATTTTTTACATGAGTGATGACGAGGCATATATTTGCCGCGGGCTCCTCCTTCCCTCGGTCTATTGTACCGACCGAATAAGTATTTTCGAAAATATATATCGCCGAGTAACGCGTATCAGGCCCGGAGACGTACGTAATAATACCGCAAGTTTTCTCGTTCGGGCACGTGAGGCGAGTAAATTGGTACTTGTCTCGAAATGGAAAGACGGTCCAAGGAAGGGAGAGAGATGTATCGATTTCTTCGTAGATTACACGTTAGGCAGTGACGAGCTGCGACGATGTGACGCGCTTCCATCGGCGACTCGTCGGTCTGCGTGGACAAAATGAGCATAGAATGTGCAGAAGTTGGAGGCTCGGAATCGCTCTTCGTCGGTATTATCGATCAAACCGGTTCCCCTCGGTCGGGCAAATTCGTACGCGGAATAATGCGAAAGAAACCAACTCGAGGCCGCGTCGATAAAAGGGAATGAACGGGAGAGCGTCTGTTAATTTTAAAAGCCAACTATCGAGGAAACGAGTCGCGGAATCTTAAGAGACAAAGATAAACTACTACAATCCTTCTAAAAAGTATTAAATTACCTACGAGGTGAAAAATATATAAATTATTCCCCTAAATTTCGCTTCTTATTGTAATTTTTTATTTAAAATCATTTTTTTTTGTTTCTCGATCGAGCGCTTAAATTTTTCTCCGGAATCTCGTCGGATGTCTAAAAAATGCGAGTTCATCAGCTCCGAGGATATTTCCGAGTCAGAAATCCTCACCGCAAACCGTGTCAACGACTGATACGTTCGTCACCGGACATACGCAACGGAGGCCGAGACTGTCTCGTTCCAGGACGAACCGAACTTCACCGACAGCGGTGGATACGCGGTTGGTGTGGAGCTTTGGTTCCCTTCAGAGTCAAGCACAATCTTTCGCGGTCACTACTTGGATGGCTGATTATTAGAGAAATGACAAAAAAGGAAGAAACAAAAAAAATGCACAGTTATTACAAAAGAAGAAAAAACAGCAAGACTTTACGTATCCTATAAGACTCTTCGAGCTATTTAAAGTCCGGCTAGCAATGTCCAATCTTACGATTTAGAAAAATCGCGATTTCTAAAAAAGATATGCAACACCGTTTTCACGAATTCGTAGTTTTGGCTGTTTTTTCAGCAACTAAATCCAAGGAAACGTCTATTGTGTTTGTCGCAAACGAGAGACGTTTAGTAAGCAACCTGGCCGTACACTAACTGGCGCATTGGAAACGCTGAGTGAGAGGTCGAATACTGAAGATTGATTTTCGCTCTCGAGGTATCGAGTGCGAACATCAAGACCCAGTTGAAGTGACCGCCTGTAGTACACAGTAAAAAAATAATTTCGTGAAATCGGAATACGAAGTTTCGTAAAAATAATTTTGTTAAATAAGTAACAAAGTCGGTTGTTCAGAATTTAATATACAAACCTGTCCTTTTATTTCCCGTGCCATTAACAGTTTTAGTTTTCCTTTTGTATGTATAACTTCGAGCCCGGATGGTGAGTTCGAAAAATTAACAATTACAAAATTGTGGACGTTTGTCGATAATAACTTATTGTAAAAAGTAGAAACTTTTTTTTACTATGTATCGGCGCAGGTTTCTGCAGTTTCCCTGCGCCTTCGTCCAAATGCGATAGAGTATGAGGAGCGGCGGGGCGAGACGGGACGGGGGTGGGGGGGGGGGGGGGGGGGTTACAGCGGTTGCAGGCTTGAACTTTACGAGTCGTGGAATTGAAAAAGAAAATGAATGAGAATAGTACCTCGGCGACTTAGAGAAAGCTAAAGTCTTAAAAAGGATTAAGAACAAACAATCCAAATGTGGGGAAATAATTGTTTTGTTCTTCTGGACCAAGTTCTTTAATCTTTATTTGTAGGGGAGATCGGGGCAAAATGGCACAGCGGGGCAAAGCGGGATAATGAGAGAAAACGCAATTTCCCAATAACTTTTGGAAGGTGGCTGCGGTGGTAAGTGGGACAAATCGGGTTTGAAAATCCGGATGTATCGTCGGGACAAGATGGGGCATCCAAAAGTTACTGGAAAATTGAGTTTCGCCCTCACTGTCTCGTTTTGCCCCGCTGTGCCATTTTGCCCCGCTCTCCCCTATCCTGAATTCCGTCGGACGTCTAAAAAATGCGCGCTCCATTCCCTCCGAGAACATTTCCGAATCGGCAGTCCTCGCCGCAAACCGTGTAAGCTCCTGGTGCATTGGGCGCCGAACATACGCGACGGAGGCCGAAGTTCGCGTTCCCCCTAATTTCCCGGACTCCTCCAGGGTGGACGCCCTCCCTTGTACACATCAATTCCACCCGCGGCACGACCCCGCGACCAGTCTCGCACGTGGGATAACGCGGATGGAAGGCTTGCGCGCGCGCCAGAGTGATTCCATTTCCCCGTTCTTTCAACCCTTCCGGTTGTTTCCGGTATCGGGGCCGCTGGCGAACCACCAAAGCGGGCGGGGCGGGAGGGAGGGAAGACTATCGGAGAACCAGAATGAAGCGAGGCTCGGAGGTGAATGGCGAGAGAGAGAGAGACAGAAAAGAAAAGCACGCGGAACCGAGAGTTGGAGAGGTCGGGAACCGATCGACAGGGCTTCTCCTCTCGCTCCCCTATCCAGCTTCTATACATATATACATATATATATATATTTATTTCTACACATCCATCTCCGTCTCGCACGTTTCGAGTAAGCGCGCGCGTCGTCGAGGCTTCCGCACTCTGCACCTCTGCAGCAACACCGAGAGGCCAGCGCGGGGTTTTGCCTCCCTCTGCATCGAGCTGCACTATAGTGCTCTCTGCCATCGGGCTCTGCCGATGTCCTCTGGCTTCGCCCTCTCTCTCTCTCTCTCTCCTCTCTCTCCTTATTTTATACCGTACACCCACGCCAGCACAGAGCGTCGAGACGCCAGCCGCTGCTTTTGCCCTCCCGTCTGTGCTTCCGCGCCATCCACCGTCGTCGACCCACTTCGCCGTCGATGTCCCCTCCCGCCCTTCCCGCGCAAGACCATTCAAGTTTCCTCGCTTCGTCTTTTCTTTACCCCCTTCCTCCCCTCCCTCCCTCATACTCATGTATATCTATACGTGCTCGTCTTCTTTTTCTGGTACGGTTTCGTCCTTCTTTTACGCTCTCTTTCGTACACCGGGCATATCGGGGGCAACTGAACTCTCGAATGCGCGAGACTCTTTGCCTCCGTGCCCGCTCGGTTATCAAGGGGGTTGAATCGAAGTCGGCAAAGGGCTTGGGAGGTCGACGAGTAATTCTTGTCATGTGTAATTATAAAAAAAAGTATATTTATATATATGTTAGTACCTGGTTGTTGTGAGCACTGGACCGGAAGTGACGTTTTTCTGTTGTTAAGTCATTTCGGGTTGAAGAATGACCGTTCCAAACGGGAACTGACGTTTTTCCGGTACGACGTCACTTCCGGTCGTAAAATGAACTTTCCAAATCGGAAGTGATGTATTTTCGGTATGACGACACTTTCGGTAAAAAAAAAAAAGTACTTTCCGGACCCGGAAGTGACGTATTTCCGGTATGACGTCACTTCCGGTCGAAAAATGGAATTTCCGGACCGAAGTGATGTATTTCCGGTATGAAGTCATTTCCGGTCGAAGAATGAGATTGCCAGACCGGAAGTGATGTATTTCTGGTATGACAATACTTCCGGTCATAATATGTGCTTTCCGGGTCGGAAGTGATGGATTTCCGGTATGACGTCACTTCCGGTCGAAAAATGAGCTCTTCGACAAAAAAAGGTTATTTGTGTGTACCTTTTTTTTCTATTTCTTTTCCAATCTGTATGTTACACCATCGGACCGATAATTAAATTATTTATCACTCAGCCGTGTACGAATAAAGGAATGACTCTGCGCGATGATCCGGGCACGAGTAATTTCACAACACTGGAACCGTCCAGGCGTATACCGTTGGGAATAAATCGTTGTCTGGGAATGACGAGGCGAAACGCGAACGCTTAATCTTTCGGATGGATCTCTCCGGGAATGAGAGCAGCGACGGAGGGAAGCTCCGAGGGAAAACGTTTCATTCCAATTCGATGAAGACACGAGAGATAGGAAAAGCTTCGCTTTCAGGAAATTTGTACGGGCAACGAGGCAATCCTCGTTCGCTTGCGAAACGGAAATTCGTGGGATATCGACTTTACGAAAAATAACTATTACTTGAACTCTGCACAATGAAAAAAAAAATCGCCTCCCAGTCATTCATCAGGAATGAAAAGAAAATAATCACAAAAAGTCGGAATGATCGGCACATTTTCATAAAAATGATTCGAACATTTTATTATCGACAATACATTTTTTGAACCGTATCGAATCATGTTTCGCAGTAAATTTTCCAACGCATTTTTTAGCTTACTCCAATTTCATTGTATTTCGATACAAGCAACAGAGGATTAACTGACCGTGTTCGAACTCTTATATTGGATCGGTATTTCCTCCGAGGGATTCTCCATCCGCGGTTGAAACGAGATATAGGATAACCGGCATGCAAGAGCGGAAGTAACTCCGCACCAATGTATATATATATATATTGTCGCGGTAGGGCAACTTATCCGTCGTTCGACGACTGCTCAATGACTCGGAAGGGTTCCGTAACTCCGACGCAAATTGTCTCTTTCCATTGCTATTTCCACTCCCGCTCGCACACTCACGCGCTGTGGAGATTGAACACGGGGAGGATATTACAGCAGGACGGGATGAGGGCGCAGAATTATTTCCGATCGCGAATCGATCGGCGATTAACCCGACAAAACGTTTCCACGCTGAGTATGCATTAAAAAAAAATAATAATAAAAAAAAATCGTAATGTGCATATGCGCTCGATTTCTAGAGTGATTTTTACACGAACTCCTTGAATCTGCTGGACAACATTTGTCCGCCATTACATATGCGACAGGCGCGCATCGACACTGCGCAGAAAATTCGATGCTTTGTTACGCGAAGGAAATTTTATATATATATATAAATATATATAGATCGGAGACACTCTCTCTCTCCGTTTCGCCATATTACAATACACCGCTAACGACCGAGCCTTCGTTCGTTCGTTCATTCACTCAGGGCCACCACCTGTGGAATAAATAACGAGGAGTCAATTTTATCCGGCGGCAGTAGTTCCGCGCACTAAAATAGGCATGGGATAGACATCGATATGAAGAAGGGGGGGGGGGGGGCTATCTCGCTCACGGGTTAGTGTATCCTATTCGCTTTCCCCGGCGGACGATTACGCTCAAACACGCGACTCGATCGAGACGGCCAAAGGAAATGAGAATAGGACGAGGATTCGTGTCACCGAACAATTCCCGCTTCAATCGTTCGAGCTGGCCCGCTCCGTGAGGTATTTCTGTTCAGAAAGGTATTTCTCACCTTTCACTGCAACATCAAAATTTACGAAAGTGGAAAACAGCAACGTCACGAGAGTTTACAACAACACACTTTCTAGTTTCGTCAACAAAATCCTCCGACTCGGAGGTAAATTGTTAAATTGACATAATCGAGGCAAGGCCCAAATATTTTAGAAAATATTTTCAGTTTAACGAGGTACGGATAAATACGTTATAGGTAGAGATTTCTCACCTAACTGTGCCCCACACGCACCGCAACGCACGCCAATCCCTACCAGACATCCCCCTCTCTATAACGTACCTCCTCAAATTTCAAGAGTTTGCCGTGCTCGAAATGATTATACGAAGTTGATAATTTTTTTTTTTTTTTCTCGAGGCATCGAGCGTTTAAGTGCGGAGAAAGAAGACGCAGCTTGGACGTCAGGCATTGCACGTGTGCAGGCCCGGAGCGGAACAGGCAAACGAGTACCTGCAGTAACGATCAATACTCTACGTGTCTGCGTACGCTGCATACTTCGCTTTTATTATGTTTTTATATCTTGACGTAATTTTTTTTTCTCTTCTCAACGAAGCCTCCGGTCGTTGGAAATGAATAGTAGGATTATCGTCGATATATTATAAAACGGTTTAATATTACCCGGTCGAGATGGATCATCGGTGTATATATTTTTTAAATTTGCATTCTATCGTTCGAGATTGATCGGTGTCGGGACGAGTATCAAGAGTGAAGGAGGAGTATTGAACTGGGAGAGAGAGTAATTTAACCGACAGTCGAATTAATCAGTAGTCTATTGATTATTGATGCCAGGCATCTATTTAGAGAGTTTGAGGTTTCAGTGTACTCACGATTGATCGAACTCTAATAGAGAGAAACCGAGGGCGTGGTATCCTACAAACAGTCCAACCGCGAACTCTGCTCTGATTGAACAATGTACATACCTCGAATTTCCCGTCGATCAAATTTATCAATTTCGCCGCGAACGAACCCCATTGTTTTTTGCGTCCAAAAACCGCCCGCACCTCAATTTATATATTATATTATATTATATTATATTATATTATATTATATTATATTATATTATATTATATTATATTATATTATATTATATTATATTATATTATATTATATTATATTATATTATATTATATTATATTATATTATATTATATATTATATTATATGTAATAATATTGCAACGCGACCCCAAAGCTCCATCTGCGAGAAAGTACGGGATTCCATCCGAATGACGCGGTTAACTAAATCGACGATGTATTATACGAACTTTCCATAATAAAAAAAAAATCCGGTTCCGAAATCTCGATTCCCATGACCGTGCGAGGTCGTACGCTTATTTATCTTTGTCTCATCTTCATACTCACGAGCCTTCACTCATTTGCCACGAGAATCGTTTTCTGAACGTTGTGCCACTAATAACAACCGGCCACTATCTCGCGCACCGAGAGCGCGTATCTTCTTCGAGTCTCGCCGTACGCATAAATGAAATTCCCAACAAGTGTCGCGATCGAGCGAAAAATCGAAGATTTTCTTTTACCCATCCATAACATTAGCGCTTCGACGGTAATTTCTGTGACACGTTAAATAAGTACATAGATAAAAAAAAATAAAAAAAACACGTTATCACAATAATGTGCATAAAAAATAAAGTATTAGTCGAGCCGACTATGCGCGAATACTATCTGACACAATCAATCACAGCCGCGAACTCCGCTGCGTAAAGTCGCACGCGACCACGGAAACCCGATGAGTTACCGCCGTTGAACAAAGTTGAAACTATCTTCGATTATTCACTCCTTTTACCACGTCGAAGGGGTAAAAAGAAGGAAAGGAAAAAAACTACCGCAACAGCGTTTCGAGTCGAAGGAACGACGAGGAACGTTGAGAATCCAACGTGAACGCGACCGAGTCCTGGTATGCTCTATATTCGCGCGCAACGCCCGTGTACACGTTGTGCTTAGACCAACACACTCCAAATATGTAATGAACAGCGGTGTGTGTGTGTGTATGTGTGTGTGTGTGCGATGACACGATCGTCGAGGTACATGCGCGAATAACAGCAAGAGAGAGTGCCGGTGGTCGTAGCCGGCGATGTAGATAAACAAAGTTTCCAGCAGTGCGACTGTATCAATTATTCAATGCAGTCGGGAGACCTTGTCCGTTTCACCGATATACCGAGAGTACATACCGATCGTTAAAAATAGGACGAGAAACCCTGTCTGAGCATTCGTGTCTGCTGGACACAGATTTTACTTTCTTTTTTTTAATTTTCGTTCCAGATCTGTGCAGTCATAGGTCTCATCGATAGGGCGCAGAGAGAAATAAATAAATAAGTAAATAAATATCGATGAGTTAATCGAGGATAATTGGTTAATGTGAGGGTCATGGTTGGATTTATTGGAACTGTTGTTGTTGAGTATCTGAGGTAACAAAGTTTCGTCGCTTCTCGCGACGGGAGTCAAAAGGGCTTGCCGCGTATTACTGAAACGGTGACTCAATAACAGAGCGTAAAATGTGCATTAATTTTCTTTTTATAGCATAACACACATAAGTCTCATCGATACCCCCAGAAAAAAAATTATTTGACGGCCACCGTTTATTTGGTTTAAGTAAAATATTTATTTGATTTAAATAAATATTTATTTAAATTGAGTAAATAATTACTTAAATGAAATAAATATTTTACTTAAACCAAATAAACGGTGGCCGTCAAATAAATTATTTTTCTGGGTCTATCGTGCAGAGAGAAATTAATAAATAGCGACAAGTTACTCGAGAATAATTAATTAATTTAAGGTCATGGTTGGATTTATTGGAACTGTTGTTGTTGAGTATCTCAAATGACAAAGTTCCGTCGCTTCTCGCGACGGGAATCAAAAGACTTGCCGCGTATTACTGGAGCAGTGACTCGTCAATAACCTAGCGTAAAATTTGCATAAATCGCGGAAGACAGAATCATCGATAACCAGCGGCAACGAAGGAAATGGAAAACTCTTATTATCGGTTATAACTCGACAAGTATAGGAACAAGTATAGGGGGAGCGGTATCGTATTGCTCGCTTCCGGTGCGGAAGAACACATCGAAGCAGATAACACGGTGTCAAAACAGTGTGGCAGCGGAAGAATACATCGAACGAGATGATACCTTGGCGAAGGTGAATAATTGTTGACCACCGAGATATACAACTATACACCGCTTACTTTTTGCATAAGACAAATTGCAAATCACCATGTAAAGATGGAAATTAATGAGCTCTGGTTATCAAGATAATCGTCATGCACGCTGCAGAAAGAACTTGTTACAGCATTCCTGTCTTTTTGTTTTCCTACTTTGAAGAGAATCGTTGCGGTAAAAACAATTTTTTTTAATTAAAAAATGTACTCCGTACATTTCAAGACAGCCGTGAGGCTGTCTCGATAAATCTATTATTAATATTGCATAGATTTCTTTTATTATATTTTATTTTAATTCTTCTTGTTCTTAGTGGCGACTCGCTTTATGGTAAATACCGGAAGTGCGTTTTCGCAAGGTGCTGCAGGTTCGGGAGCGAGACGCTCCTGCACATAAATTTAACTGGCACAAAGAGCGAAGAATCTATAAGGCTTCCATGTATGTATTTTCCTGTAGATAAAAATGGGCGCCAGCGACATGAGCCCGCGCATACGATTCGTTCGGGACGAGTTATTCGAAACGCGGGGGGTGACAGGATGCGCCGAAGGTCGCGCCACCGCGATCGACGACAAGTTTTTGCGCCACATGTCTGTGGAACGAAACTTCGTGAAACTTTTTTTTCTTCGCGTAATGCACGATACATACATCGGCGGATTAATGTCGTTCGCCGCGAGGAAAAATTTGTTTATTCGTCTTGAAAATATACTTTTTTTTCCAATGAGCCAAACACATCCGGAGGAACTTTGACGAGCACAATGCCGACGAAGGAACTACAGACGGGCGTCACTATTGACCGACCCAGTGACATTAGGCTGCTGTACATCTTCTTCCGGATTTGTTTGAAAAATTCTACAATGGGTGTAACATTTTTTTCATTCAGATCCGAGAGAAATACCGACATTGTATGTAAATCACATTACATTTTTATGACATTGTTCTCTTCTAGGGCCTCGGCAGTTTATCGTTATAAAAAATGTAAGCAAATTTCAGCTACACGAATTTTTTGCTGAAAGAAAAAAATGGCGGTTGACCCAACACGATTGCGGTCTGAATCAAGGAAAGATAGATTGAGGAGGATCGACTGTGAGGCGAAAGCCAACTTAAGGCCTCAATTTTTTATGTGTTCTATTCTACATGAACACTCTGCGCATCTGTTCCCGAAGTCTGAGCAATTTTGACCTTGTAGTTCATTTGTAATACAATATAGAAGTTAACTACTTTGACCGTAATGTCTTATATTCTAACGTTGGTGTTGGTCAGTTTCGGGATAAAAGATCGCTAATTTACTCAAAGCTAACTTACTTTCAAAGCTCTAAGTTGGATTGATAAATATCAATCCAACTTAGAGCTTCGAAAAACTAGCTTCGAATAGACGAAGCATAAATACGAATATTACGTAACAAATCTTAAATCCGCACTTTACCGTGTAATCTCAATGACTTATCGATGCAAGGTTTATTTTGTCATCGCAGTCTATCAATTTACCGAATTATCAGTGCCGGGCTCGACAACCTTTCCGGTCAAAAACTGATGCGTTTAGAGAACCAAGCACAACTTTACCATACATAATCAAGCCATGGCATAAAATTATAAAACTATCGATCATTTTATGTCTAAAATATCCTCAAAAAAAATGTTCCACATAAGTTTCGGAAAATTATTTGTGATTTCGTTTTTCGCTTCGTAACTTGTCTACATATTTTTCTTAATCTTCGATCCATGAATGGCAATCATAATTCATTTTACTTACATTGCATGCGATTCGAGAGAGCAGTGATGAATTTTCGAACAGCCAATCCTCTTTGAGCAAAAAAAAGAGCGCAAAAAAAAGAATATAATGAAAATTAACGGTTCGGACTAAACCGTGGATTGTCGCCGGGGCGGCAGAGGGGAAACGCGATGGCAATGGACAATAATCTTCGTGACGTTTTGTTTTTTTTTCTGCCCGTTCGATCCGGACAACAGCAATGAGCTGGCTAAGAGTCCCAGCACGCAGGTTGCCCACCGTGGCCTAAGGTGCAATAGTGCAGCGTATATATAACCTTGCAATACAGAGGTAGGACAAAAAAAAATGCATCACCCTCACTTCGAAGATGTTCGGTTTGTCGTACCTCGGCATTAAGGTTGTCATGTACCTTATTACAGAGTCTTCTTTAACGAATCAACGCCCACATCCCGTCCCGGCGGCTCCTTTATAATCTCATTCCCCGTTACGCTCGATATTCATTTCGATTTCACGAGTTTTCGCGTTAGCATCGCCCGATACCCTGTCGTGAATCGCTGCGAAGTTACGTGCGGAATTAAAAAAGAAAAAAACATATATAAATTGGAGTACAGTGGCTGCGCCTATCGCGAAATCACGGATAACTACGATGATCGGGAGACACGCATCTTCTCTACTTCTCCTCGTGTCCCTTCTGAGCCTCTGCGATATTTCCGTCGGGGTAAGAGTTTTCCGTCGGGGTCGGTGTGTCCGCGGATTTGAATCTACAGTGATTTTAGATCGCCGGTCGACGCGGACCTCCGTCGGTGAATAAAAAAATAAAGTAGTGAGAAAAAAAAGCGGTAGATCACATTTTTTTGCCAAACGTGCGGGAAGGTATTTTTCAGCGGGTCGCGCAATTGGGTGGAAGAAAGTAGAGCCAACTATGGAACGATCGATCTATTGCCGGAAGGACTTCGCGATTTCGCGTGGGAGTTCGCCCGCTTATAGCTCATCCGCGGAATTATACATTCCTATTATGCTGCTACGCGACAATATGCGTAGGAGTTACCTCAACTTTCATACTGTTTCCTGTAACCAGTAAAGAAAATGTGTATATTTAACAGACGACTCGTGTCCGCGAAAGTACAAGTTTTGTTTTTATAATTGTACTTTTTTCGGTTTTTTTTAGCTTCCGGATTGGGTGACGCCGGACATGATAGCCATGGTTGCCGACGACAAAACACGCTGTATGGCTGAACACGGAACGACGCAAGGTAAACCGAAATACCGATTGCAGCGAAATTACACCGATTCAGTTTTTGATATTTTTTTTTCATGTATTATATTTTTTTTTATTATCGATTACATGTAGCATTGATCGAGCAGGTCGACAGGGGTGACATCATAAACGATCCTGCGGTCACATGCTACATGAACTGTCTCTTCGAGGCGTTCGGCTTGGTGAGCAATTTCAACTAAAATTCGTTGCGAAAAAAAAACTCATATTAATGACATAATAATTTCTCATTCTTCTTTCCTTCGACAGATCGACGAGGACACGGGTGAATTCGAGGTTGAGATGCTCATAGGTTTCTTCCCCGAGGACATTCAAAAAATAGGACGGGAATATCTTCTGACATGCGTCGACGAGAGTACGCACTACAATTTTTATTTTTCATTCTGTTTCTTCAAATTTATTAAATTCCGCAGGAAATAAAAATCTAATTTTTATTTTTATTCTCGTCGTTTCCAGTGACCTCAGATCGTTGCGAGTCGATGTACAAAGTTGCAATGTGTGTTTACGGCAGGAGGCCGGACGTGAGTATAAAACAATTACAGTTTACCGCTAATAAATAAATACCGCGATGAAGTATTCGTTCCCGGTCGAGCTTTCGGTTTACGCATGTGCTCGAGGCCAATCTCAGGCCATTCCTATGCAGCATCGATCGAGAGAAATAAAAAAAGAAAAAAGGGTACGTTCACAGATTCTCGGATGTAAAAACTCGTTTTGTTCGCAACGGTATTCGACGATGATTTGAATATTGACATACCTGTACGGGCGAAGAGGGGGGGGGGGGGGGGGAGGGGGCGTGTCCTAGGCCTTCTTTTTCTATCCACGAAATATAAGATGTCTCAGAGCAGAATCGTAAGGAATTCGGGGAGCGGACGAATACTTTTCCAGGCTCGATCTTATTCATACGTTGATAACAATTTCGAAAACACGAACGAGTATGAAAATTTGCGAAGCTTGTTAAATTGCGTAATCGGGCAGATTCGATTGAAAGAAATTAATCCTTTCGCGTTTCAATACTATTTTCCTCCTGTACTACGTCTACACGCTTGGTTTTAATAATACGCTGATAACAACTCCAAAAACATGAGCGAGTATCGAAAATTTGCGAAGCTCGTTAAATTGCGTAATCGAGCAGATTCGATTAAAAGAATTTAACCCTTTCGCGATTCAATACTATTTTCCTTCTGTACTACATTTACGCGCTCGGTTTTAATAATACGCTACAACTCCAAAAACATAAACGAGTATCGAACATTAGCGAAGCTCGTTAGATTGCGTAATCGAGCAGATTCAATTGAGAAAAATTAAACCGCTTCGCGTTTCAATACTATTTTCCTCCTGTACTACATTTACACGCTCGGTTTTAATAATACGCTAACAACTCCAAAAACATAAACGAGTATCGAACATTAGAGAAGCTCGTTAAATTGCGTAATCGAGCAGATTCGCTTAAAAGAATTTAACCCTTTCGCGATTCAATACTATTTTCCTTCTGTACTACATTTACACGCTCGGTTTTAATAACACGCTACAACTCCAAAAACATAAACGAGTATCGAACATTAGCGAAGCTCGTTAGATTGCGTAATCGAGCATATTCAATTGAGAAGAATTAAACCGCTTCGCGTTTCAATACTATTTTCCTCCTGTACTACATTTACGCGCTCGGTTTTAATAATGAGCTACAACTCCAAAAACATAAACGAGTATCCAACATTAGCGAAGCTCGTTAGATTGCGTAATCGAGCAGATTCAATTGAGAAGAATTAAACCGCTTCGCGTTTCAATACTATTTTCTTCCTGTACTACATTTACACGCTCGGTTTTAATAATACGCTAACAACTCCAAAAACATAAACGAGCATCGAACATTAGCGAAGCTCGTTACATTGCGTAATCGAGTAGATTCGATTTAAAAGAATTAAACCCTTTCACGTTTCAGTACTATTTGTTTTTTCTGTGCCACATCTACACGCCCAATTTTGTTAATACGCTGATAACAACTCCAAAAACATGAACCAGTATCGAAAATTTGCGAAGCTCGTTAAATGGCGTAATCGAGCAGAATCAATTAAAAGAATTTAATCCTTTCGCGTTTCAATACTATTTTCCTCCCGTACTACATCTGCACGCTCGTTTTAACAATACACCGATAACAAGTCCAAAAACATGAGCGAATATCGAAAATTTGCGAAGCTCGTTTAATTGCGTAATCGAACAGATTCGATTAAAAGAATTTAATCCTTTCGCGTTTCACTACTGTTTCCCTTCTGTACTACATTTACACGCTCGGTTTTGATAATACGCTGATAACAACTACAAAAACATGATCGAGTATCGAAAATTTGCGAAGCTCGTTAGACTGCGCAATCGAACAGATTCGATTAAAATGAATTAAACCCTTTCGCCTTTCGGTACTATTTTCCAATTGTCAGTATTTCACTCTCGTATTTATTCCGCGCCACGGGCGCGAGGTCACGATTTTTCAAGGTCTTTCCTGTGAACGTTCTATCAATGAATGAATTTCTCTCTCAAATCTGAACTTTCTTTTCTAGATGTGGTTCATGCTGTGAGATGGAGTACGTGACGTTACAACGACACCGAGCGAAGCGAGGAGAGGTGTGTGAGTGATGATGCTTTACGGTATAGTTGTGACCGTTTATCCGAAGAAGGCGCACACGCGGTGAAACCCAGAAAGCAGATTGAAACAACTATTCGGTGTCGACGATGGCTCATCGCGTCTAGTGCACGCGCATCCGCGATACAAGATAAGAAAACAAGTTTTTTAAATAGAAAAAAAAACCGCAAGTATTCGACACACGGTTCGATGGACGTGGCTACCATTCAAGGATATTTCGTGCGGCAACTTCATTGTTTATGTATACGATGAAAATATATATAAATATGTAAAACGATGAAATGTTAAAGAATAACCGTGTAACGTTAAAGAATAAATTAATTGACACGAGCTTACGTACGAGACGATTATTCATTGCTGCAATGAGCACCATTATTTTCGTTGCATTGCCGTAAATGGTATTAAAAAATATTTAAAAAAGCATGTAAACGGTGTAAAAAAAATACTCGCGGAGCATTGGGCGATTTTAAGTGTTCGCTTCCTCCTGGAGGAAGTTTTGGAACGACGCACAAAATTGTCTTGCTAATCCGTTTAGTCTAGAGTTTTTTTAATTAAAAGGAAAGAAATTAAAAAATTGACCACTTGGGTCGACCCTCCTCGAAAACTCGGTTTCGACGCTGAAGCGGTTTTCGAGTTACAGTCGTAACTCTGAAGAGAATTACGTTTACCGGGTCGAGCGAGTGGCAACATATATTTTTCGCTCATCGCGTCCCCGTTATCTAATCGTGGCTTGTCGTCGACTCCAGCCGACGCTAATAGACGATAACTAAATTTTCAAGTACAAGTTCGCGCTTTGGTCTGCAAAATTATATTAATAATTCACCTCCGGGCGCGCCCGACGGTTCCGCTTCCTCGCCGTCGCTAAGTTTACCGGTCGAATTGCTCCGATGTAATAAGATTGGCGAGGCGGCGTTTACCGATGAGAAACTTGGTTTAGTAAGGAATATAATAAAAAATAAAATCAGAGGCTCCAAGAAAATCCTTGCAGCCTCGTTGCCGGGGTGGTTGCTAAAAATATTACGCGAAAATTGTTAAACTGCGCAGTTGCAAAATGAACGCTACTTTTCGACGGTAAAACACATTAGGATCGTGTGAAATGCCTCGTTCGGTAATAAAACCTGCAATAATCTTTTTCAACGAAACTGACCTTGAAGGGTGAAAAACAAATTCTTACATGAAGCTAAATTCAAATTCGCCTCACGTAAGAATTTGCTTTTGACGCTCCAGCGTTAGCGTCGTTAAAAAAAATAAATTACAATTTTTGATACCAACCGGGCGCGGCGAGGACGCGCCGTCGGGGGCTTCGCATTGGCTCGATGTGCAAGACGGAAAGGAGGTCACCTAGGAAAATCGAGACTTAAGGTGTTCCCTTTCTTCGTCTCGACTGCGTTTCTGCAATATCGTTATTGGAGTTTATAACCCGGAGCCCCAGTGGCTCTCCGGAGCTCATCTCATTTTCCTTCCTGCATCACCGGCTTCACTTTGCCAGCGGCGCTAGTTTCTCGGTTTTGCGTCCCGCTTCCGGTCTCGGGCGTTATTTCCACCAGCGTATTACCAACACCGGTTATCGTCGAAGTTCCCACGCGCGCTATGTCCACTAGCTAATTGCCAATTGCTTCGCGTAAGACAAGTGCGCGAGTTTTCTGCGTCGAACCCGTGGCATAACAGCCCGAGATATGCAAGAGGAAACAAGAATGCTCGTCGGAAGCGCACGAAACTATTTATACCGACGGAATACAGTAAAGCAGTTAAAGAGCCGTAATGAATATCTGAGAAACTTTTTTTTTTCATTTTTTTTTTCTTCGTCTTTTCTCCATTTCCTCGCCGAATTAAACTGCCTGCCGAGCCAAGGGTCGCCAATAAATATACGCACAGCGCTGGCTCTCCAAGCCCGCTGGAGGTGCGCGTATGATTAACTGCAAAGTCACACATCATTGCGAAAAATTGAAACTACAACGAGAACGACAAACAAGGACATTCGATCGGGTTATTGATCTTCTTTAATGTGTAATTACTCGTGAACATTAGCAACGACTATGGTGAGAGAATAATAAAAACAACAACAACAACGACAACAACTCTACGCTAAAGCTATTTATCGGCTAATGTAACGAGACAACGAGAAGCGAAAATTAAACTTCAGCAGCAGTGTAAGATGTTGCGGAACGAACGAAAAAAATAGGGGCTACTGAGGATATATGTAATATGCGGAAGAACGATGCAGCAGCCGGTAAAAGCACAGCCATTTTTTATCGTTTTTTTTTTTTTTTTTTTTTTTTTTTGCGAAAAAACCTTTAATGTACCTTAAGGTCGATAGAGTGAATGGCAACGGTGTTCGAAGAAGAAGAGGAGGGATCTTTCGCGGTGTCCCTGCTGTTAGCGTTGTTGTTAACGTTGGGCAGCGAACCTCCGGCTCTGAACTGATTGCCCAGATTAATGTGAAGGTGTTTGCCGCTCGATTGTGGAGGACTAGCGCCGGCACTCTTGACGGAGAGCGGAGTCTCCGGTACGCCCGTTCCCGTCGGGCTCGCACCCACCGAGCTGCTCGCCGACGCCACCTAAGCAAGTTTATCATACAGGCCCACAAGTCACAACCATCACCGACTCTCACAACCAATTTTTTTTTTTTTTTTTTTTTAATACACTTTTTTGTTCTTGTTTTAATTTACAAAAGCGTAGATTAAATTGATAAAAGAAAAGCGCTTCAGTGAAAAGCATTGGATGATGTAATTGTTAATTCTACGGAAAGATTAATTTTCTCTCAAAGCATAGAAAAATATCACATAATAAAGGAGCGAACAATTAAATAAGAACACTTTAATAAAACTGGTTGGATGGTGTAATTGTTAATTTTGCGGGAAGATTAATTTTCACCAAAAGAAAAGAACAATATCAAATAATAAAGGAGTGATAAATTAGGTAAAAACGCTTTGATAAAAAGCATTGGATCGTGTAAATGTTCATTTTGCGGAGAGATTAATTTTCTCCCAAAGCAAAGAAAAATATCGACTGATGAAGGAGTGATAAATTAAATAAAAACGATTTAATAAAACTGATTAGATGGGTTAATTGTTAATTATCCGGAGATTAATATTCTCCCAATGCAAAGGAAAATATCGAATAATGAAGGTTTCATTAATTAAACAAACACGCTTTAATAAAACTGATTGGATCGTGTAATTGCCGAGGGATTAATTTTTCTTCGGAAGCGAAAATGAATAATTATAGCAAATAATGAAGGTCTGATTAATATTTGTATTGTATCGTGTGTGAATGTTTCTAAGGTGGAGCGTGTGTATGTGTGAAATACCGAACGAATTCCAATTTCAGTGCAGAGCACTCTCGCGGAACGTTCGGCGTATCGACTCTTTATAATTGAAACGAATAGCAGGGAGCTGCGACGCGTGATTCGACCTCGCATTTACGGTCGCCTTATCTCCGTATAACCGGACGTGTCTTTCGCCAGGTTGACACCGCCGATCGGACCGTCCCGACTCACAATTTACGTATAAAAACGCCACCGGGTTTTCACGAATAAATTTTTGCACCACAGCGATGCAAAAAATTCCTCGAGTTAATGGAAATAAATGTAAAAAAAGCACGATTTTTTTTACCGGCTTCAAGTTTGTGTCTGACTTCTACTTTTAGACACGGAATTATCACAATCTATGCCGCACCGGAATCCGATGATGAAAAAAATAAACAAAGTCACGTCGTGATGCAAGATATTATGAAATGGAGATTTTTTTTCTTTCAATTTTCCGTGTCTACAGCAGCAGCGTCTATGCCCAGGGTGGATCCAAAGTACACGGTAAAAAGAAGATTCGTACATTTTTAATTTCTTGTCGACAAAACCTTTAATTCAATTTTATTATTTTTAAAATTTAATTGATTTAGCTAAACGTGCGGTTCGTTGATAATAAAAATTGTAAAATTACCAAAAGAAAAAACTTGAACTTTTGTGAAAAATAGATTTTTTAAAAATATATATAAACCTTTTTTTGTAGTTAGTATTGTAACTATTTTGTCCGGAAAATAGAAAAAAAAATTGTTTCGGTTCCGCCGATTATTCGAATCCGCGTCGACCTTAATCCGAGTTATACGCTTGATATTCTATCGCACAAAATACGGGAGAGGCAGAGAGCCTGGCTGGCCGATGATTACACGAATTTTATTATATTCGCGCTGGATGGCGAGTGTCCGGCCCCGCGTTGAATTTCAAGCTTTGCAGGCTCGCGAGAAAAAACTCGCGGGAGGGAAAGAGGGAGAGAGCGAGCTCGCAACGAATTACGAGGGGAAAAAAATATGAGAAAAAAAACTCCATCAACTATATGCATACGCCTGGGGCCAAATACGGGAGAGCAGTGAGGCTCGCTATTTTTGAGTTTTCATAATGTACATACACCTGCGCTCGGTCCGCAAGTCCGGGGAAAGCTCATACGTCGAAACTCGATGAAAAAACATATGTAAGCTTTAACGGATATACATATATGTATATATATATATATATATATTCGTGACCATACACAAAAGCGGTTTTTCGCCACCATTGAAAAACGTCAAAACTCTTATGCAAAGAAAGTTTCGCTTCGCATTATTTGTTATTTATAAGATAAAAAAAATTAATAATGGTACAGAGAAAGCCGTTTTTATTAAATTTTTTGGGTGCAGAAGATTTTTTTTTTTATGTAGAACGGTCGTACCGAATGTGAAATTAAACTGGATGTGGATTATACAAACAAAAAAAAATTCGCTGCGCGTTATTGCTATTCATAAGATAAAAATATTAATAACGATGCAGAGAAAGCCGTTGTTATTAAATTTCTTCCCTATAAAAGAAATGAATAAAAAAATGCAGAACGATCGTACCGAATGCACTGAGAAAAAGGATAGTATTTTCTATTATACCGATAGTTCCCAGGAGGAACGTCTATATAGATAGTTCCTGATAGTATATATTCAATTGGTTATATTATAATTATAGTTGCAACCATGATTTTTTGTCACGGTCGTAACTATAAAATGTAAACGTTCCGCCTGGGAACTATTTTTTATCGTAAAAAGTCAGTATTGTTGCTTTTACTATGTCATTTTTTCTCAGTGTGTGATCTTTAACTGGACATCGAATTGAATTAAACTTGGAAGATTCCGATTTACTTTTGCCTAAAAGCGTCCTCCTATAGCTTATCCCAGAAATGCGTGTACGCGAACCCACATGTGCGTCGTGCCGAACGGAGCTTCGTTAAAAAAAAAAAGAAAAAAAGTCTGCCTGTATTTATACCCACGCACATGGTTGTGCTATCCATTGATACGCCACGGTCTCGAGCAGGGACGTTATCGATAACCGAGAAAGAGGCAGATGTCGCGTTTGTTCATCGATCGGTTCGTGCACCGGCACGGAGCAGCATCAGCGCGGCAATTCTCGGCTGCCCGCATCCTTGAAAATCTTCCCGACGATCCCGCTTGTACGCCGCGCCACACTGTACGTTATAAAAAAAAATAAACGGAGGCGGACCCGCACTACCGGTCTCTCTCACTCCCCCCATCTCGACGAGGATGAATCACAAAAACGCGCGAACGAGGTAAAAAAAAAACGAGTGTATAAAAACGCCTCGTCAAATTATCGATAATACGAGGCGGAAATTATCAACGGCATACCGGACAGAAATTGTACGATGTTGGTTAAAGTTAGTCGGCGACTCCGTGCCCGTTCGATGGCCGCCAGCGGCGCTCAACGAATCAACGAGGTTGACGGGCCCGATACGTTAGGACGCGGAATTAATTTCTGAAACCGAATCGATTCCGGGAAAAAAAATCGTTACACCGAAGACGGTGGATTCTTTCGGTAGCGGAAAAACAAGCTTGGAGCATTCTACCACGTGTAATCATTGCTATTGTTAAGAAATAAGCTATCTTGGCAAACAAGAATTGTAATCGGTGGACACTTGAGTAAAGAATACGTGAAAACAAATTCGCTGCTTCTAAAACATTTATAGGTCGGCGTGCGGGAGTCGATGACCCGATAATTATCCAGACCCGTGTTGATTGTACTAAATTTATTCCCAGTTTTTTTCTTTTCGACCTCGAGAAGGTATTTTCGGTAAAACTTAACCATTCAAAACTGATCGTGGTGAGTAAACAATGTTGTTATTTCGTGAAGCGTCTTCAAAGTTGGAGGGCGATAACACACACGGGTATGATCCAAACTTTTTTCTCTTTTTTTTTCAATTCCCGAAACAAAGTTCCAACAGCTCGATCCCGTTTCCGGTGTATACAGGCTCGACGTTAGAAAAACGAACGGGCGCTATGGTACGCGTCAAAATATTAATCCGTACGAGTGGTATTCGCGAAGCACGATGAAAAAAAAATATAGAAGCTGATACTCAGTTAAATTTTTTTTTTCAGAAAAAATATCGAAGTTTGCCTTTTATGCAAGCTACGGCGTAAAGTACGCCTCTAGGGAAAGTATTAAAACGAGAGTGCTCCGCATGTCCCTTTTTCCCCCCATTCATTCTCTCTCATTATATGCAGTAGTATTGTGTACTGCGCCTGCAAAGAAAGTCCACCGCAGCGTATCGAAAGCAGTCTGTACTTCAATCGCAATATAATAATAATAATAATAATAATAATAATAATAATAATAATAATAATAATAATAATAATAATAATAATAATAATAATAATAATAATAATAATAATAATAATAATAATAATAATAATAATAATAATAATAATAATAATAATAATAATAATAATAATAATAATAATAATAATAATAATAATAATAATAATAATAATACTCTGCAGCGACGAAGTGTGTCCGATTTCGTCGGTCGATAACGAAAACCGTGGAAAAAAATCGTGTTCAGAGTTAAAGAAGTAGGGAGAAATAGTGACAGAGAAGAAAATCGTCAAAATAGAGGAATCCGTTGTGCGAGCGAGTATCAGTTTCCGCTACTGTGGCTTATTCAACTTCTACAGCTTCGTATACAGCCCGGGGCTGTGTGTGCCCAAAAGCGTTTCCCGCTCGAAGAGAGCCCACCACTCTAATCTCTCGGTCTCTCCCTCGCGAGTTTTCAGACGCGAGACACATCGTCGTCGTCGTCGTCGTGCCATCAAACGATCGGGAACGCACGCCTGCTGGCTGCATCGGACTCGGAACTCCTCGCGTCGGCCACAACGACGACGACGATGACGGTGCAGCAGCGGCAGCGGCATACCTACGTGGTGTGTTCACATATGTAGCATTATAATACGAGCTTCCTTTTCCCCGTGTGTGCGCGACTCACTGTGGGTGAGTGCTCTCCTCGCGCGGCAACATTACGCCGAGAGAGGAGGAGAGCGCAGAGAGCGGCCGCCGCACACAAACGAAACGCTTCGGGTAACGAAAAAGATATAATGAGAGAGAAATACACGAAAGAGAGACGGTAAAACGAGCCGTAGAGCAAGTGAGAATGAGAAAAAAAGAGAGCGAGGAGTTAATGCAAGCTCTCACATACACACACACGCGCACGGAAATACACAGATAATATTTCTATATGTATCGAGGAGGGGGAAAGGGGGGGGGGGGGCGCCGCGCACATATGTACGGCGCAACGAGGCTCCCACTCGTTGTTTACGTTTTAACATCCGGAAACTCGTGAGACCGAGTGTAACCTAAGCGTGTACGATGGATCAAAGGTAGCCGTGGATAAAAAATGTATAGCGAAGAGAAACAACAAAAAGGAAAAAAAATGATAGGTGGAAACCAAAAAAGATCGAATGGATTGTTAAAAGTAAAATTGTAGAGAGGATTGCTCTTACTCTGCTCGTGACATCGGAAACCTCGCGCATTATCGCCTCGAACGCGACGGTCTCCTCGGCCTGCTTCTGGTTGAGAAGAGCAATCTTTTCACTGAATTTCCGTGGGTTCGCCATGATGGCCGGGGTAAAACACACCGACTTGTACACGAGCGGGCGCTCGGCCACTCACACAATTTCGGTGTTATAACACACAGCACACACACACAGAACACAGACACGAGCCGCTAGTGTGGAATAGACACGCGGGCGCGCGAGGTGGCGCGCACACACACGCGTACAGTCGGTTAACTCGAGTCGCCGTTTTCGCTTCGTGTTTTTTATCTTTCGTTTATTTTCTCTTATGTTTCTTTTTTTTGTCTCCTCTCCCTCTCCCGATTTCAGTTGGGATCGTCGAGCGTGGTCGAAACGGCTATCGACGATAATCCGATGTCTCGCGACGAGAACTTTTTCGTGGCACCGTTTTTATGTATTAGCGTGCCGCAAAAACGGCACGCTCTCTGGCAACCCTCCACCCTCGGGTTGCGCGCGGACAACACACGCTTATCGTCGACGCACTCCGGTTTACTGCTGTACCTTCACTGTTTTTCTTTTCTTTTTTTTTTTGTCGTTTTTTTTACACGATTACTTGGCGGTTATATTTTTCCCACGTATCCCCGAGGACAGAACACGCGCGCGCGACACTGCGCGAACGAAACGTTTACGGTATAAGCCAGATGGTGCGATTGGCAATTGTCGTGGAAACCAGTGGGAACGCGGAGTATTACTTTCTTTATATATATATTTTATTTAACGAGACAACACTGTGTTACCACCGTGCCCACTGCCTTCTGGATGGGGAACTGACCGTCACTGATACGCAAGATTATGCGGCGCACCGGGCTACGCGCATCGCGCAGAAAAGTGTTTTTCGCGGAGCCATTGGTCGGTCCGGATACCCTCCCCACCTATACGGCAACGCGCTCTGTGCCACCGTCCTCTGATGTGTGAAACACATTCCTCTCGAACCGCCGCAATATCGTTTCTCGCGACACTCCGCGGAGATTCGAGTAAACCCAGAAGAATAGATATATTCCTCTGTATTCTCCCTTCTGCTTTTCACTCTTCGTCTCCGCTAATCATTTATTATCCATTTCGTTTTACGACAGTCGCGGACAGCGCAGAAATACGTATGGAGTGGGAGAAAGAAAGAGGCAGAGGAGATCCGACGGTAAAACAGAAGATAACCTCCAAGTTCTGCGTTACCGACCGAACGCGGAAATACGAAATTATGATTTATCGTTCGTAATGAACTGTGAATGACAATGCATTAGTTATTACTTTCCTCTAGCGCAATATGCTATCGTGATTGGACGACTCTAGGAAAACAAACTTATTTTTCACTACGTAACCGAGTTTTTTTGCTACGTGACTTCCTCGTTGCGCTCGTATCGGTAACGCGCGACTTAAACTGGTTCACCGTATAGTTGTTCGAGGTACACAATTTATACGTTTAGTTCGAGTCCACAAATTAATACAAAGGCTGACAAACGTACCAAAGACCCGCCAATAAAAGTCAACTTCGGAGATTGTAAAAAATAATGTACAAATTCGCGGAGGATATGTACATAGAATGTCTGCCAGCTTATGTCTACAAACAGCTGACCAGAGAATTGAATAACAATTCTGGCTGGAGAAACCTGGCTAAGAATGTTTCGGAACTCTTGGAGATTCGTGGGTAAGATTTCAACAAAAATCTTTTGAAAAAGTGCTACGGATTTTAATATTTTTCTTTTTCATGTTCCATCAATCGGCAGGTCTTCGTGGCTACAATCGTTGGAGGATAATAGAACTTCCGTGAACAAATCACCAGCGGAGAATCTACTCTTTCAGTTGAACACAAGGATGTGCACAGTAGGAATTTTGTGTACGCTGTTGGAAGACTGCAATCTTCTGGAAGCACTGTCGATCCTACGATGTCCAGGTTCCCGACTTTCCTCAAAATTGGACCAATTTTTTAAGAAACGCAATGACAAACAAGCACAATAGAAAAAAAATATTTTTTTTTTTAGAACGTCTGATAATCGAAAGGCAGCCAAATTTTGGTGTCCCAAACAATGATACTGTGGAGGTTGCCTTCGGCAAGTGTCTCAAGCTGACCTGCGAAGCCACTGGTTTGCCACCTCCCAAATATGCGTGGTATCACAAAGATACTGCTCTCGCAGGTCAGACTAGCGAGGAGTTAAATATAAAGATTGATAGGTAAAGAGAATGACATCAACTTTCCAGTAAAACTGAGAAAAAAAACACTTGCGTGGATGACCTTGCTCATGAGATTTGAACTTCAAGAAGAATTACTGTTTTCCTAATATTGAAGTTCACCTATTATTTTACTTCACAAATAATGAACATTTCTCCTACTATTTTCCTATTGTTGGAATTCACCTATTATTGTAATCCTCAAATAATGAACATTTTTTCTATTATTGGAATTGATGAAGTTTTTTTTTAGGGTAGCTCAGGAAGGAGAGTATAGGTGTAGAGTCTCTCAGATGGATATCGATGGATCGATGATGGATCAACGATACTCAGAGTCAGTTTACCTGAAGATACTGCCGACTCGGGTGGTTGTGGAGCAACAGCCGGTAGCTTTTCTCGAAGTCGAAAAGGGTGACAGCTTTACATTGGAATGTCGAGTCAGCAGTCATCCGGCACCGAGTTATCAATGGTTTCGCGACAATACAAAGTTGGATCTGCAAACATCGAACGTGCTGCGTGTAAGCCAAGCGCGTTGATTTTATATTCGAAATGAGACTTATTATGAGGAGAAACATTGAGAAGTTTTCGATTTTCAGGTCGACAAATTCAGCGCTAAGGACGAGGGAAAATATTACTGCTACATTACCAACGAAGTTAGTGAAGTTTGCACGCAACGGAGCAACGTTATCGTAAGCATAACATGACAAAAAAAACCATAATTTCATAAAAAATTCGACTTACAATATATACGCTTTAAAAAAAAAACAGATTAATCTTCCGAGGGAAAAAGCAGTCGCGAAGATAGCTCTGCTTATAGCCAACGAGGATTACGACAATCAAGAAAAATTGAAAACAGCAAAAACCGACGTGACGAAGCTGGCTCGTCTCTTGGAAGAGATTGACTTCAAAGTTATATGTCTGTTGAATTTGACCGCGAGTCAAATGAGAAACGCAATGAGGATATTTTGCTCCGCGCTCACCGAGGGAGTTTACGGTAAAGAAATTAACGATTTTCATTATTCCGCAACGACCAATCGAGGAAGACGATCAACGTAAGTCTGCGATTGCACAGGCTTTTTCTACTTCGCGGGTCACGGCTTCAAGATGCAGGAGAGTTACATGCTCGCGGTAGATGCACCCAAGTCATACCTCCGAAGCGATGCCGTGTGCGAGAGTGAATTATTAGCGATGTCGCTCCCAAACGACCCCGCTCTGCTCGTCGTCGTGCTGGACACGTGTCAGACCGTTCCCCCAAAGTAAATTCGAGCTACTGAGAACAGTAATCGTTATCGCCGAAGGGCTCGGGTAATCAGTATAGAACTTTGCAGGGAATGCAATCCGGAAATTCACAAGGAAGTGCCGACGGTCACCGAATACCGTAGTCGAAAGAATCTTCGAAACTTGATACAAGCCTATTCGACCTCGAGTCACCGCCCAAGTTACGAGAGGATGAGCAACGATTGCGGAATGTATTTGACTCATTTGAGCAAATACATCGTGCGCGACATACCCGTACAGAAAGTCTTCGAAGAGGTTGGAAAATGTGAGCAACGGAGCATTAGAATCTCTATTCATCGTAGCTACGGGGCAGCTAATGAACTTTAATTTTCTTGCAGCTATCGATGTGTGGTTCAAAGGGAAAGAGCGCAATCAGATACCCATGTTTGCGCTTACTGTGACCAAACCGTATCGTCTCACGGATGCCATTTACAAGAGTACGTGCATTTTTGACTTTTTTTATGTACATACATGATATACTATATAGAATATCGTTATTTACAACTCTAGGAAAGCCGCCTCAGGCGGTATTGAAACTGAACGATCTCGTAGCGTTTCCGGGCGGAAACGTTGAAATAAATTTTCAACAGACCGGTGTCCGTTGCAAAGCGAAGATATCCCAATTCGCGAAGCCTTTCTTAAACTCGGTGCGCGTTGCAGTGACGGGGGCGGAAGATTGGACCGTTAATTTCCATAACTCCATTCCTACTGAACGAATAAATTTGTTTCAAAACTCTAACGGCAACGAGTGCCGTCTGCACAATCCCCAAAGCTGCAAGGTAAACTTATTTGATTAAAAAAATATCTGTAGTATATATTTTTTTTAATAGAAGATCAAATCTTGGCGTATAATAATGATCCGTTGATTGTAAATAATTTCAGGGGCCGATAGTTGTTTCCTTGGGAAAAAACGGTAAGCCCGTTGGGGCTGCTATACTTCAGATAATGGATCACGTACCCTTGCTACTGCATCATTTGGATGCGCCACACGATACGCTATTAAAAATGTGATCTAAAACAAAACCAAGAGATTCACGATTGTAAATAATTTTTGGAATAATTAAACGAATAGCCCTATTCTCATAAAATTCTTTCGTTCTACTTTATTTTCTGAGATAAGAAAAATTCAAATAGTGATTATACATAAACCGAGGCGATCTTACTATCAACATTATCGCCAGTGGCAGTGGATAAAAAAGAAAGATCCTCGTTTCTTGCGAATTCGCTTCCGTCCTTGTGAGCGGCCGTTATGGCTATGGACAAAAAAAAACAGCATACACATTTCTTATCCTATTGTGATCTACGAATCTCGCTTATCTTCTCTCGTTATTACAACTTCGACTCACCACGGCCGTAGGCATGAAATGATTGACTACGTTGATTATCCAAGAAGAGTCGACACCTTTGGTGTATTCTCTGATGAAACGATAATTGGCTACAAATAATCGTTCCTGATACTCGGGCATAATACCCATGTTCAACGGCGGCGATTCACCGGCCTCTTTCATCTGCGCAAGACCTCGCAGTATGTGATGAACTACCGTTATTTCAACGAAAGTTCTCTGCCGATCTGTGAAAAAAAAACAATGTCAATCAAATAAACGAGCGTCTGATAAAGACCCTGGAGATATCTGCATGACTTTGCTCGGAATTTACTCTGATTCTGCTCTGTACTTATTTCGCTCTATTATTGTTCTGTATTTGCTCTGATTCTGCACTGCATTTACTCGGATTTTACTCTGTATACTATATTCTTAAATGCTTCATGTAAACTGTATTCAAACTATTCTGTACTTAAACTTTTGTCTGCCTCGCTATATATACTGCTTATCTGTATCGCTTGGTCCTTAAAGGATTTACCCCAGGCAAATCTCTGGCGATGCACAGTTTTAGTATGAAATATAGAACTTCATTCTCCAAGCAAACTTCCCTGAGCGAAAACACAGTCGTGATAACTCAATGAAGTTTAGTCTCGTACAAATATCTGCAGGATAACGTTCAATAAAGACCAAACCACAGATTGGTCCAAGAACATATCGCATACAAACTTAATACCCGAATGTGAAAATATCTTACACATTGATAGATTGACATGACTGAATGATGTAAGGATGCATAACATAATTTTGCCTACCCGGCTCGCCCTCCTGTATAATACCAACTTCGTAGGGAAACGTCATGTAGACATCTTCCTTATTCTGTACGGCTATGAGTTCTTTCTGTTGACTGGAAAGTGTATTCAGCTTCTGTCCCAAACTCCGTATAGTGTCGTCAGTGACCAGGCCATTCAAGAATTCGTAGTCTTCACGTGCCAGGGCATTGGACACAACGAGGAGAGCCTGAATGAAATGGCTTGAGCAACGAAACAACAGTGAAAAACGAAATTGCCCGATTCTCTACGTACCTGCTTTGATGCATTGATGAACTCGGCGATGTCGAATTCCGGGTCGTACTGCGGTCTCACTACCATGTTTATGAAAAACGCATTGCGTATGGTCTTGAAAAAAGCTGGCCACAGCACTATAGGAAAATCGGAAGTCGGTGGTAACCTTATACCCGAGCCGCCGCTGTACCGCCTGAACTGCGGAAAAATTGGTTTTCCGCATATTCGTGCACTCTCAAGTTCCCGGCGAACGGAGTCGGTGCCGACGAGGAAGCTACGCAGATGCGCCCTCGGACCACCGAAATGTCGAAGTCTGGCGCGACATAAATTTTTGTATATATTCGAGGCTAGCATTGTAAATAATGTGAGCGCTAGAGCGCCGACTTGGCATTATACGCGTACCGGTGCAGGTTATCTTAACCTCGGAAATGAAACCCGAAAATATTTATACATTAACGGACTGTGGGGAAAAAAATGTCGGCTTATATACAAATACGATCCTCGTGAAACCTAGTCACGATCGAATCCTCGATTACTTTACGATTACATAATAAGATAAAGTGCGGAGGAATCTTTGAAATTGCCGCTATACGTTGCATAGGTTATATTTCGGTACGTACTATTTTTCTTAAGGTGCTGCGAAGATATCATCGGCCGCGAATGCACGAGAAGTTCCTGGATCGTTCAGGAACTTCGAAGATGTAGCAATCTAGCTGGTAGATTCGATTGACGTTCACGTTATTTACCGAGGGTATATGGTGGCCATGGTGGCTTTGCATTGTATCTTCGGTAGACAGCAGCGCGGAGCGAAACCGATCGCGCGGCAGGAACTTTACTGTCCGACAGTCGGTTCGCTGCACGCGCGCCAGCGTCGTTTTCCGGCTCTCTCGAGTTCGAAAAAACGACGCCACCGTCTTCGCCGCGTGAATCGGTTTCTTAGCCTCTCACGCACGTGATATTTTGATAACCGACGACGTGATAAGGAAAGAGTTTCGGGACTTTCGTTCGAGGATTCCTCAAACTTTCGCTGCGTCTCGGATCACGTGGCTTTTATTTGGCTTTCAATCGTATTCGAAAAAAAATGTACAGAAATAGTATCGCACTTTCTTATGATGTTTCGATAAATCTTTAACTCCCCAACGTTATACGTAACATTTCCTGGATACTGCACTTTGTAATTGTAAATCAACGTTGTGACTTTTACAATTGCAGTTATGAGTGTGTTACGTAAAAAACGTTGGAGAGTCGTTTCAACGTTACCCCGAACAGTCACTACGACGCTAACTCCGAGGACTTTTTTCCCTGCCGCTCGTGCTCCTCTTCCTCCATCCTCTTTCTCTTGTGGGCCACGCGTTTGTGCTTCGCGCCGTTCAGGTGCGCCGACCATTGTAATTCGCCGATAAGAACTCTTTCGCAAGTCTGAAACATTAGTCAATCGATTAATATAATCAAATAATGAAGAAACGCTACACTGAGAGAAGCATATAATAAAATCTACGGGTTATCTGAGAAAAATTACTATAGCTCATGGTAGAATAGAATAGAATAAAATATGTTATTTATCTTGTCCTGGGATAACATAAATGGTAGTCCCATAATATCTACGAAAAATCCTTATAAATCCGGTACTTCTTGTCACAGGTGGCAGCCCAGTTCCGTACTACTATGAGCTATGGTAGTATCTCTCAAGCGATACAGTTCTATTCACTAGATCCTTCTCTCAGTGTACAATTTGAATATCGTCGATCTATATCGTAGCTCATTTTCTTTTTACCTCACACCAGTGACTTTCCTCGTTACTGCTGTCCGAAAATTTCTCATAATCCACATTTTCGTTCACCGGCCTTTGACTCGGTTTCTCGCCCTTCAACTTCGCCTCGACTATGGCAGCTGCAGGTTCGAGAACTCTCGTGTTCCACTCCTCGACATTCGTGCAGTCCAACGTGTAGACATGAGGCACCTGGATAGTATCGGCAGAATTTCATTTAGCGATCAATTCTCACAAAGTTGCGATAAACGCCAAAAAAAATTATTAAATCGATTCTAAATATTATTAATCACCTGTCTATCGACTCTTCGTATAAATCGATTCATGACCCATTTCTGTTGTTTCCTCGCGTATCTTCTCGTGACCATTTTCAGTTCCTCGATTCCCTGTTTCAACAGCTCTTCACCCTGTGAATGAAAGAAATTAATATTATTACCTCATCGATCGTTAAATAGAATTTTCGCGTAGATCAGACGTCGGTCGGTAATATCGAAGACCTGCGATACAAAAGTCACCGTGTCAGTCACGTGTCGGTGACACGTTGAAATATCTTGGGGCATAATCTCATCGTCTGTACACTGTGCAAACTCTACATTGCTCTCGTGTTGCCGTTCGTTGTGCAACAATTGCTATGACTCTCGGCTATTGCTAATATTCGCGCAGCCGTGCACTTATCGGTAAATGGCGTATTGCCAGACACTGCACTATACGTAATCTACGGAGCGCAGATACAACGGTTGCAATATGTTACGAAATTTTCTGTTTACAAACAATCGAGCGTGTGATATCGTCACGTTTTATCGACGACGAAAGATTGTTCGTCGATCGTCATTCTTCGATATACAGAATGAAGACAAAAATATACATATAATATAAACCTTTTCACTGTTTCGCTCGTCCTCCGGAAGTATCAGGTAATTGTGAAACTCCTTGAACCCGATAGACTGAAATATCCCTTTGGTATAATCCGGTGACCTGAAACACAAAAAGAAAAAAAAACGGAAAATTAAAATAAAATACTCAAATATAAATTCACGCCTTACATTACACATCCTCTCGCGGGCACGCAAAACCCCCGACACGTACACGAGAGAAAGGAAGAAAAAAAAGAGAATAATAATGCAGAGTATATAAAACATTGAGAAACCCGGTGAATCGAGCCTGCGTCCGGTGGTAATAATCGTTGCATTTCCGATGCGCGAGTCGAGGGCTCCGGCTATCCTGTGCCCGGACTTCGTTATTTCGTTCGAGGGGCCAAGAAAGAAGAAACTTTGCAAGCCCGTGCGCATTACCATTATCGTTTATTCCCTCGTTCTTTCTCCTCGGCCGGTTTTCTCGGTAGAATTAAACCGTACGAGGAGGAGGCGAAGGCGTCTATATGTATATTCTTGATACCTGAGTGGACAAGGTCTCTCGCACAGAGAGTCCGGCCAACGCAGAAACGCGTGTCCAGCGCAACGAGAAAGAGTGCGGAGAGGGTGAGATTGGAATAAGAGCCGGATAGAACGACCGATAGCGAGCGGGAAGAGGGAAGAAAAGAAATGCTCACGACTACCGGGAATCGAGTGTGGGGTAGGTTGTTTTGCATTCGATAACAACCCTGCGGTAACCCAACGAGAGCCACTGGAATCGAAAGCGAATCCCTCATCGATGCCAATACCTACCGATTGGCTTTTCGCTCAAAGTTCCAATCTTCGCAAGTTTTACCCTACAAGGCGCGGAGAGCTGCTTATCGAGTAGCGAAGCGATAGCTCTTGAGTCTCGACTACGAGGTAGCCGTGTTTAATACAAGGCGGGAGAGAGCTTACGTGGCGGGATTAAAAAAAAAAAAGATGAAGGTGCACGTTATGCAGAAAACCGAGAGTGCAAGAGTGAAAAGGAGTGAACACGCTCGAGACTCAGCTCACTTGTTCACACAGCGTGTCAGCATTCCAAATATGTATATCTCCGTCGAAAAATGAAGAATCGTCGTGGGGTTTCGATGGCGGGGAGTCGTCTCGCCATTAAACGAAGCACCTTGCGGACTTCGACTCTCACCTCTTTTCCACGCACCGGCTCTCGAGTCTCCGTTTCGTACACGAGGCGAATTGCACGCGCATACAGAGAAAGATACTCGTCGATCTCTTTTCCCTGTTTAAGCTTTCGCTTCGTAATATAAAAATAAATTCGACGATAAGCATCGCGGTTCGTTAATAAATTATCTACCGAGACGTTCACGAGAGCTCCTGTGAATTTTGATGTGGTTTGCACAACCGATAAAAATTGTATGACTCAATTTAACAATGCTTCGACGCGGATACAGGTTTGAAAAAGAAATGGGGGGAAATTACTACGAGGCAAGCTTGACTAACCGATGTACTCAGTAATTAACTAGCGAATAGTAGCCGAAAAATTTTACAGCTCGCCTAGAAATTTTGTGTGCACATGCTTTTCCTCATTTCGAATTTAGTTTCTCTATTTGTACAAGCGTAACGCCGAAGATCGCCGGGCCAATGTTGGATTTAACGCTCTCGAGACGAGGCAGAGACAGATAAAAAGCATACAGTTCACCGATAAGAACTTTAAGCGCCTGTCGCTCGAATATAACGCTAAACGCGAATCGCTCGAGCTCCATTTCGCACGAATTCCGAGTGGGTTGCGGTAAACTAGTCTTAATATTGAAAGAAGGAGAATTTTGGTATATTTGCGAACTGTTGCTAGGTGGCTCGAGAAACGTGTACCGTCGTGATTTTACAATTAATTACATATTATAACGGCCGATAGCACGTATAGTTTCTGCCGATGCAAAAAAGGAACTAATTTATTGGGCGATGATAAAAAAAAAGTTTAAACAAATGACGCTACAGTAGAACCTTGATTACCCGAATCTCCGTTATTCGAACACTCCATTATCCGAAGGGCGACTAGCTTTATCCAGATTTCTATTATCCGAACCATCCGAACCATGACGTAACATTTCGATGTCATTTCATCGTCGAGCGCTACTTTGTTGGAAATACGACCAAGCTTGTATCGCACGTCCAAATGCTCACGTTTACACGTCGGTTTTTCGCGCAGTATTCATTAGTTCTTAGCGCCGTGCAGAGATATTCATATCCGTGCATGTAACAAATAATTTGCGATTAAATAATAGGTTTGTAGTTGAATGCGTTATAACTTCGAAAAACAATACTTCCTCCTCTAAGCTACCTCTAAGCGGAAACATAATATTCTTAGGGTGTACAAAAAATTCGAATTTTTTTCGTAATGAAACCGGTACATAGTTAGATCCCTTTTGATGTTCTAATTAAGGGCTTACTCCACAATAAAATTTCGGATAAAAAAATGTCTAATAGTTTATAGTGCCAAGTATATTCTATTAAATGTTTATGTCAAGATTCAACGAATTACGAAAGTTAGAGACCGTTATGCGGAAAGTGGCAGAGCCCTGAAGTAGCTGCGCGGAGCGCTCGAGCAGTGGCGCCGCCGAACTTTGAACGTGTTTTTCTCAACGTAATTTTCAACATCAGTGTCTCCGATATTGCGAAAACGGGTTGATGGATTTTTATGAAAATCGAGGTTGCACTGATCGCCTACTTTTCTCGATTTGGCGAGAAGTGGCTTTTTCATTATAACCGACAATATTCCAATAAAAATTCTAAAATAGGTGCTTCAGGTGAGGTCAGCTTACACGGATCACAATTATCGCTACAAGGATATCTTCTATACGCATGAATAAACTGCATGCATGCAGACATATCTGTACGCATGCGTTTTCCTGGTATCCTCATTGTGTCTGCATGTTTACATTTTTTTCTTCTCATATCGTCGGCAAGCGATTCGACGTAGACATTTTTGCACGTGTCGGTTTAATTTAATCGCACATGCACGAGCCTCGCCGAGTTCAGTTCTCGCAGCAGAACTTTTGCCGCGCTAGCGATATTTTTATGGCCGATGACTGCAACTGCCTAGCCGCAAGGCCAGTGAAGTGCACGAGAGTGCACCGGATTTTTTTTTTCAAAGGCTGAAGCTCCGCCGTGTTTGTGGACTTGATTTTTCTTTCTTCGTGCAGTAAACATTGTCGATGCGATCTTCGTTTTCTGTTTTTTTCTCATCCTATCCTGCGCGATGCAATCAATGTTTTCTCTCGTTGCTTCGTAGTGGCGCCTGAGATAGTGCTGGGAAGAAAAAAAAATTAGCGCGTAATACATAAAAAAAAAACGTTAGGAAAAAAAAATCAACGCCTGGTAGTGGCAACGATAATGTAGACATCCTCGGGGATTATCTGAGAGTGGGTCGTAAGTTTCGTCGTATCTCGCGCCACGTGTCTTTTCCAACTTACAGATATGATCGGAAAACCCCGAGTGAGCGACCGTTCGGGTGGTAAGCTTCTCTTATCAATTTTCGAGCATCGCGCAGCTAGGACGCCACTCACCATATAATTACCGGTCAAAAGGGTACAATGATGTGTTAGAGACTGCTTATAAGAGGTTTTTTTAAAATATAGATCCCGCTGAGATTTGCTCAGTGGGATGAAGTTTCATCTCGTAACATACGCAAAAAATAACTCGATGTCCAATTTCTCTCCCACGATGCTTTTTCCACATTTTCCATTTAATTATGCTCGAACGTGTACGCTCATAACTACAAATATTGCTGATAGTGCGGTCTTGTCGCTGGCACGCGAGGTCGCAGGCTCGATTATCGCGCTTCAAAAATATTTTATAGCCAGTCGTGAAGAGAAAAAAAAAAGAAAAGTCAAGCAAGTCGATTTCGTTGACGGCAAATATGCAAGAAAAAAAATTCTGATTGGACGACGACAGTAATAAAGTCTCGATACTGGACGAATAAAAATTCCACAAAGTGAAAGTATCCGGAACAGCCGCGTATGCATTGAAAGTGATAATAAAAATAGAAGAGGAAAGAGAAAAAAAAAGTGTCGATAGTAAATAAAATGCAACAGGACGGTCCTCTGCTCGAGTGATCGATGAAAGCGAAATGACATATAAAAAAATGTCTTATCGAAGAAATGAAAATGTGCGTATCATCATAGTAAATCACAGGTATGCGCGATCTATCGAGATAAACAATCGAGACCAGGGGATCTGTGAGAAGATAATCTCTATGATGGATCGATATTATGTATCCTGATTCGGATGGCGTCAGAAGAGAATTGGAGATGGCAATCAGGAAATTAGCGAGGGAATTTTTACGGAGATAAGGCACGTGCTGCTACCGCTGATTATGTAATGATCCGACACCGGGCAAGAAATGTAGTCCAATCATTGACACCGCAACAGGTCGCAAACTTGAAAAAAAAGTCGTAGTCGTAATTAAAAGACTCTAAGCAGATGTAAGAACGGGAAATGTTGACCTCGCTCGACCCACATAAATTGCCAATGACTGTACGAGGGGGGAAAAAATGGAAGAGGTCAATGTCTAGAAAGAAGACGTATAGGGGAGAGCGGGGCAGAACGGACTATCGTTCCCGATTTTTCGCAGAACGCAAAAAAAAAAATTCCATCTCAACAGGAGTAGATAAGTCCGTTTTGCCCTGAGGTTCCGTTTTACCCCACTCTCCCTTACAGAAGTGTAGTCTAGTCATTTACACCGCAACGCGTCGCAAATTTGAAAAAAAGGTTGTATTCGCAATTAAAAGAATGTAAGCAGATGTAAGAACGGGAAATGTTGACCTCGCTCGACCCTCATAAATTGCCAGTGACTGTACGAGGGAAAAAATGGAAGAGGTTGTCGTGAAAGAGGACGTATAGGGCAGAGCGGGGCAGAACGGACTATAGTTACCGGTTTTTCGTCGGACGCAAAAAAATCTCATCTTAACTGGAGTAGATGAGTCCGTTTTGCCCTAAGGTTTCGTTTTACCCCACTCTCCACCACATAGATCGAATGTAGGCTAAGGACCGACAAATTCCTACGTAGGAGGAAGGGGAGGGGGCAACGTAGGTACACGTCGTGCCACAATTTTCTAATGTCGTGTCTAAACGAGAGACGTTACGTTAATAACGGTACGAAGGGGATCCCCAGTACCGTTGAGTCGTTCACAAAACTTATTCAAATGTATCAAACGACTCTTCCTCTACGCATACATGTATACATATGTGTCTCCCGGTCTCGGTACACCTGAACACATAAGTACATAAGATGTACAAATACAAATATAAGAGAAACGGTAGAAGATGTTCGGTAGAAACGGAGTGCCGGGAATCGGAGGCACGAACCGTGTGTATATATGTATATACATAGTTATAGCATATGTGTCGTGTATACCAGACGTTAATGAGCGCTCGGCGACACACGCGCGCGTCCCCGTTCGAGCCTTGAGACATTTCTAAACCGGAGTACATACTTCATTAAACGTATACCAGCGACGCTCCGCCTCCAGCCTTAGACACAATGCTTGAGATATCGGAACAGATGTCAAAACGATTGATCATTCTTCAATTCACGATTGACTCAATAATCTGTCATTTTTTTTTCTTCGTGTATTTTCATCAAAATTTAAGTTTGCTCCAAGCTCGAAAACAATCTTAACGTCCCGCTTCCTCGGGCCTCTTTAAGTAATGTCCGAACTTCCGGTCCGGTAAGATTGATCATTCTTCAATTCACGTTTGACTCAATAATCTGTAAGTATTTTTTTTCCACGTGTGTTTTCATCAAAATTTAAGTTTGCTCCAAGCTCGAGAACAATCTTGACGACCATTTTCGTCGAGCGTTTTAAATAATGTCCGAACTTCCGGTCCGAGCGGAAGAAAGAGATGGACGAAGGGAGACGATTGAAATCGCAGATCACGCGTTACAAAACTCCGCGGCGGGAGTTGCCGAGACTGATCACGCGAATTCGGAGAAAGCCGGAACAGAGTGCGTGATTCTTCTGCAAAGTTTCTTCCGTCTCTGTTGACGTACGCGGTAGGCGGCATGGAGGAGGATTGTGCGAAGAGGAGTTCGCGATGGTCTCTGTGGGATATACATGTTTGAATAATAATTCGTCGGTCCGTGTCGGGACAATGGAACGAGCAGACATTCACGTCGCACTACGAATTTCTCCGTGCGCATTACTATCATACGTATTTTTTTACTATACGATTTAATTACACGGCCAGCGCATTTGGCGCGCTGTTATACACTTACGAATTCGTTCACTCACGTGTTGGTTTTAAATCTTTCCTCGTTGTAGCGAGTGTGAAAATCTAAAAGTTCCTTGACCAGACCCGCAGCGACCATCGAGTCGACGCGGTTGTTCAGACGTTCGTCCAGAATTTTCTGCAATCAAAGAAAATTACAATTAATTCTTCGAAGAGGGATGACAAATTCTTACAAAAAATTAGCGATAATCTACGATCTTAAAATACATTCTTCGAAATGGTATACAAAATGTTTACAAATAATTAGCAATAATCTACGATCTTGAAATTAATTCTTCAAAGGCGGATGAAAAATTCATACAAAAAAATCAGCAATAATCTATGATCTCCGGAGACCTAAAAAGATTAGTTAAAAAAAAGGTCTCGAAACTTATTCTCAATATCTCTTTTTTGAGTATATAATCCTTTCCACAAAACCCGATAGAATCTTTAGAGAAATCGTAATCGCGATATATTTGCTGGGTCACGTAGTGCAGATAACTTATCACGGGCGAGTAGTTCTCCACGATTAAGTTATACCGAACGGCGTCGAGGCTGTCCGGTGTAGAGCAAAAAAAAAAGAATTGGCAAATACCACAACTATCATTCACAGTGGAGCGCATTAGTCGCGAAGACAAATAACCCGCTACAATGAAGCGTAACCTCGCGGAAGTTATGAAAAATGAAAATGACAAGTTAATTAGTCAGCTCGTTAATATTTCCTAATGGAGTAACGTCGCTGAAGCGCGAAGCGCCCGATAGAGAAAAAAAAAGTATGCGCGGAATGGCTGAGGATATTTTCCACGAGTCCTCTGAGAGGGCCGAGTGTGGACAGGGATTGTCTTTGGGTTCTCGACGCTGCTGTTGATGCCCCGTGGTGGCAGAAGGCAGGCAAAGAGGAAGACGAATCGGGAACGAACCCTTTCGTTTAACCGACAAGGCAGCACAGAGGCTCTGTCTCAATTCCAGAGCGTTGAAATTCCTTCGTTTGCCCCGGACCGAGGACGGACCTCTTTCCGTCCTCCGAGTCTCTCTCGCCCCTGTTCTCTTTCGCTTCTAAATTCGTACGAGAAACTCGCGACGGCGAGTTTCCTCGCGGCCGTGTTTAGAGGGGAAAGGTATCTCCAGTTCCCTCGCGCAGTATTTTTCTCGCCGACGCCTATCTCGCGTCTCTAATGAGGCCTAACTTTCCAGACGTACGAAATAATTTCTCACGAGGTCCCCTCCCGATGCTCGATCGACCGAGTGTCTTCTTCGGGTGTCGGCCAACAAAATTCATGGGCCCCGAGAGACACGTGGAAGATGAAGTAAAAAAAAAAAGTAATAAAAAATTGCCATGTAATGTCCTTTCGTCAATTAGAATAATTAAACGATTATTTCACTCATTCGAAAATATAAATGAGTTCAATTTCTAGAGAGCTCGTGGACACCACCGCGGACCCTTGCGCGTTTTCTTCCCAGGCAGAGACAATTGATTTATCGCTCGACGGTCGAATAAAATAAAAGTAATATGGAGACCTCAATTTAGAGTCGTTGAGCGTTTGTTGCTCGGTATAATGTCATGTTTGTGACAAGAGGCGACCGCTACTCTCTTGACCTACCGGTGCGCAGCTGTATCAACGATGGATGTAACCATAACTGCGGAATGTGCTAACATCTACAATGTGAATAGACTTCCGTATCCACTTTCATTGTTAAATTTTTCCTCCCATAAAGTGACTATTTTTTTATGCAACATTCCGGTCATTACAAAAAATATCTTACACAATGAAAAAAGGTGTAAATTTAATGTACCGGACTAGAAGTTTTGATGCCAAAACGGGTACATCAAATTTACAGTGAAATTAAAGTAAATGATTAAATGCAAAATATTTTTTTTTAAGTTTTTGATATCCTGTACATAAATTTTTCATCACAATTGAACATGAAATTTAATATATCAGCTTATGCATGCAAACTTTCGGTACCACTACATTAAAATTTATAAGTCTTTTTTACAGTGTAAAAAAATACAAGAATAGAAGAGAATAAAATTTAAAGAATAAAGACGTTAAATAATGTGTTTCGCAGTCTCGCAGTATGATTTTTCATTCAAACTCTCGAGCCGAGAATCGACACGGAACACTTGCTTACCCTGCGTCGTTAAGTAATTTACTAACAGCTACAATGTAAATACATTCGTATTTATTCTCATCATAAAATTTTTCTTTCCATAAAGTGACTATGTTTTTTTTAAACGCATCATTTCAGTTATAAGAAAAATGTCTTCTTCCCTTTTATTCCTACGAGAATACAAGAATAGAAGAGAATAAAATTTGAGGAATACAGCCGCTAAATAATGTATGTAGTCTCGCAGTACGATTTTCTTTCATCCCCTCGAGCTGGGAATCAACACGAGACACTTGCTTATCCCGCGTCTCCTTTTTCTTCCTCCGTAGTTTCCAACAGCCACTTCTTTCCTCGCTTTCTCACGCTCAATGACTCCTACTGAGCTCTCTCGCCTTCGCATCTCTCCACGTGCGAGCGTTCGCACTTTATAAAGCTTATAGCGCGGTTACATGTATGTATATTTAAAGAGCTACGCCGAGTTCTCGGTATCCCGGTCGCAACTCGACGCGCCCTTGTGACTCCACGTGCTTCTGCTCTCGCTTCCATTCATGCCTCTCTCGCACTTCCCTCGACCGGTGGCCTCTCGTAGTAAATCAAACGAAATTCAAGAACTTCACAGAGCGACTTTGGCCGAGCTGGAACACGCCGAAGAATGTCACTCTTGCGGCAATGGGCTCGTCGCCTCGGGTATACGAGCGTGTAAAATAGCGTTGTAGTAAATGTGCTCGGGACGTCGCTCGGCGGGAGTTGCGTAAGTCGAAAACGTCCGGCTCTCTGTCCTTCCACGAATTTTCACTCCTAACGGCCGTAACTTTTTTCTACCGATTGCCCAATGCCTTTTCATTCATCCTCGCGAATTCGTTCAGCAAGTTTTGTAATTTTTGTCGTTCGGTTAAGGAATTTCGTTCCTCCGAAGGAACGAATTTGCCGGAAGCAAAATTTCCTGGCCGGCTCCGAAATTAGAAAGCCACTTCCTTCTCGGTCCGTCGAGCTTCGTCGATGGGTTTATATTCCGCGAGTTTAGACGACTCTATTTCGTGTGCCCCTCCTCGCTCTCCCGGGCTCCGCTATCGTGTTAGCTCAGCTATGCGGAATCGGGCCAAGGTCCCACCTCGGCAGAGCGAGCGCGGGCGGAGTCGCGCGTGCGAATTTTTCCCGACCCCGGCTCTAGATGTTGGAAGTGTCGTGGTCAGGCGAATTCCGACTGCGGACGAAACTCCGAACACAAGACCCGGTGATAATTTTACTCTCTCGGGTCTTTAGTTTCTTTATCCTACTGCGATCTCCCATGAACGACCGGCCGAATCGCCACGTTATAATTATTCTGCGTATGAGAATTTCGGCGAATCATCGTCGTCCTATCTCTTTCGCTGGGTGAATGGGCCGAGAATGATGACGACGATCGTGCGCTCCAGCACCGTGCAATTCTAGCCCGCACCCGAGAATCGAGCCGCCCGGACATGATAGCGCAATTTTTTGTTGAAAATTGTTTTTATTTATTATTTTTTAATATAAACAAAACACGTTGCGAGCCCGGTCGACCTCCTCGGGCGGCGCGATCACTCGTGCCGATCCGCCTGTCTGGAGGTCAAGAGTGATTTTAAGAAGAAAAAAAAAGGTGGAATCGATTATGCACCTTACAAAGGATGTCCAGGAGTCCCGAGTGCTGGACGTTTTTAAGTATTCGCCAGGGCGACGGTCGGGGACGCGTCGGGGATGTTGGATTGGCGTCGGGCGAGAGAAACGGGGGTAATCGGGGTCGGCGTGCAATGTGAGTCACGTTCGTACCCGGAACGTGATTTCTATCAATTTTTAGTACCTCGAGGACTAGCCCGATCGACGATTCGATAATCTGCAGCTGCACGGCGGTTTTTATCGGACCAATATTACCAGGAATTTTTTTTGTCCTATATCGATGTGTCGTTGATCGAATATTCCTTATTCCTCCGTCCGATCAAAGACGACGGAATTTTTCTTTCTTTGTGTTTTTTTTTATTATTATTTTTTTAAATTTAATGTCGCATCAACTGCTATGGTTATTAGCGACGGAAATTCTTCTTGACCATTTATTTTTTTCACCGACTGACTCACGCTGTCGAATTACTTGATAAGATTGAATCGATAGAACAGCAATTCGGCGATATTTCCCCGATTTCAAAGTCCCTATTGAAAAATGGAGCTAAATAGTGGAGAAAATAAATAAAAAAACAGCGAGACATTGCTTGCTTCATCATCGACCCTGAGACGCCTCTGGAGGGCCGCGCCGTGAGAACGTTGTACGTGGAGGCCCAGAATTCTCCGCTCACAGGGAACATGTGAAATTGAAATGAGATGAAAAAGATGAGGATGCGAGGGACCCGAGAGGGGGGGGGGGGCTGCGGATGAAAATGAGAGATAAAAAGATTAAAGGGTACCAAAGAGAGAAGAAGAAATAAGAAAAAAAAACAGAAGTTCACTCTCCTTTTTTCTCCCTTTCTTGGGAAGGGATCCCGACGCGCGGGACCTTCTAGGATTCGGCGAACGCCTTTCGTGGGCCTTTCGGCGCGTTTACTCTTCGAATATAATACCGAGACTCTTCACAATTTTTTTGTTTCTCCTCTTTTGTCTCACGGCGAGCCCTGGGCCTTTTTTCCCTCTTTCCTCCATCGCCTCCGTTTCAATCTCCCTCTCGCTCCCTCGGGTAATTCGATATACCCCGACTGCTTAATTATGTGCAAGCGCGCCATCGCCCTCCGCCTAATTCTCCACCATTTACGCAATTATACTCGTAGAGCAGAGAAGATTCGCGAATTTCGACTCTTGGCCAATCTCCCGTCTCTTCTCACCGAAAACGGGGGAGGAAAAGGAAAGAAACAAAAAAAAAAAAAAGAAATTTGGACTAACCCCGAGAACAGAAGGCTGTTTCTTGTCAAAGGTTCGCGCCAGGCCTCTGCGGAGACTTGTTTGATACGCGGTGCTGGGACAGATCAAAGTTTCACCGAGGACACTCGGGCTTAATGAAAGAAGACGAGAAAGTACTAACCAACGCTCGTCCTCTGCCTGTGTGTCTCCCCCGTAGAGCCACTGTCTGAACGGCCCATAAAGAATCTACCGAGCGTAAATGACCAAGCGTGAGATTCGCGCTTCTCTCATCATCATCTTCGCCACTCTCGGTTGGCTTTTCAACTCTAATTTATTCGTCGAGTCTCCCTCCCCGCTTTTTTTCCCCCCGGACTCTCCACGGCCGATCCTTCTTTCCGAGAAACTTGTTCGATCTCCGTTGCTCCTCCGCTTGGACCTTTCCATCTTTTTTCTATTCCTTCTATTTCTTTTTTTTTATCTCTCATAAAAATAACGTCCCGAGGCTATTTTGCTACAAAGTATCGGGAATGCGATTGCTACACGCATTAGGGCGAAACGTTTCTCGCATTCTGACGATTTTCCCCGTCTCCGTCTGGGGGCTCGAAAAAAAAAAATCGCGCTGGCTCGTAAAGCGCGTGTGCGTTATCTCTGTCTGTGGTGAATCGCGTTGCCGGAAATGCCGTGCGTGCCAAAGGCTAAAACCACCGGCCGTCGGGGCAGGCGGGTGTTGGCGTGCGAAACGCTACCGAGTCGGGGCACAAAAAAAAATAATACTGAAAAAGAAAAAAAAACAAAGAAGAAGGAGAGAAAAAAACAGAAACGAAGAGACGCTTCGAGTATCGCAAAGGGAAGACAGATGGTCCGGGGTTGCGAGGAGTCAGCGGGTTCCTCGACACTCGGGGTGAGGAGTTTGCGAATTCCGTACGACCGGTGTACGACCGATAATATAATACGCGCGTCTTACGTACCCGTCGTGTAATTCCGAAGTGCTCGAAGGTTATCTCGAAATTACGTGTATGTATAAATAGGCAATTACATTAACAACTCAATTTGAGAAAGTTCAGAGAGGGTCCACGATCGCGATGTTATTTTCATGAAGATACACGGCGATACGCCATGCGAGGTAATAATTGAAGCAACATGTTTTCTTTTTTCATCGGACGTAATTGCGCGTGCGCGAGGAAGAGGTCGATAATGCGATAATTGAAACTGCTCACCCTCCGAGACAAAAAAAAAAAGGAACTCGATTTTTTTTTTAGGGCTTCCACCTCGCTCGCCATGTATAGCTTGGATGTCTAGGTGGAACTCTAAAAAGCGCTCGATCTAAGAGCTCCGACACGTTTCGTCGCTATTCCTAGTCGCTATGGATCGCTAAATATAACGGAGCGCCTGGGTGAATTACCGGCAAGACGTGAGGATCGTCTCTCGCTGTATACGAGAAGGAGGGCCAAAGCTGGATGACGTGCGAGAATCCCGTAACAGTTGTATGCACTAATGCGTTGTTTTGACGTCAGCGTGGAAGCGCCGACTCCCTTCGCTTTTCCGCGTTTCCAAGCATAAACTCCGCTAACCGATATAATAATCTCGAATACTTTCGGCTCCAAAGTACTCGGGGTAATTTCCGATTGTACTTTTTCTGAGTGGAGAAATAAAAATAAAAATTCTGGTCACAAGTTCTCGTTGGGTCGGAGAAACGCGGAAGTGAATTTTAGCTGTATAATACTTGGATACCGCCGAAGGGCATATGGATGTATTATGGAAAACTATCGCTCGAGGGGTAAATCAGCTTTTCATGAAAATGTCCCGGAAGCTTAGTCACGGACGAGGCCTCAGGACAATAATTTTTTAAATAAAAAAAAACTTATGACTCGTACGACGTACACGTTCCTGCAGGGAAAACCGGTGGAAAAACGCAAAACCCCGGTCCATATGCGGTAAAGCTGCGGATGATTTATCGGCGTTGAAAATATCAAAAAGACGTAGAAAATGAATAAGAAATATAAAGATTAAGAATTTTTTTAACTTGGGAATAAGAATGTTTGTAATGCTGAGGCAACTTTTCGACCGGGAAAGCGTAGGTGTGTGCGATAAAGCGTCCACAACTCCGAAACGATTGAAGTAACGAGCGCGTGTACATACAATGTTCGCGACGTGCCATGCACTTTGTGCAAAGTGCAGCGTCGCTCGGCGGTGCGAGAGACGGGACGGTAGCGTCGAGTGTCATCGTCTGGACGCTCGATTCAAGTGACCAATCGACTGATGTGCGTCGCAGCGAATAACGTGTACGCTATATCTGTAAAAATCTACAGAGGCGAAGTAGTCCGATGGGACGGATTCGTGGAGTTTGCAGAAAAAATTGCAATCAAATTTACCGGCAATTCGACGAACGTTTCGTGTGTCGAGAGTTTTGAGACGGAAAACACAAGGAATTTGCGGAAACGTTATAAAATCCAATCCGCATATATAAAAAAAAATATATTAATGAATGGTAATTGGAGTACGAGAAATGCAAGACCTAGGCACACATCTTGAAAAAAAACTTGCATTTTTGTTAATCATTTAACGAAAAAAGTCATTAAAATAAAAGAATAATCAAAAATGGTAATTGGAGTACGAAAAATGCGAGTCCGAAGCATCGTAAAAAAATACTTGCATTACTCGTTGATAATTTAACGAAAAAAAAGAACAATCGTCTACGACACGACAAACAGAGGGACAACATTGTAAACAGCAAAGGACTTTTTGTCAGTGCTCCGACTGTGCAGAGCCTTCTTTTTCAACCGTGTAAAATCCTCAGCAGCAGCAATTGAAAACTTTCATATTTCGATCAGTTGGAGTGCACACTCGAGGCGTGAGAGAGACTTGGAGAGACCGCGTGTCTGAATGAATCGGAGCTTGAGTATACATCCATACCGCGGATCGTCGCTCGCGACAAGATCCTCCTGACCGATTGCCGGAGGCGATCAATGCACGGCTTCAACCGCACGGAACCTTGCGATTCGCTCGGTGGTACTCGATGGCGGGTTGGCGGAGTTGACGAGCGGCATACAGAAAAGCGCATTGCGCCTCGGTACGGAGCAAAAGTGCAGTGGAGCGAACAGAGTCCCCGTCGCCGGCTGAGGGAAACAAGTGCGACGGTGTGCACGGTAGTCGCGGGATGGTATGGTGTAAAGACCGCAGAAGAAACGAACCCGGCGCGGCGGAGAGAGAGAGAGAAAAAAAGCCCGCTCTCAAGACAGGAAGTGACGACATACCTTCTCGTGGATGTATAACTGCATCGTGCGGAGATAGGATACCTACCCATAATAAAGCCGGCAGCTGTCGACCAAGTGCTCGACCCGTTGATATACAACGTACACATATGTATACATGCACACATATGTACGTACAAAACTGTACTACATTGAATCAACGAATTCACTGCAGTGAATTTATAACGAGGGGCAGAGCTTCTCTCAGCCTCACGAGCTCTGACTCCGATTATTCGTCACGGGCATATTTTTCATTCCTTTTTCGATTTCATTCTCTCTTCTTTTTCGAAGGCGTGTTCGCGTCGGGGGGTTTTTTTTTCTCTCCACTCGACTAACTCGACGTGAATGTAGCGAGGATGAGTAGCAAGAAACTCGCAGCGCGCCGTCTGCGAGGATATGGAAGTTTCGCGAGAGAGAAGCGCGAACGGGGAATAAGGCGGCGTGCATGGTTGTTATGCAGGAAAGGCGCAACACCAACAGATGCCGTGCACATTTTAATTAACGGCCAGACATCCTCCGAGACGGATGACCCTCGGAGAGTGGTCTCTCATGGTCGCATCCCTGATGACCCTCCTGGTCGAGGAGGTGGCCGGTCGCGACCGACCGACCCACTACGGGAGGGCCAACGTCCATCGCACTTTGTTCTCTCCTCTCAGCTTCCCGTCGCAATCCCACGACCACCGGTCGTGTGTGTATGTGCGCATGTATGACTCTCGCTTCTTGAAGCGCTAACTTCGCTCGCCGACGCAACGCTAACGAGTCGCGGGGAGCGAGATGAATCCTTTGCTCTTGAAACGTGCGGGATGCTAAACACTGGAGCGTTAAGTTGATTGCTGCGATCCGCGTTGTATCTGAAGCCGAAGACAAACATTATCTTTCACATCCGGTATGGTTTTTCGTTGACTAATATTGAGGCAAGGTCAAAGGCCAAAGGCAGATCAGCGATGAGGGTGAATCAATTCTTCTTTTCACCTTTTGGACGAATAATTTTTGGCCTGAAGTCAAAACAGTATATTGTTAATTGCGAATAACTATTATTTTGTCTTTCCATTATAAAGACTCTGAAATAAAACGCCTGGGAGCTCATACGTTGTTTCAGGTATATTTTAATAAATGCTTCAATGATTGAGCAATAAAAGTGGTATATTATGCTACGAGGGAGGGAAATGCGCGATTTTCACCGAGTGTGTAGTTTGCTGCTGAGCGAAGGGTAGGCAGAAATCACACGAGGAGAAAATCCGCTCCCTTCCGTGTAGGATATGATACTTTTTTCCCACTTCGTTAAAATAACCACATTTCGTGAGTCGCAAAATCGTCGCATAAGCTACGGTAGCTTTTAGTCTGCGTATATTTATATTTACATGCATTCCGTTAATGTGAATTCCTGGTCGAATGCTACAAGTGTTACCTATGTAACATATACTTCATATGAGTCATATGATCATCCCTTATTGTTTTATGCGCTTTTGGCATCGCTTCTATGTGTGGATCAAAGTACTTGAAGAACATATGGCGTATCACGTCCTGAGCTATTAAGTTTTGACAGTACTCAATACGTCAGTATTCGAGAAGGACCCAGTGCTCGGTACTTCAAGTACTTGCTACTGTAATACGTAATTCAAGTACTTAGGGTATATGCCCAGTTCTGGTTTGGATCAACAATTAATACTAATGAATTATTTATTTATTTATTTATTTAATGCGTTCATTCCTGAACCAGCACCGGAGCCTAAAGCTTATTGTTAACGGCGCAGCGCCTAACTCTATTTAACCGTAAAACTCCCTAAGAAGTCATGAAACACTGCTGCGTACTCGCACAGGTTAATAATGACCATTGGTCAATAATTGGCGATTTTCCATCCGTATTGAACTAAAAAAATGTCGGTATTTTAGCGAACTCAGAAAAAAATGACCTATCGATAATGCACGGATTTCGGTACCACCGCCTCAGTCGATCGTCCCAGCCGTTTTAGATAGCTACTTTCTCGTCACCGATTTTCTCACGTGCTCCAGGCTTTATTCATCGCACCTCAACACCATCAGTGCCGACTTGCAGTATACGAGAGGTGTACGCCTTACGTGCTGTCCGGTCACGTACGTGGAATACACGAGTTTACATTAATATGTATACATGTGTGTATCTCGGGCGTAAACGCTCCTACGGAGCCTCTCCAATACTACGCTCACCCGCGTCCTCGTAGTATATACCCTCGGTGTTCGCGTGCAACGTCATGTTATTTTTATGAATGACTAGTCGATCTTTCTCTTTCGTTCTTTCCGTCTCTCCTCTTCCGCAGCGAGCGCGCACAACGCCGATCGGGGACGCTCCCATCGCCCGACCGGTAACAGTGTTGGTTTTGTTTCCGTCACACTTCGCTCCACGAGGTTTCAAGTTGGATAATATTTTTATCGTTCTATGATGCATCGAGCTGCTCCCCCCCTGTCCGATAAATATTCGTTTCGAATACAATACAGACCACTGTACTATCGTTCTTTTCGCGCTGGCGTTACCGAGAAATTTTGCTGATAAAGATGGGAAGAGGTTTCCCTTTTTTTTTTTCTCGCGGTTTACGTGGGACGGGCCTCGTGACCAAAACCGGATGCGAGGGGGACTTCAAACCTCACGGTCATCAGCATATTCGTGCAGCTAACCGTGTAGAATTTTTTTTTCTTTTTTCATAAACTCCACGGAAGTGTATTAAAAATTGTCAACTTAAAAATAAAATCTCTCGCTGATTTCCTCGTCTCTCAGTGTGTCCATCCCGAGCCGATTAATGCTAATACAACACTGGCCGTTTCGCAGTCACACCGGCGAGCCACGGGATTCAGAATATTCGTTTCGCTCTCGGGGACAAGCCCACATAGCTCTCTCGGCATTAACGGAGCGGACAGTTGAAGAGAAACAGCGGCAGCCGCCGAGCACATTTTGCGCGGTGTGCAGTGGTAAAAGCATGGGGAAAGTGTTCCGTACCGTGCAATGCAGTATAATCTAACAGTGTTATAGATTATAGAGTACCAGGCTAATAATTCTTTTAACGATAAATCCCCGGCGCGTGATTTGCACTCGAGACTATCGACGGCGACCCTCCGTTGAGTTACCTCACACACCTCCGAAGTCAGCCAGAGTCGAAACGCGATACACTCGCTAACGGTACGGACTCGCCGGGTCGAAAGAATTTCCAGCCGAATTATATTTTGCACCTATCGGTGATCGCCCTTCTCTCGATTCGCGGGTGTACCGGCTTCTGCGTCGTTTGCGAAACACCTTAACATTGCGTTTCTTCCAAGTGCGATAATTTTTCTTGTTTTGTTCTTTAAAAAAAAAAATTCTTTCTCGATGGTGATTTTTTTTTGTTGCATTTTTAGAATAACGAGACTCTTGTACGAATATAGTTGCGCGCGGAATTCCTTTGAGATCATTGAGAGGGAGAGAGCGGGGTGGAGAAGGGAAAGACTCCGAGAGACGTAAACCAGGAAGCCCGTTGTGCAGCGTACGCTGTTGCAGTCGGGTTCTGTTGCGCCGATCGCCTGGAACGACGGAGCGAAATAGCGAGAGAAGGAGAGCGGAGAGCAGAAACTCTAACGATCGGTTATAATGGTATGCAGCCGATTGGCCCGCGGCTTTCAGCTTCTTTTCTCTTTGGCAAGCAGGAGAGCAGCTCGGGCGTACGGTTTCTACGGTAGTTGTAGTATAAACCGCTGATACTGGTTATCCTCAAGTGTTCTGTCCCTACACCGTTGCGGAATTGCGAACGATCGCCAAGCGCTCACTTATATATATTTACGCTCCTCGCGTTCAGCCGATATAACGGCCCTCCTCGTAAAACGTTAACTTTCTCCATTAATTTATATTATTGCACTCTGTCGCTTCTCGTTTCAATCGATTTGCGCTACGAACTAAACGCGCTACAAATATCCGAAGTACGCAATTATTAGAATTAAAGAACGGCAAATTTATTCAATCTAATACCAAAAATTAATTCTCTTGGAATAACGATGATTTCGGATTATTATTTAGAGAACGAAGAACCGAGCGTGTTATTTTCGACCTTTTTCTTATTTTTCGCACTCTGCACGATTACTTCATATCAGATAAAAAAAGAGGTGCGAGTTCTGAGGTGCGAGAGAGAGTGCGAGAGAGTGCGAGAGAGGTGCGATGCTCTTTAAATGTTGAAGCAATCTAATACAAAAATTAATTCTCTTCGAACAACAATGATTTCGGATTATCATTTCGGGGACGAAGAACGGAGCGTGTTACTTTTATTTATTTTTTTTGTTCTTTTTCGCACGCCGCACGAAAATGTATTGAAAGATAAAAAAGAGACGAGGGCTCTTGAAATTTAGGTGTAGCTTTAGGTGAAGTGTTTGGCGAACGGTCGCCAAGCGCTCGCTTATATATATTTGCGTTCCTGGCGATCAGCCGATATAACGTCCCTCCCCGTAAACCGTTAACGCTCTCCATTAATTTATATTATTGCACTCCTCTGATGCTCCTCGTTTGAATCGATTCGCGCTACGAAACTAAACGCGCTACAAATATCCGAGATGCGCAATTATGAGAATTAAAGAACGGCAAATTTATTATATCTCATACAAAAAATAAATTCTCTTGGAACAACGATGATCATCATTTCGGGGACGAAGAACCGAGCGTGTTACTTTCGATTTTTTTCTTATTTTTCCACACTCCGCACGATTGCTTTATACCGGACGGTATTGAGAGATAAAAAAGAAAAAGAGGCGAGTGCTCTTAAAATTTCGGCGTAGCTCTCGTGTGTACACGAGATACCGACGTATAATAGTAGTTAATTATTCAATAAGCCCGACCGCAGGCGGAGAGAAGGTAGACAGATCGCACGCGATTAACTATGTGGAATTTCCAGTCGGCAGCTCTCATCCGTCCTATTAACCGGCCAATGGAATAATATATCAAAGCGCTGCTGCGGCCAATGCCACCGTCGGTTTACCGACTCTCAACGTACTTATTATACGTACGTAAGAGAGAGATTAAAAAAAAAATTGAATAAATTAATTAACGGGGCCAAGTTGACTAAGTTCAATGAAAAAAAAAATATCATTTATCAAATAGTCTTTTTCGATTCGTTTGGTTAAGACCTTCTGTGAACCGATTTCCCGATTTATGTATAGAAATTTTGAATAATCAAGGCCGTAGTCCTAAGCAAAGTCTAGCGCGACAGATAAACGCGCTACTGCAGATGTAGGCTTTCCGGCACGATATAGAAAAAAATTAAATCGAATAAACAGAGATCCGCCGCTTATCAGTTTCACGGAGCATTAATTTCATCGACCTGCAAAAAACAAAAAATTCCCATGAATTACATAAAACTGATTCGCACCTTCTTATCTCCGCGCATAAAATTAAGAGGTGTGGAAATATCTTTAAAACACATAAAATAAGAATCGTGTTTGAGAATGCGCGCCGTGGGCCCGTGGCGAAGTGAGAATATTTTTTTTTTGGTTCCGAGTTACATCGTAAACCTTGGGGCCAGTAGCGACCGATAAGTCTTGTGAAAACCTGTGTGATCTATAGCGCCCGATGGTAACGAGGTTTTCGGACAAGGTGCTAAATTAGAAGACTCGCAGAGAGAACCGAGTGCCTGTGGCCGGTTGAATTAGAACCCGAGGAAGACACACGTGGATAATGTTCCAGGCTATTTGTTATGTACCGGTCAAGGGGAGAGGTTGACGTTGGGCGAGCTAAAATGTGAGACAGGCGGTAGGTATAGAAAGTGAACCACGAGGACTGCGAATCTGGAAAAGAGCGCAGCAAATTCAAAGTACAGTAGAACCTCAATTATCCAAACGCTCGGTTACGCGAACGTTAGCGCGCCGCAGCAAAAACCGCGCCCGTATTCAAGCTTATTGAAGCGCGCTTCTCCGCTTCCAGCGTCAATCGGCTCGAACATTGGCTTTCCCGGACAGTCGCACCCATCCCAGCAGAGTCGGACAGCGCGCGCCGGAGACTGTTTTCAATACCAAGTCGTTTGAATCGCCTCACAAACGTAATTCACACTGAAGCGAATTCGCGATTTCGCCGCTCAAAAGCGCGTAGTTTGCGGTCGGCGATAAAAAATTGACGACTTTACTTCACCGAACCCGCGAAACAGGACTTCGATGGTGGAAATACTTTACAAATGTCTTTTGACGTTTAATACATACCGTTATTCCATTTATATATGTCTTATTTATATACGTGTTGTAAAAGATTGCCTTTCGATTATTCGAATTTTTGATTATCCGAACTAGACCCAGTCCTGACGGGTTCGCATAATCGACGTTCTACTGTATTATATTTCACTGCGACTGTCAGTCGCACAACTAATCCCATTAGTCCCGCCATTCTCGGATTCGTCATGCTCCAGTGATAATTAATAGGAGAAACATTAGCAGCGAAAGCCCGAAAGGTCCTCGAGGACTGTTCAGTAGTAAAGGTCCCTAAACGTGCAGATTGCTTTCCAACCTACGGTATTATCGAAACGCATCGTTGGAAAACTCGTGCGGCGCACGAGCTGCTGCACAGTACATCCGCGCTATTTCCACCGCCAAGCATTGGGTCAAGGCGAGCTTCGTACTCTCTAAATTCTCGTTCGCGGTATCCAATTCCCTCGTAAATTACACCATCGGAATGGGGGAGGTTGCTCGGTGAGAGAAGGTGGAAAAAGCAAATAGTGAATTTCTCGGTAAAGATATGTATATAAGAAAAAATAATAATAATTAGTTTAAAGGTCGATAAATCGGTTGTTTAATCGAATTTGATTGTCCGACCGATTGAAAAGAGCGATAACGCTCTCACGAGCGATTTGACCCGTTGCGCGCACACCTCTTTCAGCCCGTGTAGAATTAACGAAGCGGACATAGACCGAGGAACGTAATTGACGAGCCACGATCAAAATGCAATCAACCAGCCGGCCTATCTATTAACCGGAGAAACACACATCCCACCTATGTGTGTATGTTTGCGTGTGTTTCTCTCGAGACGGAACTGCGACGTAACAATGAGAATTCCACCGGCCCGAGCGGCTCTCGATACAGTTATACCGGCTTGAACTTTATTACATTTAGTTCGCCGAAAGGAGTTTGAATGTGCGAGGGGGCCTCAGAGGATACGGCAGTTGCCGGTGCGAGGTTCTTCGATTCTCATTCCGGCGCGGCCGGTGGAGCAGGCTTTTCGTTCGGAGCCGATATCCGAGCGGCGGACCGTCGAGGAGTCAAGAGCCAGTCAAGGCTGAGCCACTCTCTCCCTCTCCCTGGTCCCTCTAAGCTAACTCGCATTAGTATCCGTTCCACGAATCTCCCAGTCGAAGCATTCGGCAGTAGCACGAGAGGAAGGCGAAAGGCCCTCCGGACGGGCACCCACGGCACACAGAGAGTTTTGGGACCGACCGCGAGTGGAATTCTCTTTCATCCTCCGAGAAATGTGCGTTGCCAACTTGGCCTCCCAGCGACGAGGTCCTCTCCCCGCCGCCCTCCTCGCTCTTTCACTCCGAGTCAGTCCTCCTTGGTACAGTCGTCACGAGAGCCTCCCAGGCCGTCCGAGCCAACTCTCGGCGATCGTTTGACCGCTCGACGGTCACGAGAATCGCCGACGAGACCCCTTTGCCTCTCGATTAAGATCGTTCCGCGAGAAAGGAGACTCTATACAAAACGTTGAGATTAAGGGGGACGAGGGGGATGAGATAATTGATGAGAACACAAGGAAGCTGAACTGTTGATTGAGAATACTCCCTCGTGGAAAAAAGTCTATGTTGCGTATATCAAACAATACAGTTTTGTAAACTATCATTTCGCCGAGAAATTGTATGTTTCGGATATAGTCTGGTGATCAATGATCTTTGCATAGATGAAAGAGAAGAAAGCTAGAGTTAACAAAAAAAATTAGTTAACTGATTACTGTCCGACGGCGTTTGTTGATTTTCGATAAATCCGATGATTGATTCCATTCGGAAAAAATCGGACTCGTCGGTGTTACGAAATAATTGTAGATCGTAGATTACTGTAGATCGAGAGTATTGCGTCATGGAAAAGTTTACATAGCGTATAACGAAAAATATACCTACGTTATGTAAACCGTAATTTCACCGAAAAATTGTATTTTTCGGATATACTTTGGTGACCAACGATCTTTGCAAAGATCAAAGAAAAGAAAGCTGAAGTTAACAAAAAAAAGAAGTTAACTTCTTTTGTACTTATCTAAACTTATCTAAACTATATGTAGGGTAAAAGTGGTGAATATGGCCCACCTCGATTAACACGTAAATCAATGATATATGGCCCGGTCCATATTCCCCACTTTTACCCTACTTATCTAAACTATAATTTCACCGAAAAATGTTATGCTTCGAATATACTTTGGTGACCAATGATCTTTCGATATAGATTTTAAAAAAGCTGAAGGTAACAACAGAACAAAGAAATTGACTGATGACTACGAGTCTCGCGTCGTTGTCGATTTTCGATAAGTCCGATAATCGATTCTCGTCGGTGTTACGAAATAACTGTGCAGATATCGAGAGTGGAGACTCGAGGCGCAACATCCGTGCCGGCATACGTAGCACGGACAGCTCTAAAGTGTCTTTCCATAATAAATGCGTATATATATATTTAAAGGTCTCGTCGTGCGGGAAGGCTCGATTGGAAACCGGACAATAAATAAAGTCTTCCTCTTGCAGCATCCATCGTATATCGCACACATGTGAAGCCCTGGTGTTTCTCATGGAAGTGGCATTTAAGAAGATTTCCACACACACATCAACCACCTCGACTTTGTCGTTAGTCGCGGGCGGTGCTTTATTCGAAAAAAACCTACTCGCGGTAGTTTTCTGTTTCACGTTGTCTATAAGTGCATCTGCGATTCTTTCCCTACGAGCGTTCGAGTCCCTATAGGGTTCCCCCAGAGGAGAATGACGACGAGGCCAGTGTCTCACACACTCGTCCCCGTTCTCTCGCTACTTTACAGCGCGGCTTCTTCGGGTCGTTGTCTCGACTGCAGAGGAAGCCGGGCGTTGGGCTCGCTCCGGCCTCATCTAGCCGGTCGAATCTAGCGGGCGTGGGCGTCCCCGCCTATACGGATAACACACACTCCACGTGCTTTTATTTTAATCCGACCCATTTCTCTAACGCCAGAGACCCCAGGAGTGTACCATCGCAAATCACTTCCCCGAACTCGAAATATCGTATTCCTTTCGGAACCTAGCATATGCGCCGCGATGCCGTATTCTATTCTGCGCAAGTTTCACCGCAAAGAGCAGTAATTGTTCGTCGCTGTTCGAGTCGATTTACTGCGCGCAACTATCTCATTACGCGCGCAACCTTTTTTTCTTTTTTAATAGGAGACAATCGAACACGATCGTTCGACTGTAAGAAAAAAAGGCCTCCTCGCGAACCGAGAAAAGGAGTAGAGTCGCAGTACGCAGCGGTTTCGTGCGCCCATGGCCGAAGAGCTTGACCTTGGACCGATTGGTGAACACGCGTGCTGCCGATGGCCGCGATTCTCGGATCATTGAACCGAGATCGATCGATGCGGTAATTCCTTACTGCATAGCGGAACGATGATCGAGGAAGCTGCTTCTGCGCCCTCACTCGTATTCGATCTGTCTAGCGAGAAGAGGAATTGGACTACCGCGATTACATTCAACGTGCGACGAAGAAACGAGCCAACCGGAGAGTGTCGGTGTACAAAGAATTTGCACGGTCCGGCTCTATGGGATACGAGCGTACGGCGCTCGCCGAATGTATAACGGGAAAAGCAAATCAGATCAGCCTCTCACTGCCTGACCGAAGCCCGAGCGCGCTCTCTCGCTCGCGCGCGAGCGCGGACTACCGGTTTCGCGAAATAACGAAATTCCTTCGGTTCTGCGTTCGCCGTAAGGCGAACGTCCCAGTAACCGGCCGTGAACCAGTGATCGGTCGCGTCGCGTTAAACTGTATCTGAAAATTACGCTACAGGTATGGTCGGAGGCTGCGTGGCCGATCACTCGTTCATGGCCGGTGACTGGGACGCTCACCTTACCCCTCGACGAATTTACTCTCGAGGATACGATTCGGAACTTCGAGAGCTCTCCGGCGTTCTCCGAGCAGAGCGGCAGGTTACTTAACCGCTTCAGGGAAAGTTTCGTTCACTCGCATTCGCAAATGCGGCGAACGCGCTGCGCTATTGACTGTGACTATGCGAGCGGTTTATCTCTGTAGACTTTGTTACAGTTCGGTGGTGATGGCGGCGCTGCTGCGGAGTTTGAATAGCTTCTGCGGCTCGAGGAGACTGGCGGAGTGAATAGACCAGACGACTTCCTAGTTGATGGATTCTTTGATTAATAATCCTTGATCGAGACTTTGGTTTGTTTTCCTGATTCTCGTGAGCGAACTCAGTCTGAGTGGGATAAATTATGGGAATAAAGAAGGAAGAACGCGTGCACGAGTTTCTGATGCCCTGGCGAGGGAAGAAGGCGATGCTGGGTGTACACAGTAAAAATGTGTCCTTCTTACAGCAACTTATTGTCCACAAACGTCCACACTTTTCCATTAGTTAAGTTTCCGATCGCACCATCCAGCTCTAGATTTGCAACCAAAAATTGTTAATTGCACAAAAAATAAAAGGGAAGGTTTGTATATTCAAACCTGTACAAAACGAGTTTGTCACTTATTTAACTAAATTATTTTCACGAATCTTTGTATTCCGATTTTACGAAATTACTTTTTAACTGTGTAAACTAAAAGCAGTGACCTAAGGGAGGAGTCCCAGTCCTCGGACATGGATACACTGAACAGAAAATTCGCTTGCGGGCTGTCGAAATTTTTGCTTGTTTCAATTCTACTTTCAATTCTTACAATTCAGGCAAGACCGTCAAGGTGACATGTTATTGTTTCAATCCCGTATAAAATTTAAAAAATTGGAAGCAGAATTGAAACATTTTTTTCTTTGGCAGCCCGCAAGCAAATTGTACTTCAGTCATTGATATTTTTTTTCAGTGTAACAAAGTCTCTCTTGCACGCACGCTTTGTCCGTCCACTGAAACGTGCACCTTACGCCTGTGCGGAAACTGGGCCAGTTATCTCGGTTAAATCTTATCCGAACAATGTGATATTCACGTTCCAGTATTAATCGATCGGGAGACTCGAAATAGATCAGAAAAATGGTGCACCTACCTGATCGCAGCGAAGCCAGAGAATAATCGAGTCCGGATATCTGAGAGGTCCGCCCAGTCCCGATCCTCCGGCGAGTCGCTGGGCCTTCAGGATGTCCGAGTGGGTCGTTCCGTGAGTCTCGAAGATCTCGAGAGACCTGAAAAAAAAAAAAACCGTTCGGATTTAGAAACATCCAAATCCGTACTCTCGCACTTCAGTTTATTCTTGGGCAATGCGAGGAAATCGATGCGCGTATAAATGAACAGTATAAGTCAGGAATCTCGTAGTCAAGGGTTTCAGGCGGCGATCAGTCACGAACATCCCGGCACGAGAGTTCTCTCGAGACGAGAACTCGAAACTCTAACCTACGCCAATAAATTTCTCGTACGAAAAATTCGTGTTACCGCGTGGACACGTGCCGAGAACTCCCACCTTATCTCTTCGTCTTCCGTTCTATTTTGTTTCTCAATCGTTTTCATTTCTTTTTTTTTCATTTTTTTTTTTTTCGTGCCGCTACTATAGTAGCCCGGTTTCCACTTCCTCCTTCCATGATATGCGGGCGGAGACGACTAATTCTGAATATATCCCACGGGCGACGGAGTCTCTGCTTCATCGTGTACCCCCGTGCGGATACGGTCGAAATAGATACCGCGACTGTCGCTAGCGCTCGCGAGAGCTCACTCCCGGCTGTCGGCGATCGGAAATAGAAAAGTCCACGGCGCGAGGAGGCGCCCGAGCGGTGTTAACGAACCCGAGTCTACCGGAGTGAAAGACCCCCGGTACAGGACTCTCGAACTTAAATTTCTATCTCTTTTCCGTATCTTCACGCTCTCGCGTCGTCCGCGTTTCTCCGCGGTAACTCGTTTCAGGACGAAATTCGAGCGATTAAATTTTCATTTCATCGCCGAAGAGGCTGCGGAGCGCAAATCGTCCGCTAATAAACTCATTTTCTCGAGTCTATCGGTTAAGCGCACATGTGTATGTATACCTATTGAAATTATAATGAAATGAGGCGCGAGTGTGCTGTAGTTGCACCGGAGATAATTGCGCGCCGGCACGTCCTCATTAGCCTATCAACGCCGTAGCCGTCGCTTGTATCGCTCCCCTGTACAGACCACGATCCTATACACTCCGTTCCCTCGATATATTTCCGTTCGCTAACGTGCGATAATCATTCCTCGCATACGACCGCAACGACGATACTCGAACGTCCAACCCAGTGTCAATTTAACTCTGATTGCAGGTACTATTTTTGCTATGGTTCGGCGACATTTTCGAGCTTAAAAAAGAACGGAGCAAAAATGGAGATTAAAGCTGGTTGATGACGCCAGCGCTTATCGTTAACTTCACCGAGAGACTTCCGGCGGGTCATCAGAACGTTCAGCGTCCTATTTTTGTGTCTGATCGACATCGACCGTTTCCACTTGCTGGCTAACATTTCTCGTATTTCTCTTTTCTTACTTTCGGCTCACGATAATTTATCTTAAATTTGGAACCGCGGAGACTCCGCGCAGTCACCGAGGAGTCGCATCGAGTTATCTCAACCTATTGAACTTCATTTGTTATCTTATCCGAGTGGATTATTCATTCAGGTCAATTGTAAATAAAAAAAAAGAGCGCCAAGGATTACGAGTCCTATCGTCGATACGAAAAAGAAATTTAATAAAAAAAGCCGGATGTGAGTTCAATGTCCTTTGGGCGGATGGCGAATCTCGCTGCTTCACGCATCCCTAAATCGGCTACCGGTATCGTGTATGTACATTTTTTTTTGCACACAGCGTACCCCGAAAGAGAGCACAAAGTTTAATAAGATTAACGGGCAAAGAGCTTAATCGTCGTGTGTTATAGCGAGGAAAGGTCTCGGGTTCACATGGTTCACCCGAGAGGATGGCCCCGAAATTCGCGAGAGATTAGAAATTCGAGGCTTGCAACTAAGTTGAACGATAAATGATAAAATGTAATCGCGATACCATGAACTGAGAAAAAAGTTCTTACGAGAAATAATATACTGTTACGAAACCGGACGAGCGATTAAATGGCCAGGGGGGCGTCCGCGATAACGCTTGGCCGAGCATCATCGCCCGGAGAGAGATAGTCAGCTGCAGATTCACGTCGCGGCCTCTCGAATCGGAGCATGTACGAAGACTCACAGCCTTCGCGGATCTTATCCTAGGCTTTGACCCGTATCGATATCGGTTCACGTGTTCTTCCTTACGCAATGCGTGTTTTATATTATCAAATTTTGTTACCCTCTTATCTTCGTTATCGTTTAACCCTTTGAGTCCGGTCAATTTTTACAGAACTAAAAAAAATATGTCCACCTTCAATTTTTCGTCATTTCCAACGAGCTGCTACCCAATCGACGGTACTTTCACGGCCGAGCTATTGACCAACTCGCAGTGTTTGTCGGACGGACGGATATTGTCAATTACACGAATTGCCCTGGTGGAAATTTTCAAGCGTGACATCAGGCCCTAAAAAGGTTCAGAAAAGGCTCGACAAAGCCCCAATGCAACGTACAAAAATGTCTGCTGGAGCGAACGTCGCGACCCTCTTGTCTTGATCGTCCTGCAAAGGCGATCATGCGTTCATTTTTTAATTTTCAAATCGAGCTGTTCTCTGACTGCAATATCGCGCATGATAATCTCTGTATTCATTACTTATTTATTTATTTATTTGGTTATTTATTTATTTATTTATTTATTTATTTACGTAAATGAAAACAGGCTGAGTCCAATTACAAGTGTATGGTAAACACCATCAAGGGATTTAAAATAGTTAGAGTGACCAGGCGCCAGAATATACAAGGCGATAAAGAAAGAATATACATAAAATAATTAGCGAATAACAGAGAAAGTGTAAAAGATAGATGATAAAAAATAATTCAGAGCCTCATAATCTGCTTTCGAGTAATCGAGTAATAGTATTATGGCGGTACAACTGGCTAATAATACGAAATGTAACTGCTACAGGGCAACTATTATTATCGCGCGGGTGGAATAACTGTACGCTCGTCTTTTATTAGGCAAACGAGGCAAAATCCCACCACGGCTCTACGCTCCAAGTTTACTGCCCGGGTAGACATTTTGAAGCGCCACTTCACGCCCTAAAGAGGTTCGACAAGGCCCAAATTCAGCGCACAAAAATGCTTACCAGAGCGAACGTCATGACCCTCTTGTCTCGATCGTCCTGAAAAGGCGATCGTTCGTTCTTTTTAAACTGTCAGACCGAGCCGTTTGCTGTCTCTGTAATATCCCGCATCATAATCTCCGCATTCGTAACAGCGTTATACACTGCAAAAAAATTGTATAAAATTTAATGTACCGGTACGGGATGTTTGTAAGCATAAACGCGTTACAATTGTGAGGAAAAATTAACGTGCACTACATTAAAAACTTTACTTTTATTTGACTATAAAAGTCCATTAATTTTCATCACAATTGTACATTAAATTAAACGTACCAGTTTTTGCATAAATACTTCCAGACCGGAACATTAAATTAACAATTTTTTAAAACAATGTACCGGTACAACTGGCTATTAACACAAAGGTTACGGCTACAGGGCAGCTCTTATTATCGCACGGGTGGAATAACGGTACGCTCGGCTTTTATTAGGCAAACGAGGCAAAATCCGAACACGGCTCTACGCTCCAGCTTTACGCTTCTCGTTACGTCCTTCTCTATCCTTACGTGTACTTTCTCCTCTCCTCATATCGCAACGCAATTTTTTATTTTTCAGACATCTACCTTCGCGCATTTCTCGCTCTCCTATTCCATCACTGCGAATACCCAGCGAGGTAATCGATGTCAGTGCTTGGCACTCCCAAAAAAAAAAACCTGAAATTTTTAAAAAATTTCGAAGATACATTGACTATTAACTACACCTGCTGTGTGTGAAATTTCAGCTTGACCGGTCGAGGCATTCTCGAGTTATAGCGGTTTGAATTTTTTGCGTCTGAGTCACGCACATACATACATCAGGACATTCTTTTATGTGATTTTTCGATGTCTTCGAACATTAAAACCTCGAAAAAAAAATGTTATCGCCATAACAAAGCTTCCTCTACGAGGAAGCAAAAAAGAAATAAAAGGAAACGTTGAAAGTATTAGCGAGACGAGCATTCACGTCGTATAATTTGTTGCTTATCCATTACATTTCGTTCTCCGAATCCAGTTTGCTAAAATATAAATTGTCGTTAGAAAATATCTGTTAGTTCGGATAGTTTTATCGACCCGTTTACCGGAGTGTGCCAATAACTGGCTGTTTCATCGCTCGATTTTCGGGCTTGCCCCTCGCCCCGACGAAGCAGCGCGGATGACTAACGTCTGGTCGTTTCACTGGCGTTCTGCCAAGCGGACGTCTCGTTCCTTCGCTCCCTTCGGGGCTCGGGGGGGAGAGAAGAGGAAGAGCCAGCAGAGGATCTAACAGTGGTAGATTTCGTAGTTACGCGTACGTGGCTATTCCACGCGTGTATGCGGAATAAATACAGATATAGTCTCGCGGCATGCCGGCTTTTCCTGGTTGGCAACCTTGGAACGGTTAGGCCAGCAAAGCGCACCATGCGACGACGGTACCTTCACCCGCTGAGAGCAGGCGAATAAGCACGCCGGCGATCGTTCAGCGTTCAGGTACAGCCGCATTCCCACGTGGAGACACTCTCGAGACTCTCCCCCCTCCCCCCGCAACCGTCGTGATTGCTACCTCGGGGAGTCACACGCCATGTGACCGAGGCCGAGGAGTAGCTCGATTATAATCACGGCGAATCGCGCGGGGCGTCTCGACAATTTTCCACTTTCAAAAAAATTCTTATCTCAATTTTTTTATGTATCGATCGTATCGGCGAAGACGATAGATAGACAGAAGTTTATTGGACCCTGGGATTAATCCCCTAAGGACCAGAGCGTACAGAGAGGTATACAAAGCAACTTAAACCTACATTAAGAGTCAGAATAAAAAGATTGAAATTAAATGACAAAATAGGGACGAAATAAAGGTAGAAAATGATCCGATCGACGATTTGATTCTGCGATCAACGAATCGATTTAAGATCCAACTACGGGACTGATTTAACCATTTTGTGCTGAGAGTAAAAAAGGCGTATCTTTTGACTCTCAGCGATCGATGGAAGCTCCGCCAGGAACGAAGGATTCAAGTAATCCGAAGTCAGAATAAAGATCGACATAAAGAAAGATATAAGAGCAACTAATAAACGGTAGTTTGCTAAATAAAAATGTGCGAGCAACTAAATTGAAAATCAAAATAGAGATCGAAATAAAGGTAGAAAATGATCCGATCGACGATTTGATTCTCCGATCAACGCACCGATTTAAGATCCAAGAACGGAATGGATTTACCCATTCCGTGCTGAGAATAAAAAAAGCAAACCTTTGGGCTCTCAGCGGTCGACGTAAGCCCCGCCAGGCACGAAAGGAGAACTAATGGACAAAGTCGCTGGGAATGACAAAAATCTCTGGGGGTCCGACGCGTTACAACCGATGAACCGGTAATTAATCATCGTACACGAGACGAACGACTCGTCGGTTCTGACGTCCGGATAAGATTACATCGACAATCTGGGTCGGTGGCATTATCGTAGCTGAGGCCGCTCGCGCGCCTTTCGAGGCGTACGATTATACTCTCTCTCTAGGTGTTCTCTAATCACAGAGAAGTCCGGCGCGGATCGAGAGCGTGGGAGGGAAATAAAATGAGTGATAAACAAACAGGTAACTGAATGAACGGTCATGGGGCACACTCACGCTTGCAAGCGTGAACCGCAACATTTTAGCATTGCACGATTGGATATCGGACTGCGAGGATTGCTATTTCCTATAGCGGTTTATCGCTGGGCTGATGTATTAAAAAAGGGTATAGTTCGCTCGTCGGCTGCGCGAGGTTTAAAGCCTGTGGTCGATGAGCTCGGTGAGGCCAAGATAAGAGCGCGTGTAACACGAGCGATATTGTCTACCGGTATTGGCGCAGGTGCTTGTCGTATGACGCAGGTGCATGTATCTCGTACGCGTACGCCCAATATTTTTTTTCCTCCCCTGCGTATGTGCGCGTATTGCTCGAGAGGGATAGACGAAGAGAAGGCGAGCCCCGTTGAATATCGCCAACGTATATTGCAGCAGGCCCGGGAGTGAAACATTTAAAGGCCGGACGTGTGAGATAGCGGCGATCGAGAAGTGGCCAGGTCAGAAAGCGCGAATGAACGAGCACCGGCAACGAACCAATCCAACATGGGATATAGATAACTATTTCAGCATGGGGCAGGGCACGAATAGATTGGAATAGAAACAAAAAAAATAAAATGGCTAGAAAAAAGCATGTGAAGGGAATCGGAACGAACAATAGTTATCTGCGCGTACAAAAGGGGAAATCTTGACACGGACAGGACGATTGATCTCGAAAGTGCGGGGCACGCGGAGCGGAAAAGCCAATTATCGTATTACTTCGTGTTCGTGCTCGAGATTGGAAGGTAAAAGTTTTTAGAAGGGTAACAAAAAATGACAGCGTCCGATCGCCGAATAGAGTGAAATGGACGAGGACCGAAAGAAACGAAAAAGAATATTTCTTAGGAATCAAAAGGGATTTTTTTTTTCCTCGACCGAAGGTATTTCTTGTCGATCGTTTTCTTTTTTCGTCCCTAACCTGCCAATCATTGGTACCTGTTGGTCCGTAAAAAAATACCTTTATCTAACTATCTATCTGTGTGGTTATGGAATTTATCAGTACACGCCCTGGTCCGGACCCGGGTCTTGCGTAACTCGTAACAAACACGCGATAGTTGTATTAAACTCAGCATCGACTCCCCGTCCGCCTATTATATGCACCACTACCATGACAGCGGCCAGCTACACGTGAGCTAATAGTAAAAGAGCCGAGCGGCGCGATATTTGTTACATCGAGTAATCTAAGCTGCAGCGCGGCGGTGTTGGCCATGTGCTCCGGGCTCTAATTATTCAGAACAACTCTCGACAGCCGCGTTTCTGTCGCTACCTCGGTATCTCCACCTCCAAGCCTCTCGCATGCTCCACACACAACGGGCTCTTTAAAAACTAACAGCAAATATGAACTTTGTCGAGGCAGGTAATGTCGACCGATGTGAGATAAGGAAAAATTTCGTTACGGACCCGACAGAATTTCCGTCGAGACAAAAAAAAGTGTTTTTTTTTTTTTGGTTGGCTCACTTTGTTAGATAATCTATAATGATAGGAGCGATTTTAAAACGACGCTCTACACGGAGAGTGGGAGTTAATTTAAAGTGGAGACACGGAGTTCCGTTCCGAGTTTATCGGGTATGGACGATATGCTGTACAGCGTTCGATCATAGTTCGTTTACAGGAACAGCTGTGTACAGAAATATACTCTCGATTATTCGGGAGCAGGCCAACGGGCCGTTGACTGTGTCGAACTATTAAGATAGTATTTATTACCGAAGCGACCGCTCCTCTGCGGAGATACTACATTCACGGAGAGGAGACAAAAAAAGAGTAAAACCGATGATAAGCACGGTTAAATATGTGACAGGGACGTTGTAACGAAGCCGCGGAGGACAGCGACGCGTGGGAAATAATGATTCCGTCGACGAGTCCGAGACTCGTGAATCTCAATTCTTTTCGGATTTCTATATTTAAAAAAAAAGTCAATGGACCGTCACGACGAGGAGAGTCTGCTGCGATATTTCACGTCGAAGTCCCCTCGAGGGTCGCGGAGAGTTGTATCGGAGACCGAGGACCGTTTCCGGCTTTCGCTACCGAAGAGAGAAAAAATAATCAAAGGGTCTCTCCTCGTCGGCTTGAGCGTTACGCTCTTACCGACAAAAAAGAACTCACACCGCGACTTCTGTCCAACTCCAGTTTTTGTTTTTTCAATCAAATCAGAAAGCGCGATAAATCTCTGCGATTAGAAAGAAATAACGGATACGTTGTAAATTAGTTTGTCGCGGGGGTGATTAATCGGCGAGGAGATTTTTCACAACGACAAAGTCATGTGGCTTGTGGCCAAGGATAAAAAAAGCTCGCGCAACGCGTACGACGTTGGCCCATCGGGCGACGCCGTGGGCGCGATCGCCGGCGAAAGAAGAAGAGGAGCAAGGCCAGAGATAAATAAGAGCGAATACTAGGCGAAGTTGCGGAACGAGAGAGAAAGCCGGAGATGACACTAAATAATACAAGTGCCGACGAGAGCCACTTTGAGAAGGAAAGATATAAAGAAACGCTCTCGCCGCTGCCGGCCGGCGTGACTTGGCAGGTGATCGCCGGGCGTTTTGCTCGCCAGGTGAACGCTCCTTTGCGTTCGCGGGCTTCTCGCTCGTTGGTAAACAAACCGATGTCCGCCGTTCTTCAAGCCTTCCTCAACTGGTCCCTCTTACCGCGTCCGACTTGCCTCGCGAGGAAGGCCGTATGAATTAGACGCGGTAAGACGAGGGAATGATAATTTTTCTTCTCTCGACTACTAAGGTGAGAGAGACGAGCGAAGCGCCGCGAATTCTTCATTTTTCACGCTGCTGAAACGAACCCATCGCTTCAGTCTATCTCCTCTTGGTATGACTGTGAAAATGTCGGCACATTAAATTTCATCTTCGGGTAGTCTCTGCCAATGCACTGCTTTAGGGAGCAAACAAAATTGTTCATTTGTAGACTTTTATTTTTTAAGTAAACTTTTAGGTTATAAGTTCATGAAATTTCGTCTTGCGCAGATATCTTCAGTGTGATTCTCTCGCTGCGAATGGCTACCAAAAAAATAAGTTCCACCAGGTTTTTTTATGAGCTTTCACACAGCTGAAACAATCCCGTCGCTTCAGTCGTTCTGCTTTTGCTGTGAGTCTGAAGATACTTGCACATCAAATTTCATCTTCGGCAAGTCTCTGCCGATGCACTTCTTTAGGAAGCAAACAAAATTGTTCACTTGTAGACTTTTCTTTTCTAAGTGAATTTCTAAGTTATAACTTCATGAAATGTAGTCTCGTGCAGACATCTTCAGAGTGATTCCCTTGCTGCGAATAGTGAATAAAAAATAACCTCCACCAGGTTTTTTAATAAGCTTTGACGTAATCGCAGGCTGTTCAGAAACGTACATTGTAATTTCGGGATTATTGGTGCGATCATTAATGGGTCGTAAATATTTGGGGAGAGATTTTTCCTCGATGTTGTCATAATCATCCGGTAATACCGGTAGTATTATGGCTCTTGGAAGCCCGTCCAAACTCGGGTGTCCATTAGGTTGAAGCGTATCTTCTCCACCGACGGAGGAGAACAATTTGCGTATGTGAAAGCCTGGAAATTGAACTTCAAAGCGAAAACTGGTCTCGATACATTACAGCTGTTCGCTGTACAGGTGTAGAGCGTTTCTTTTTCAACATACAAATCACGTAAGGCAAATTGCGCCGGCATAAATGTTCTCGCGAGAGGACTCGAATTTTTTGCGTGCCGTTAATAAGGGGCTCGTAAAACTACCGTCTTCTTTCTCACAACTGCAACTAAGTATTTAAGGGAGACAGGCAAAATGAATCGACTGTTCATAAAAAATCAAATAAGAAAAAGAATTTATATTCGCCACAATTATTGCAAGCATCCGAGAAAAATTGCGGAGCGGGGCAAAATGGGATACCTCTCGACCTCACCGTTACCAGAACTGATATTTAAAAAATTCGCATGCCTTTCGTATCTTTTGGTTGGGGTCGAGGTTCGAGCATTGCGGAAACCGGAAGTAGGAAGGAATCCAGAGTTCGAAGAGGAGGATCTCCATCGATCATCGAGCGAGTATCGTCGAAGCTTTCGTCGGAAAGCCACAGTCACGATAACGATTACCGTAAACGGACGGAAAGCCGGTTCATTCCTTTCGGCGTTTCGCCAATAATTTTCAAACTGAACCATTATAACTTCGAACTGGGTTTTTGTGCGGATGTATGCACGGCAATGGTATATAGATATTCGCGTGTCTCGAGCGGAATGTATTAAACGAGGGAATATCTTTCCCGTTCGAAGCCTCGCGTCGGATCGCGTAATAATACACGGGATTATATATTACCGGTGTAAAGTTATATAATAATGGCTCCGCGGCGCCGGGTCATTTATGCTTCATGTGCCTTAATGCCGTCTAGACCGGATAGCCGAGTGTATATCCGTCAAGCTAAATCGGTGATTACAACGGGTATGCTTCACATTACTACTTCCAAAAGCAGAAGCAGCTCGTTTCGTAGTTCTCCCCCACATGCGATTCCGTTCCCTCCTCTTTCGGTTAAATTACCGTTTCGGTTGCAATGAGAAAAATTGATGCTAATGGATAGTAGAAACATATAAAGGACCCCGCGGTACATTGTACGATTCGTGGAGGGACAGTGATATTTATTGCGATGGCGAATAGGGGAGACCTACGATGCGACAGTCATACTTTGTGGCGCTGTATTAGCAGAAAAATTCTCATTTTTTTTTTTTTTTTTTTTTTTTTATGGACTTTCAATGAACTATTTCAGAGGAAATTTAAAAATCGTTTCGCGAATACCATTTTAGCAATTTAGCTCAACTACAGTTATAGTGATATTTGTCAAAGCTGAGCAAATACACTAAGTACTTGAAGTACGTATTGAACTCTCAAGTACTAAAGCGGTATTCAGTTCCCAGAACTTCGGCAGTACTTCGGAAGTTCTGCCAGTACTGAAAACATCAGTACTCAAGTACTATCCAGTGCTCGGTACCTCAAGTACTTGGTACTTCAACATGTAAATCACGTACTCAAAGCATTTGCCCAGCTCTGATATTTATGCCCCAGCGAGTTGGGAAGTCCTATCAAGCGACAGTAAATTTCATCGCCGCTGTATTAGCAGAAAAATTGTGAACTTATTTTTTAATCGCACTTCTCAGAACTATTTCAGAGAAAATAAAAAAATCGTTTCGCAAATACGACTTCAATGGTTTATCTTTTCTAAATCTTGAGCGGATAACAGTAGCCACAAACTGGGAGCGGTAAGAGTCGAGAAGAGAATACGAAGCGTTGCTGATTCGAAGGGGTGCAGGCGAAGATGCTCGTAGGAGGATGCCGAGTGGATGGTACAAAGTACGAGGAGGCAGAGAAGAACGCCCGGCGTCGGAACGCCCGGGGTACCCTCGCGAAAGGGACAACACTCTCTCTCGCTCTCCTTCCCGGAGAAAGATAGAAACGAACCATCGTTGGCAGAGATTCAAACGGTGATTGCGAGGCCCTGTCTCAGCTCGCGTCGCGTCCAGAATATTTTCACTCATCCCTACCACTTTCTATCGCGAGAGCTTCTACTGCCAACTTCTTACTCAAGAGATCCCGACGACGTCTCGTTCGCGCGAGATCCACCGGCAGAAAAGGACGGGGAACAACCACTGTGTCCAGTTTCCCCCGTTAAAGATATCCCACGAGCACTCGTCGTGATGGGGAGGTCGTTCCCCTTTTTCGTCCGGGCGTCTGCTCGCTGGAGAGCTTTTTTTAATCTCTTTCGAGATCATGTTTTTTTCTTATTATTATTATTAAGAACCAAGCGAAGGGCATCACTTTTATGAGCTTGTAACTATCAGAATGGAATTTTGGCACTGTTGGCTCCAACGTCTTATTTTATTTTTTATTTTTTGTTTTTGTTTTTGTTGTTTTCTTGTTAGGTTCGTAAAGTAAAAAGGGACAAGATAATTCGTAATAGTAATTAAGCATCGCCCTTCTTCCCTCGCAAGAAGAGAGCGGCGAAGCCGGCTGGACCGATGAAGCGGTAACGAGTTCCGAGAAGGCTGAGGAGAGAAGTCGGCGGTGTGTATCAAGACGGTTGGTCTTTCGGACGAGAAAGGAGGGCGAACGAAAGGACCTCACCGCGTTGGGCGTGTCCGCGCTGGGTGAACGAGCCGGGCGACCGACTCGAATCGAAAACCCGCTGATTTAGCGGGTCCCGCGTCTCCGGCGTACGGAGACGAAGAGAGAATCTCCGAGCCGACTCGCGCGCTTGATAAAACGCGAAAACGCCACAGCGGGATTTGATTATTTTGTTGTCGAAAATTATTTACGCGTTATCTGTGCATTGGCCTCGGCCAATCGATAATTCGTCCGACAATAAAAACACCCGTAAATCGTAGCGAGTTCTCCAAAAAAAATTTTCCGCGATTCGCGAATTCACCGTTACACGGGCGCGGTTCGGGTTAACGAACTTTAGCTCGCACTCATATTTACTTTGTAATTTTTTTTCTTCAGATAGATTAAATTTTTATCTGACTATTCGTTGATCAACCAAAGTTGGCGAATTTATACTTGCAATAATTTGAAGATGACTAAAGCGCGATAAGAGAAAAATGCTCGAGTTTGCGGCACGTGTCGATGTCGACGACCTACATTTCTTTTTCTTTTTTCGGGATCTTTCGAGGACACCGAAAACGTGAAGAGTTTACTCATTGTTTTAGTTTCGCAATACGCGTCAATATTTCCACAGACTGGCTTTGATTATGTTAAAATAAATATGGCACGATCGCAAATTCTGCCTACTGCTCCAATTCCCATTTCTCCGAAAGTTCTTCAGACCCGCCCGGACACGCTATCAAGAGATATGGAGGCGAGAGAGGATATACACGCGCCGAGGACATAGGATGGCTAGTGTTGCGTTCACGGGTCTTTAATTTACGTCCCCAGGACTCGGTGCCAAGAGCGAACGGACTCGCGATTTTCGACGCCCATGGCCTCGAGAGAAACGAGATGACTCACAGCGGGAGATAGTCGTAAATTTTCCAAACATCGGCTGGTATACTCTTTCCTGGTCCATTAACCCTAGCTTACTACGCGCAGCGTTTTGCCTACGCGCCCACCACATTAGGACATTGAACAGTAAAAAAAGTTTGTACTCTTTACAACTTATTGTCCACAAACGTGCACAATTTTTCGCACCATTCGGCTCTCTAGTTTGACAAGTAAAAACTAAAACTGTTAATGATACGAGAAATAAAATTACGCGTTTCTATATTCAAACCTCAACGAACGAGTTTATCACTTTTTGTACAAAGGTATTTTTACGAAACTTCGTATTCCGATTAAATAAAATAATTTTTTACTGTGTGAAGCCGTCCTCGTTTTTGCGATGTTAAGACCCGATGAAATCAACGAACTTCTGCCTAAGAGACCTCCGAACTTCTCTCGTACATTATGTTTTTCCTGTTCCTGTAGGTTTTTTTTCCTTTCACTTTGGCCACATTTAATAGCACAATTGGCCACATTCAATAGTTTTTGATCATAGTATTATATTTGTATGCAGTTTTCGGAAGGTCGCTCAAAATTTACGCAAGCTAGAGCTACTACACCCTTTTTTTGAAAAATTTCAAAATCGCGTAAAATCTCGAACCAGGCCTCAATCGTCATGGAAATTGCACGTTTCCAAGTTAAAGCCGTTTTAAACGATACAAGTCTGTCAGGCAAACACATACACACATACGTCCGAACGCCATCTAAAAATCGCACTGTTCGATGTTTTGAACTATTTTAAGTATTCTGTTATAAAAATCTCGATAATTTTCTTTTTAACGAAAACGTCGCTTCCTCTATGAGAAAGCAAAACTATATAGGTTTCATCTAGCTGATACGGAGTGGATAAAAAAATTGGGCGCGGTCCCGATGTTTTATGTCCATTATTGGAGCCTCATTGTATACCCGCCTACGTCCCAAGTTCTTATTGTACTTGTTCTCCAATTTATTTCCGTAAAAGGTCGAGTCTGGCAATCGACGATTGCCGAGGGGCAGCATCCCAGCTTCTTTAAGTTTCCGTATCGGACATACTGTTAAGTACGTAACCGGCGAGTTCTTTCTCCCCAATGCCATAACCAGACGTGGCTGCGGAAAAGAGTCAGCGTCGAACAGTGTACACACACACGCGCGCACATGTCCACGGAAACTAGTGTAGTATTATGAAGCTATACAGAGTGTTCCTAATTGGGACCGGACTTGCTTAATTGCAGATGTGTCCACGCGTAGTCGGAGATGCTCGGCCCCGAGGGCAATTCCGTGCCCGGAAAGACGATTTCGCGCGCGCTTCGAGCAGACGAGATATCGAAAGGTTAAATTGAACGTAACGAAATTTCACGAATTTATCGCAAGCCTAAATTCGGATTGATCGGCAGTTATTTATCGATACGTACATTTCGGTTATAGAAATTCAGTCGATCGAGGAGACATCCAGAGGTGAAATTAAACCGCACGGAACGAAGTTTAACGAATTATTCACAATCCCAATTTATTCCCGTCGGCAGTTATTTGATTTTAACGCGTTATTGGATTTTCCAAATTCAGTTACATTCCAGTCTCGATGAAACGACGTTTATATGAAAGTACGAAAGACTGGTTCACTAATACATATAATTGATAAAACCGGTTTTTGCACAGAACGAAGGCTTAAAAAAAAGAAAAAGATATTGGAACAAAATTGCATTCAATTCATAATTCCGTTTTTTTCTACATTTTTTTTCTTTACTCTGCAGCTGTAAGCAATAATACGCAAGAAGCTGCAGCGATGAATGCAGCATAAATATATTCCATTCATTTTCGCACCTGTCTATCTCGTCTACCAGCCAGGCAAAATTCTATCTAGGTCCTTTCTCGTTGCTCTCGCGTGCCAAGATCACAAGCAACTAACCCTCGGCTGACCTCGCTCAAGGCGAGCTTCGTCATAGACTCGAAGTTTGCGAGCCTACAGCTTGATTATATTTGCCTCGTAGCGGGCTCGGCCTGCACCTCGACGGTATTCATTCTTCTCTGTCTGTCTACCCGCTGCTGCATCACGGTTTACTACCTACAGGTACCCTCGCGAGATCCTCGGTGAAGAGTCGTTTCACTGCCGCAGCTGCACCGGAGTGCATTGGCGAAGTCGGCCGAAGCCCCGCTCGATCGCCGCCCCGCAGCCGTCGAGTAAGCCAATTTCGCAAGCGCCTTCTCACCGAGCACTCTCGATTGCTCTTATCGACGTTTTTCCAAGAAAAAAAAAATTCAATGATCCTATCGTCCAACGAAAAGTATCGTCAAAATTCGTTGGGTCTGCGAAAAAAAAGAAAACAAAATTGCTGAATAAATTATCGATCTCTGAATACGAAATGAATATCGGGATTTCTAATAGAAATTCCACATAGGACGCGAGCGGCTTCTCTCTGTGGAGAAGTCCCCGCTGCGGGTACACTCGTAACCCCAGGGGGGATCGAGGAAGGGGACACCCGAACCTTCGGACGTTATATTAGAGAAACACGAATTCCAAGAATCGAAGCCTCGAATATACGAGCTATGTGTCGAAACCTAAGGCGAGAAAGAGTTGGAGAGTTCGAGCTTCAAGGCAGTCACCTGTTACGCCGCTTTCGTATACATGTGTTTACTATTATATATATATATATATATATATATATATATATATATATATATACGGGTTAGGGACATAGAGCGCGGAGTAAGAGTGCGAAAAACTCACGCACGATTATAATCGTCGATCGCATCGCGAGATATAATAATCTAGTTAATTATTGTAATTATAGTGAAATACGTTCAACAGGGATTCCCAAGGGACGACAGGCACCTGCCCGATCTCGATGGGCACTCGAGCAAAGGAAGTTTCGCACAATCTACGCACAGTCGGCCTCACTCGAGATAGAGTTGAAACGCGCGACACGACGAGTAACCGAGAGATAAGAACATGAAGAAACAAAAAAGGGGAAAATGCCGAAAGACACGAAGGCAACGAGCAGAGAAAGGATGATTATGAAGAATGAGAGAATAACGCTCACTTTGCTCGCGTATCAGGTAATTGCTCGTGCGGGATCGTCGTTATAATTGCGTGCCAGGTGCCGGAGGGTCTCGTCGCGCCCTGCACAGCTACGAATTATCCAATGGCTATTCATTAATTCTAAACGATCCTGTTGCAATTGCAAACGACGTAAAGTCGAGTGCGTGCGTGATCGGATAAAGAAGGATGAGGAAATTAAAAAAAAAAAAAATACATAAAATTTCACGACAAAACGTGAAGCGAATTTCGAGGTGCCCTGTATAGCTACGAATTATCCAATCGCTATTCATTAATTCCGAACAATCCTGTTGCAATTGCAAACGACGTAGTCGAGTGCGTGAATATTCGGATAAAGAAGTTTGAAGAAATGAAAAAAAATAAGAAAAAGGAAAGATTTCAAAAAATTTCACGATAAAACGTGAAGTACATTTCGAGATGTCTTATACAGCTACAAATCATCCAATCGTTATTCATTAATTCTGAACGATCCTGTTGCAATTGCAAACGACGTAAAGTTGAGTGCGTGCATAATCGGATAAGGAAGTTCGAAGAAATTAAAAAAAAGAAGAACCCAAAAATACATAAAATTTCACGACAAAACGTGAAGTGAATATCGAAGCATCGCCACGATATTTCGTCGAAGCGCATTGCCGGACTTCGACACCTTGAGTCGCTTCGTCTCGCTCTCCGTCCGATTTTTTTTTTCGGCTGCGTGCCGCAGCGTTTACGCCACAAAGTTAATCTCGCATTGAGGATCTCCTCAACGATGCTTCGAACAGGGCACACGCGGACGATTATACGCGGAGCTCGGCAATTTCGGGCAATAACCATTTGGATGTACGAGAGCTCGAGGTTTCCGATCGATCGTCCATGCAGCAATGGTTACGGTTTCACGTCGATCGTAATACTCCAACTGCAGGCAGCGGAGGGAAAACGGGTGCGGAAGATATCGGACGTGCTAAAAAAAATAAAGGTACACAGTTAAATTTTTTTTAAACGATATTATAATTCAAATGTCGATTTGAAATCGCTGCCGAGCTATTTTCGTTCTCGGACCGAGATGTCCGAGAACGAGAACATGTAATCGTCCGTGGCGACGGAGCCCGCACCCGCCCGAGTGCGATCGTCGCCGCGCAATCGTACATCGAATAAATTGTTAATTCATTATTCAAAATGCAAACCCGGAGAACAATGGCGGCCGCGTTTCATCTACGACATCAAGGCTAGCATCCGGTCTGTTCCCATCGTCGACTCGGCTCTGGTCGGCGACCAAAGAAACGTCGAACAAGTGGGTCAATAATTTCTACTCTATCATATATCCCTCCCAGTTTTCTCTCCATCGTTCCCGGGTCTTCGAGCCGCGTGTACATGCGAGTCGGCGAGCGAAGTTCCGAGCCACGTCTCGAAGCGTACAGGACAGGCGAGTGGGTATGCTTACCGCTCGGTCTGTTAGGGACAGCGTCTCATGCCCGTCTAATAGTTTAACAATGAAGGCTTTACTGTAGCCACTGACGACGGCTCCGCACGGAGGACGAAGGTCTTCCAACAAAGAGTATAAAAGAAATGTGCAAAGGAGAAACGAGAGAAAGAAGAGCAGCTTCCCCTTTGGAAAAATTTTTCGGGCAGGCCTCGCCGGTCGCACCTGGTAGCTCGGTTGACAATAGAAAACAAAAAAAAAGTACCGTGCAACCAGTGCCTACCGAGGGTTCACCGTAGAATCGAACGGCATGGGACAGATAATTCGCTGAACGGATGAACCGAGGAATATAAATGCAGATAGACGAGGCAGGCATGGAAAAAAATCAGGTAACAATAACTGACCTGATAACCTTTCGCCTGTTGTTCGGATGAAGCCGCCTCGCCATTTCCGGATCTACCTTCAGCAACATCCGGTGTAGCTCCCCGTTCGTGATCTCGTCGTCGTCGTATCTCATCTTTTTCGACGCGACGAGCGAATCATTCTCGTTCACCGTCGCGTCAACGAGATTATCGGCCTTGCGCCTTTTCGCTGCAATCTCCTCGGCGTCAACCACCGTGGCATCGTTCTCACACTCCTGAACGTCGTGAATCTTTGTCACGCCGTCACGACATATATTCGATAGCGGCGTCGTTCCCGTCGTCGCTGTCGTCGGCGACGTCGTCGTCGTTGTCGTCGTCGTTGTTGTACCGGCTGAAACGTTCCCAGACTCTTTCGGATCCTCAACGAGTATCTGCCAGAGCAGTGACTCGATGTAATAGTTTGTGCCTCCCACGATGATTGGCATCTTCCGCCTGGTCACTAAATCGTTCATCTGAATCGATTGAGGAACTTACCGGCTGCTTCGAGCTGTATGTGATAGCGGATTTGTCGTTGCACGGAGTAGAAAATTAAGATGTTTATTTTCCTTTTTCTTGTTCAACCTGAAGATGCTTGGAAAAATGATTTTGAAAAAAAATAAATAAAAAAACTACCAGCTCGTGTCAAACGTGATACGATCAAGCATCTTCCGCCTGATCACTAAATCGTTCATCTGAATCGATTGAGGAACTTACCGGCTGCGTCGAGCTGTATGTGATAACAGATTTGTCTCTGCGCGGGGTAGAAAAGTAAGATTTTTTTTCTTCGTCTCAAGACGCTTGGGTAAACGATTCGAAAAAAACTACAAGGTCGCGATACGAGTGATGCGACCAGTGCGAATAAAATATTTTACTGGTCGATCATGTATCGGTCAATTGACTGCAAGCGATGGAGATGTAAAAAAATGAGCTGTGAGCCTCGCAATTAAACGACAAGGTGATACGTGCCGGCAGTGAAAAAGGATACGATCTTCAGAGCCTTGTTTCTGAAGTCCATGACGCAGTAATTGACCAGGGGATCGACCTCGTCCAGCATGTGATGCGTAGCCATTAATCTCTCTTCCGGCGTCACCTTGGCTGTTATGATGTCCAGGCCTTTGTACACCTGCGACAAATAATTTCGTTGTAAGAAATGGAAATCATCCTTTTGACATGCAAAGTTAAATGTGGTTTGTCGTCCGATAATTGATACTGTAAAGTATCGAGCATCTAATCTTGTTCCGACATGAATTGCTGTTAAAAATAGGTTTTTAAGGCGAGACAAAATAGGGAATTGACGTAAATAGATCAGTTTCTAAATAGCTGAGATCATTTGGAAGGCGGTAGGGAAACGTTCCTAGATTTGATAACTCTGCAGACAGGACCATCGTCCAAATATCGAAACACCTTTTCTTGCCGTTGTAAGGTATGGAGCAGCTAATCTTATTCCGACATAGATTGCTGTTTAAAATTGGCTTGTATGCAGTGATAAACTAGTATTCTTTCGACAAGAAAAAAAATAGTGTCACGCACTGATCACGCACTTAACACCGATAATGTAATAATAAAAATAAAATCGCGATTCATAGCGACAGATTCGTAGCGAACGGAAAGTGCTCGGGAGACCGTGCATCGAGCTACTATGAAATTAGTTTTGACACACGGTGAAAAGGCAAATGACGGCATGTCACGCTCAATTTCCGATATGGATAACCGTGCTTTTTTCCGAAAAGTCTTTCTCTATGAATCTGCACCGAAACGTAACGAAACCTGAAAAAAGACACGAGATCATGATTCAAAGAAGCTGCTTGGAAAATGTTGTCAAGAGATTTTTTGTCGATTAATAAAAGGATATTGACGTAACTAGATCAACTTCTAAATTGCTGAGATCAATTCGAGGGCTCCAGGGAAACGTTCCTGGATTTAATAACTCCGCAGACAGGGGGATCCTTCGAATATCGAAACTCCTCTTCTTCCGGTTAATCATAAATTTCTATGATTATTCTGTCATTCGTAAATAGCTACTGCGAGTTAAAGGGGCGGCCGACTGAGAGGCTCTCTCGAGGCTTGAATGGTCGGTGCGAGATGTTCCGCTGACACTTCGACCTCGGTCTCGTCTCGGTCCATTCATTCATCTCGTGGGCTCGCTGTCGGCCTCGCGGGGCGTCGATGCTTCCTTCGGTCGTGCACGCCGGAGAGGAGAGCGCGATTAGTCCGGTCCCGAGCTCTCCCGGCGGCCACGTCGCCGTGAATTGCGGCGAACGGTAATCAGCGCAGAAGCGAGGATCTGCGCGCAAGTGCAAAAGCTGGCTTATACCAGGTCTCCCGTGTCATTCCCCGAGGCAGCGTGAAGAAATCGGGTTCATCATTGTCGACGGGCGGCCGGGGAAATATATATCGAAGCGTACGGTGAAGTTTGCAAATTCATTCGTCATCGCTTTGACCGGAAGTCGAGGCGTTTTTTGGCGCTGCCTAAAGAGGCGATGGGAAATCGAATTGGAGGCTTCTATTCTATAACGGTTTCTAATTCCAGAGGCATTCAGCGACGACCAACGAAGCGTTTGAATTAGCTGGAAATAGAATTAGCGAGGAACGGGCCCGGAAGTAACGACCATGCTCCTACTTCCCCCCTCCACTTTCGGTGCAAACGATGAAGCTCGAACGGAGACTCTTAGATTCGAGTCGTGAGCCTATTTTATTCGATACTCCGATAGATATGAAAACTCTGATTATAAATAGATAGCCAAAAGTAACGAACAGCGATAATTCGCGATAGTGGAAACAGTGGCTTTTTAAAGTTCAAGTCTGCCTATAGAGATATGTATCTGGGCGCAGATAAAGAAGTAGCCGGAGATAAGGATGTAATAAAGAAACACTGTTTAAGAAAATGTCTACAGGACTTTGTCAACAATTTTTATTAACCATTATTTATACGCTACGTATTCAAGCACGAAAATTATGTAGATACGTCTTGAGCGCTGAGCTCGTAAAATAGAGCCGAGGAGCGGTAGAACGGATCAGTTTAAAAAAATGATCCTCCAAAGGTGACTAAACGCTTGAGCCAACAGTTGGTCAGGCCAGGCTCGTGCGAGCCGACGATAGAACATACTCGAAGGATGAATAGAGCTAAGCTCCCTTTCTCCCCTACGTTTTCTTTTTTCTTTCTTTCATCTACGAGTCTTTTCGGCGCTCCAGCTAGGCGACTTATGACGACGATTATAATTGACGTCTGTCGCGCACGTGCTAATTGAACGTCTATTTGCCTACAGGCTTGTTGTAGGTTATAAAAATAGTGTGTAGTCTATCGGGCCACGGATTACGATTCGTGAGCCGCAACGTCCGGACGAAACTGACCACTTCCGCCGGTCGTCGCGCGTGGTGAGTTCCCTTGCCCGCCCCGCGCGATTCTCCCTCCCTCGACCGCGCGAAGTTCAACACAAGCGGAAAAAGGAAGAGCCGAGCCGCGGAGAGAGGAAAGAACGTGACTGTTGGAGGAAGTCGGACAGATATTCGAGAGATCTCGGGACGCGGTTCTTCTATGAAGCGTTCTATTGCTTGACTGCTAACGGATCTCTTTGACGAAATGATAATGATATACATAAACTAATATATACTTACAGAGTTAGAGGAAGAAGCGGCAGAGCAAACCGCAGAGATCGGTACACAAGAGGCCGTGGAATCGTAGAGATAATTTCGGGCCATTGACTTCAAACCGGCGTTCGAGGCTGGCCCGTAACGCCTATATATATAACAGAGATTATTTAACTACCGGATGAAACAGAAGTTATGATTTTGGGTTTTTTTTTTTTTTAGTGATTATGGAAAAGTTTTTCTCTATCGCCCATACGAATTGCTCGGACATAGAAGGAAATATAGCGTTTAATTTACGAAATAATATATTTCTAATTAATTGGCTACATTTGCATGGACTATTCTTGCAGGGAAAAAATTATTGTCTCTTCGAATCACTTCATCGGATGGGCTGCGCACTGAGAGAGTTAAATGGAAGCAGCGATGGGACAGCCTGTGCATATAACAGAGATTATTTAACTACCGGATAAAACATAAGTTATAATTTTGGATTTTTTTTAGCGATGATAGAAAAATTTTCCGTCTCTTCGATACGGATTGCTCAGACATAGACGAGAAAAAGAAATTAAATTTACTAAATAAAAAATTTAAAGTTACTATTTTGGCTTTTTCTTTTCCGCGATTATAAAAAAGAATGTCCCATGAATACGGATTGCTCCGATACAAAAGAAAAATAAATTGGATCATTTATTAAAGATAAAAATTTCAAATGAATTGTCGCAATTCACATCGGCCATTCTTGCGGGAAAAAAATGTCTCTTCAAATCGCTTCTCGGTGAGAGCTGCGCGCTGAGAGTGTTAAATGGAAGCGATCGGCGAGAGATCGAGACCACTGCCGCCACTCCGTACGTCCCAGGGTCTCGAGATTGTAACAAGCTGATCGTGCCATCGGGAGAATTGAAAGCAGCGATGGGTTCAGCGGGTATCTACTTATCGCGGATTGATTACACGGGTCCAGACTCGCCGGAGGAGCGACACCGAGGGGGCAATACGCCGACGACGACAAGCAAGGCTTCTACACGGAGGCTAACAACCATTAAGCCTCGCACGCAAGATTCCAACTAATTAACCGTGCGGATGTTAAGTGGATCGCGGGCGGCGCGCTTTTCTCTCTCGCTCGCCCGATCGAACCACCCGCAGAAGTAACAAGTCGGGAGCCCAGCAGCCGCACTCCCACAGAGAATACGCTCCGGTCTCCGAGATCTTCGGAGCTGAGAGAGCACTCCGAGTCCAGCCTCTCACGCGCAAACGCGATATCCTTTTTAATGGGGTTACTTTCTCGTTCGCTCGTTGCATTCATGCCGTCGTTGTCACGCTCGCTTCGAACTCGGCTAACCGAGACGCACAGAATGAAAAATAAATATTTACAATTTTTGTTTTTATTGTTGTTTTTTTTTGTATCTTTCATAATGATATCGATGTAGCGTGCAATTAATTTATTCATTTATATGCGTTATGTAAAACAAAAATTTATAATTATATCACGGGGATATTATTCGATAAATTGGGTCGTGGTGAGTGACACGCTACTTTCGCCTTTGGACTGTTCAAACTATTTTCTAACTAAGGTCTGCATCATCGTGTACTCGCGTACCTAGCCAAGTTTCGAAATCACTCTCGATCAACGGGAGGCGCCTTTTGCAGCGAAGCACGAATACATGCGCCTCGTCATTCAATTACTCGAATATATATATATATATATCGCTCCTACTCTTCGCGAGAGTCGGTAACTGGTGGAGTTCGCTGTTTTAGCGACGTGAGCTATTACCGAAGAATTCGTGTAACCGCATGTAGTGCCGTTTCCCTCAGGGGGGGCTTCCCTCGACAGCTGTATGCATGCGCTTACCCTCATAGACGCTCAATCGTTACAAGGATTTCTCGCGTCCACTTATACGAGTTGCCAGTCGGTAAAAAAAAAAAATTAAAGGAACATCATGGCTCCCTGAAAGTAGTTTCGAAAATGAAAATCAAACTAGTGCAGGAAATTGCAACGCATAAACGAAATATTTATGCAAGCGCTCACCTTCATTGACGCTTAAGGAGGTTGGAGTGTTTCACACTAGTCAAATCAGTGTTATATTTTTAAAGTCGTTTATACTAACTTTTACGCGTGTACTGGTAGTAATGGCTGGTTATTTGCATTACAACAGATGTCCTTAACGTAGAAAAACCTTAATTGCAATGGATTTGCAAAAATATTTACCGGTTTGTGCCAATTTTCGAAAAGGTATATTTTCGTTCAGTTTTTTCGAAGAATAATCCATCACCTCTCCTCGATTTTGATGTTTTCCGGCTCATTCTCTTCCTTGAAAGATGTTCTACGAACTCACCATCTAGAAATTCTATATTGCTTTTCCTCATCTTATATTGTTTTCCGCCCAACGAAACTAATGCAGCAAATTCCACCGCATAACCTAGAAATATCTGGATTTCCCAATGTCGATAATAAATGACGACCATTTTTGTTGTTCGCATAGTATCAGACAAATGGATAAAAACTTAAAGACATTTAAGTTTATAGGAATTTTAATTTTCATTTTTTCCCGAACAGACTCGTATCGTTAAAGGGCGACTCCGCGGTGTATAATCGGGAACGTAAAGAGTCGTTCGGTTGAGTCTGAGACGAGGGAGTCCCGACGGGGCGAGACCAGTCTTGCGGCCGTCGTGTCTGACTTATCGCGACTGCACCGGACTCTCCACCGCGGCCTCTTACACACTCGAAGCTTATCCCTGTATCGTAAAACTCGAACGTACATCGTTCGTCTATCTGTGTATACACCCGTATATCCGTTACTGCACGCAGGAATTTCTCGTGCACTCGGCTGCGCATGCGCCTGTTTGTGTGCGCCTCTGCGAGAAGCGCACTTGGCTGTTCCTCCTGCTGCCCGCTGATGCAGTACTCGCAAAACAAATCGAACTTAAACCGGTCACCGAACCCGGTTTTCAGGACCCCGCTCGGCAAACTTCGCCACACGCGCCGGTGTAGTCTTACAGTCTGATCCGGGTATTAAGTTCGTGGTACCTGAAGTCGAATCCGTACGGAGGAGAGAATCCACCTGTGCTTTGGCCTTTGCCTCTTTCGCCTCGACCGCCAGATTTTATGCATGATGTACACATTGTACTCGCACGATAGTTACTTGTACTCAGTCCCAGCGAACTTCACGCATATCGACGGGCTTCACGTAACACTAACCCTTTGCTTTCTCGTTACTGTATACTCGTGTTAAAAATACGATGTACATTGAACACATAGTCTTGTTCGTGCACAACAGTCTGAGAATCTGCCACCGGTTAAAATAGTTGTTTGTATGGCAAGGGCGTGGAATGAGAGTTGTTGAAGAGGGCGGCATTCAGACGAGTCCGGACTTCCCTTTCTATGCACCTGCGATAATTTTTACTAACAAATTGACGAAAAGCACGCTTTTCGTTTTAGGGAAGCGTCCGCAGAAAGGCAATTTCTCGCACTAGTGCGGGAAAAAGGACGATATTGATTTGGTACGCGTGCGCAATATTTTTACCGCACGCGATCCGCTAAAATGTCTTTCTGCGCTCACTTCACGGGAACGGAAAACGGGATTTTAGGGGCATACTTTATGAAAAAATATATTTTTTATACGATCCAGAGCACAAGGTACTCAGTCGAGTAGACATTTTCCTATTTTCTATACATACTTTATTAAACATCTGAATGTACATTTTTTTAATACATCTTTTGTATGTCTCTATATGTTTTTTTTTGCGGGTGGTAATCTGGAGTGCCAATTGTGAGAATGGTTTTTGGCAGAGACTCGATAAGAATGATTAAAAAAATGGATAATGGGAAGGAAAAAGACCCCAATGTCAGTTAAGGGGTGTCGATCGAAGCGACGATATAATTTTTCATTTTGTTCGGTCTACTTCATACACACGATGCAGTAACCGTCATTGCTCGGATCGAATATCGTCTGCGGTTGAGGAAACTTCGAACACCGAAGGTTGCGAAGTTGTTCGATGAGACTGAAGAGGAGCATCGACACTTCGCTGACCGCCACGTCCGTGACTCACGACGCTCGGCAACATATGGCGAGGAATTTACATTCCGGAAGATAGTTTATAGCACGGCATAGACGAGGAGACCGAGGAGCGGGAAATAACTACTTTCATGTGCATAAACGATGATTCTCGCAGTTTGAAATTTTTCACAAGTAAACGTCGGATTGAGAGACATAAATAATTAATACTTTTTTCGTTTCACAAGGCGGTTCACCCGATCAATTAATTAGAGAATTATACAAATTGAGAAACCAAATAATTTCGTCTAAAGTTTAATCCCCGAAAACCTTCGTTAGAAAAGAAATGCGTTGTCGTGATAATCTATCACTTTTTATTTAACATGAATGTCACATTGACGGTGATAAATAATCAATATTTTTCGTCTTATGGAGCGGTTGTCGGTTCGATCGATTACCGAATTAGAGAAATTGGGAAATTTCATGTAAAATAAAGTTCCGAAAACCTTCGATAGAAAAAAAAATGCGTGGTCGCAAGAATGATCTATCATTTTTTATTTCACATTAACGTCACATCGACACAGATAAAAAATGAATATTTTTCCGTCTTATATGGCGATGCTGGGTTCCATTAATTACCGAATTAAAGAAATTAGGAAATTTGATTTTAAATGTAATTCCGAAAACCGTCGTTAGAAAAAAAAAGAAGAATAATCTATCCGACTGTGCCTCTCTCGATCTTTCAGTTAATCCCTTCGATCAGCAGTACGAATAATGATAATATTGAATTTGTTCTGCGAGCGATGGGCTTATTAATATTACTCCTTAGCGGCGATTTTTTCTCACAAGAACGTCCCATCGACAGAGATAAATCATGAATATTTTTCCGTCTTATAGACCTGTTCCCGGTTCGATTAATTACAGAATTAGCGAAATTAAAAAATTTCATGTAAAACATAAGATAAAAATAGCAATAGTCGGTAAATGAGAAAGCAGGGTGGCGAAAATCTAATGCTAAGGAGTCTCGAAGGAATATTTATCGTGGTATTTACTATGGACTATGTTTTTTAAATATTTTCGTACAAGAGAAAAGCGGCAGATCTATAAGGCGAAGGACGCCGTACTGTGAAATACATAAATAAATAAAAATAGGAATGATCGGACAATTAAGACCGTCCGCAGATCCCAGCAATTCATAATTGGTCAAGAACAAATTTTTTATGAAAATAACTGAAACCAATCTCAAACTGATAGTTTCTAATTTTCAAAACACATCGATTAATTTCAAAACGATAAATATTTTTTGCACCAGTGTACAAAATGCACCAGTGTACAGATGCGATCTTTCACGTCCCTATTCGGACACTGTATGTATCAATGTTTCGGACTATCATAGATTTCGAGAATTCTGATGTACGAACTCACCTAGCTCATATTAACTAAAAGAACTTTTTTGCCATTTATTAATTAAATCAATGAAAAGATCATATTTATGCGAAACAAACCTGAAGATAAGCTACGTATAAAGCTGGCTAACCCAACTTCGTCGAACTGTCCGATTATTGGGTTGCGCACGTTGTAACGCATGTACCAATTTCTGGACACTATATCGTCTGTCTTTTCCCAAAATGCAACAATAAAAAATAACTTAGGCTCAAACCTTGTATAACTTTTTTCTATACATCAAGTAATGTTTGTAGATACGATTGGTCAAATGCGATACGATACGTGTCAAATTGGATTCCTAATACTTAAATTCGAAATGAATCAAACCTGCATACAAGTGTCCGACGACCAGGACATGTTCGAGCATTGGCACTGTTACCTTAATCCCGAAAACCGTAGTAAAAAAAACGCGTGGCCGCAAGAGTAGTCTATCATTTTTTTAGATTTCACATTAAGGTCACATCGACACAGATAAATAACGAATATTTCCCCGTCGTATACCACAATTATCGGTTCGATTAATTACAGAATTAAGGAAATTGGGACCTTTTATTAAAAGTATAATACCGAAAACCTGCATAATAAAAAAAAACACAAAAAAGAATAATCTGTTCTGTTAATCCCTTCGATCTGTTTCTGTTAATCCCTTCGATCGATCGTGTTGTCACATCTCACGTAGCAATACGAATAATAATAATATTGATTTTGTCTTGGCGGGCAATGGGCTTATTAGTATTAGTCATTAGCGATACCGTTCACGAGTGCCGGGGGCCAACCGAGGTGATATTCGATACTCGTCCAGAGGGAATGAAACGAGTTCGCGCGCAGCCTCCCGAAGTTTATACGCGGACATGTAACCCTCGAGGTCAACATTTCCGTACCGGCGAAGCGTAAAGAAATTTACGCACCTCAGCCTCGTGCCGAGCCACTACGTCGTTGCGCAACTCATTCTCACGTTCGTTCTCCACTTGACCATTTAAATTCGAGCAGAGTTGAAAAAAAAAAAAATCTAATCGGACGTGTTTGTTCGTGTCGTGATCATTTTTTTCGAGATAAACTAATCTAAATTTTTTTATTCGGTCCAACTTGACGATCTATATCCGATAGGCTGCTATGTTTGTTTTGCCACACAGCTAGTTCTCCGTCGTACGCAATCCGTACTATAAATAATATATATATATATATAAAAGTTGAAGAAAAGAGTGGGAGTTGCAGTGATTCAGTACGTACGAAAAAGTTCGTTGACCTGATCAGTGACGCAGTCCTGATATCCCACCTCCTACGACTACGAGCAGAGAGCGTTCACGTGCTCGAAACACTCGGCGCGTAGAAACCGCGAAGGTCGGCCTTGGCTCGTGGCGCAACACCGTACGTCGCACTCGAGAGATTTTCCGAAATATTCGGAGCAAACTCCTATCGGCTTCAGTTATGCTAATAAAATGCCCTCAAGGTGAAAGGGTTACATTTTTTGTAGTTAGTGAAATACCGTCAACCTTTTAGGCGAAATTTTTTAAGTTGACCATTTTTTGTGTCGCTCACACCCCAATTCGCTTGAAACTCACTCGCGGGCTTTCCGAGCCGGTCCACATATATAAGCTAGTACACGGCTCATTATTAGGTGAAAGGAATACAAAACCGCAAATCGAAAAAAGAAAAATCTTACTTCGATCTTCGGGTACTTCGAGTGTCAGAAACACCCCACGCGCACGTTCTCGGGTTAATTATAGTGAAATCGAACCGACGGGATGTAAGCAGCATGTCCCGTTATGGCAAATATTGGATAAACAACAGTAAGTGTTATACAAATTAGACGCTTTAGAAACGGACCTAAACCGAAAAATTGTAAGAAAAAAAAACAGGCAAGTTATACTTGCAACAGGCCCGATCTATCGAACATGTGTGGCGTTTCTACGGTTAATCCGGCATTATTCTAACTTCGAAATTGAAACGACGGGATGTAAGCAGCATGTCCCGAGGTGCCGTACCGTTATGGCATATATTGCATAAACAACGGTAAGTGTTATACAAATTACACGCTTTAGAAACGGACCTAAACCGAAAAATGGCAAGAAAAAAAAACAGGCAAGTTATTCTTGCAAAGACCCGATCCATCGGACATGTGTGGCGTTTCTACGGTTAATCCGGCATTATTCTAACTTCGAAATCGTAACGACGGGATGTGAGCAGCATGTCCCGAGGTGCCGTCCCGTTATGGCAAATAGTGCATAAACAACGGTAAGTGTTATATAAATTACACGCTTTAGAAACGGACCTAAACCGAAAAATTGTAAGAAAAAAAAAAAGCAGGCAAGTTATTCTTGCAACAGGCCCGATCCATCGGACATGTGTGGCGTTTCTACGGTTAATCCAGCATTATTCTCACAGTCTTCCAAAAATGTTTGTAAATTCAATGCCGCTTTAAGGCCATTCTCACGTAGTATAGCGATTGAAGAAATCGTAATGCGGATCACGCGTACGCTCATTCTCCCCAAATCTGACTCTATTTCGAATTCAAGAAACATCGCCTAACGGCCACGTGTACCGACGGAATTTCTTTTTTTTTTACCTTACGATTATTGAATTTTTTTTTTCTTTTTTTTATTAATGTCGATTTTTTTAAGTTCCCAGGGAGATCGATTAACATATTACCGCATAATTGTTTAGAGTGCAAATTGTTCGGCGATAGCGGCAACAGCGGAAGTATCCGTTGGCACGAACGTGCTCCGAGCTCAAAACAGGGCGCTGCAAGCGATCGTCCACGATAGCTGCTGCACCCTAATCGTCTCAGGTGCCAAACAGTACGAAATCTCCACATAGACACTACAACTCTCGCAACAATAACCCGTGTATTAAACAGAAAAATAATAAAACCCTTTTTTTAATAATAAAATTAATTTAAATAATAATAAAATCATTAAAAAAATAATAAGATGATTAAAAAAATAATAAGATGATTAAAAAAATAATAAAATGATTAAAAAAATAAATAAAACAATGTACAGAAAATAATAATAATCACGATGACGAGTTTGGACTTTGGCAGTGAGAAGATTGGAACTGTCGAGTAGCAGGAACGAGTTTAGGTATGACTCGTTGGCAATGACAGTAGAGATGCTCCCGATTTTCCGGGCGGCTGTAACGACGTCTTTTTTTGGCACGAGACGCGCGTGGGTGTTCCACACGTGGCTCGACGATATAGATTCAACGTTTCGGGACCTAGACACATTGTAATACATTACAGCTCGCCGCCCATTTCGAAACCGAAGGCCTCGCCGTTTTCGCATACGCGAACCGCCCGAATATACTCGAATTCGCGAACTGCGAAATATAATGCGAATAAAGTCGGAATTAATTGAATTCGCTGACTGGAGAAGTTTGACTCTTCCCACGAGAAGATTATACGATCGTTACGGTTGTCATTGAGCCACCCCCTTCTCCACCCGGATGCCCTCTGAGACAAAACCTGTTCGACGACTTTTCACACAAATGACCACCCGTTCAAAGCGCGATGTACTCACTCGAGATGGAAAGAGAGATCAAAGATAGATTAAGACATTATTTGGCATCGATCGAATTTCAAAGCAATGACTAAGCGTCCCGACTTTATATCTATAAAATGTAATATAATCCATACTGACGGTGCTAAGAAAATATCTGGAGCGAGAAAATTGACGACTAAACTGAACGAGATATTTTACTGGGTCGGTAACGGAAACTGTAATACATCTTTTTTTGAAGCGTCTTCAACATTTTAATCTAAACTAAGTGCGAGCAGTCGTTCGAAGCGCGACCAACTCGGCTCGAGATGGACAATTCAAAAAAATATTTAGACATTATTTCGCATCGATCGAATTTCAAACGAATGACTAAGCGTGCCGAGTTTTGTCTATAAACTGTACTATAATCTATACTGACGGTACGAAGCAAAGATCTGAGACGAGAAAATTGAACGAACTAGGGTCATTTTCAGACCACGTGATATTTTACTCGGTCGGTAACAAAAACTTACATAACCTTTTTTCCACATTCTTATATAAACTTTTTTTAAAAGGGTTTTCAACATATTACAGTATACGCAAATTATTAGCGTCTTCGGAAAAGTTTAACAATCTTGGAGAAAAAAAAATCGATTACCGTTTCTGTTACCGACTGAGAGGAAGGACATTTCCGATCGCCTCGAGGCCTATTACTATGTAAAAAAATAGCTAACCGGAGAGTAATAACTGCAAGTCGCGTAACTGGAGACTTCGGAATAAAGTAGCGAGTAACAATTAAAGTTACACATGCTCGCGTGACCAACGGAGGAGGCTAAAGGGCGTGCGCGAACAATCGCACGAAAGATACGCCCTTTGAAAATTGGTCACGCGACTCGTTTCAAAAAATTACTCACTCCTCGTAAATACGCACGCCCATTCGTATTTTATTTTCTCTCTGATAAGTGATTATAGGTTCGCATAGAAGAGGATTACGTAACGCTCGTTACTTGCAGGAACGTCGTGTCGAGTTTCTCGCGTCCCATATGGTAATTTTTTTTTCTTTTTTTTTTTTAAGTTTAAACGGGAACGAACGAGGTTTTCGGACGGGGAGGAACTTGACCGGAAGCAGTGACCACAGTCTTTTTTTTTTGCGTTCCTCCAACTCTGCTTGTGAAACTCGCAATAGGATACAGCAGCGGGTCACGGCCCGCCCGAAACGAGTCAAACGCGGCCATTCAAATGAAGGTCTCGCCCGGTGGAAAACAAAATCCGTGCGCGTACGTGTTGCGCGTGTTATTCGTTTGATACTTCCCCCCCGGGTCAATTCTAATTTCGGTGCTGAGGAATACGCGATAAGGTACCAGGCGTTAGAAAAGGCTCAAGTGTGCTCTGCGAGGGAGTGAGAAAGGCTCCGCCGATGGCAGGACCGGGGACAACGCCGTTGCGTTATCGTACGTGCGAGACAATTAAAGCTACTGATTTACGGCCCTTCCACAGCACTAGAGCGGGAGAGAGATCTCTTCGACTGGTGAGAGGCCTTCGTATCGGTCCGCGTGGGGCCCACTGTATAAATGATAGTCAAGCTATGTCGGTTATGAGTTTATCATTATTATTGTTATTATTATACACACAGGCTGTATGCCAGACGTGGACAACATTTTTGTCATCGAGGATAAAATTTTCCATTAAAAAATGGTATTTGACTTCATTCGTGAATGATATTCACGCCATGTCGGTCTGAGTTGTCATTATTATTATTATTATTATTATTATTATTATTATTATTATTATTATTATTATTATTATTATTAATTTGTAGGAGATACCAAGCAAGAGCTATACGCCAAACATGGACAACATTTCTATCACAGACGATTAAATCTTTCATTATCGAATATGACTTAATTCACGTACGAATTTGTATCGACCGGTTGGGAGATCAAATTAAGTTTAACTTTGGAGGTAAACCGAGAATACTTGTATGACTCGTGAAGAATTAATGTATATTAAAAAAAAATTAATGTTCTCTACCATACGACATGACTTGTATTGAAGCCTCCGAATGTGCCTTGGCATTCCTTACAGGCTCGCACGCTGACTTCTCGTAATTTTTTTTTTTTTAGTATCGTGTCTCGAGAGAATCGTAAAAAAAATGTATTATCGTTATTGAAATATGGGTATAATTTTTTTAATACCACCCGAGACAGTGGTGTTCGCTATGTGCTGCAAAAAAGAGCATAAATCTCACCGATATTCGCGAATAAAATAGCGTCGTAAAATAGAAAAAGCGGGGGAGGGGGAGGTAACATTTGAAATTTGTAACTTGATCTTCGAAATAATCTTGAGGCCTGGAGCGGTTACATGGAGCAGCTCTGCTTTTATGGGTAGCTCCCACTCTACAGTAAAAAAAAAATGGTGAGAAAAACCATTCGTTCATAATGTACTGTTCTACGAACGATTTCTCGTGGGGATTGTGGAATTTCTAGGCTGCTGATCAATGTACAAATTCAATTCAGCTTGTGCCTATGTTTGTTATTCTTTTTACGCCCTTATTTGTGTATATTATATTATATGTAATTTCGAATTATTGAAAGCATAAGCGATAGAGAAGCTGTTAAAAAAAAAAACTTACGCACTACACAGCGTAGGATAGAACAATCCTCGATCCATCGAATATTAATATGAATAGCGAATGAATCAAGTCAACCACATGATCGAATATCGTTCCAGAAAATCGAGATGTTCATTGTAAAAAAAATCATAACAAATAAAAAATTGTTAATTAGATTCTTGTTTATCTCAATTCTCGATTAAAATTCGTCAATTACTTCCAGCATTGTTAAGACGTCTAATGGCCTTTGTCGGACGAACAGGTAAGCTGCTTGAAAAAAAGAAAAAACTAGTCAAATATCACGACGATAACCTCGCAAAAGCTTCCCACCACCTAGATTCCCCCTCTCCGTACTCGATACGTACAGCATAACACTCAGTACTATAGCGTAGCGAAAACTCTGGTCACGTGTTCCGCCACGGGCAGGGTGTTTTTAAACTTTAAAGTCCGTGAGTTCCATATCCGATGAGACTCGTTCGTTATTATGATTATTTTTATTATTATACGTAGGAGGAATCGATTATCCGAGGCGAGTTCAATTCACGTTTCTATCAGAGTAGGCCACGTGTTCGTTTGCGTGGCCGACAGTGCTTGAGAACGATATTTACGATATTTCGTTGATACGCGCCTTGCCTGTAGACGACAGGGCCTCGGGAGACCAATTTTCGGTTGATGGTACGCGCTGTTTTCCCCCTCCCGGCGTAGCCCGGGCAACGTGTACTTTCGACATTTCCGCGCAGATAGACGCCGTTCGTGTTTGACGAGCTTAATAAACAATGAGCGAAACACACTTGCCACGAGTGATAGGGAGAACAAAAACGTCGAGTTTCGTCGCTCGGCTCCCTTGTCCGGGCATTGCTTTCACGGCTTTAACCTCGCAAGCGAGCACGAGGCGCGCTGGTTGCCCGTCACAGCCTTCGCCAGCCTGTACCCACACAATGACATAGAGCTACACGCGCGGCGTGACAACTTCGCGCGTTTCGACGAAAATCTCGTCGTTTCTGCGATTGAATAACACTAACCTGCATACTGTCCGCCGATATAACTTCGCCGGTAAAACGCCGAGCAAGCTCGATGCCCAAACGAGATTTTCCAGAGCCCGTAGCACCGAGAATAACGAGAATAGGCACGCGCGGCATAACCATCTCACTACGATCCACCATTACTGCCAGGAAACTAATGTTCACGTGCGCATGCGCTCGCGTCGCCTGCAGTTCACGCGTACCACTACTCGCTATGACCGTTCAGCAGCGTCCCTAGTGTGTGTGCGGGTTGCACCACTGCACAGTCCCGATTGGCCTCACCTCACAGTCCTTTGTGTTTGGTGTATGGGCACGAGCACACGTGAGCCGTGCGTATGTTTGATTCTCTTTCCACCACGCAGGCCTACACAAACGTCGGACGCGGGATGCATCGCGAGGTAAACGTGCGGGAGGAAATGCGTGCGAGAACATCGTAATCGAAAGAGCGGAAAGTCCGGTGAGTCGATGCTTTTGTTTTACATTGACCCGTTCAACGGATTCTCGTAATCGTCGCGCAATGGCATCGTTTTTTCTCTCGTTTTTTTTTAAATGACAATTTATGCTCAAACTTGTGCGCGTATCTTTTCGATATGCTCGACAGATGATGCATCGCTTTGACGATCGTTAAAGCGGTGTAGAGTACTTCATTTATTTTATTTTATTTAAAATATAGACGACCGATGCCTAGTTACAGACCGAGCGGGAAGAACCTGATGGTCAAACAATCCTTCGCCGATGACGAGTCGCTTTTGCAAATGAATAATAATAGAAGTTATGATTTTGGAAAGCACTTGCATTAAACAAAAAAATAATAATAACACTATTACTAGCATTAGACTTTATGCCGCTCCAACGATGCCGGCTAAATACGTTAGTTAAATAATCTGAATACATTGAAAGCGACAAAAAAATTATAGGCGGCCGACGTCGAATTTTTGGCGGATCGACGTTTGCGCGTTATCTTTTCGCCCAGCGCCAAAGAGTCAATTTGGAACGCGAGTCTGCGAGAGGGGAAAAAGGAAAATCGTAAATATTCATACAAGAGTGCCTCGGGTCTATTGTAGACGCACCGAGGCGACTCGTGTATCGGGTTCAAAGTCCGAGGAAATCTCACCCGCTTTTCAAGCCTCCTCGAGCGCGATGGGTGACGCTGTCGACGGTGCTGCCTTGCGCGCTGTCCCGAGGAAACGCCCAGGCTCGACTTAGAAAAGTGCTTGTACGATTCCCGCACGAAAGCCATTCACGCATTTGCGCACTACATTTGCGATAGTCTCTCGAGGGGGATTTCAGGGAAATTGCACAACGGTGCCAATGATATTCTCCTGCGCGTGTCCGTCCGACGATTCATTCTAAGCTCTTCGTTCGTGCGATTTTCGAACGAACGGACGAACGTGATGACTGGGTTGGTAATCGTCATGCGGATCCCCGTGTGCCTGCACGCTCCCCACCAACTGCGCAAGCGCCTTCCAGCTTACTTATTCATTTAACGCCCGTGTGAGCTCTATTTACGGATGTTACACAGTACCGCCGTATATATATATGTATAGTGCATAGTTTGAACTCTAACTCCGCGTACTCGTGACGAAGCGCGTGGCGCCTATTTCATCCACGTGATTTTGTTCCAACGTGATGAGACCTCTCTCTCGTAACACGCGAAGAAGCCGTTTCACGACTGACTTCAAAGTTTCGCAAACGATAAATCCTCGAGTTTTACCTCCGTTAGAAAAAAAAAAAGACCGATTTATCCGAAGCGTGACTAAAGTCGTGATAGTCTCATTTCTCGAGATATTTTCCGACAGCTAAATTCCACGGTATTGAAAAAACGAAGTTCGAAGATAGTTCTCCGGATAAAAACCAGATTTTACATATCCTGACGGTAGTTTGAAGATAACTGGCGACGAAGGGGGGCTTGACATTTATCGGGGCTAGTTGAGCGGAGCGATAGTGGATGGAAAAAATAAAATAGAATAGCTTAGAAAAAAATGGAAACCCGGCTGTACCGCAAATTATCGGTATGGTTTCTTATCGCCCGTTACTTTCAGAGCTTTATCGCCTTCTCACGCTGCCAGCGAGAGCGCATAGAGCGTCCCTCTGCTAGTCGTCTCTTTATCTAAGACGCCAGTTTAATCTGGTGGCCACGAGAAACGTTGGATTGCTTAATTGCCACTTCATTTACAAAGTAGAAGTACAATTTAACTGGACCAGGTGCAGCTTTCGCGCACGTATTATTATTATTATTATTATTATTATTATTATTATTATTATTATTATTATTATTATTATTATTATTATTATTATTATTATTATTATTATTATTATTATTATTATTATTGGATTCAGAAAAAAAAATCGGTACGGGTTTATAAATCATGTATGCTGATAATTTATATACGTACCTTTGCCGGTTTAGGGTCACTCTTCGAAAGAAATTTTTATTCATTGCTCGTAGATTAAACGCCCTGTGGGTCTGGGCGCGTCGTCGAAGCATCGTACGTATTAACCTTTTCCGCTGTTTTCCATAATTCTCTCATTTAACAACCTAATCGGCGTGCTAAGGCAACCGAGCAAATAGGGTATTGACGTAACATCAGGGATAAAAGTTTCCACAGGAAGTCGAAGCCATGAATGCGTGTGCGACCTCGTCGAAGGTACTAATTGTGAGGGACCACGCGCCACGTGGTTCGAATATCGATTTATTTCACAGCAATATGTATCCGCGGTTCGTTCGGCTGGGCAGATTTTGTTTTTTTCATTTATTCCGCAAAACGAAATTCTCTCGTTTTGCCGAACGAATTCGCAACCTGATTATTTCGGTTGGATCGAAGAACGCCAGCACAGATGTTGTGATCTACGATTTTGAGGAATTCGGGAAGGATAATAACGAAATCAACTCGTCAGCATACATAGTACAGTTCTTTTATTAATATAATAAGATAATTTGAAATATAAATGTCAAGGAACTTTCGGACTCTTTTATTTCTCATATTTACTTCTTAAAAAAAAAATCGTCAAAGGCTCTGCATTGTTTTTGCTTTCAATTCTTCTTTCGTACGTTCTGTTTTCTTTTCAGCTTTTATTTTTTCAATTTGTTTATTTATTTTTTTATTTTTCTACTAAAAACACATATATATTTATATACGTGTGTGTATATACTTTGCAAAAGTGGCATCGTCGGGAGCCGGCCGACGGCTTACGCCCACTTCCGGTTTATCCTCCGATGCGACTTGATCGAGAGACGAGGAGCCATGACCTGATTCACCTGGATGACTGACTTTTCTCTGCCTTCCTGTTTTATATTTCTCCAACCTTCAGTAATTTTTTTTTTTTTTATTCCTCCGATCACGCACATGATTTCGAAGCCCCTTTTCGTACCCGCGAGGGATTGCGAGCACAGAGACAAGTCAGCCATTCCGGCGAGACAGTAACAACGGTTAGCGTTTAAGTACAACAAAAAAAAAAATTCTTTCGGCATCGTTTTCACTCTCCCTGTTCCAGCACTCTTAATTTATTTCTATGCAATTTTTTTATATCCGCTAACTATATAATAATATATATATATATATATCATTCGCTCTCACAAATATCTTGGCACTCGCAACAATCACCTGTAGCACATATATACCTCTTAGACCGTGTTATCTTCGTCTCATTTCGCGCAAGTTCCTTGTACAAAGGTTTCATTTATTACTCTTCACACGTGTTTTACAAATGTTTATTTAATCGTTCTGTTTTCTTTTTTTGTATGAAAAAACAATAATTACGTCGTTTCACTACAATTAGGCGGCGGAGGGGAAAGAGGCGGGGAGTATAAGATCGCGCATAGAGAGGCAAGGTACCTCCCCGCCTTCCTCGTCCTCGTATGTAATATCTATAATCCCTTTATTTTGTTGTTGTTTATTATTTCTTTTTTTTCTTAAATGTGCCTCGAATTTTTAAGTTTCATCTCTCTTCCACTCTTTTGCGTTAAATACAGAGCTGATTTTTGTGTGGGTGGATATATATATATATATATACATACGTATGTATATGTGAGCGTGTATGAGTACGGAGTTTTGTTTATAGTCAAGAAATCGCGGGCGTCATTGCGACTTAAAAATCGTTCGGGCAGTAACGCGCCACGATTTCTTCTGGAATAAAGTCGCGTTTTTTTAATGTTTTTTTTTCCTTCTATCAATCTTCGATTGCTTTCTCGAGTAGGTACAATGGATTGCGGTCGGTAGAAATTGCCGTGGCGATATTCGTATTTCGTCACCGGAAACGCACGCGAGTCAGCCCTGGACCGGAAGTCCGGATGTCGTCAATTTTTTAAAAACTCAATTGGAATCTTTCCGAGTGCTAGTGCGAAACTCCCACGGACAACGTCGACCTCCCTTTAAAGCGGCTAAGTCTCTGCGGTACTTTTTGTATTTATATATTTTTATTTTTATTTTTTGCTTTATTTCTTTTATTTTCTTCGTCCCTGACAACGGGCGTTCGCGACTCTCGCGAGAACGCCGAAGTCGTGATCGCTCGTCGCGCTCCCAGGACGAAAGTCACGTTTCTGTATGCTTTTTTTTTGTATTCACCCTTTTTCTGAAATGATTTTCTTGAAAAAATAAGAGATTCTATACGTCTACTTATCGCAGTTCGGCTACCTCGGACTCCCGTATCGTACCGTTTTTCTATTTGTTTCATTTTTTTGTTTACTTTTTTTTAATAGTAATATAAAGTGTTTCATTTTCCTTCTTAGTTTGTCGTATTCATCAATTCGTTATAAAACTGTTTCATATTTTCTATTTTTTTTTGTTTACTTGTTTTTTTTTCGTTTTTTTTTCTTTTTCATCTAGCAACAGGCATTTGCTTCTGCTTTTCTATAACGTATAAAAATAAATTGGGGATAAATAAAAATATCTGCTTTCATCTCTGAATTAAAAAAAAAAAAACCTAACATTAAGTGTGACAATTCGCGCACAATAATTGTTATTCTCTTTAGAATTCTGCATGTCATATTGTTTTTATTATTCTCTCGTGTGTGTGAAAAGTCGAAGCATCATTTATTCAATGTATTCCATAAATGCTAGATATTATCTTTATTGTTATCGATACACAGTTAGAAAGCGAACAGCACTTTACATCTTTTTTTTCTGCATATTTCGTCAAGCCTCGGCCGACGTGACGCATTTTTTTCTCTCATCAACGTATAAAAAAGAAAAAGAACACAATCTAGCACATTTTACGTCACGCCACTGCATTATCCGTAGAAAGAATAAAAACGAAACTTAAGCGTGAAAACAGCTGCGCGGTTTGACGAAAAATTTTGTTTGATATCAAGCCAGTTTTGTTTTTTTTCGAACCGCGAAACCAAATACTATTACAGTGCGAAAAAATAAATCGTAACGAAGAACGCGCGAAAAGATTACTAAACGAAAAAAAAATTTAATATATATAACTTGCGAAAGAAAACAACGAATAACGCGATATAAACCAGGAGTTATGCACAAGACCTAGCTTTAATCTCCCTTAAAAACAAATCGAGAGGAGACAATTCATCTCCTTCTTCTCCTTCTCGCGTATTCTACAGTTAACTATTTTATTATTTTAATGTCTATGTGGCTAACAGGTACTTTTGCACTCTTTAAAGATGGCGACGGCGCCCACCGTCTCATATTTTTCCCCCGATTTCGATTGATTAAAAAAAAAAAAAGAAAAACAATTTCCTGAGATAAATATCTCCTTTCGCCTCGCTTCCACGTACAATATTCATACATCGTTATTTTCATTATTATTTCGAAAGTGTAAAAGTCACTATAAAATCCACGTGTTAAAAGGGCAGAGGACCACGAACGAGAGAGTCTGCGAGATTTTTCAGCGAAAGAAAAATAGATATATATATTTTTTTATCAATTTTGTGAGAACGAAAATTAAACAACAAAAAATCCGGCGTATCGAGCGAGAGAGAACTGTAGAGGCGCCTCGCCACCCTCCATATAGCCCCTATTTACGTATTTCCTCCAAAACAATTCTCCAAGGTTTCCGAAGTTTTTAAAACTTCTTGGGCGATAGTCATTCATAAAAAAAAATCATAATAATAGTAATAATATTAAACGTAGAAAGAGAAAGCGTTGCGAGAGTTTGCGACGAGGCTGTTATAGGTGAGAGAGTAACGGCTTGAGCTTCTTCTTGTACACGTGTTGTATTCCATTACAAAAATAGAAAAAGCATGAAAGGTTACCCACGTGTCCCCAGTTTAATATACAGTGTATACGCGAGCCGCTCCTCACAGATCCTCCGGTAAATATTATGCCTCGTGCAGAAGAGCTCACCCTCTACTGCCGACACTTTTGTATCGAATTTATTTTTCTCCTATTGTAAAATGTATCGACGTCTCTGGAGCGAGTTAGGAAAAAACGGAACGAGAGTCAGATTTTTTTCATGTCCCCGAATCGAAGAGGAAAATTAATTTATCATTAATTTCATCAATGCGAGAAGTAATGCAAAAAAAAAATTCGCATTACGAGCTCGATCGTTCGGACTTGTATGGCGGTTGAGTCGGAAACTGAGCCGCTTCTGAGCGAAGTTAATAATTGCTCGTTAGAGGCACCGGTTCTCTCGTGTCCATTACACGATAATAAATATAGAAAAAAAAACTCATCGAGTTATTATTTTCTGCGAACATTAGTTTCGCCTTTACGTGCATGCGCTTGCCCACTCTTACTCTCGGAGGACTTTCGTACGCTTCGTTTCCCTGTGTTTTTTTCCCCTCTCTCGTTCTATCTACTCTCCCTCCTCTATTTCTTATTATTCACCCGTCTTTCCGCTACTCTATTGTACGACTACCTGGAGTTTCCTGTTTGCCTCCATTGCCATTGTATTTTTCACTACTCTCTTTTTGCCTTTCTTTCATTCTTTCCTCCTCGCCAAAGCCGTTCCAGACACATGGTACACTTCTTTATTCCTTTTTCTTCTTCTTTTTTTATTTTTCTTTTTCGCCCCTCTCAACCGTTCTCCTCTCTCGCTCCTCGACGACATGTTCTAGTGTATGTATATAAACGAATACTGTTACCTACAAATGTAATGAACACATTATTCTTCAAACTCCCTTTCGATTTCTACCGTTCTCTCTCTCGAGCCTTCCCTCAATTTACGCCTCAAAAAATGTTCTCTTCCCTCGCTTCGCGACTCTCTCAATCTCTCTCGCTCGCCGTCCCCACTCGGGCGAGTAACTTTCTTCAACGAATTTTTTTTTCATAATCTTATACAATTATAATCAAGTAATCAATTAATTAAAGTGATCTATTTAATAATAAACTACGCTTCTACGTTTATATCGAGGTTCTTTTCTTTTTTCGTAGTATATGCAGCAATCGACCGTTCGATTATTTATCAAGAGCAATTGATTATCGATATAATAATAATAGTAATAATAATAATAATAATTAATAGTCGCAGAATAATCAAAGCAATGGTACGATCAACTAAAATGATATAACAATAATAAGATTACTATCACTTTACCTAGTTCTGTTTTTTTTCCAATTCTCATCAATTTTTTTCATTTCCTTTTTTTATCATTATAACCACCGTCGTCACCGCTACGAAACTTCGTCTTCAATAATTAGTCACTTTCGTTGTTATTTTTTTTTGTTTTTTTTTCTCATCCAATTTGAATTTTTTTCTTTTTTTAATGTTTCATTTTGCGAATATATAATCTATATATGTAACGTATATACTTATCGTACAAACCTACGGTATCGAAACCGATTATGTACAACTACTATGCGATAAAACGTCGTCGCGACGCGAACGACGAAGGATCTTTACCCGAGATATCTCGAGTGGCTCGGACATATCCGGTGCGTCGAACTTTCATGTAGTCGCACACTTGCAACGTCCACGAGAGGCTAACCACCGAGCATCCGTTTTGCAACGCAACGATAAACCAAAGAAAATGGTAATCCATGCTCGACGTACCGAGAGTGTCCGAGCACGCGGAAAAAAGAATTATAATTTTATAATTACAATTATCGAAATTCCGTTCAATTTAATCGTTGCAATGAGAATTTTTCTGTTTTTTGGGGAGGCACTCGAAACACATCGTGCGCGCGCATCGCGAAGTTAAGGGGAAAAAAAATTATACATTTTTTGCTGATGCATTTTTATGAGCGTCGAGCGAAAACGAGTGCTTGAGCGACTCTTCCGAATATTACTGAGGTATCTAACAACACGATCAAAAAAAAAAAAAAACGAAGATACACGAAAGTCGCACAGCGAATCTATCATGTGGAAGTTAGCGGTTCCGTGGAAGAATTTTTGCGGTCAGAGGCGAAGGATGATTATTCGAACCGGTGGCTCAACCACCTCGGAGTTTTTCGTCTAAAGCTACAGTGCGTAACGCTAATTGGATATATATATATTTATATATATATTTTTTTAGAAGAGCCAGAGCGCGAGAGCGAGAATAGAATTTTCTGCGTTCGTTCGTGGAAACCCTTTTCGACCCTAAGCTCTAATACGAGCTTATTCATTCCTTTTTTTCTCTCCTCTATTCGTACTATCTAGATTCTTTTATTTATTTGTAGAAAATATATAGATCTATATTATCGATAGATTTATTAGTTTTTTAATTATTTTTTATTAATATAGTTCAATTCTCGTGTCCAAGCAGCGATTTTCGTCGTGTAGAAAAAATATATAGGCGACTCACGGTGACTTGGTTTTTTTTTTACGGTCAGCAATGTAATTTCAAGGTATCCACGAACAACGTTTTTCCCCCGTTTTGCTCCACGGCAGAGAAATAAAAATCCCGTATCTCTATCTCTCCCCCTTCTCCTTCGTCTCAAGTTCAAGCGCTTTAGCGAGAATAACCGATAAGCACAATATTATATATTCTCGTTATTTTAGTTTTAATTTTATTTTTTTAACCCGATCGTTACGAAGCCTTAAAGTGCGACTATAAATCCATTATAAACTGTATACACTCTTACACTTGTATACAGATATTTTGTTTTGTTTCATTCGTTTATATATGATCGAGTAATCGACGCGTTAATTAATTGTGACTTAACACATTTAGTTTAGGCGTTTTAATATCGATTAATATACATAAATTAGCGTCTCTCTGTCTCTCCAAATCCCTCGGCACTTCGAGAAACTCCAATTCTACGCTCTTCCTCCCTTCAGTTTCGTTTTTTTTTTTCGCCAGTTTCGTTTTTTCCCCTCTCATTTTCCTTCGTTATCATTATTATTATTATTATATCCTTTATCTCGGTTACCGGACCCTTCGATCTCGCACGTCTGACGATAAACGAGATACAAATTCCCGTCACCTCCGAGTGTGTATGTGTTTATGTGTGTCGATTAAAAAAGCGAGTATCGGAGCGTTGTGTATAACTTTTTATCTCTATGTACATTCTTATTTTTATTTTTTATTTGTAAACCACCAGCAAACCGAGGGAAGATGCGTCTATGCGACGCGCGCGTTTGAGGAAGAAATAAAGAATACCTGCAAACCGGTTACAGCGATCGGCTGCTGGATTTATAGCCGAGTGGGTTTCAGGCCCGCGGAATTTCCTTGCCCAGTTGGGTACCGCGAACGTATCCACTCTGCGGAGCTCCGGAAGACCTCGAAGATTCGAATGGTCGCGGAGGCTTCGGCGGCGCGGTTCTCTCTCCCGCGGTTCTCTTCCGCCTCTTCCCGACTTCCGTTCCTTCCTCTCGTCGCCGAGCCGTTGAAGCATCGTCGCGACGACCGTTGGTCTCGACGTGCCCGGGAAGAGATTTCTTTTCTTCTTTAAATTCTCACATATCTTTTTGGTTTCTCGTTCGCCGCGCGGCTCGTCTCGTCGACGATGCCGGGACGCCTTTTATTTTTTATTTTTCGTTACTTCGGTCCTTCCGTTACTTGGTCATCTTCGCGCAGTCTACGATCAGTCAATCGTGCCCACCGCGACAGTGTCCAGTTGCTACGATAATTGCACACAACCATAGACGCGAATGAACGTTTCTCGTTTCGTCGAATTCGATAAATTCTCTCGCGATTGTATTTCTTTCTTTTTTTAACACGCATACATATTTATAATGTGTATATGTATATGTCTGTGTTCGAACGCGAGCTTTTTCGAAATTTTGTTTAAAAAAAAAGGCAAAAAAAAAAAATGGGGGAAAAATGTGGAGAAAGCTCAACGAGTCATGGCCAAGTTTCTTCTCAGCTGGCTGAGCCTCGCTCGCAGCCTCTCCTGTCGCTTCTTCATCTCGGCTACCCTCGAAAGCGTAACCTGTCCAATCTCCGTCAACATATCACAGTAAACCGCCGCCTGTCGCAGTATGGCGACTTTCGGTGCCTTCTCCTTTGCCTCGACCTCCGGAACGAGAACTCTGAGCTCCTCGAAAGCGTTTCTCAGCTCGATTCGCCTCTGGCGTTCCATGTTGTTGTGAAGGCTGCGTTTCTCGGTGTCCGGCTCGTCGTCCGACGAGCTGCTCCTCGACGACGTGCTCGCCGGTGCTATCTTCTGCGGCGACGCTATCGGCGTTGGCGGAGGACTGTTTTTCGTTACCTTCGATCTTCTCTGATAGTTCCGGTGACGGGGACGCTTCGCTGGCTTCTGGTCGGGCTGGGCGCTTCGCTTCCTCGGCGTCCCATTGGACGGCGGTCTGCCGCGCGGTCTCGGAGCCGTCGCGGGCTTCTCCTTGAGGGCGCTGTTGACCGTCAATTGGAAGTGCTGCTGATCGGCTATGCTCGGATAGGTCGGCAAAACGGCCGGTCTGCATGGCTTCTCGAACGTCACCACGTCTATTTCCTCCTCTGTAACATAGGAAAATCGACGGGACATTAGTATTTTGCTCTTAACGAACGGCTCGGCGAGCGATAGGTTTATTTTTTAACGGTAATCGATGGAAACAATCTCTTTCGAGGTAAGCCGAAGGCGGAAGTAAAATAAGAGACTCAGGATCGGAGGGGAAAGATGTATCTCGGATACGGACGTGAAAGAACGAGGGAGAATTTTTTTTTTTTTTTTTACGGTCGATCAATTTTGAGCAAAGTCGCTATTTCCGGGGTTTTCAAACGACGGTTTGTTTCGGTGGGCAAAGGGATCATTCTTTACCGTGGAAATTTTTTACCTAAAGGGCCAAAGGGTTTAAAAAGATATTGTTGACCACATATTCTCATGTATTCGTCCTGAAAACGAAATTGTTCCGGAGTCAAGCGAGTCGTTGATTTCCCAAAGACCATTTTTCACAAATTATGGATAAAAGAGTGTGGGGCAAAACGGACGTTCTCCGTATGAGACTTTTCGTTTTTCTGTCCCGCCCAAAGACAAAAAAAATGGTAAAAATCGTCCGTTCTGATCCGCTACTTCCGGTACATATATCGATGTTCACTGTTCTCCCTCGTCTTTGTTCTTTGCCTAAAGACCCAAAGTGTCTCATAAAAATATACTCAACCACACACACCCATATATTTTTTCGCCCCGAAAACGAATTTGTCTCAGAGTCAAGCGGGGCGTTGATTTCCCAAAAAAATTTGTCTTTTAAATAATGGCCAGAAGCCTGCGGGGCAAAACGGACGTTCTCCGTCTGACGCCTTTCGATTTTACGTCCCGCCAAAAAAAAAATTGTACAATGGGTCAGTTTTGCCCCGCTCCCCCGGAACCCATTTCGATATTCCCTCTCATCCCTCGTAATCTTATTCTACGACCTTATTCCACTTTCATTTCTCCCCGAAACGCGTACGTCCGCTTTGCTGCACGTTTTTCTACTTCCGGTACGATAACCATACAACGCTATAGAGCACGAGCATATATATTGCCACTCGAGGACGCCGAATCCCCCTTCTGGAGGACATTTTTCGGCGTCGTCGCGCCTCACAGTATTTTACGACCGGTCCCGTCCATCCCTCAGCCTCCCTTCCACCGCTCGTCTCCGATGTGCGTAGAAGCTTCGTTGTCCAAGCCTCTCAGCCCCGCCTATGGCGCACACGCTATCTGCGCGCACGTGTCCCGCATTCACTCTCGCAATGGCACAATACTACAGGCGTGGGTCACGCACGCGTGAGTATGCTGCGACTCTCGCTCAGCTCAGCCGAACGTTCGTACTCTTGCTCGACTCCCCGCTGTACGTACACGATTTTCTCCCGGCCATACATCTATAGCCACGACAGGACGACTCGCACAGTGTCCGCGCGCGCATGCGCGAGACCGGCGATTCGCGGTAATCCTTGGATCGCCCAATTCCGAGGCAAAGGCCCATCCATCCCGCGCTCCCTGACGATCGATCCGCGGAAATTAACGAGGAAAAAAACGGCCATTGGTATCGAATGTCACGTGTAGGTTAACCAACTCGGTTTCATTGCCCGTCGGTTTGTCCAATCAATGACACATTGGGAGGAGACTCGGCTTACGAAATTTTTTTACCGGACCCAACTAGGAAGCAACTAGGCTTGAGAAATTTCTTCCCCCCACCTCCTCGACGTGGGTGAACAAACTATGAGGACTGATCACAAATTCGGCAATTGATCACAACTTTTTTTTTTTATTTGATCAATCCGCGATTCCTACGTGGATGTGGGTGTTTAAGGTAGTCCTTGCGAATAGTGTTCACTTCGCAGAAGTTTCAGACAAATAAAAGGGAATTGCAAACACTTCTGGATGGTATAAAAATCTGAAAAAGATCAAGGATATTAAAGATGCCGGAAAGATTCATTTTGCATAATAATAATTCCAAAATGTTATTAAAAAATTGATGAAAAATAAAATTGTTCAACAAATCTCTCGGAACCCTAACTTTTTTCATGAAAATGATTCGTTCACACTTTTCTGAATACGTATGAATTTTTCAGATTTTTAAATTCACTTTGAGTTTTGTGACTTTCTACACATTTTTGCCATATAGAGAAGAAAAATTGAAGAGCTATGCGGCATTGCGCAAAATTATTCGTTTCGAGGAAAAAATCGTCGGTTCTGAGGAGTGTTTATTGTACATTCGCACCGCATACCTTCGACGATTTTTATTTCTTCGCAGACTCGATGCTTTTTTTACTATTTAATTTTTTTACTGCTAAATAGAACAGATAACGAATAGGTCATGCGAGTTTAACGCGGCGAAAGGCTCGGTGATTCGAGCGTTTCGCATTGACGACTGCCGGTCGGTATCGACGTTCGTAAAACGCCATGACTTTGCCACTGGAGAGGACTAAAAAAAAGCGATTCGCGACACGTGGCCGGAACGCTGGACTTCGGGCCGCCCGAGCGCAAGGTCGCACGCATGTTTTTGCGCTCGACTACGCAACTACGCCGTCGAAGAAATGCCTTCCGATTGTCCACTCGAGCGGGCGCGCCCAACTAGACTGATTACACGAAGCAACGGCCTCGGCGAATCACGGCGTTCAATTTTTCGTCAATTCGCCAACTCGCCTTGCTTTTATACACACACATCTACGTACATAATCCTCTAAAAAGCTCTCTAGCTGATTCTTTTTTTCGCCACGGAATACATTGACCTTCGACAACCGGAAGTCCGGACATCGCACGTTAAAGTTTGAAGTCTCGAGAAAATAGACCTGAAATGAAATAATGTAGGGCATGAAGTTAATTTTTTTAATTGAAATCATTTTTTATTGCTTCCTCATAGAGGAAGCTTTGTTTGTTTTGTTCGAATGAACATTTGAGCGTTCAATTTCTCTCCGATTCGCCAACTCGCCTTAGTTTTACACACGCACATAAAAATACGTCATCGCTTAAGAAGCTCTCTAGCTGATTTTTTTCACGACGGAATACATTAACCTGCGGACAACCGGAAGTCATAAGTCTCGTACGTTAAATTTGGAAGTCTCGATAAAATTCCCCTGAAACGAAATCGGTAATAAAATAATGTAGGACATACAATTTTTTTAATTCAAAGAATATTTATATTTTTAATTGAAAGCATTTTTTTTGTCGGATGAAAATTTAAGTTCTCGACGGAGGGAGGATAAAGAGGGTGGCGGGTCTGATGCGTCTGGCGTACTGTAGCGGGGTCAGCGTCGATTCTCGTCAGCACGTGCAACCGCGTAAGAGCGACCTTGGGGGTCAGTGCTCCCTCCCTCTCGGAGTGCACACATACGCGAGCGGAAGCGAGTCTCGGTGAATGCGCATGTGAGAGCATGCCGTGTGTATACTCGGCTGTACGCTGCATTACCGTGGTCGGTTAACGGGTGAACGAGCTCGGATCGTCGGGATAGTCGAAGTCGCGACGCCTTCGGCTCTCCGATCGCCGGGGCACACACTCTCCGTATGAGCTATCGAACCGCTCTACTTTGCGCGTCCCACACGCCGCCTAACCGTTCGAGGAACTTTGCTTATTTCCACTCCCACACGCGCTCGCTGACCGCTACGGGCCACGCAGCATCCGCGCAATTATTGGACGCGGGAAAGTCCGCGAACTACTTCCGGCGACCCCGGAGAGCCTTCGCTGATAAAACGCGGCGGAGAGGGGATCGTCTGTGAGCGACGTGAGATTGAAGTACGATGAAAAGAAGGAAAGAAAGTCTGAATGGATTCGACGTAGGCATCATTGCGATGACCCCAGAGACTGAACTCTTCGATATGACGAAAGGGGCCTTGCCTATATAGCTTTAATTCATATAGCGGGAATTCCCACTATGGAATTAAAATTATACTCGAATAATATATCCGAGTCTATATTAAGGTAGTCCTTGCGAATAGTGTTCACTGCGCATAAGTTTCAGAGGAAGGAGAGGAAATTGCAAACACTTCTGGATGGTATAAAAATCGGAAAAAAATCAAGCATTTAAAGATGATGAAAATATTAATTTTGCATGATAATCATTCCAAAATGTTATTGACAAATTGATGAAAAAAAAATATTGGTCAACAAGTCTCCCGGAAACCTAACTTTTTTAGTGAAAGTGCTTTGTTCAATTTTCTGAAAACGTATGAATTCTTTCAGATTTATAAATTCCCGTTGAATTTAAAAATGTTATATTGAAAAAACGTGTAGAAAGTCACAAAATTCAAAGTGAATTTATATATTCGAGTCTACATTAAATTCGGCCAAAATATATATTTTATGAATCACAGAGATATCTTCGATACTCGCCGCGTATACATCTTTTTTCCACAGGCTAAACATTTTTACACCCGCTTCGACAGCTAGAACCGCGATTTTTATGGGCGTTCCCTAAAAATAGAAGAGTCGTTCGAGGTTGACAAATCGAGACGGTCGCGAACTTAAAATTTGGACAGCTGTTTCTACTTTCGGCAATGATAATATTTTTCATTGTCGGGCCATTGCTAAAAATACATATGAAAAGCGGGCTCGAATAAAGAATCGGATGACACAAGTAAATTAGTACATTGCGATTACCACTTTAGAACTTTAGAAGCAGATCTCGATTCTTAGAACACTTTTTGTTACGTACATTTTTGTAACAGAAAATAAAAAGATCAGAGAAGCGGTAGGTAATTGAATGGAGTAAACGAGCCGGCGGATGATAAACAAGGCAGGTTGGACACGTATAAGCGATAAAATTATATCCTCGAATGCCGTGCACGTTTAGGCAGCCTATTGCAGTGTCGGGGTTTGTCGGTAGTGTGCGCGCTCCTACCTTCTTACCTATGAGTTATACCTAGAGGGTTACCAGGCTGGGTATACGACTCTCCGTTCGAAGCCATAAATCACACGGTTACCGTGTGTGTTTGGCCGAAGGGGAGAAGGAAGCGAGGTTCTGCGAGCAAGCCAGAGAGAGAAAGGGGTAGAGAGAACTCTGCCAAGCTCTTTACCTCACTAACTCGACTATCCAGCAGCTTCGGAGCTCAACACCGTCTCGCCCCCCCTTCTGTTCTACCGCAAAGCAATGCCGCATGCTGCACTGCTCGTGACGTATTTTTACCCCGTCGACGACGGTTCAATCCAGTTAGTTCTCCCGAGCGCGACCGGCTGCGAGTTACGAAAGCAAGTGCAATCCGTCATGCCGCTATCCGTATGTGCAGCGCGAGTTTCCGCGGTACGGTTCTCCCATGCGACGGCCCGATAGCTCTCTCTCGGCTTTGGCACGTGTGGGGTACTCCCCCTGGGAGAGATGGCTGCAACGCGTCGCGGATCATCGAGAAACTCTCGTGGTTTCCACCTACGGCCGGCCGGATCGAATTGCAGACGTTTTATCCTCCATCCGATCCGCTGTACCGGTTAGAGTCTAAAGCTCGATCTCACACCAGAACTCCCGATGTTTCGACAGTCAGTTATCAATTACGGCGCCATGTTTATGGAATTATATTGCCAAATGTTACAATCTTTATGCCGCAATAGGAGTGGCCATTGGAATTATCGGAATGTCAAAAATTTGTCAAATTTGATTACAAATTTTATATTTTGGACATATGTCGCATTAATGGAGTCATCTATAGATGACTGATCAATTATCTATTCATCTATAGATCGATGATCTCATGATCTATAGATCTATGGCTCGACGATTTATGAGTCTACTTTCTATGGATCCATGGAGGAAAAAATTCCATAAATGGTGTGAGAGGAGCTTAAAGACGCGACGATGTAAACCGTAGTGAATTACACCTACGTCGTCTCCTACGCGAGCGTCTACGAACGCCACCCGCGTCTGATTCATCTCTCCGAACTCCCGGTCTCTCCCCATACATCACGAAAACATGCCTACAAACGAAACAGAGACTAGACTCGAGGAAGCTCCGACAGTAAAAAAAAAAAAAACGAAACTTAAAAAAAAGTTTATCAGTCCATCAGGCGCATAGTAGTTTGAAAACGGACAATCCCGTTGGTCGCTATCGGCGAGAGATCGGTATCGGTGTCGCTGCTGCATCCACCGGTGAGAAATTGCAACGTCCGTGTATGCGCACAGTACACGAGCGCAGAGTTATGGACAAAACTATGATGTGTGCAACGTCGGAGGGAAGGAGTGCCCCGTAGGCGAGAGGGTGCAGGTTTAACATACATATATATGTATTTATACATACGTACATATATATTTACATATATATATTTATACATATATATATAAACCAGGAGAGAGACAAATAGTACGTACGAAGGAACAGCGGCACGCAGCAGCGTGAAAGGACTTTCCAATGCGTTCTATCTCCTTTCCTCGCGTTACACGTATCACGGCCTCATCCTTTTCCCGCCGACTTTGTGACTCTACGAGATACCGCTCGTTTCTCATTCGCTCGGAATTTCTCGACTCCGACGCGGCGAACGGTACAGAGGTACGGACACGCGCATGCGCGCATGCGTACAGCCGATCTCGGGCGGTCTATCGTTTTAATACTTCGGACGGCATTCCCTCCCGCGGCATCGACCGGGAACGGCATCATCATAGCTATTATAATACAATTTTTAATCGTCCACACGCACACTCACACGACGAGAGCCCCCGCCGAGAAACTTTCGAATTAATTAAAACGTCGATATATCTGTATCACTCGAAGATCCGTGATGTACGGGGCGTTCCGAGTAAGATGGAAAAATTCCACGGCGCTATTTGAATCGATAGCTCCGGTCGATGGTGAGTGGAAATGATTTTTCGAGAAGGTGAAAATCACGATTTTTTGTGGAACGCCCTCTACGAGAACGATTAAACGTGAGCGAGCGATTAATAAGCGGAAGATGCGATCAATCCAGAAAAAATCCACGCGAAAAAGCGCTATCTGAATCGATACCTCGCATCGCTGACAGGTCGACGGTGCGTGAAAATTATTTTTCGAGGAGAAGGTCTAAATCGCGATTTTTACGTGGAACGCCCTCTACGAGAACGATTAAACGCGAGAGCGCGATTAATAATAAGCGGGAGATGCGATTTTCTCGAAGTGTGTCCTCCAGGGCCGGGTCGCGGTCGCCTCGCGTGCAGGCCTACCTGGCTATCATCCTCGGGGCGCCCGCCGATAGATGGCGAAAGGGGGAGCGAAAGAAAATTATTGGCGAACGCACTTGTAGCCAGAAAGAAAGAAAAAGGAAGAGAGCGAAAAAGCCCAAAAAAAAAAGGTATTTGGAGAAGGCAGAGAGCGGGCCGAGGGGAGGGGGAAGATGGGTGCAACCGGCGGCGGCGACGGCGGTCGGTCGACATTCCGAAATCAGGTTTTGCGTCTGACATTTCGAAAGCCTCGCCGCCGCCGCAGCCTCCGGCCGGTCCAGCCTCCCTAATTCTCGTGTGGGTCCAACTTTCGTCTCGCTCAATCCTGCCGGATCCTATCGGAACCACTTCGAACCGCTTCATCCGCGCCTCTTCGCCGCCCAAATCTTACCTCTATCTTTTTATTATTGTTATTATTATTATTCGAGCCATATCGATAATAGAGAAAGGGAAGAAAAAAAAATTAGAAACGTTCTAACCGCGAGTAAAATCCGGTCTCTTTCTCGTTTCGCCCCGCGCCACTTATCTCGAATCTCGCCGACGAACTGCCTCCGTACCGGCCTCTCGTTTCGCGCCCGTCTCTCCCAGCAGCCGCGTTCTTTCCTCGACCGGCGAAACTCTCGCGCATCGTGAGTGCAAAACGGACGGCGAACACGGGCCTCACGAGTGCGAGACGGAGTCCACATCGGAGAGACGGGTTTCGCGCGGGCTCCCACGCGCTCGAACTCTAATGAATGAATGAATGAATTGCGTCACATAACGTCAGCGGCGGCCGAGCCGCTGAGGGGCTCTCCCGGCGTACTGCCGAGATGATGCTCGGCGGTTATGCCTCGCCGCTGCTCGCTCGTAGTACTACTACGATGCGTACTATACACGCACTACAATGGAGATACCACAACGACCGTCGCGGACCTGGGTCGTATGCCGCCTGGTAGTAAAACTCTGAAGGATCGCGACCGACGCGAACCGGAGGACATAATCGATTTCTTCCGGTCGACTTCCCCGCGAACCCGAATTATCCACGCAGCTGTGTAAAGATATACATATAGACCGAATACACTGAAAATTTCAGTTCGACATCTATTCTCCGGCTCGAGCGAATCTCTCGTGGGTTTTCTATTAATACTTTTTTCGGTTTGCGGATTTTTTTTTAGTTGTTTTGAATAATAGACATTTTTTCGATTGATACATTTTTCGATACGTGGATTAAGTATTTTTCTTTTATTAGTCATTTGAATAGTTACGAATTTTTTCGATTAATACATTTTCCGGTTCGAGGCTCAATTGTTTTCTGGTATTTTCTTTTTAATTTTTAATATATACGATTTTTTTTCGTAATTTTTTCTTATTCGTTCGAGGAAAGAAAAGATGTAATAGGTAGACAGCGATATTTTCTCGATCGTTAGTGGCGCCGTGCGGCTTCGCGATACTGATTCACGCAGGATGTTAATTGGTGTTAAGAGGGAATGACGATAGCGTCAGATTTTCATGCGGATGGATGATTTTCCATGAATCGGCATGCGCGGTATCATGAATAATCACGCGGATAGGCTCGTTGAGATCCGAACGAGGAAAATACGTCAGCGTGGACGATTGGCGCGTGGCGCATACGATTTTTAAGTTTTCACGACCCAGGCGCTCTAACGTGACGTTCGCGTGTTGCGATCGTTCACGATTTGCATATCGACGAATGGATAACAGAGCGCGGGGAGTCCGTCGGTCAGACGCGAGCAGCATATCTGCTGCGCGGGAAAAAACCGAAACGGAGAAGCGGCGGGGAGGCGTTTAAGCGCGAAAAGCCAAGCCTGTTGATTTCTCGGGATCGCACAATTATATGCACGCTTCGCTGGTATTCCCGATGTCCTGCAAAAAAAAAGCTTTCAAAAATAGAGGTATGTAAAACTGTATACTGTATAGCAGAGAATGATAGATTGATCTTTGAGTGGCAATCGCTTGATAATTATATTTTAACCCGCAGATACCTGCGAGGTTGCAGCGAACGTATCGTTAGATATTTAATCGCGATACCGAGTCATCCGTCGGTGATTCCGCCGGTATATTCGCAATAACACTGCGAATATATGAGAGACGCTAGAATAGAGTAAATCAGATAATGCCAGTTCCAGAAAGCCGCGTCAGACGCAATAAATAAATTTTGTACTTTTTGCAACAAACCTTCACAATTTTTTATTCGCTAATTTTCCGATTGCACCATCGGGCTCTAGTTTTACAATCAAAAGTACAAATTAAAATTGTCAATGACATGGGAAATGAAAGGCCAGGTTTGTATATTTGAACTTGAAAAAACGAGTTTGTCGCTTATTTGACAAAATTATTTTGACGAAATTTCGTATTCCGATTTTACGAAATTATTTTTTACTGTGCAGAGATTCTCGGGATTGATTCGATCGGTTTGTCCTGACGGTGCGTGTAGCAGTCGTTGTAGTCACCGGCGATCGAACGGACGGTCGGCGGGTTTTCGCGGAATTTTTGCAGCCGTCCTGTTTCCGCGCCTACGCGGAATTTCGCCCGATCCCGCGACCGCAATGGACCGAGAGGTGGGCGAGTCGGGGGAGGACTGGACCTTGCGTCGAGCGTATCCTTCTGCCGCTGCTGAGGCAAACCGCAATTATCCGGCGCCAGAGATTATCGCCTTCTCTCGTCCTGTCGAGCGCAGTCGCGACGAGAGATCCTTGGACCTACCCGGCTCGCGGATCACAGCAATTAAAATTGCAAACGGAGGCATCGGCCTTAACCCAATAAAAAAAAAAACTCCGTTTCTTCATTAGCGTCTCGGGACGAGCCCGAATATGCTCTGGCGTGTGTCGTAAAATGAATTAATTAAGAAACAATTTCCGAAAAATTTAATTTCGAAGTCTCAACATCGAAATTGCTTTGATGATAAAATCATTAATTTTTTTCTTCGATGAGTTAAAATTGAAGACAAAAATAGCGCAACGTTTGTAAATAACTAATCTGTCGATTATGTAAAAAAAAAAAAAAAAATCGGTTCGCAGTGAGGATAAAAATAGAGGATAATGCGGCATAATAGTTTGCTGAGTCGCGTGTTAGATTTCAAGGTACTTCCTCATCGTTCGATAAGAGTTCGGAACCGCATTGAAAGACATTACGTGCAGAGCCGCGAAGTGCGAGGTTCTCGCCGGTCTGCAATTCATCGCCGGTGAACTGTGAGCTTCGCGTGTACTTCGCCTTCACTTCGCTTCGCGGCTAGATGAATAGCCAACATTGCGCAATCATGCGACGCCCGGATATCATCGAGTTTCCTACACGTGCTGAACGTTATACGCGCCACGCGCGAGTTATTCCGGTGCCGAGCCGTAATTTTACATTGTAACGATCATTATGCACTTATCGTCATTAACGTACAGACAAATATCCGTCTCATGGAAATTCAAAATCCCATGTATCGTATGCCGTACACTAAACGCTGTGAAAAGAAAAATATTCCGGGAACAATCTTTCGATCGATAAATATCCGCGTTATTGAAATTAAAAATGCCATGCATCAAACGGCGTACGTTAAAAGCGGTAAAAAAATAAAAATAAAAAAAACAACAACATTTCCGCGAACAATCCGTCGATCGATAAATAATGACCTTATCGATCGGCCTTATCTCGCGGCAGCGTGGATGTCCCGCGGCCGGTGGCTTGATGACCGATAATAATACCGGGAAGGCTGTTTAAACGGAAAACGTAAACAGAAACGGCCTTTTCAAACGCCACCCAGCGCGGAAAGAAAATTATTCGATTATGCAACGACCGACACGTGGATAATGAAATACACGCTCACTCGACCAATTAACATTTGTTTCATGCTCGCAGCCATTCGTATTATTGTCTTCAATTTTATTTATTAAAAAAAATTGCATCGTGCAACCGTCCATTAACTTTGAAGAAAAAGAAGATCAAAAAAATGGTAAATTTGCGGAGAATAATCGTTGAATCTGTGATCGATTCTTTGGTCCGATTTATATCGATCGGATGCCATTGGGGCACCGAGTATGCGGCAGCACAGCCCTGTTACGGCTGTACCGGGGGAGGGAGGGGGGCGGGTTCGACCGTTCTCTCTTTCCTTCTCGCCGGGTATCGCGTTCGCGCGAGCGCGAATAGCAAAAAGGGCTAACCGCATTCCAGCGACCATTTAAACCGCGGAGTTGACGGTGCAGTCTTCGGACAGGAGACTGTTCGCGAGCGGCGCGGAGTCCCACGCTTGTGACCGCAGAGCAGGGCCTTTATATGTGCGCGTGTATGAGAGACGATTATGTCGGTCGGAGATAGCACCGGGGCTACGTCGGGAGGACTACCGGCTCTGTCTCGTAGGAATGACGTCAGCGATCGCGCGGGGATAACTTCGCGAAGTGCCGCCGCGTGACCTTCGGGTTCCCGCGCTTTCGAGCCGCTGCGCATGCGCGCGCGACGAAAGATAGCGGTCGGCGGCGCGGGCTGTAACCGCTCGACAAAGTATAGATTTTCTCGGGACGCCAAAGGACGAAAGCATTTTTTTTATTAAGGTCCTTGACTTCCTCATGGTACAGATTGGCATCTAAGTTTCACAGGGAAATTGAAGGGTAGTGAAACTTTTATGGGAGGGGCGAAAAAATGATGTTGCTATACATTATTAAGAAAAAACCTAATGAATAAAAGATTACTATTTTCCATTTTAGCGATCGCTGTGATGATAAATAAATTGTTCTAATCGTTAAGTTACAAAAAAATTAACGCAAAGGACGAAAGAATTCTTTATTTTTTATTTTGTTATTAAGGTCTTTGGCTCTCATGGTAAACATTGGCATCTTAGTTTTGCAAGAAAATTCGAGGGTCGAACAAATTATGTTATTATACATTGATTTATTTTTTTTTAAATCATTATATAGGAGGTGACGATTTTTCCATTTTAGCAATTGCTATGGTAATCATTTTTTTTATCCATCCATTAAAAAAAATTTACTGTGTCGCGATTAGTCACGGAGGACACTAGGTGAACGCAAATAGGGGACTCGGGTCTCGAGTCTTGACAATCGAGCTGTCGAGCGTTTGCATACCCGCTTGATATCGTCATGCATGAGCCATTGTACGCGTACGCGTTATTCCGCGTTTTTTTTTCTCTCTCTCCCGAGCTCAAGAGATGACGACCGTTTCTTCGCGTACGGTGGCCGACGAGGAATTCCATGCTCTTTCTCACCGATAGAGAAAGATCGCGAGAAACACAGGCTGCTCCTTTCAATGGTTGTTGTGTTTCGCAATCTTACACGCGTCCCAGCTAAGTGCAAGTTTATTATGTACACACGGACATTGGCATCGTACAATCTCCGATAAAACTCATCCCCGTCGCATTAACCGTCCCGACAACATTTTTCACAGATACAACAATGTTTCATAAATCTCTTAATTTTTTCAATTTTCAACTCACGACATTCTTCTTTTCGTTAAACGATTCACATTTTTTTTATCTGACACTTTTTTTACATCCGTAATTTGACCCAGCATGCAATAACTTCAGGTACGAAATTTTTCTTTTACAAAAAAGTTAAATTTCGCATTCCGGTGTAGACAAGCTATATTCGCCAGCCTGTGACGCCATTTTTTATTTTCAATCCCTTGCACCCCCGTATCGTCCAATTTCGACCTCAAGAAATTTTTCATTCCATCAAATTCACACATTCATTTATTTTCTTAATTTTATCCACGATACTTTTTTATAGTCGTAATTTGATTCAGCATCGAATAACTTCCGGTGCGAAAATTCCTTTTATAAAAGGAAAAAAAGGAAAATAAAAAATAGCAATCCGGTGTAGAAAAGCTATATTGCGAGTCTGTGACGCAATGCAAGCACAGTGGGAGAGAGGAAGGGATCGTTGAGCGTGTTAGTTATACATCGGGCGTTCCGATGCACCGAGCAAGGAGGGGTTTGAACGCGTGCCCGTCACGATGTCACCATGTGGCGCAAGGGAAATAACGAGTGGGTCGGGAGGCTCACCGCTGGGCTATAACTATTTTCTACAGGTAGAGAGAGGGGTTCCTCGGGCCGAGAAGTCTCGAGATCGCGCCAGGGCTATCGCGTCTGGCCGCAACGCGAAATGGTGTATCAGACGCCGGTGCGATTTTCTCTGCGTGTGGCGCCGCTCGGAATTCCCCGAGCCGGTGCAACGGAGTCGCCGCCGTCGCAGCACCGCCCGAACCCTCCGCCTACCTCCTCCGTCGCTCGCCTCTCTATCGTTCTTTCTCTCTATACCGCAGCGCCGGTCAACGCTGCTAACACTGTGTTTCTGTGTCTGTAAAACAGACGCCCGGCGCATCGGCGCGTCACGCGAGCAAACGCCGGCCGGCGAGCGAAACGATTCGCGGAAACGGGGCGTAGATCTGGCACTCGGCATCGCGAGGCTCGCCGGCTCGCTCACCGGGCCTTTCCGGAGACGCCGGACCAAGCGTCGTCTCGCGGGGAGGCTAAACCGTTGAGTCATTTGGCAAACATGTTTTCCACATCGTTGGAAAACTTCTGATTGCGAGAAAAATTTTATAATTGAAAAAAAAGAAGATAGCGAAAATTTTATTACTTAAAATAATAGAGGATTTGATATATTTTTTAGACAGAGTTTAATTCATTGGTGGTTTTGAGAGCGGTGCAATTTACGGAGAGAAATATACTCAGTATGGCAGAAGAAAGGACCGGAGAAATGATAACTGTTTGATTTTTCTTTTTTTTTTAAGGCGCACTTGCTTTTCCGGAGACGCTAAACCGTTAAGTGATTTAGCAAACTTGTTTTTCATATTTAATAATTTAAAAACAAGAGGATAACGAAATTTTTATTGTGCAAAAGAATGGAGGATTTTATTTATTTTGTGTATAGAATTGAATTAGTTGGTGATTTTGCGACCGGTAGAATTTACGGAAATAAAGTTGTTCCGTATGGGAGAACAAGAGACCGGGGAAATAATCGCGGTTCTTATTTTATTTTTTTTAAAGGCAATGCGGGCATACAGATGTACGATTTTCTTGGGCGGCAACGACCCAGAGAAACAAAGTGTATGCCGGGTTTTTCGGGCGAAAGCAGATCTCCCCGTCGGGCCCAATTGCGACAATGCGGGCTATACCGAATTTTAACAAGCTAACGAGACGATTATTATACGCACGATACTATCGCCGCGCTTCCTGCCTCCTCGCATGTGACTCACCGGTGGTATCAAATGGTTGAGCGAATTTACAGAAGTTGACGACTTCCGAGAACATTAGACCAGATAGAATGTGAATCATGGTTGAGGAATAGCCGCGAGGAGACGCCGGAGGACTAGATTCGCAGTATCTGTTTTCAGTCTCATAGACAGACAACATTACATCGCTTCGAGCATGAGCTCGAAGCGAATAATTTGTAACCCCAAATTTCTTCGTCATTTAGCAAACAAACAAAAAGTCAAATAATACATCACATTTAAACATTCGCCACACAGATATCCATTTTTTCGTGCTTCTTATCATCAAACCGAAATAGAAAAAAATACACGTATAGGATTTAAAAAAATCTATTTTTCTTTCAACTACAAATTCCACAAATTGAAATTTCGTGGATCTTGCCGCCGAGTCCTATACATAAAAAGTCGACTCGTAAGTGCATATACATCCCATAGAACGTATCGTTATCTCCCGATAAAAAAAAAGTTATCGGAATGTATAAGGCTAAAAAAAATCTATTTTTCATTCATCAACAAATTTCAAAAAAAATTAAATTTCGTAGATGTTGCCGCCGAGTCCCATAAGGGAACAGTCTATTCGAAAGTGCATATACACCCCATACACCGCACCGTTATCCCGACAAAAACAAAAAAATGACTATACGCACCAAGGTACCGCAAGAAAATAAATAAGAGACGTGAGAGGGCACTCACCGGAATCCGAGGGTGTCTGTACGCCAAGGTGTTCGAGGTTCTTGCTGCTCGGCTGATGATAGCAATGATCGCTGAGCGTGTACCAGTTATCGGGCTCCTTCTTCACAACGATCTTGCTATGATGCTCGTTACCACTACTTATTCCGTTAATCTCCCGATGCTGATACTCGTCCTCGACCTTGATTCTCTCCTGCGTCTGAGATTGCCTCACGAGCTGTCCGGTCACCTCGCTCACCGGGGCGGCCTTCGGTCTCGTCGTCTCGTCGCTCATGCACTCCGACAATTTCTCAGTGATGCTTATCTGTTCGTGCCTAAATAGCAGCGGTCCATCCACGCTCTCTTGCTTCATACCGTTCTGCTGCTGATGCTGACGCTGCGGCGATATTCTTCTTCGGTCTATCGTCGTCTCGCTCGCGTTGACTTTCGTCTCGACGGAATCCTCGTCGGATACGTCGTCCTCGTCCTCGGCCTCGCTCTCGGACTCCGACTCGGAGCTCTGAGGAGTTTCCGGCCTCGCCGAGTCGCCGTCGCTCTCGAGGCTGTCCTGGCACCTTTGGGGATGCGACTGTTGTTGTTGCTGCATGTGCTGCTGGTGCAACTGTTGCTGCACGGAGGAGGCTTTTTGGACGCCGGCTCTCGACGATATCAGCAAACTTCTTCCGGCCGGTACTTTTCTGCTCGAGAGCTGACTGTCCTTCATCGCCGGCAACGTCCTGTTGTGCTCCTTGCTTATGCATAGACCCGCCCACATGCAGTCGTGGTGACGAATCTCACGGGACTCGTGACACGAACCCTTGTCGTATATCTCCGGCAATGTTATGCTGTTCGCACCGTCCTCGTAGGGCGTCGAGTTCATTATCATCGTCATCGTCGTCAGCGTTCGATCGCCGATGCTGCCGAGCCCACTGCCGCTCCCGATGTGGTGACTGTGAACGTGGGAGACATCCAGCGGATCGTCCAGGTCGAACTTCTTCCATATGTCGTCTGAGAGCACCGTGTCCAACGGCTCGTCCAGCAAACTCAACTCCGAGGAGTCCCACACTAGACCCGGCATCTTTGTTTTTTTTTCTTTACCTGCGAACTGTAGAATTTATTTATTAGCGTGCGAAGCCTTGTCGGACATAAAACGAGAACATTGAATACCCGTTCTTTTAAGATAAATATCATGGGAATTTAAAATGGGAAAAGGAAAAGAATGGAAAATTTGGTAAAGACGTCGAGACGCGGAGAGCCCGAGACATTTTTAATTTCTCGTGGCTGATAATCCGGAGATGGGGAAGTACAGTAACGAGCATAGTTACGTGACAACGAAGCGATCTATTATTTTTTTCTTCTTTTTTTCCGTAGAATTACATTGCGGTAGATCCGTCGGGATGTAAAACATAGAGGACTGCTATTGAGATATGTTTATTACGCGTTCCGCGATAAAAGAGCTCCCTATCTCGCGCGAGTGAAACAACGATTAAGATATTATTGTTCGTCGCGCTCGGGTCCCTCCCTTGCACTCCTTAGGCACCCTCGTTAGCCGACGCCGCACGCCACGATCATTCATGAACTCGATTAACGTAACAGTGTGCATGTGTATATGTGTTCGCGCGTATTATGTCGCACACTCGCTCGCTTATACGCGAGTTACGCGAGACAGTCCCACTGACCGTTATATCAGTACGTCTGCCGAGCTCGCGAGCACCGACGGCCGGAAGGATGTGAGAAATCAGCGGCGAGACGAGCGACGTGAAACACAGATATAGACGTGAATGGAAAAAAAAGAAAGAGGAGCGAAACATCGAGTAAAAAAAGAGAAGCAAAACTGGTGCGAAAGTGCAATCTTTGATTTAACACTGTTTCAGATATTGACCGTTCATACGAAAAAAAATATAATAATAATAATAATAATAATAACAACACAAATAATTTGTCATGAGGTATTTATATGATTTTTTAAAACTACTTTAGAGGACGTAATTTGTCCGACGGGCTAATTCTTGTAAAATGTCTTTGTAACACTCGTCGTTATTCGGTTCTCAAACCAAAGCGGTGCGACAAGAAAATCTAGCAAGGAATGAACAAAAAAGCAAAATTTTGAATGGTGCGAAAGTGCAATGTTTGATTTAGCCCTACTCCAGATATCAATCCTTTAAATGAAGAAATTTTAAAAAAGGATAGCAATAATAATAATAATAATAATAATAATAACGCAAATTATTCGTTGTGAGGTATTAAGATAATTTTAGTTTAAACAACTTTAGCGACCGAAATTTTGCCCGTGCGTTAATTCTTTAGTGGCTGAATCTTCATATTCTCATTCGGTTGGAAAAATAACGGGCCACGATTGCCGGGTGTCTTTGTAACACTCGTCGTTATTTGGTTCTCGAAGCAAAGCGGTACGACAAAAGAAATCAAGGAAGGAAAGAAAAGGGAAAAAAAACGGTCGGAGACTTTCGTTCTTTGTAGAGACGCCCAGGGAAGACTTCCCCTTTCCGGGCGAGTGGGGAGGAACACAAAAGACGAGCGAGCGAGCTAGCTCCGAGATTCGACCGGAGGGGGGAAATATCACCTTCAACGGTATACACGCACATCGACCTTGGTGCGTTAAACAAGGCGAAAAAAAAATTGAACGCCGGTGAGTTTCTGCCTCGTTGCCAAAAATAAATAAAGTGAGAAATGTAAACTGATAAATTCGCGTCCGCAAGAGTTTTTTTTTTTTTTTTTGCATACCCTGCGAAGTACGAAATTCTCACCGGCGAGGAACGAAAGTCAGAGATTCTTAGAGACATTCGCCCAGAAAATTTCCACCAAAACAAGATTGGTTCAATTAACCCGGGAGTTATCGAATAAGTTGTGCAATCGATCGAAAACGGGCGCATCTCCACTCAATTATACCAGGAAATCGAAAGCGATCGAATTGTCGTCATATCATTTTCGTCCGATAAGATTTTAAGATTCGACGGTAAGCAAAAGTTGAAATGAGAAAAAAAAAAAAAAATCATATCGTTAAATCTGATGATGCGATTAGCGAAGAATGCTGTTGAGATAATTTTTGACACGAATTACACGGTAACTACCTGTAGAAAAAAAAATCAGCTTGTATATTTGGCAGACGTGAAACTAGTCTTTTCTTTCCGGATATTGATGTTTCTTTTAACCGGACTAGTGTAGGCAAGGAATTACGTCGCCTCCGTCGCCGTACTACTGTTTAGGTGAGGACGGGAAGAAGGCGAAAAAAACGCCAACATACACAGAACGAAGCGTGTAATCTGCTCTTTTAATACCCTGTTAAAGCCAACGGGGTAGAAGAGGCCAAGAAGGAGGCGGAGTTCACGGTGCTTCGCCGTCTTCATCGTCTCCGGCGGACGCGCACGTGAAGAGATTCGTATATTTATTACCGTACGACGTAACGAGCCTCGGACAAACTCGGAGCAAACGTGTAGTTACAAACAGCTCGACGAGCGCTTTTGCTGGTCGTGAGTCGCTCGAAAGAACACGATGCGCGAGAACTAGCAGCGATATTGACACTCCGAGAAAATTTAAACTCGCGCAGTGTCCATCGAACATACGAAGCTCCAGAGAGTTTCACGAAACCGTACAAGAGCGCGTTGCCTTCGTCTACGTGTCCGCGCGTTTAATAACCACCCACTACTTTTTTTCAATCTACCGGCACTGAAAATCAACAAAACCCAACAGACAAGAAGGCATTAAAAAAAATTACAAACAGCTTTTGTTTATTGTCAATTTATTTATTTAAAAAAATTTTACGCATAGCGATGAAAAGTGCGGATCGACTTAAAAAGAAGGGAAAAGTTTGTTAAATTTACCTGTAAAGTTTTGCATTGCAAATTTAAAAAAAATGATTCAGTTATCGATGAGAAAAAATTAGGATTCAGGAAAATACGCTGAAACCAATGTTTCGGGATTTCCTCAGTACGGTAGTCAAAACAACAACATTCGCCGTAACATAATTCCATACTGTTCTGCATAACACCGTTGACAACTATTTTTACACATACTTATCGCGATTCGAGTGCATCGAGGTCAGGGCTCGGGTGAGTGTCGACGGACACGTTATAGTACACACGAAGAGTGCAACGAAATCCATCGGCGGGAGTTCCCATCGATGCTTCCGTTGCGAATTATTTTTATTATCGAGAAATCTATGGCGTGAGGTTCGCGAGACCTGCCGGGACTCGCAACGTCCCGTTATTAAAAACTATTGTTACACGCGCCGGCATCGCGTTCGAAAAACCGTCGTTCCTTACATAGTAACACAATTATTCTCGAAACCGTGTTTACACGTTCGTGTTTGGTTTTTTGTTTGACCTCTAGAACGCACGAGAGGCAATCGCCAAGCTAAAGGACGAATTTTCATTCTCTCCGACAGCCGACAAGTCGATAAACGATTTTATTGCTCTTCGTCAAACTTCGCCGGTCGAACCGACCCGAGAATATTTTATTCTAGTCGTGAAATGATCGTTCGGGGACTTTGTAAGATGGAACGCGTGTCGTGCGAAACCAAATTACCGATTGAGACGATTCCGTGCGCGTGGGTCTCGAGCGGATAGTCGATAAAGTAATTTGCATCTTTATCGGAAGAATACAATTGATCCGCCGGATATTTTACCCGACAAAGCCAGTGGGAAAGTGAAGCATTTCTATTTCTATTTCAGTACCGGCGTATCTCGGTGTTTTACAGTCGAGGCTCGGTGTTGGTGTGCGCGGGGGAAGAAGGAAGCGGGCCGGAGAGAAGAAGCGTGTGTAGGAAGCGCGCGCGAATAGTAAAATCGATCCGACCGGCGAGCAACCCACGCGGAGAGAAACGCCGGCCGGTATATACAGCCCCGGTACACTATATAGACGCTTTGTTCGTTGGGCGTATCGCGTGAAAGGAGAATACAGAGTTATACTTTCTTTCCGACGAAACTTTGCTGTTCGTTAAACTCGCTGATTCGACACGGTATTGCGCAACTTTGCGCAAATCATTGAACGAACAAATGTCTTGAGAGATTATCTTCGATTAATTAACGCAAATTTGTTTAACCGGATTGACCGCAGAAAGTTGATCCACACAGATGAAAGTTTAGAGGCAAAGAAAAAATCCGAAGATTGATTACATAAGCGATGTGGAGGGTAAAAAAAAGAAAATGCGACAACTAGCGAGTCGAACGAATAATCAATACGACTAGCGTCTTTTGCGCGAACTTATAGATGCGCTATAACGTACGTATACGCGAATGCACGACACAGTTAGTACAGCGATATGTCACTCTGCCCAAGATACGTACCTCGTTCAGTTGTTTCGTGTGATAATCCAAAATTACAAAACGATATGACAAACGGCGCACAACAAATATCGCGAAGATTCTATTTATCACTGATCAGTTCTTTTGTTTTTTTTTCCTATTTCAAGTCAAATTATTATTATTATCGTAGCGTCAGCTCGGTCCGCTGAAAACAAACGAGCGAGTCAAGCGTCAAAATCACGGCAGCGTTTCGTCGAATTTTTTTTCGCCACCGAGATCGATCGATTTGTTGCAACGAAAGATCAACGATATATTTTTTTAAAGTTTTTTGTTTTTTTTTTTACAATTTTTAGTCCGCGTTCACCAGGTCTCCGCTGAGAACGCGCGACACAGTATTCACGATGTACGTTTTGTTTTATAATTTATTTTTTGTAGTCTAAAATTGTCCGTTGTTCTGTTAAATTTAGTAAACGCTTATTCGATTGTTCGTGAGTAGCGTAGAAAAATCCAAGCCATTGCAGTTAAGCGTCGACGATGTAAAAGTTTTGTGGGGCTTTTTGTGTAACAGAAAAAAAATTTCGCTGCTAAAACAATTTTCAGTGACGATCAGACTCGAGCCCGAGTAAAGATACATTGTTTATTGTTATTTTTTAAATTTGTTTTAGTCGCCGATGTTCGATACCGTTGAATCTACTTCGTGTTTAACCGGACAAGTGGACGCGCGAAATTTTCTCGATACGGCTGGTCAGAGAAAGATGTTGCAGAGAGAGAAACTTGGGCGCCGGTTCGGAACGGATCGTTCCCCACTTTAAGGCCGGTTAAAGGCGACTGAGCGCTCGAGCGGCGCGCCACCGCTTCCATCTTCCCTCCGTGCCCCATGCTCGCCGCCGATGCCGCTACCGCTCCGCGCCTAGCCAAAAGCCCGCCCCGAGTCCCTCTCAGTGCCGTGCGAAGTCGGGTCCTCGGGATACGGGCGTTCGTGTGTGTGCGGCGGCGAGTAACGGCGGTGTGTGTTTTATCAGTGTTCTTCGAGGCGGTTCTATCGAAGCTTTTCGAGAATGGCTTTATCGGTGAGTAATCAACTTTTATAAACAATAATCAACAGTTTTTTTTTTTGGCGCTGACAAACATGATCTCTCGTCACTCTCGATCGTTTTAACCTCACTTTTCGCCCTCAGCGAAATTCCGGCTTTGAAACAATGTTCGAAACAATGAGTACGAAAGGTTACAACAGCGAAAGTAATGTTTATCCGTAGACAGAGAAACCTACTACAGATTGCAATGCAGAATCAGCTGTTTTTTACGTACAGATACAATTGTTCGCAGTATTATATTTTTCAAATCTCAACGGCACCGTGCCAAAGAAAATGCTCTCGAGCGTCAAAGCGGGAAGTAAAAAATGAGAAACAATGTTATATGCAGAGGCAAGTAAATGATAAACGGTCATTGACGAGTCGAAGTTGCCGCTTCTTTCAGTCTCGGACTCTCCGTCCTTCGTTATCGCACTTTCACTCTCTCTCTTTCCCTCCCTCATCTCGAGTACAACAGCGGCGTAGCAGGTCTAGACTCGTCGCTGGTGCGTTTGCTGCCGCTTGCTGTTTCTGGCGGATCCTGGCCAGCGGATTCCCGCGGTCTCGTGTTACCTCTCTACCTCTCCCGTCCTCTTATTCTTCTTGTTCCCTTTCCTCCTCGTCGTTTTGTTGCTCTACCTCTCTACACCCTCTCTCGTTCTTCCTGCCTTCGTCTGGGCTCTCGTCGCGAGGCGTCGTTGCAATTAGAGCTTCGCGTATACGAATGTAGCAAGTTCGCGAGAGTTAAATACGACGGGATATCGCACTTGTTCGCCGACCGTGTTCGCAACGAGAGGGAAGAGTTGTAAGCGTCGAGTAACGACATAACCTAACAATTTTTGATACAATAAGATGCTGGAGACTTTTTTTTCGTCTCGCCGAACCAATTTCGCTAACGATATCGAATATCCACACATAGAGGGCATTCCATGTCAAACTCCTTTGGTCCTTTGTTAGTCTCCGGGATGAAGGATTCTTTTTTATTATTAACATTAGCATGTTTTTAAGGAGTCTTATAGAACAGCTCACAGGGCTGATTCTAACGCCTCGCGAGTGCATTGACCCGTGAAAACTCAAATTATTTTGCGACTGAGCTTCGTAGGATTGTTTTTTTCCTTCGCGCCAAAATAATTTGGCAAACGATATCGAATATCCATACATAGAGGGCGTTCCATGTCAAACTCTTTTGATCCTTTGTTAGTCTCTGGATAGGAGAATTTTTTTTTCCCTTTTATATATTAAAAAAAAAAAAAACTTAACAACGTTTTCAAGCAAAAGTTTGAAAAAGAAAAAAAACTGTCCGGGCTGTTTCTAACGCTTCGAGAAGGCATTGACTCGCGAAAAGTCGTAAATTATTTCGCGTTTGTAAGTGCCTATGTGAAATTAATTATTCGTTCGTCTGCAGAATTAATGACGCGAATCGAGGTACGACGAAGAGGTGAAGATCACAGATACGATGTGGTATTTGCTACAATGAATCTGCAGAACCCCTTATTATTTCAACAAGTCGCCGCGGTCTTTTACAGCTTCATTCGCGGCGCGGCGAAACGAGTGATTGACGCATCATTTTTTTTCTTTTCGGAACGCGCCTATTGTCAGTTTTTTTTTTTTTTTTTTTTTAACGAGCAAACATCTCACCATCTCGGACGTCGGTCAGTCAAGGGAGGCTCTTCACGAGCGGGACTCGACGCTAAGCCCTTGACACACTCAGTTACGCAATCACCCGACGACACATAAAGCTCGCTGATAGTGTATGGTTATGCCGCTGCCCGCTGCCGATGCGAAGACTAGTCCGTTGCGTCACATCCGATTATCCGCAGTAATACCGCAGCGTAAAACTTGTTGTGAAATAATGTCAACAGGTGTAATAAATACATCGAAAATTTTACTCCACAAAATTCGAGCTGTCCCCCTTTTTAATAGGTATATCGATTATAATCGTTAATGGCTTAACGGGTTCGGTAAGTTATCTTTTTTTCACGATCATTTTTCGCCCCCGGGCGATAGAGCTCTTAGGCACGTAACTGGGAGACCGCGTGGGGAGCCGCGCCCGCCCAACGAGCATACCATAATGTCGTTAATTTCGCGAAATCAACGTCCCTTATCGCGAAAAATTATCAATCCCATAGTCGCTTGGGCGTAATCGTGGATTATTACGAATTTTCCACGGTTGTCGTTCCGTACTTCGAGAGTTTTGCGAGAATTACGACGCATCGTCGGAACTACTTTGCCGGTGCGTGCACGCGATGGAGGGAGCTGCTGCGCGGTCGAGAGGCCGGGGAAAACGGGAGCTTGGTGGGGGATCCAGCGACTGTCGCGGGACGCGTCCAGAAGCTCGAGCCGATCGAGTCTTACTTACTTTTCTTTTTTCGGTTTCTTTCTCCAACACTCGCAGTATTATTTTTTTTTTTATGTATCCTTTTTATATACAACTGATAAAAAAATTGCTCGAAAATAATGGACCTTGGACGGTAAATTTAGTTTGGGAGATAAAAGCTGTTCGCGCAGTTTTTTTCGCGATTACATATTGGGCGTCGACATGCAACTGAAAGGAGAAAAAAAACAATTATTTTGGAATTTTGAAGCTAATAATAATAACACTCATCGTAACAATAAGAGGGTCCGTCCTTTTTCGTATCACACATAGGACGACAAAAAAAAATTCCGCTCACCCTCTTTTTCATTCAAAATACAATATTCAAATTATAATACATTATAAATGCATCGTACGAGCGGTACGCATAAAACTCCGAGTGGGTACTTTTAAATGCACTTTCATAGAGTGCACTAGCTATTATTATTATTATCGTACATGTATATATATAAATATAATAAAAGCCACGCGTAGTAGGTACGAATATAGTAACGCAGGAGTATTCCCCACCGAGTGCTTCGATTCAGCTTGTCTGGAGAGTCACAATGCTCATCTGTCGATTCATCTGGCCCTCCCTCGAGATAGAGACTCTCGTGGCATTATCTCTCGGAACCGCTCCGGGGGAGCAACGTTTTTCTAGTTTCTTTATTTTATATATATATATATATATATATATATATATATATATATATATATATATATATATATATATATATATATATATATATATATATATATATATATATATATATATATATATATATTATATACCTCGACGTGCCAGATAAAACGTTGACGATGACGTTTTTCAGACGCCCACAGTCTCCGCGCACTATCAGCGGCGTTTAGGTCTGTCACGTGGTTGTCTTAAAGCGGGCGAACGACAGTTTCATTATCTGTGCCAGATTAACACAGATAAAATGAGCTCCCGAGTGGAAGAAAATAAAAAAATTCGTCCCCAGAGGATATTTAATCTTTATGCAATAGATATGTAAAATCAACATTCCGAAAGTTGCATTCCCGCAAAAATAAAAAGAAATTAAGTAGCGCAAGGCAAACACATGGGTTGAAAATAAAATTAGAAGGGGTATTTTATTTAAATTTTAAATATATTTTTTTAATACTTTGACGCCGTTCGGTGTTTAATCGAGGGGAAAATGGCTCCGAGAAAGCGGAGGCACTCGCGTGTTGCGTTGTTTGACAAATAGACGCGTGTAAAATCAACATTCCGAAAGTTGCAATCCGGTTAAAAAAAAAACAGACCAATACAAAAGACACCTTACGAGTCGTAAATAAAACTAGAAGACGTTTTTATTTTGATTTCAAATATCTTCTTTTTTTAATACTTTTACGCCTTTCTGTGTTTAATCGATGGATAAATGGCTCCGAGAAAGCGGAGGTATTCGCGTGTTGCGTGTTTTGACAAATTCGTCCAACAGAAACAAAAATACTCTGTGCCGCTTGCGGAGCGGCTCGTTCAGAGGCGATAGATGTTCCTGGACAGCCTCACACTTGGCTGGTTTGGGCAAATACGCGCGGTAGCCCACTTGAGCGTTCGAGCCCCCCCCCCCCCCCAAAAAAAAAAAAACATGCCAACCGCTATAGTCCCTGGCCGCCGCGCTGGACGGCTAAGAAGTACAGTTATTGGCATCCGGTTGAAAATATCGTCACTGCCAATGACTGTCAAGCTTCCGAGTAGGGGAGGGGAGGAACTCTCGGAAACTCGATAGCTCTGAAAATTGATCCACTTTTTCGGCGCGGTTAACAGCGGCGGCCTCGTCTAATATGCTGGTCCGGCCCGACACTGGCGTCTCTCCGCGGATAAAAGAAGCTATCGACTCCCAAACATTCTTTCGCTGATCCGTTGCCGCGCTGCCAACGAAGGACGAGGGCCGCCCGGCCGGAGTTCTCAGCCACTCGTCGCTCCGCGAGATTATACTCCGGGCTCTCTGTATCTTTCGGCATGATCAAATTGATCGGCGACAGAGTTCTCTATCTGTCCCACGGCTAATCAACTTTTGCGGATGCGGGCTCACTAGAGAGGCGACCCTCGGCTATTCTTATTCGACCTAAGCGACCACGGTACTCCATGCAATAACGTTGCGGCTAATTCGGTTATTCTTTATTGCTCTCCTATATGAGGGCCACGCGACCTCACGAGCACGCTCGCTGCAGCCCTTGTTTATTCGCTCGATGACAATGAGCGTTAACGACTTTTTGGGTTCGGAGAAAAAGTTACTTTTTTTTTCGTATGTTATTTTTTTAAATGAAATCACGAGCACGCTCGCTGCAGCCCTTTTGTATTTCCTTGATGACAATGAGCGCTAACCAGTTTTTGGGATCGGTGAAGCGGTTAATTTTTTTTTCTTCAATTTTTGTTTTAATTTACATTTTGGGTCGACTTGTTTCGCTTGAGGGAATATTGCACGGCGAAAAAAGACCCTGAAAGCCGATCGGGGAAACATTCTTAACAGCCTTTGAACTAAGTCCGAAAGGGAAAACACCTTCCGAAAATGTAAATTTTAAGACCCTTCGAAGTGGGCTTCTCGCGCCCCGAAGACGAAAGAGGCAGCACTTAAGTTTCGATATCTTCACAATTCATCTCGTCCAGGCACTCAAGCTCTTGCGTCCCCTGATGTCAGCTTTTCTTCTGCCTTCTCAGTCTTAAGTTGTTTTATTTCCTGCGCGACTCTGGAGGGAGAAATATGAAAGAGCCGACGTGCGTCGTTTGGCCGACTGTCGAAAGATTCCACGATTAGTCGAACAGAATGAGTGACTCAATTTTTTTATATAGAAAAAATTGTAATCGGTTCACATAAGTCATTAAAGTCATTAAAAAAATCGGCAATTTTTTTTACCAATTTTCGTTCAGTTCCCATAAAACATTATTTTAATTGCCGAGTTCAAAGAGCTCCACAACCCTACGATCTTCTCGATGCGCTCGATGCGGCTCCCGCTCTATCTGAACGTGAATGTCGAAGAGCCGGACACTGAGGCGCACACAGACGGTGTGACCGAGGCGAGAAGGAAAAAAGCTTCCTCTATGATGGCGAGAACGAGGCGAGAAGGAAAAAAGCTTCCTATGCAAAATGATCGAATGGTCGATTAAAAAATAATTGAAAAATGTTTAATGACAATTCGATTCACAAATGTCAGTAAATAAACGTCAGCAACTTTTTTACCACTTTTTCCCATGCCCATAATAAATATTGAAAGAATTAAAAAAAAACAAAATTATAATTTCTTCCATAAAAATCAGTGAAAAAATCGGCAATTGTTCACGAATTTTTTTCATTGCCCATCAAACATTATTTTAATTATCGAGTTTAAGGAGCTCCACCACCCTACGATCTTCTCGATGCGCTCGATGCGGCTCGCGCTCTATCTGACCGTGAATATCGAAGAGCCGGACACCGAGACAGCATAAGTAGACGCGCACAGTCAGTGTGAACGAGGCGAGAAGGAAAAGGGTAAAGATTGAACAAATAAAAAAATATATATAAAAAATAAAAAAAACAAGGTAGAAGCGAGGAAACCCGATGAGTGCGGAGGATGAGGCGATGGGGCGGGGAACGTTTGCTGATGGATTATTCCGTACGTGTCTTTGACAGGGCCGGTAACGACATTCCAAAGACCGAGACAGACATACACATATAGAGTTATACATCTCTCTCGCTTTAATCTTTCCTTCTCACATTTTTCCTTCTCCTTTCGTCCGGCAGCCCGATCCATTCCTCGCGGCGACCGGCGGCCGATCTCTTCTCTACACCCGTTGCGCGCGGAGGAGCGGGATTATAAATTCTGACGTACGTTGTCTTCTGTACGAGAGTCTGGTTTCCTGGTCAACGATCGCTCGCTATTCATCGTCTCCGTTGAATAAATATGAATCTCGATTGAAAGGAGTGAAAAAAATATTTAAAAAAATAAAAGATTCGTGAGACAACGGGACTGCGGGGAATATCGCCTGCTGCCGGCGAAGGGAAACGAGTTTTCTCGATCAATCAATTTTATTACGGTCGACGGCTCGGCTGAGGAGAGCATACACCGTTCAATTACCGATTAATCCTTCACGTCTGTCCGGTACTGCAAGAGGATAGATTTAGATACGGTAATCCTCGGCGAAACAAGTGGATTTTTATAAACCCTTCGAGGGTTTTCTTTTTTACACGCGTCCCGGGAATTCCGCGGGTCAAACGGAAAATCCAGAGAATTTAAAAAAAGCGTTTTTGATACGTTTAAGCTGATTCCCCAATCGTAACTGAAATTCGGAAGCTTTATGGCTTCAAATTTAATTATGGACGCTTTTGTGACCACTGAAATACCCGATCAGGGTTTTTCCGGCTTGTTCGACAATTGACTCTAACCCACCCATTTTGAGGGCAACTAAAAATGTTGCTACAAAGAAAAATTGTTTCCGGCAAGATGTATCTCCGTTGGGAAATTTTTCTCGATACACCGTTTAATTACCGATTAATTCTTCACCTCTGTCCGATATGGCGAAAAGATGGTTCTAGATACGATCATCTTTGGCGAAACAAGTGAATTTGTACAGACCCGTTGGGATTTTCCTTTTTTGCACGTGTCCCGGGAATTCCGCGGATCATTCGACAAATCCAGTGAATGTAAAAAAGCATTTTTTGTCGGAATTACCAGATTCCCCAATCGTAACTAAAATTCGTAAGCTTTATTTCGAAGCTTGTCCGAATCCGGTTTATTCCGATTTATTTTTTCATGGCTTCGAATTTAATTACGGACGCTTTTATGACCACTGAAATACCCTCCGATAACGAGGATTTTTCCGTCTAATTCAATCATTGACCTTAATAATACGATCTATTTTCAGTACAAAAGAAAAAGAAAAATGTTGCTAAAAAAAACTTGATTACGCCAGCGAACTCTTCGTTGCCAAATCATCCTAAAATGTTCGCACAATCACGGGGGGAGCGTAGGCAAGAGAGTCGTTACTGCAGGTCGCGCTTCGCCGGTAACCCTCTCCCTCCGGTATTTTCTCGGAGCATGCGCGCGTTTTAACCCTTCCTCTCACCGCCTGTCTCGGTAGTTTGCTTTCTCTCTTATCTTCCCGCGGTCATCGACGCCGCGTCGACGACGATGCTCGTGAATAACCCACGCGTCGCTGGTTGCACCGGAGGGGCGCAAGGTCAGTCGGCGTCTGCCAACTGCTACCGCCCGGATTCAAGGATGCATCGCGATGCATCGCCCTTCTCTCATGCCGGCTCACCCGTGATCGCCATGACGTCACCGGAGAAATGACTTCAACCGGCCGAGGCCTTCGAAATCCCCTCGTCCCTTTTTTCGCCGCGACTTCGCATCTTTCGCCTCGACCTTTCGGGCATTTTTCCCGAAAATCTTGACCGCCAATTCCATGCGAATTCCATCGTCCACGTGGCTCGCCTTGTTTCATTATTTTCCTCTCCGTAACGGTACTCCGTTCTCCGAAGGGCGACCCGACCGAGAACTACGACGCTCAGGGCCTCCGTTGCTGGTTTACAAGGTTTGAGGTGGTGTCGTTGAAGCGGGGACGAGGAGACAGCGGCGGCACGCACTTAGGGGACGCGCGCAACCCGCAATAAATCTGCTCGCCGAGCTTAGCGGGATTAGCCGGGTACAAAACCCGAGGAGGAAGCTCGTTGTTCCTCGCGGTGAAGTTGACCAGCTGGCAGGTAAAATTTCCCCGGCTCGCCGTTGTGTTGGGAGGAGTTTCGAGAGTCCACGTTTTACCGGAGTTCGTATCTTTCCGGGGTTACGATTATAGATAGATGGTTTGATATTTCGGAATCGAGTTTTAGATGGGTTTTCGGTTGGTGAGGGGAAAATTAATAAATCTCGCGGTGTTGAAACCGGTCATTTTCACCGTGCGGCGAGCGGAGACCATCCTGGGCTGGTCTCTCTCGTAACCGTTCGGCCCTCGTCCCTTTTGCAACCGCTTAGGTCCAGCCGACAAAAACCCAACGGCAGGTATAAGGAAAAATCTAGATGGCAATCGCTGCCTCTCTCTCTGTCTTTATGATTTGTCGAGCCCGCCCGGGTTACTCGAAGAATCCAGCGGGCTCTTCAGGTACCGAAAACAACTACTCCTGCGTACTCTGGGGACCGATAATGCTGCTGCGGTCCGTCGGCGCCGAAAAACTTATAGACAATGCGATAGTACGGTGGATGTAGAGACCAGTCGGGATGTCTCGGAGATCTCGTGTGTATCTGGCGCGGATCTGTCGGACTACCAAACTTATCGGATTATGGAGAATATTGTGGCAAGCCGGTCAATTTTTGAAAAACGGACAAATCTTTGACAACGGAGACGATAATTTCACATCGCGAACTCGGTGTCCATTTTTTTTTCTAAATTATAATGTTGGATCAAAAATCTTTGAAAAAACGGGAACGTATGGGAAATTAGTTAGGAGAAACAAAGAGATTGCGGACGTTTATCTTCAAGAATTTTTTCTTCATCTACGATTCTTTTTTACTGTGCATAGTCATGCATTGTAAAAATGAATCCTAAATGGATTGTAAATAAAGAAAAAATGCTTGATGATAAATGAAGATATTAAGAAAATTTTTTTGAAGATAAACGTCCACAATCTCGTTTTTTCATAGTTGTGCTAGTTGAATAGTTTTATAGTTATAAACGTTAAAAAAGGGATCGTAAAAGAAAAAAAATATCTTGAAGATAAACGTCGACGACCTCGTTTTTTTGGTGTTGATTTTATAATTTTTCGCCATAAAAATACGGTTTATTGAGAAAAAAAATGTTTGAAGTCAGGAAATAATAAATCAAGAGAAATGTTTGTTATATATACGAACCTTTCTTGCTCTACACGGAGCTCGCTACCTGCGAGTTTCTTTGCTATTCGGCGAGAAAAATGGTGGGTGAATGATTCCGAATAAAGACGAAAAAAAAAAATTCAAAACATTCCAAAGGGCGTTTATGTACTCTTACTATATTATACTTTTACTTTATGTGTACCTTCAATTCGAACTCGAGCCGAATGAGAAGAAAAAAAGTTCTCAAAGTTTCTCGAAATCATCGAAAACCGATACCAGTGAAAATAAAATGAAATCACAAACGGACTCTGCCCCTTCCGGGCGAGTTCTACCTGCGAGTTTCTTTATTATTCGACGAGTGAAACCGTGGATGAAAGTGAATCGGTAGAATGAAGAAAAATCTTCACAGTATTTCCAGGAGCTTTCGTCCGGGCTCTCACAAAATTCTTCTTACCTTATCCATTAAGCACACATAATGTACAAATACCTCTTTTTTACGTAAGAATTACGTGAGTTCACGAACAGACAAGAGTAAAAAAAAAAAACAAGGGTACAAAGGGATGCGAAGAATTTAACCGGCTCGATGAACGCGCGCGGTAGCGCCAAAGGATCCTTTACGCATTGGCCTTCGCCAGTGAGAAGAAGAGGAAGGATTTCGTGACCGGGATGTGCGACGTTGCCGAATCCGCACCGCATTTACTATCCGCGATCGCGAATCCTTCGAGAGAATACCTACCGGTTCCTCCTCTGGTCCGATCGGTTCTTCATCCTTCTCGTCCTGCGGCGTAACGATGTCCGAAGAGCCTCTTCTTCTTCTCCTTCGTCTTCTTCCTCTATTCTGCGTTACATACCTGAAGATCTTTATCGAGGGCTCGTCTTACTCCTCCGGGCGGCAAAAGAACCGACGGGCGGCGACGAGGGATTACTTGCGAGGATCTTCGGAGATAACGCCCCCTCGGATAACCAGGTGGTTTTATCTGCATTACACATACCTGGACGAGAGCCATGATCGATAGCGATGTCGCCAGACGCAGCGAACCGATCGTCTCGGACATGGAACAAATCGTGTAACAGGTCGTTTTATATTGGCTCGTTGACACGCATTTTCACACTCAATCGTACCTCGGTAGATCAATCGCGTGCGTTTAAATGTATCAAGTTTAATTGAAAGACAAAAAAATTAAATTAAATTAAAGCAGCATCATAAGGATTTCGTGAAAGAAACATTCCGTTTTCGACAAAAAAAACCACCTTAATCGTTTGCTATTAAGAAATAAATGAACATTTTTAAAAATCATCCGGTCATTAGACAGAAAGTTTTATAATCAAGGATCTTTCCAAGTTTCAAGTCAATCGGACGAATAGGTTTTGAGACACGCGGTCCGATGTTAATTGTTATTTGTTATTTTTTTTATCAGTGCGCTGTTGATTGATATTTTTCAATTAAAAAATCTTAAACTTCATTACATCTTGTCCTAACTGTGTGTAAAAATCCGACCTCCTCCTTCTAATACCCGCGTTAAAAAAATGTTCAAAATCGGCTTGTTTTTTTAACCAAATCTTTATGCTAGTGCCTTAAGCAAACATTGTTTCTGCTTGGGTAAAGTTGATTGAGTACGATGGCGAGGATGCCAGAACTAACATGATTGGCATAGAATCGTGGGTTCGCTTTGAAGATCGATTAAACGTATCGAGTTAAATAAAAAAAAAAAAATACAAAAATAAATTAAATTCAACAAAAAAATGTTTACACATGCGCAAGGTTGATTGAGTACGGTGACGAGGCTTCGGGGACTAACAGGACTGGCATAGAATCGTGGGATCGCTTTGAAGATCGATTAAACGTAACGAGTTAAATAAAAAAAAAATTAAAAAAAAATTACATTCAACAAAAACTGTTTCTGCTTATGCACGGTTGATTGAGTACGATGACGAGGATGCCAGGACTAACACGATTGGCATAGAATCTTGGATTCGCTTTGAAGGTCGATTAAACGTATCGAGTTAAATAAAAAAAAATTAAATTAAAGACAAATTGCGCAAGATTGATTGAGTACGGTGACGAGGATTCCAGGACTAACAGGATTGGCATAGAATCGTGGGATCGCTTTGGGACACCATAAATGGACCGGAGAACTCCCCGTTTTTTCCGGAGTCCGTTCGGCAAGTGTTTCCACTCGAAGCATAACAAAAACAGCCGAAAAAAACGAGAATTCGAGAAGGATTGTCGCGCTGAGGGATTGACACGAGGGGCTGCCTGATGAGGGGTTCGTAAAAGTGTCAGGTTGCAGCCCGAAGTGTCACTCGGGTTCACCGTAGCTCGCGGTAGGCTACACTCGAGTTCGAAATATATATATAGGAAAAGCGTGAAAATGTTGAAACTCCGGTCCAGTCACGCCGCCTCATGCTGCATCGTAAACATCTCGAAGGGATCGTTAGTCGCATCTTGGTTAATCACTTCGTACATCTATCGGGAAAATCGGAAAAATGTTACATTGGCTCGAAGCTAAAACTTGTTTTTCAAACGTAACGTTATAAGAGGAGCCAAATGAGATTCATGAACTTTGAGTGAGGATAAAACGGCGAGAACCGGAAACGACTCACTCTCTTCTTATTTCTTTCCCCGTCGTTGAAAGGAGGGGGGAGGGGAGGGGGGGATTTTGCCCCCGGAAATGCGCGACGCGCACCACTCGACAAAAGAGTCGTCTTGCTTTTTTGCTATGAATAAGTCTGGCGTCGTTCTTGTATTTCTCAACCGGAATCTCTGTCGGCCCGAACTCACCTAAAACCTCCCCGTTCGAAATTCAAGATTCGTCCAGCTGGTCCACAAACCGCACTCTAGTCGGTTCCTGGCTATTCCCGTTCTTGTTAATCTTCTCGCTATAGATCGTTCTTCATTGAGCGATAAATTGTCTTAGCCGTACATTTAAGTTTTTCTGCTTTTAAATACGAATTTTTCAAAGACGTTTAAATGGCACTGCACGCAGCCCTTGCTCGCAGCTCGGGGTGAAAAAAATGTATATATATGGTTTTTTTTCGGCCCCGCCCCTCGAGGCCGAAATCGGTCATGGGAGAAAATTGAGAAAGGTCAGCCTCCCTTTTCGGCCTCTGACCGGCCTTCGCACCGCGTGTGTGTCCGCGCTCTTTTCGGCGTACAAGCTCGAATTTCAAAAAAACGTGAAAACAATCTTACCCCTCCACGGCATGGACTTTGCTGTGATTTTACACGAAGGAAACAAAAACCCGACTATTTTTAGCCCTCCGTGACTAATCGTGTTCGAACTCGGTGAAAAAGCCATTGATATTTTGCTGCCGTTTGCAAGGTCCTCGGATGGCCTCGGATTTGTCTTTTTTCCCTCATAGTTCAAGGCCCTTCGCCATTTTCAACTGGCCGATTTCGTCGTTCCAGTTCTTCGCGCTTTGCAAAACTTATATATAATGTATATACATATTCGTACGTAAAATAATTGACTACGGTTCGACACGGTCTGGTGAGACGCAGGTCTCTCAATTTGCGATGATAGGTACGCATAATTGGCGGCTCTGCTTTTAGTTCCTTTCTTTTGTTCCTCGCTCTTCCGTTCCCTTTCGCCCGTACGCAATATTCCTCGTTAGGGTTTTATATGTTAATAACCCGGGTCTGTTGACTGCTCGAACTTGGTAACTCCCCGACCGTCAGCTGTGCGAAATCATAAATTTACTTTCGTCGATTCGTCCCGAGTTTCCCCGATCGAAACGGTTTTTCAGACAAAGCCAGTCCAGCAACGAAAAAGGCCAATTGACCTTAGAATTCGAAGTCGTTTGGGTGCTATTCAGAGGGTGTATGTGGCAAATCCGAGGCTCTTCCACCCCCTCGGCTCGACGGAAGATCCCTCGAACCGGCGACGTAAAACGATGAATGAAAGGCGATCGGCATGACCGGCACTTCTCATTGCCGCACGAGCCTCGTAAACGACGTCGAGCTTGTGGGGACTTTGGACGTTTATGAGTCAATATAATATACCTTGGGTTATTTAGTGCCTCGTCACCCATTTTTTTTTTCACACTTCTCGATGTCGCTTCGTTGGTGCAATGAACGTTACAGTCATTGGACGAAGAGGAGGACGAAAGCTCGAAAACCCATCGTTGTCGATCCGGTTAAACTTATCTGGCTCTAGTTATTCGGATCTTGAGAATCCACCTGCCAGCCGCACTGTCCGGGTGTTCCCGACGAATCTTATACAAGCATCGGGCCATCGAAGTTCAACGTAATAATTAAGAATTCGCGTGGCCCGGAGAGATGACCGGAGCAAAATTGAACGAGGGAGGAGGAGAGGCAGCGGCGGAAGAGGCCTCGCGGCCACGAAGAGGCGCGCCAATTAGGCTGAAATAATATTTAAGCACGATCTCGTCGTGGTATCAAAGATCCCTCCACGCTCCGCGGCTCGGACAGCGTTTAGCCGAATTTTCGGCTATTCAATTACCGAAGGGGCTTATTTAACGTCCGGCTGTACCGGACTACACGATATTCGGATTCGATAGCTCGATCGCGAGATCGCTGCGCATGCGCGTCCGCGCGCGTCGCTTGTTTATTGATACCGGGAAAGAGACCGAAATTGCTTTTCGAAGATGATCTTCCGTGCCGGCAAGTCGTTATCGCTTTCGAGAGAATTTTTTTTTTTACGGTTTCTGGCAGTCAAAGCGGAAATAGTTATTTTCTTTACTCATGCATGCAAAATCCTCGTTTGCGCACCACTCACAGACATGCAAAATGGTTGATTCCCGCACGATGCGCAAAGACGATGCGCAAAATACTTTCATCGGTGCGCAAAATGCCTTCACCGGTGTGCAAACTATTTTGCGCACTGCTCACCGGTGTGCAAAATAAAATTTTACTACTAGTGCCATCTAGCGTCGCAAACGGTTACTATGTTATGAAACGGTTGCTACGGTAACACCGAGGCTACAACGCCATTTTGCATGTCTGTGAATGGTGCAGAACTTGGATTTTGCATTGCGTTCGTAAAGAAAAATATGGTTCGATACTTGAGGCCAATCTCGCTTCTGGCGCACTGCTCGTTTGGCCTCTAGTATCGAAATATACTATTGTATGACAAGGGCGTAGAAAGGGAGTTCTTGACGGGTGTGAAACACGACTCAGAACTCCCTTTTTTACTCCCATGCCATTCAGATAATTTTTCCTAGCAAATTCACGAAAATTACGCTTATCTTTACCGTGAAGTGTGCGTTGAAAGGCACTTTTCCGCACTAGTGCTGGAAAGAAGACCATATTGGTTTTGTACGCATGCGCAGTATTTTTACCGCACGCGATGCGAAAAAGTGCCTTTCTGCGCACACTTCACAGGAACGGAAAGCGGGATTTTACGTGCATGCGTTAGGAAAATAATATTTTCTCTTCGGTTCCGCCGCGGCTTTCAGGTAACATATTCGATGTTTTCGATCGTCGGGATAGCCTCGTGTTTTGCGAACTTGTCATTAGTCCGTTCGGGAATGAAGATGCACAAAGAGCTCGACAGGTTTTACGGGGCTTTAGCGAGAACTCTTCGAGGTGGAAAGGTATAGGCGAGCTTGGATCAACGGAGCGCGAACCGCACGCTCTCTTGTACCAGTGCCAGCGGTTTGTATACGATAATTCCGTAACTATACGTGTATAATAACCGGCGTGTATTGTGAAGCCGAGGCACAGGTGAAGTGCGAGGGAGAAGAGCCTAAAAACGGCGTTGCGAGTACAGCGGTAATTAGGGGCCTTTATTAATTAGCCAATTAAGCCGGGCACGATCTTGATCCTCGGCGCATCCTGCCGCGCTTCGTTAAAGGACATGATTCGAGTGGCCGCGTTCCACTGTAACCGGCGTATAAGGGGTACGGAGGGAAGACCGTAAAAGCGTTTACGACGAACGCGCCCGCGGAAAATCAACGACTATATAAGCCACCTTGAAGACATTCACGAGTTCCATACTCTTAGTTTCGAATTATTGCACTCTTAATTTGCACGCTCGCGGCTCGATCAACCGATGGTCTTGTGAATTTACGGCTAAGTTATATTTTTTACTACCATCGACGGTAAAGTCTCCGATTACGTTACCGGTCTTTTAAAGCAAATTGTTCACTGCCAACAGGTAAAACGGTACATTTTTACGGAAAAAAATTATAGTGGGACTTCAGAAATTTCAAGTATTTTGAACATTTTGATAGCTATTCCTATGCAGATAGCGATAGTTAGTATACGAATATTGAGAACATAAATATTGCCGAAAAATAAATATTGATTGAAAAAAAGTGATTTGATTGATAAGTTGACATCGGTAAAATATGATTACCACATGACTATAAATCGATCGCAGAACTCGCAGACTCGCTCCAGACTGAAATTAATCTCGAAACATCTTTGCGAAGATTTTTTTATTTATTTTTTTTTTCGCGTGCCGATTGAATCGCTCAATGGCCAGTCTCCCCTGCATGTGCGCTTAAGGGCGGTTCGTGTGCGCAAATTTTTCGTACGAAGTAAAGAATAGGCCCCCCTCGATGGTCCCGAGGGTTCCTACATGCGGCGGGTGAACACAGGTGTCAGTCTAGACTCTCTTGGTCTTTCCTTTGGCTGTTTTTTGTTTTTTACTTCGTCCTCTTCTCCGAAGCTTATATTTCGGATGCACAGTGGGCACGACGCCGATTCCGAGAGGGTCGCCGAAAAGAGCTAGGTGACGGACATAGCCGGCTCCTGTGGGAAAAAATGAGACGGAGTCGCGGTGAAAACCAGTCCACGAAAAAATATACGGCATTGCGCATTATTCCGTACGGTTCGTCGCCTCGTCTCCTGAGCGTAACACACCGCTCTCCTCTCTGCCCTACCTAGACATACGCGGATAAAGAATAAAGCATAAAGGATAAGGTACAATAAAGGAGGGCCACGGAGCAGGATTCTTTCTTTTCCCATTCCCTTCTACATCACGCTCGGTCCACATCTCTTTTTTTTCATTTTTTTTCCGACCCTCTTTCGGACCGTTCGCGCGGATATAATAAAAAGGTACGGAGAAGTTTTTACGTCGCGGAGGACGAGGTCGATGTATCCCCTGCAGAAAAATACGTTGGAATTTCTCCTCTGCGACAGGAGAGCGCATCGTTGTGCGGTGCCAAAATTAACGGTAGGATTTTTCGGCTAACGAGCTATCGGGGAGGTTAAAACTGAACGGGCGCTCGCGAAACCATTACGCGGTGCGCGGACTCAATTTGTGGGACGGAGACGAAACTTTTCTCGCTCGAACGTACATAGGTATGATGTCCATTGGCGTCATGTTTTATATCTCACCGTTAAAAATGTTTTACGACCCCTGCGAATAAATCTCGATTGGGGACGGTTATAAAAAAAAAGCATAATGATAATAAAAAGTGCAGCAAAGCGCAGTGTCCGAGTGGCGTACGCATCCTGCACAAAATACGTTGGTATCTTTTTATCATGCATAGCGCGCGTCCTGCAATAGGAGAGGCGCTACCTTTGTTCGAACGCGCATCAGACTCGGTACGTTCTTTTTTTTTTTGGCTTCGAAGGTACTTGTTTGAAGCAGACGCTCCCTTACCCTTCGAACTTTGGAATACGATCTAACTGGAAGGGGAAATATACTCGTTTTTTTTAATCCCTTGCCGCGGTCCGGAGCTTCGTCAATCTGTAGACTATAGGGGGATTTTATTTTTTTATTTTTTATATAAGTATCTTCAATTTTGAAAAATCAACAACTCTATATGAGTTTCGTAAAAATAATTTTGTTAAATAAGTGGAAACTCTTTTGTTCAGGATTGAATATACAAACCTGTCCTTTTATTTCCCGAGACATTAACGAATTTAGTGTGCACTTTTTTTTTGTAAAATGAGAGCCGGATTGTACGATCGGAAAATTAACGAATAGAAATTTGTGAACATTTCTGAACAATAACTTGTAAAATTTATAAACTTTTTTTTACTGTGCACTCTTATTTCAAATTATTGCACTCTTTATTCGTAAGCCTGCTGCTTTATCAAGAGATGGTTTTGTTAATTTATCGATAAGTTATATTATTTACTATTATTGCCGGTAAGGTCACCGGTTACGTTATTGGTTTTTAAAAGTATTGGCCACTGCCAAAATGAAAAACGGTAAACTTTTACCGATAGAATCAATAATGAAATTTGAGCAATCTCGTATATTTTTAACTTTTCGATAGGACGTTAAGTTTGTTCGAACGTGCATCATCCTGGATTTTTTTTTTTTTTCGAAGTTACTTGTTTGAAGCAGACGCTTTCTTACCTTTCTAACTTTCTAGTACCATTTAACTGGAAAGGTAAAATACAATCGGTTTTTTAATCTCTTGCCGCCGGCCGAAGCTTCTTCAACCTGTAGGCTATAGCGGGTTAATATATATATATATATATATTATAAATAAGTACCTTCAGTTTTGGACATACGGGAATGAAAGTCGTGTCCCCAACTTCCTTTGCATCTTCGACAGAGCCCGCTTCCCGTGAAGTCGGGGCAATAAATCGAGGCCATAAATTCAAATTACTGGGGGCGAAGCATTGAACAAGATGAATGAAGACAGTCTAGCCTCGAAGTGGAACTTCACAGGTAGTCGTACGAAGTTTGAAGGAGGCAAACCACTCTGTGGATATCTCTCGCGACGAATCTCTCGGAGAAATGCATTTTTCCGAAAGGTAGCGGATGAATTAGTGGCTTCCCGAGTAGGAATTTTCGAGCGTTACATCGGTGCCTGATAAGGTCCTGGACGGGCCTTGTCAGGTCTCCTCGGCCCCGATCAGGGCCCGATGTAACGCTCGAAAATTTCCACTCGGGTTGTCGCACTCCCGAGTCGTTCGTCCGGAATTATTGTCGACCCCAGTGACGAGAATCGGGGAAGTTCTCGAGAGGAAAAAAAAAACATTTATCGGTTCCGTTTACATCGCCAGCGTGAAATTGATCGTCGCGAAGTTCAATAAATACTCGGACGCCGGGAAAAGCGTCGTGAGTAAAGCGTCCGGGAGATTCGTGAGTTTCTCTCTCGGATAACTCGAAGCTCCACTTTTCGCCACTTTTCCGCGCCAAATTTATGGAGACAGCTTGGCGAGGGGGTGAGGGAGAGCCTACTGGACCGGGGAGAGAAAACGGCGCGGGTAAGTGATGAAGTTGAAGACGAGGGGGAAAGAGCGAAAAGGGTGCCACGGGCGCGAGAGTGCTTTACCCCAATCGAAACATTAGCGCGGAGGGTGATGAGAAGGAACTCTCGAGGACCGGGCGATGAAAGCAAAGCTACTCTTTCGTGACTCAGGAGGCGCGTGCTCGAGCATTAAGCTCAAAGCGGTTGCCGAAACACTTGACGAACGTCAAAGCGTCGATACTCCAGAAAATTGAACGATTGAAGGATTCAACAAACATTCCTCGCCGACGCACGTCCACAATTTTTTTTTTCATAATTCTACGATTTTTATTAGTTAAGGTGAAGTGAAAGTCACGTGACGGAGCCAGGAGTGTGAGAGAGATAGTGGGATTGGTCTTACGGTGGAGCGAGAGAGAGAGAGAGAGAGAGCCACGGAGAACGTGTTTCACTTCACCTTAAAGATAAGATTGGTTGACAAAAAAAGGAAAAATTGTTACATTAACGAAAAAAGAATGCCCGACAATTTTCGTCGTGCGATAAATAAATGAAATACATTGATTTTTGATTTGTCAATTTTTCGGTCGCACCGTCTGGCTCTAGTTTTTTACAAACAAAAGTACAAATTAAAGTTTGTCAATGACACGGGAAATAAAAGGACGGGTTTGTAATATTCAAACCTAAGCAAACGAGATTCTCACTTATTTAACAAAATTATTTTTACAAAACTTCGTATTCCGATTTTACGAAATTATTTTTAACTATGTATGTATTGCACAGCCTATGGCATTGAGCCATCGATACATAAGGCATTTAATAATGTACACAAGGCATTTAAAAACTGCTATACCGCGCCTTACAAACCTTGCCCAAAGCCGTGAGAGCCTCGCGTGTCCCACGGTTTCCCATAGACACCGATTCAAATTTGTTGTTTACGGATCAAAGGGAATAAACCGAAGGGTCAAAAAAAAAATATATATATATCATTAAACCGTATGCATAATTAATACAGACCCTCCGATCCCATTCGTCCGCACGGTTCCTCATTACTGCACGCTCGTGGTGCGGTTTAATCCGAAATCTTTATAATCGTTGCGCAACCGGGCCACGGCAGCGTTCGAGATTAGCGGCCCGTTAGAATTTCGAAACTCGTGAAAATTTGTGCGTATCGCGAGACCCGACTCGATCCAGCTTGGCGGCGTCGATCTCGCCCGTTGTGTCGCAATTGAAGTGTGTTGCGCGACTTCGGAACCGAAAAATTTCCGAATCCCCCATTCTCGACGAATAAATATAAACCCGGGGTCGGCGGAGGCCGTCGAGACGTTCGGGCGTCCGGTAATGGGCCAATCTCGCTCGGATCATCGGGGCAATCGTCATCGACATGCGTAAACTACATTCCCTGCGTAAAAAAAACATCAACGTTTCTCGCGCGCTAGGCAAAAATACAACATCGTGAGATTTTGAGGCCGAAGAGTGTCTTGCAACTCGTTATACTAGAGAACACGAATGGGGTAAGGGGGAGGGGGATGGGGGGGGGGAAGAAAGTGCGTTCTGTAATAGCCAAATCTCGCCCGGACGATCCAGACAATCGTCATCGACATGCGTAAAATACATTCCCTGAGTAAAAAAAAACATCAACGTTTCTCTCGCGCTAGGAACAAGTGCAATATCGCGGAATTTCGAGGCTGGAGAGTGTCGTGCAACTCGATACGATAGAGGATACGACGGAGGAGGGAAGAAAAAGAATGCATTCGAAAAGAGAAAGGAGAAAAAAAATGGACGATCGGGGCAATCGTCATCGATACGCGTAAAATACATTCCCTGTGTAAAATCCCTGCGTAAAAACCCACGTTTCTCGCGCACTGGGAAAAAGTACAACATCGCAAGATTTCGATGCTGGAGAGTGTTGTTGCAGCTCGACATGATAGAGAGTACGAGGGGGCAGGGGAAAAAGAGAATGCATCCGAAAAGAGAAAAGGGACAAAAGCAAAAAATCGGACGATCGGGGCAATCGTCATCGATACGCGTAAAATACATTCCCTGTGTAAAAATCAACGTTTTTCGCGCGCTAGGAAAAAGTACAACATCGCGAGATTTTGAGACCGGAGAGTGTCGTGCAACTCGATATAATAGAGAGTACGAGGGGGGGGCGAGGGGGATGGTGGGGGGAAAGAAGAGAGTGCGTCCGAAAAAAGAAAAGAGCGAGGGAGAGAGGAAGAGAGAGAGAGAAAGAGGGCCACTTGTGCCGAGGCATACACTCGATTCTTGAAAGGCCCCAAAAACTGGTTCTTTCTTATTCCCCCTGGGTGAAGGAGCACCTGGCCCCTGGCGTGGCTATGCCATACTGGCTTCGCGACGAGGGTACGTACACGGGGAGAAGTCTCTCTCCTCTTCAGACGGGAGCGAGCCGAACGAGAACGAGATGAAGTGGAGAAAACCGCGTTTCCTGACTCCGCGCCTCATTGGAAGCCTCGATAATGCCAACGACCCGTGCTATCTCCGATTTCTTCGGGCGTCGATGGAAATTCTTTGAGAAATTGATCTACAAGAATAAAACAAAAATAACAACATAATTATATTTCATAATCGCTTTATGCAGAAAATAGAGAATTAATGCAATTTTGCAACGAATTCCGTAAGATAGTATTAATATTCCGTGGACCCAGATCTTAGCATTAGTCACTTATGGAAATCGTCGTTATCGACTTTCTATTGGAGCGGCTTCGATGGTTATTCTTTGAGAAATTAATCTGCAAAAATTAAATTAAAAAAAAACAACAAACTTAGATTTCGCAATAGCTTTATGCAGAAGCTAACAAGTTAATGTCATTTTGTAATAAATTCTCTAAAATGCTTTTCATTTTCTATGGAGACCTTTGCATTAGTCAATTATGTAGATCGTCGTTATCGACTTTCTATCGAAGCGGCTTCGAAGCGCATGTGTCGGCGCACCTCGACTAACGTCCGATCCGCGCGAAGCATTCGTATAATTTCAGCCCTCTCTCCCAGGTCAAGAATAATTATCATGAGTATTACTATTGATCGGCGGAACTGGCTCACCGGCGCTCCAGCGAGTATCTACTTATTAAAAATTAATGACACGGCAGTTTCGTTTTATTAATTTATTTTCGATATCTTTATTTATAAAAATATTTTTGCACACCATTAGATTGTCAGATGGGATTCCATACTTCGTTAGATTTATTGGTTCGAGCGCGATAAATCTACGTTCCGAGCATCGTTGTCCGATACTTGAAACTGGTCGTTACCACGTCGTGTAATAGTTCCGTCAGGCGTAAGACAGCTTTCACGGAATTTTCCGTCGCGATAAATTCCCGACTCTCCGATAAATATTTTCAACCTGCTCTCCCGTCTCCGGTCATGAAAATATCCGAGACGACGGACAGGCATATCGCCGCAGTCGGTTATGGTTAATACGCCTGCACATAAATATGCGTGCGTGTACAGTTAACCTTGGCCAGAAGAGGGAGTCGAAGAAAAAAAAATGTAAAAAAAAAAATGGAAGCACCATAGAGATTCCCCGATATCACGTGTTCGAGGCCGAGAGAGCCACCTACACGAGACTTCTCCGTCTGATTCGCCGGCTGGTCCAGATCGAAAGCTGATGCTGCGGAGCGAGAAGATGAGAGCAGTCTGCAGCCCGGTGCACCGGCCAGGCTCTCTCGGTGAGGTCAACATCCTTCGAGACTCCTGGCTGGAGGACTAGTTAGGTACAGAGTCGCGAGCCTTTCGCCTCTAGCTCCTTCTCTCCCGCCTCTACCGAGGACTGAAACCCTCTCGCTCGATGAACTTGCCAACAGCCTCTCGAAACCGCATCGACGTCCTCGTCGGGCTGACAATGTTTGATCGATACTACTATTTAACCCTTCGTAGGTCTCCGGGAACAGCGGGCTGCGAATTATTTATCGGTCAATTGTGGCAACAAAAGTTCGGGAAATTCGTAAACTACCTGCGAATCGACGATTCTCCCAATGAGCTTACCGGCTCACAATCCGTCTTCATGAGATCTGGTCCTTGCAATCATTTTTGTTATTTCTTTTTTTTCCCCGTAAAATCATCCAGTCTCAGGAAATCTACGAGTACACAAATGCAGAATAAAGCGTATAACCAAGTCCGAGAGAGATCGCTAAGTTGCACGACATCCTAACTGTTCCTCAGATTCCACCTCGATTTCGCCTAGCGATACTACTATGTTGACCGATAGAACTATTTAACCATTCGCAGGTCTCCGAGAACCTCCAGGTTGCGAATTATTTACCGATCAATTGTGCCGGAAATTCGTAACCTACCTGTGAGTCGACCAGTCTCCCAATGTGCTTACCGGCTCACAATCCATTTTTTTCGACATTCGATCCTAGAATTCATTTTTGTTGTTTCTTATTTTTGTACCCTAAAAATCATCCAGTCTCAGAAAATCTAGAAGTACACAAATGCAGAATAAAGCGTGTAACCAAGTCCGACCGAGATCGCTAAGTTGCACAACAGTTCCTCAGAGTTTCCACCTCGACTTCGCCCAACGATACTACTATTTTGACCGATAGAACTATTTAACCCTTCGTAGCTCTCCGGGAACGGCCAGGCTGCGAATTATTTATCGGTGAATTGTGGCAACAAAAGTGCGGGAAATTCGTAAACTAGTCTCCTAATGTGCTTACCGGCTCACAATCCGTTTCCTGGAGATCCAGTCCTTTCAATCATTTTTGTCATTTCTTATTTTTTTTACCTTCAAAATCATCCGGGAAATCTACAAGTACACAAACGCACAATAAAGCGTATAAACAAGTCCGAGTGAGATCGCTAAGTTGCACGACCTCCTAGCCGCTCCGCAGAGTTTCCACCTCGACTTTGTCCAGCGGCGAGATGCGATTGGTCCAGACTCGGCATTCGTACAGCTCGCAGGTTTAATGCTTCGTCGCTGTAAAGCTATCGGGCTCTCGCGACTTTCTTTATTAGAGCAATTCGATAAATTACCGGTCGGATTATCAAGCCCGAGCGCATAATTATTTTTATCTACGAACATCGCTTCGCTACCGCTGCTTGGGACTGGCGGAACGCGCGCTGCTCTTGATCCTGATCCTCCTCGCGCTCACGTGCTGCGCGCCGACCGTACAACTATGATTTATAACTCCTCGTGTCGCACGCTCGGGACTCTTCGTAAGACGGTTCACGGTTACTTGCGTAGTATTTCATACTTGCATATACGCGAGCCGCACCCACGTTCCTGTATAGAAGTCCTCGGCCGTGTAATGGCTAGGCTCTCGAACATTGTAAAACAGTTTTTTTTATTCGGCTCCACACACGCAAGGTCAATATCCTTCGGGAATTCTGCTCGAGGAGAGTGCGCAGGACCAGTCTATCTGGCTTACTTTCTTGAGAACATACCGACCCGAGTAACACCCGAGAGACCGCTTCGCCTACGTCCCTGCCTAACGTAATCCCATTCGTACCTGCAAGTTGGGTTCTTAAATCAAACTTTTTTTTTTCAACACTATAATTTATTTTTTTTTCGGTGTATTCGGGTTAAGTCGATGTATCGTGATAAAAGGTATTATAGAGAAATTTGGTGGTCCGATTTGACACGGTGGAAGTCTTGGAGTTCCATGTATACCACTTTCATCCCACAGGTAAAGAAGGCTCGTGCATTTAACAACGTTTTCTTGCCCGTAAGGTTCCAACTTGTTTTGTTTTCGGTGGATTCGGATTAAGTCGATGTGTCGTGATAAAAGTTATTATACAGAAATTTGGTGGTCCGATTTGACACGAAAGAAGTCTTGGAGTTTCATGTTCACCACATTTATCCCACATGGCAAAGAAGGTTCGTGCATTTAACGACATTTTCTTGCCCGTAAGTTTCCAACTTTTTTTTTTTCGTCGGATTTGGGTTATGTCGATGTATCGTGATAAAAGTTATTATAAAGACATTTGGTGGTCCGATTCGACACGAAAGAAGTCTTGGAGTTCCATGTTTACCACTTTTACTCACATGGTAAAGAAGACTCGTGCATTTAACAAAATTTTCTTGTCAGTAAGGTTCAACATTTTTTTTTCCTCGTTATTTTACCATAGATATGATTTTTTTGTGTATGATTTTTTTTTCGTCACAGTTTCGACCCAAGGTAAAAGTGGTGAAGCCCGCGGTCCGGCTTGACTCTAAAAAAGTCATGAAAAACCGGTGATCGGTATTTACGGCTTCTACCCTATAATCAAAGATTTCTTGATTGAGTCTCGGCCTGCTGCCTTCACGATGCGATACATTAATTATCGTATTGTCGAGACAGTGTTTATAATCAACGCGAGGATGAAAGTTTCGACGTCGAGTCGAGAAACCGAACGAGTTCCGTTAATCCATTAGTTCGATCGAATGGATTTATTGGCGACAGGATCGAGAAGCGCTGCTCGACGATTCGTCGATCGATCGGAGCCCCAACGAAAATCGCCGGTTCGAAAACCTCGCGGTCATTCGGACATGCCGGTACTCGCACGGCAGGTATATAACCCACGTAGAAAGGATCTCGCGATCTCCGAACGGATTTCGAGCCGCTGCGCGATTCAGCGCGCGATGAGAACGCTTCATTGGGAAAAAAAGTGTGCATAAAATACATACACGGAGGGCGTATCGCTACAGCAACGCGAGAAGAGTCTCGGAGGATCGTGCGTGCCTCTCGCAAAATTTCGATCGTATTTTAATCGTGGGCGCCAATCGCGCCCGCTCGCCCGCTTAATTTATTTTCCACGTCTTCGAATGGCCCCACCCGACGATCCGGGCTCACCTCTGTAATCTCCAAATCCGCGCGAGGCACCCGGAGGATGCATTGTTTTTTCGGCAACTGCCCTACCGAATTCTACGTCCGTTTTGCCCCCGCCGAGGTCTCTGAGGCGAGATCGATGAGAGGATTTTTATTATTCGAAGGCTCATTTTTGTCAACGGATTCACCATATTTTTAGTGAGGTACTTTCCTTATTCGACAAATCTCGACTTTCCTTATTCGAAAAAAAAAAAATTATAGCGACCATTCGATGATTTTGACGCTCAAAAAAGTTTTTCTGATGAGTGTGAGTTTGTAGAATGAGCCTAAGGCGAGTGTTGCAATCACACACATACACAGTTATTATACACAGTTTTATTTCACAAGGTGCGAAATACGGGTTTTCGCACGCGAGCGCAAGATCGCCATTTTCCCCACTGAGTGATATAATTGTTGTTGTTGTTTTTTTTTTTTTTTTTTTTTTTTTTTTTTACGGGAACGACCCTACCAAATTCTGCATCCGTTTTGCCTCCCTCGATGTCTAATGCGAGATCGACGAGGCGATTTTTGTGATTCGAGGGATAATATTTTTATCCAGGTTCTTCCTTCATCAGACCCATTTCTGGTCACTTTAGGGTCTCGTAAGAATAAAAAATGTTAACGATAATTCGATGATTTTGACGTTCAAAAATTGATCCGTTAACTGCTTCACTACTTTCTATCTTGAGCGTCGGGCACAACCTTCATTTCTTTTATTCATTATTCGTAAATCCGCTTCTACCTGCGGGACTATGTTTGGGTGGCCTCGAAGGCGAGACCCGGCATTAACCTTCGCGGAATTCTCGGTCGGTATAATAGGCATATAGCATAGAAGAAAAAAAAACGGAAATAAATAAATAAAAATCCTGAGAAGATGCAAGCAAAGGTGAGGAGCGAAAGAGGTGCCGGGAATTTGGGTTCCCAGAGAAATAAAGTGGTGGAACATCAAACACAGATAACGAATGCGAGAAATCTCGAGACGCCGAGAGCAAACTGTATGCACCGTTGGGGTACCTTTATTTCCCATGCCGTGAATGATAGTATCATTTTTATCGGCAACGTCCACTTCACCCTCCTGCTTTTCTTGATAACTATATCCGGTCTTGTGCAAAGCAAATGAAAAAAAAATAAATAAAAAAATAAAAAACGAACCTTCAGACTTTTTCGACCGTGGCAGTCGAGTAATGTTTTTTTTCTCTTCAGACACTATGCAAACACTACCGGTCGATAGGGAAGCTCGACAGTAACGATACAAATACGTACCCAGAAAAATAATTTATTCGACGCACACCTGCAAATAAATACTTATTTTGTTTAAAAAAATAACCATTTAATTTAAATACATTTTTTAATTGATTGAAGTAAATTTTTCAATTGATTTGAATAAATATTTATTTAAACCAACTAAATTTGCGGGTGCCCTTCAAATAAATGATTTTTCTGAGTACAGTACCAAAATACTAACAGCAGGGCTCATCGAGCGGGAAAGAAAGATTTGATGGATCGCGCGAAAGAGTCGAAACAATTATTTCAACCGAAGCACTCGCGGCGAGGTACGAAGAATTAACGAGACACAAAAAAATCATGGGACGAAATGGCCTCTCCGAAAAATGATGATGGATGGCCGGTCTTACGAATCAGGAGCGAAGGGGCGAAGGGTAAGATGACTTTCGAGGAACGTCGGATATGGCTGAGTTCCAGAGTTATCCAGATCCGAACAGTACCGCACTGCCCTCGTTCTCAAACTGCTTAAATAATATATAACTATAATCTCTGTCCGCACTCCAATCTGCTCTATTTTTCGCAGACACCCGAGAGAGTCTCGCAATTTCCGACTTTTTTTTTCACGAAGGATCAGACTTTGTTTCGCCGCTGGCGTTGCGTCCCGTCTTCCCTGTCTGCGTTTTCTGTCCCGCTCTCTCCAATCCGCGGCGGATAAAGAGCCCGCTCTTTGTTCGCGCCGAAACTTCGAGCAGCGATTGAACGCCGAGAAACTCGCGAAATCGTCGCGAAGCCTACACCATTATCGCATTCTTTTTTTTTTCACGAAAAAGTTTAATTCAATCGGGGAATAGATCTGCGAATTCGATAATTCTATTACGCAAATTTTGCCTCCCCAAGATTGAAGAGGCTCTTAAGCCGCGACCGATCATTGATTAAACATATTTTTAAAAAATCTATTAAAAAATCTATAAAAAATCTATAAAAAAAATTTATTCCACCCGGCGCTATTTTTGTTCCTACTTGGTTGCGAGTATTCCGGGCGAATGTGGGACACGGTTTCATTCATGTGTCTAACGGCGTCTAGCGGGCGGTTTGTACGAGCGGGCCAGCGAATATAAAAAGTGTCCGAGCTCAGAGAGAATTTTTATCTCTTACACCGGCGAGTCGTTGCCACGCGGGTCTTTCGCGCGAAAATCTTTGACCGCGCCGCCCCTTTCTACGCGACGAAGAGATACTCGAGCGAGACTTCTGATTTTTTTTTGTCTTCTCACTGTCCCGCGCGTCTGACTGATTATCGCCGTACGAATACACCGGGGAATGCTCGCGAGGCCGCTCTCATGAATGGTTATAATTATGGTTATTAGTCGTTTACGAGACCAGATAGTCCGAGAATGACGACTGAAGAGAATCGCGAATGAATGAACGAATGATAATTCTCTTCTCTTCCCTCCATTTCGTTCTATCGCTTCTGTTCTTTTTTTTTCGCCTCCTCTCTGATCTTCCCTCCGTTCGCTCCGCTGCGCTGTACCATTTCGCCTCGAGACTACTCGCCTCGAAATTCAAACGAACTCCCCGAGCGACAGGTGCTCCCGACACGTGCCACGTGCAGACTGTGCGCGCTATTCGAGCTGTCCATAGTGTTCGCGGTAGAATGTTCGCGAGAATCGTTTGTATGAAATAATTAAAATAAAATCGCTGAATAACTGTTTCTCTCCAACGCACAAGCACGGTAAACAAGGGAAAGCTTCCATCACCGAAAACCGGATAGAATAATCTCTATAAATTATTATAATGTTATAGTGAAATGTTCAATTGTCTTTATTTTTCTTTTTATAACCAGTGCGAAAAAATTGAGTAATAATCCCCGCGAAAATAACCGTCCGGTTAATCATCCAGTCATCCAGGCATCCAGTTTCGAAAAAAAATCTCAACCACTTTTTTTCTCACGTGCTCAGGCACGGTAAACGAAAAAGCCCCCACCTTCGAAAACCGGGTAAAATAATCTCTAAAAATGATAATAATGTCCCAGTTAGATTTTCGATTGCCTTGACTCGTAACTTTATTTATTTTTATCGCCACACCCAGAAAAATAATTTATTTGACGGCCACCGTTCATTTGGTTTAAGTAAAATATTTATTTAATTTAAATAAATATTCATTTAAATCAAATATATATTTTACTTGAACCAAATAAACGGCGGTCGTCAAATAATTTTTTTTCTGGCTGCAGTGCGAAAGAGCCGAGTAATTATCTCGCAATCAGCCGCTCGAATATGAGCGTTCAGTTGGTTGTCTAGTCATTCAGTCATCCAGTTTCGAAAAAAAATTTCAACCACTTTTTTTCTCACGCGCTCAGGCACGGTAAACAAAAAAGCTCCCGCCTTCGAAAACCGGGTAAAATAATCTCTAAAAATGATAATAATGTCCCAGTCAAATATTCGATTGCCTTGGCTCGTAACTTTCGCTATTTTTTTTTTAATCGCCAGTGCGAAAGAGCCGAGTAATTATCTCGCAATAATCCGCGCGAATATAACCGTCCGATTAGTCATCCAGTCACGGAGGTCTCGATTTCGAGATACGACTGCGGGCATCGGCGGATCCGCTAATTGCGTGTCCCGGTGTGAAACGCGCCTCCTCTTCGTATAAATACGCGGTTACGACCGTATACAGGATAAATTGATGCACACACCGTCGGTAGGAGGATACTAATTAACGGACTCCGAAAAGTCAGCGGTGTGTGGCCACATGTGTACAAACACACGAGGCACACAAGTGGTCTTCCTCGAAGAAGCGCAGAGGGCAGGGGTTGGCGGAGAGTGACGGGAGGGGAGGACAAAAAGGAGAGTGCGAGGAGGAGAACCGTCGATCGTCTCGTTCAGCTTCGATCGTGACTCATCGCTCGGTCTCATCCTCTCAATAAAGCCGGTATGCCATTCGAGCAATTAAAATGACATATCCCAAAGCGCCTAATTCATATGGACCCTTCGACTACCCACCGTCAAGTACACAGTCGAGCAATTCAAAGGAGAAACGCGCAATGGGAATATTAAAGATAAAAAATGAAAATGAAAAGAATAAAACGCAGTGTCTCCTGCCAAAGGGAGAAAAATTTATATGCAAAGTGCCGAAGCAAGGCAAGGGCCTTTTTGCCTCGAAATTTGTCTCTTGAATTACGTCACCCGCACAGCAGTCTACTTTTTTATTTATATATAGTTCTTCCATTTTTCCACCGTATACCCTTCTGGGTTTTTACGGAACCCCGTCCCGATTCCCCCCTAGCACTCCCTACCCGCACTCAGCTAAGCGACCTAACTTCCAGTGCGTCCGTAGCCGACTTAGCTACGCTGTACCGCATTTGCCGGGGCCAAGGGGAAACTACGGAAAACCCGTGCCGGTATACTGAGAGAAGGATCTAGTAAAAATAACCGATCATCTAAGGAAAATTACTATAGCACATAGCAGTACGGCGCCAGCTACCTATGGCAGAAAGTCTCAGATTTCCAAGAATTTTTACTATAATATCGAAGAAAAATTCTTATAAATCAGGTACTTCCTAGCATAGGTGGCGCCCTAACGCCCTACTACTAGGGGAGACCGGGGTGAGATGGGCCTCTTAAGCAAATAATGCGGCAACAACGCTGCCGAAAGCATAATTTATTGTTTCTCATCCAACAATGATATTTTCACAGTTTTATAGCGCGTCCGAAAAAAAATGGTCTGGGGCGAGACGGGCTACGCTTGAATTGTTCACTTTTTTTTTACCCCTCCCTGTACTATCCATACATTTTGAGTTTCCCTACTTCTACCTGTCAGTAGTGCTCATGCGCCAATAATGCGCCATTGCAGCCTTCTACTTGTCTTGTTTAGGGTGGCTCATTATGCCCGCCTCGGCCCGATTTTTCGCTAGCCCATTTCGCCCCGGTTTCCCCTACATGGTATGGTAATATCTCTCAAGCGATATAGTAATTTTTCCCAGATCCTTCTCTCAGTGTACAGACGGCCATGTTCAACCGATTCTCCGGTATTTTTGCACTTGAGTAAAGTGCAGAAACACCAAAGTTTCAGAAAAAAGCGCTTCCCGCTCAATGGTCGATGCGCCAGCCAGCGCACGGCTAAGCGGTCACCCATCCAACCACTGACCGCGAATGATCTCGCTTGACTTGGGAGACCACCGGAGCCGTGCGCAAAGCGCGCATCCACCGCTTTCGCTTTTTTTATTTATATATATATTTTTTTTTCGGTGCGTTTTTCCCCTTCATGCTTTATACGCACTTGAATATTCCTCTCATTAAAGGGAGCCTTCTTTTCGGCTTTAAAGGTTTCCTCCGTGCTCGCAGGGCCGAACCATGTCACCGGGGCTGACCCCGCGGGGCGCGCCGGTTCGCGAGTTTCGCAAGGGTGGTGGCTCGATGTCATTCCCGCGTCGCGGGACTCCCTTCGCGTTTCGTCGTTCGGGCGCGTTCCGCACAGGCGGAGGTTGCCGCGCTATGCTGCGGAGAGCGTCGGGGCGTTTTCCCGCCCTTGCGTTCGCCTCGTGCCGTTATCCACCGCGGAATGCGCGAGAGAGCGCGGACGCGGGAGGAACGAACGGGAGGGAAGGCACAGAGAAACTCGCGACCGCTCGATGCGGCATCACCATGGAGACAGACATTCCCCCCGTACCTTCTCATTTCTGCAACCCCCCCGCCCGCACCCGAACCAACCCCCTCGCCGCCCCGCCGGAGATGCCGCACGCGGTTTTCTCTGAACGCCCGGCCCGTCCGCCGACATCATCCGCCTCGCTCTTCTCGTATCTTACTCCCTATCCTTGATATCTCTCACCCTCGCGGTCTCTCCGGCGGGGAGATTGAGGGCGAGATCCCTTCAGGGCCAGCGGCTGAAACCTTACCGAAGGCTCTCGCGATCACCGGGGCCGCTCCCTTTTCTCGGTCGCAGCCCCGAAGGTCGTTCTCCCGGGGGCGCGGGAACGCGGGCGATCGCGTTTTTGCGAACGGGGTTGAGCTAGGTCGCACTTTAAGCCCGGGCCGGTACGCTAGACGCGCGAGGAGAGCGTCTCGACGGAGTGAACGCCCTTTTTAACCGGCTCCGATATCGGAACGGTCGGACATGCGCGAAATTTTTAATTTCCAGGACCTAAAAAACGATGATAATCATTCAGGAATCTTTTGTTTATCGCAATTTTTGCATTGCTTGCAAACGCGGTTGATGGAATCTGCGCAGGGATGCTGTAAAGAAAATTGGGAATTTAATTTACTGGATTGGGAAGTTTTTATGCATAAACTGGGACATTAAATTTGATTTATGGTTGTGATGAAAAATTAACTATACTTTTTCATTGAAATCAAAGTTGATTGCAAAAATGAAAATACTTTCATAGCGAAATTAAAGTAAGTTATTGAAATAAAGTATTGCCAATGTTTTTAATGCATTGAACATTAATTTTTCATCACAATTGTACATGAATTTTAATATACCAGTTTTTGCATAAGAACTTTTAGTCTGATACATTAAATTTCATACGAATTTTTTTGTTACAGTGCAGGGAACACAGTAAGACTATTAGAGCCGCCATGTTTAGGGGCCGCAGTAATACTTTGTCTTTTATGGAAAATAAAAAAATTAATCTCTCTAATTTGAATACTACGAGACGCATGAATAATTGTTCTCGAAATGTTAACTTGACAACGAAACAGTAACTTCTCTGTATCACGTTGGTTTTTTTTTCCATTTTCTTTCTCGAAGTCGAGTCTTCTCTGCATGTGGTTAGACATTATTTTTTCCTAATCCATCCCTAACGAGGCCTTCGCCGCAAGAGATTTTTTGTAATAGATCTCCGTTGCCTCCAGTGAGATAAGACAAGATAAGTTGCAGGGACGGGACCGTCCAATTATGAGTTACGTTGACAGTCGAGAGGAAAGTTTCTAATTCTCAGCGACCTACATGTAAGCGTGCACGTGTACGGGCCGCGATCTCTGGAAGAGCCCAAAACTAGCTTCGGTTCGGAGCGGAGATCGTTCATTTTCACGTATCTCTCGCTTATTCTCACGTTTTTTTTTTCATTCTTCGTCTGTCTTTGTGCGCAGACGAAGGAACAAAGATCCTTGCCCGCCCAACTCGTGCAACCCGAACCCTTTCGTAAAGGTTTCATCGTCCTTCGAGCCCTACCTGAGCCTTCGTCACCGCGAGATAAATAGGAGCTTCTAATTATCCCGCAGATAATGACGGTGATATTTTACACGATAATGCCCTCGCGATGTCGAGCGTATGCAGCCGTGTATTTAATACAGTAGTAACTTATTACACTCGGTGCGAAAATGGCAATTCTACGCATGCGCCGAGTGCGCAAAACCGCAATTTTCCCACCGAGTGAAATAAAACTTTTTTTTTACAAGTGTGAGTTTGCGGGGCGAACCGAAAGCGTGTATTGCAATCAAATGAGTTTTAAAAAAACGGCTCGTGTATCGTGCCAAATTTTACTTCACAAAGTGAAAATAGGGGTTTTACGTGAAGCGTGCCGAAAATTGTAATTTTCGCACCGAGTGAAGTATCTTTTATTGGAACATATCAGGTTCAAAGGAAGGTGTTCGGAATGGCTTGTCCTTTCGACGTTTATGTCCCTTTAATTTACATGTTTATTTTTCTACGCGAAGCCAACGTCGAAGATGTTTTTGAAAAATCTCCAATGTCCCACTTGACTCCAGATGATCGGCGCGAAAAAATGCATGGACATTTTTTTTTTCTCGTTTTCGTTACCCTGTTCTGTAACTACGCTATATTAAGTTTTCCCCGGAAAAACGTGCGCCAGAAGCGAAGAAAAATATTGTTTGTGCCGATTATAATTTTCGAAACGTTCAGCATTGGCTGCTACTCGTAAATAAAAGAGCCACGATATCGATCCAATTACTAGCTCCGATTAGATTCCAAGGGTCCTTTTACCTAACTCGATACCGCAGCCTCTTTCGTCTTTGAAGCGGTCGCTCCGTCGACTTCGTAGAAATAGTCCGAGGAACCCCACAGAGCAGGATAGACACCGATCGTTCTGACGAAAATTGAACGGCTGTCCCCCACGGTGATGATGGATGAAAGATAAACTCCCCGGGAAGACGGACGAGGAGGTTTTTCCTATTCTGGAAAACCGCTTTTATTTTTTTTCTTTTATTTTTTTTTTAAGTTGCCTAATTTGACGTGGATCGTTCCCGCCCGAAAGCGAGAGGAACTGAGCAAGTCACGGTTTTAAAGGACTGTACACAGTAAAATAGGTACCAACATTTCTTGCCAACAAACGTCCATAATTCTTTTCATGTTAATTTTACAAAAGAATCTTGTCCATTGTACAGAAAATGTCTCATGATTTTACTTATATTTTTTTTCTAAAATTAACAACCAAATAATTGTGGACGTTTATGGACAAAAAAAAGTTTGTTAAATGTATAAATCTTTTTTACTGCGTAGCTACCGTCGTCGAGATACGAGCTACCTTGGGGGCGTAGACATTGCTGTCTGATCCCGCTCAAGGAACGTGATTTTTATATCCGTGAAAAAGTGAGCCCACTATCACACGATATTTAAAGTTGGTTCATAGCTGGCACTATTTACGCAGCATGGTAGAATTATCTTTTCGTTCTTTTCTAAATGGTGCAATCACTGAAGATAAAGAACAATTATACATCCATTTATTATTTTTTTATTTTAATTAAAAGGGTCTTTTGAAGTTTCCTAAAAAAACGAATATATGTCTGCTTCTGACGAGCACGACCATCGAAAGCTGTAACGATATGAAAATACTTTTTAATCATCCGATTGTGTGCATAGTGAAATGAACTGATCTATTCAACGGAGCGTGTGAACAAAAGTTTGTACAGGTGGGGATGTTCTTTCCATGCCCTCGTATATTTTCTGCCGAATTACCGAAGGTTGAGTTTTCGATAGAAATTCTCGTGCTTATATTTTTTTTTTCACTGCACAACGGAACACGACCAGTTTGTGACTCTCAACTGCGTCGATTCCCCGAACGGGGCTTTCTGCATTTATCGACCCACTTCTGGATGATCTGTTCTCATTCAATTTTGCTTCCTCATTGAGGAAGCTTTGTTTTGGTTAAAAAAAAAAATTCGAGACTTTAATGAAAACATATTCAGAATGTTCCAAACATCGAAAAATCACATTTAGAAAAAATGTCCGGATGTATGTGCGTGTGTGTGTGAATCGGATGCGAAAAATTTAAACCGCTATAACTCGAGAAAGCCTCCACCGATCAAGCCGAAATTTCAGTTCAAAACGATATGGAAATTTCAATTTTCAGCTTTTGTCCATAGGCACTTAGAGGTAAAAAAACGGCTTTACACTCAAACTATGTATACTATTTTTGTATACAGGTCCGTTAAATTCTTACCATGACAAAAGAAAATTCACCGTCGTCAAAGACGGAAGAATTTTACCGTCTTTCAATATTCGGTGAAAAGTCCCAAGTTGAATTTCCATCTGACGACCGTTTCTCGAATTGGGCGCTCCATTGTTTCCTCAAGCCTAAAAGGAATTTTCCACTTTTCTTCTCTACGCTACCGGCACATTCGATAGTGAACATGGGTACAGAACAATCGAAACAGGTGCGAGCGAACTTGTTCGAGATTAAAACTCATTAAAAGTAAAATGGCAAAAGTGAAGAGATAAACGTATGAAACGCCTGTACATACCGAATATACAATTTTTGTATAACGGTCCGTTCGATTTTTACCATGACAAAAAAAAAAAATCACAGTCGTCAAAGACCGCGGAATTTTACTGACTTTTCATATTATATGAACTTGATCGAGTTTAAAATTAATTAAAAGTAAAAAGTAAAAGCAAAGAGATAAAGAAGTAAAAACGCTTCTAAATACAAAATATACCATTTTTGTATACAGGTACGTTAAGTTTTTCCCATGAGAACAAAAAAATCACCGTCGTCAAAGACCGAAGAATTTTATCGACTTTCCATATTCGGTGAAAAAGTCCCCGGTTGATTTTCCATCAAACGACCGATTCTCTAAAAGGAATTTCCCGCTTTTCGTCTCTTCGCTCCCGGCAGTTTTCGACGGTGAAAATGGGAACAGAACAAACGAAACGACTGCGAGCGAACTTGTTCGAGTTTAAAATTCATTAGTCCTAGTGACCGAACCCTCCGGACAGATCTCCGAGGGGTGCAATTTGCACGGAGGCCACCGCACCGTTTTGGGGCTTGCCGACGACACTGCACGTGGTTTAACCTTCCACAATTTGCCCGAAATTTTCCGCTTTTCTTCTCATTCAAAATTAACAAATTTGCACGGAGAGACCGATGCGCTTGTTTGTCGAGGACATCGGCGACGTCGTTGGTGCCCCATGTGCGATTTCACCCTGTGAAAATTTTCCGGACTACAGAGGGGTTAATTGCGCTTCCGCCACGCCCAGTGACAACGTTGTTGCCGGCGGACTTTCCCTCTTCTTATTAATTTTCTTTTGCTCTTCCTTCTCTTCTCGGGCCACTAACCCCGAGAAGCGCCTCTCTGCGGGAGATGGAAAGCAGAGGAAAAAAAACTTTCGAAATTACGAGTGAAAGAGGAGAGAGCGTGAAGTAATATTAGACCTTCTTATTGTGTATCTCCGTTGGAAAGCTCGAAGGGCAAGTTACGAGGCGACAGATGCCGTCGAACCTCCCGCGGCAATCGAGTAGGCGACACCTAAATGCCTCTCACAGCCCCCCAGGCACTTCGGTATATTATATTATTACAGTAGTCCGGGCAATTTTTAACATTTACCGGAAATTCTATGCCGTCCGACTCGTGGCGAGAAAATTGCATTCCGGATAGACGAGATGAAAATTGGATTACGCTCGTAACTTCGCTCGGTAAATGGTCCAAGGGGCCTCTGTATAGCCGCTCCGAATTTCATTGTGTAACGTAGAAACGGACCAAAAGGTTTGTTTGAAAAATTGTAAAAATATTTTTTAAATCTGTTTTTCTTTCTTTGTTAAAAGGCGTGTCCTGTAAATAAATAAATAAATAAATACGCAATTAAATAGAAAATTAAATAACTAGCGGAGTTGCAGGTGAGTGCACCGGTTTTGCTGTAATTCTGATTGTTTTGCGGTCCTTTTCATCTTTTCTCCATCGCGAACGCTCGTTCGGGTGCTGACGAGTGTGCACTTTCGTCGTTGCTGACGCCCACCGAGTACAATGGTAATATAAACATGGAATAAAAAAAAATATATGTGCGGCTTGGCGCCGCACGTTCGTAACAATAATCGACGAACTATAGACGGTCGGTAGATTCCCTCGGTTGCAACGTTTTGCGAAACTCGGCGTCGTAACCTTGTGTAACATTGTGCAACGGTGCAACGGTGCATCGAGAACTGCAATATGGTGCAACAATAATTTTGCACTGTTCAAGCCTTTTTTTAATCATTGCTGATTAGATTATTATTACACGCGTTTTCAACCGGTGGATAACAATAAAATTAAATTAACGGAGAACATTCCTCAGAGTTAACATTTAAAAAATGAAAACCTATTTTTTTTTTACATTTTGTCTACAAAGTACGCGATCAATTAATCATTTTTTGAAAAAACTATACGCTCTGTGGGGTTTCCACTTTTTAATAGATTTTTTTCTTTTTTTTTACTTACATTTTTTATGTATCTTTCCTTCGGTTATTTTCTTTCCCCTCTCTCTGAACTCTTGGCGTTTCGCTTGGCGTTAACCTTAGTTCCAAACATGCCGTAGTGCTCGCAATTGAATGAAATGACATTTTGTAGAAATACTTTTTTTTTTTACTTTTTTTTACCATTTGTCCATAAAGTACCCGATCAGTCGAGCATTTGTTTTAAAAACTCGACGCTCTGTGGGGTTTTCACTTTCCCTTCTATTTTTCTTTCACTTACATTTCTTAATGTATCTTTCCTTCGGTTATTTTCTTTCCTCTCACGCCATCTCGAACTCCTTGGAGTGTTGCTGGCCAATGAATTTAATCTTAGTTCCAAAAATGCTGGAGTTCTCGCAAACCCGCTAGTTCTGTCAACCGTTGGGAAGTAAAAGGGCGTTTCTCACATAGATTTCTAACAGGTGGATACCAATAACAATTAAATTAAATGAGGCAATTCCATGGAGATAAATTTGTTATGGAAGTTTCTTTTTTTACATCCTGTCCACAAAGTACGAGATCAGTCCATCATAAAAAAAAAAACTCGACGCTCTGTGGGGTTTCCATTTTTCCTTCTATTTTTTTTAACTTACATTTCTTAATGTATCTTTCCTTTGGTTCTTTTCTTGCCTCTCACGCCCTCTCGAACTCTCGGCGTTTTGCTGGCCAACAAGCTTAATCTTAGTTCCAAGAATGCCGTAGTGTTCGTGGGCCCGTTAGATGTGTCGACCGCTGCGAAGCAGAAGGGCGTATATCACATAGATTCACGTGTTGGCTGGAAAGAATATACGTCCTTCTGTTTCTCAGCTCTCGATATAGAAATGTAGGCACCAAGACCCGTCCCTTATTGTACCTACTCGTTCGTTCGCAGCTGTTCATTCGATAAATTAGTTGGCTCCTGCTTCGCTCCCAGGCAAAACTTTTCGAGAGCAAGCGCCCTCCGCTCGGCTCGGAAAAATCTGTCCGAGAATGGTCCTCGTTGAATTCCCCTATTTTTTTTTGTCATCCTATCGAACCGCCCGATTCCTGGACAAATGGAACTTTTGCGTGGTGAATCTGGCCGGTGGACGGAAACTAAAGAGAATAAATTGAGGTCGGACGAGGAGTAATTTAGGGGATCGGCGGGGTAATTGTCAAATTATACGGAATAATCGTGTCCGAAAAAGTGTCCGTGAAAGAAAAATTTATATGCTCGGGCGATAAATCAAAATCGAATTGTCGTTCGGTCCAACGGACGCATCAGCGGTGAGAGATGATTCATGACGACAGGTCTCGACTTTGCACTATTTTTTCCCAACTAACTATACAAGAATCGAAAGAAAAAATTACCAAATCTTTTTCGAAGTAATCTTCGCCTCTGAATAAAAAAAAAACCTTAAAGAGTAATAAAAATGTCTGGTACTCAAGTATTTTACGCATACGAGCGGCCCATTAGGAGCTAAATAATATTGGAGCTCGCAGCGAGCGGAGAATAAAGCCGGAGTGAAAAATATCCTCGGACAGATTACCCGCAATTTCGGGCTCCAATTTTGTGGCTACTACGCGCGAGCGACCGGATGCCCGGTCGAAGCGGGCACGAGCCTCCTCACCTGCTTCTATTGAGTAAGAAAAAGAAATAAAGAGCCGAGTTCTCCGGCTCGTTTTCGTTAATTGTTTCAAATTGCGTGTCGGTCGAGTCTCCGCACGGTGCTGTGTTGCGCCAAAGGAGAACCAACGAGCTTGTTCCCTACCCAAAAAAAGATTTAAAAAAAACACGACCAAAGGAGACAGAGAAATTGATTGTGAGATGAGTGGAAGGGAGAGACGAACGGTAAACTTGGGGAGGCCCGCCGGTCAGTTAGAAGTGTCTCCGCTCCTCGACACCGCACAATACCGCAGGGTCAGCTGTACGAGAAAACGGTCCTTTGCTCTCGTCGTCTCCTCTTCGCAGGAGCGTCGTTAGGCAAGAGAAGGAAGACAAAAATCCGTACGAGCGTTGGAGCGAAAGAAAAAGTGAAAGAGGGATGAAAAAAGATTCGTGTAGCGATTTCGAAGTTGGGGCTGGTTTTTCTTTATCCTCCCGTCGTCGATCTGCTCTCCGGCGAGCACGCTTCTGGAATCGTTAACGGGGGATTTTCTAGGGGGGGTAACCGTAGCTCCCGCGGCGCCGGACACACGCTAAAGAGAAAATTAAGGGGTGGAATCCCCTAAAATTGGGCTAGAATAAGACCGAGCCGGTCGCAGCGCCTCGGCACTCGGTGTACGCTCTCTTCCTCCCATCGCCGTTCGGTCTCGTCTCATTATCCACCGCTTTCACCGAAGGGACTCTCCCGGCCGAGGGTCGCGAAGAATAAGAATAAGGATAAGCGGCCGGGCCGCGCGAGCCAAAGCCGCAATTGTGCGCGGTTCGCAACTGGCCGAGTGACGCAACGCAATCCGGAAGATTAGCGAGCTTCCGGGTGAAAAATAAAAACCGTGTATAACGACGCTTCTCGGCATTGTTCGGGGACATGATTTACTTCGGAGGAAAAAAAAAGACATAAAGGAAGAAGGAGAGGAAGGAAGAGATGATCGAGCTGCGTGAATCAGTGGCACCTTGCAGCTGGGCACGAGCTCGCGCCGGGAACACAACGGAGACTCGTCGCGAAATATTTATTTTATTAACCCGCTGACGCCGCGCAGCCGTCGGGAGCGGACGAGAAAAATAAAGGAAGAAAAACGCGAAGAGGAGGACGAGGAAAGGAAGGAAGCGAGCTCGATTCTTCGTGAGCTGAACGGAGAGACTCTTCCGAAACACGTATGCCTGCAGAAAACGCAGCGAGGAGTCCCGGCTCAGGGTTGCAGGTGCTTCGACGTAACAAGAAGAGTCTCGCGAGCGATTTCAACGGATTCGAAGAACGAGGACGCGCGAAACGAAAAAGGAAGAAGAAACAACAACAAAAAAGAGAAGAAAACGCGAAAGAGAGGAAAGAGAGGTTGAACGGTGAATCTCGCGAGGCCTTCCACCTTCGGTGCGGAGCGATTGCCTCCGCGATCCAACTCGACGATAATGCCGTGGACGGAGAAGACGCGTGCCAGCTGGTAATGCTTTCAGGCTTGATTTTTATTCGCTCGAGGCATTCCCCTTCCCTCTCTCTCGTGTATACGAGATCATACCAGGTCTCGAGCCTGAGCCCGAATCCGAAGAGAACGCTGGGTGCGCAAGACCCGCAGTGGAGAGAATCGCGAAGGAGCAGATGCGCCGTCGACGAGACGTCTGCGGGCCCCTTCGAGCTACGATCGAAAAATGGGGCTACTTTGTAGAGGGTGCCGCGGATCAGAAAAAGAACGAGGATACTCCTTCGAGAAACCATGCACGTAGCTGTCTTTGGGCGTCGATCATTGGAGCAGCGAAAAATCAGCCGGCTTTGTTACATATTGGAATTTTTATTCAGACACACTTCTTTTTTTGGCATCAAAGTTTTTAATTATGTGTATTTAGGGTAGGAGTTTAGGATTTAGCATGGCTGTGCGACTTCAAATCGGACCGCTGTACCACTTTTACCCTGTAGGGTAAAATATAAATATATTAATATTTTTATACTCATACCACATTTTTACTAGCTGTTGCACAATTTTTTGTGCAATAGCGAGTAAGAATTTTACCCGTCTATACGCAGAGAATCAAACAAAATTAAATTTTACCTTATCTATTTTCCTCGCAATGAGATACCTCCAGAACCTCAGCTATACCTTCGAAGATTGTATTTATTCTTGGAAATGAAATAGTTTTTTTTCTTACTGATCGCGAGAGGTTTAAAAAAGCTTGCATTTCAATGAGCGTCTAACAACATCGTCGCGTAAACAAATCCAATCCTTCAAACACGTTTCCCGATCGCTTGCTTTGGAGCTCAGATTGTGCCGATTCATTGTCAACCCTTTCATCGGTGCTCCGCAAAATCTGTGCCACCGATAATATCGCGTGGCTCGAAGGATCAATATTTGTCAGGCTCGAGAGTAAATCGGCTTTCGGATTTTCATTTTGATTCTCATGCGCCCGCGGCGCGGCAGATGGGACTTTTTCCTCTCGTCCGCACGCCCGAGGGAACGAGACTCGAGCGGGGGAAATAAACCAAAAAAAGTAGCCCGTATTTGTGCAGTGCAGCGTCGTTGCGTCGACGAGACGCGAGCGATCGCTCGGGATTACGATCAGCACTCACTTTGAGTTGCGCCTTGGAGGTGAGACACCGCGGTAGCGTAAAAGGAAGGGAGGAGCTACCGTGCGATTCACACGAAAGATATGTCGCACATTTTTTTTTCTACTCTGCAACAAAATCGTGGAAGTTCTCCGAACGTAATACTACGCCGGCTTATAGATACGCCGATCTCGGAAGCGTCGATGAAAGAACGACTCACAAATGCAGAGAAAAAAAAATCAGACGCCAATGTGCGTGGTCAAATTTTTTAAGTATATATTTTTTTTCGAAGACATTGAGCGATTACGGTCGCTAAGAAATTGATAACAGTGCGGCGTTTATTCGCCGTGGGAGCGCGCTGAAACATCTATATAGATATAGAAATATACAAATATATATATATATATATGTGTGTGTAGCGCGACTAAAATCAGAAGGACGCATTTTCTGTGCGTGCGGGTACAAAATACGCCTCTCCGATTGCAGCGGCGCGATATGTCGAAGAAGAAACCTACGTCAACGACGACAAACACCCGTGCGAAGAAATCGACTCTCGGGGCCAATACTCGGGCAATCTTTCCCCGAACTTTGCTTCGATAATCGGCGAGCGGCGAGCAAATATTTGCCAGTCGCATCGACCTGCACGCCTCTCTCCGCCGCTACGAAGTGCTCGCCGGATCTTCGTCTTCCTCCTCGCAACTTCTCGTCGAGAAAGAAAACAAAAAGAAGAAAAAAATAAACCGCACACATTTAACAATAATGAAAAAAAATATTGTGAATGCACTCGAGTTTATTTGAGCTTCTTTTATCTACGCCGGCGGCTTTCATGCCGTCTTAAGCTCTCGCAGCGGAGAAGACGCCGAGAGTACTCGATAAACGAAAAAAAAAAAAAAAAAAAAAAAATGAGGATCGAAGAAATACCCGCTCGACGCTGACATTGCGGATAAGCGACCGAAAGTTTCACCGGGCGAACGGGATGCAAATTGATTCCGCAATATCGCGACAGTCTGTTACTTGCCAGCCAGAAATATTCGAGCCGCCATCCGAGTCGTCCTCGCTAAGCATTTCTCGACGATCACATCTCTGCCAGCAACTACAAATACGATGCAGTAAAAGTCGCGCCGTGCACGCACGAGAACGCCCCATAGACCAGGCAGCGAACACGAACCGGAAATTCGCCGAGTTCTCGACCGATGCGCGATTCGGAAAAAGAAATCAAAAACCGAGCTGGGCCGGGTGCAGCTCCTGTGCCTTTTATTGCGCCACATATTTAGTACACTTTCTTCTAGTCATTAGAGCCAGATTACTACGCCAGCTCCCTCGCGCCAGGATATTTCACGCGATACAAAAAGGTCTGCGCATGTTTTCATCATTTTTTTTATTCGCTGGTCCAATGCGAAAGATTTATAGCGACGATTTCTCGAGTGATTTGCATTTCCGGGCACGACAACAGAAAATTGCCAACATCTTGTCGCGCCGTCGACGGCGATCACGAGGGTTCTTCTTTTTTCTGTCAATGGAATTTTTTTTTTACTTCTGTCCCGTCGCCGGTTTTGAGGGAGGAGAACGTTGGTCGGACAAGCGGCGGGGAGAAATTGGAAGCAGGATATGTAGGAAGGGACTCGAACTTTTTGGGCAAGCGCGAGAGATGCATAATGTGCGTCACGTAGCCGATGTATAATGATAGACGGGGCAAGGAGGGAGGGCAGACGAGAGAGAGAAAGTCGTTCCTCGAATACTTAAAAAGCAAGTGCTCGGGCTGACTCGACGCCGAAGGAATCCTCCCCCAACCCTCCCGTTCCTCGATCTTATTCTCGAAAACTTATTCCCCATCTTTCTCTTCGTTTTTGTCACACCCATTATTTCGTTACAAAGCGCCGTTGGAATATTCATTAAAAATGAAATTTTTAAGCATCGGGGAATCCTGAGAGCGAATCTATTCATCCTGCTGCTTCCGGGGTTCCCTTTTTTTTGCTCTTGCGTTTTTAGGACATTTTTTTTATCCGCCTCGTCTTTCCCGCAGGTACAAGATTCGGCTACCTGACACTGTATCTACCTGTATCGTTTAACCATGAATTGGTAGCATGCGTATATATATATATGAATTTTTTTTAATGCTCATTTACAGGAGGCAGGATTTGGGCAGGAATTTGACGACGTTGGGCGGGTCCCCGCGAGATTTAACCTGATGCGTTCACCATTTGGCAGGTAAGTTCTTTTTACATTGTACAGCGATCGAATATCATTTATCAATCGTCCTGAACCCTCTGATCGATCTCACCTGGATATATATAGCATACAATTTTATTCACCGGTGAATAAGAAAATGACGGTAAATCGGATCAAATATCAATCTTCACGCTGCTCTGCCGTGTGACAAATCACATAAAAAAATTACGTTTAAAAAAAAGAAATCTATAACTAAAACTAAATAAAAATCTTTGCTCTGGCGAGTTCGTTGATTGCATGGAATTTGAAAAATTATTGTAAATGAAACCCTCGCAGTCGTGTCACATGTTTGATTGAAAAAATGATACAAAGGAAACAATTCTGTAATAAAAACAAGGCACAATTATTGCTCCAATAACTTCGTTGTGAATTGCGCGGAGTTCGTTTGTTGGTACACACGAGCGGTACAAAAGGATTGATGACAAATCAGATTTAAAAAATTACGTTATAAAAAATAAGAAATCTACAATAAAAACTATAAACGAAAATCCTCCGACGCCTTTGTTGATTGCATGGAATTAAAAAAATCACGGTAAATTCGTCCTTCGCGGTCGTGTCACATGTTTATGATAAAAAAAAAAAAAATGATGCGAAGGAAACAATTCTGTAATCAAAACAAGGCGCAATTAGTGCTCCAGTAACTTCGTTCTGAATTGCGCGGAGTTCGTTTGTTGGTACACACGAGCGGTACAAAAGGATTGATGGTCAGAGGGGCAGGTGCTCGGTGCGCGCTCTTACAGCTCCGTGATCAGGAGTAAAGAAGCGACAGCTGCGTATATTCGCGATGTTCCTTTACCACGGAACGAAAAGAGGTTTTAAACCCGACGATATTGCCGCTGCGGTGTTCGTGGCGTGCTATAGTCAGCTTCTCTCTTTCCCTTCGTCTTTCGCTTCTTCTCCCCCCTCCAGTTCCAGACCGGGCCTTGTTCCGCAGCGAGGCGACCGAAATGCGATGGAAGGTGCACGTGTGTGCGAGAAATGTGCTTGGGAAAGAGAAAAAAAAAAAAAAAAAAAAAAATAGTGACCCATGTTCCCTACGAGTTATGAACCTATGTTCGAGAATACACACTTATACCTAGAGTAGGTAGGCACGGTGAGGTATTGAATATTTATTTCGGAGTTCGCTCTCGTTCGATGAAGAGTGGAAGCGATCCGTCCTGCAGCCTTGGTATTATTCCCCGCGGTATATATTATGCAGTTGGGTCGGTTGGGGCAAAATGGACCGCCACTTGAGACGAGAATTTTCGTATCGTCCCACGAAAAATTGGTAGAGTTCGTGCGTTTTTTTCGCCGGTGGTCCCTTTTGCCCCGGTCTCAAGTTGTACGATTTATATGAGGGTTACAGTGTAACCCTTTGCCTGGAGTACGTGCGTACGGGTATTAGAATCGGGTCACTTATAAATCACAGGAGGGAGGCCTCCTTTGGGAACAAAAAAAAATGGTCCCCTGGTCCCATCCGGTTTCCATGGACACGTGGGAAATACTGACAATTATTGTCGAATGACACCTGTGCGACGGGAAACCCGACACTCTCGATGTCGGGTGCAGTAAAGTTCGTATCCAATGCCCCGTGAAGCCCGCCCGAAAAGATCGTCGATCGGAAGTTCCGGAAATAGTGCGTTTTCGTCCACGAGACCGAAAGGAGATTTTATTCGACGCTGCCACGGGGCGTGAGACAGAGGCACTTCCCTTCTATTTAACCCGAATTTACGACTACACCCACGTCGGAGATCGTTTACATCGGAGGAGTTATTGAGATTTTTCTTCCGGCAGCTTATGCGTTTCACGTGCGTGCTCGCGAGGCCGAAAGAAAAATAAATCGAAGATTAAGAAACGTCCGGGGCTTCGGAGTCGATCCTCGAGTTTAAAGAACTGCGGACTTTGTATATTCCTCGAAATTTGCTTCGCATTAAAAAAAAAGAATGCCGTCAGGTAAATGCTCTTGCGCATTTTTTTTTCTGTACGAAGTTCGCGTGTCGGTAAATGCGCGTTACTAAGCGTCGAATGCTGCCCAAATACAGGGTGCGTAACAGTTGGCGGACACGTAGAGCGTTCGCGGGCGAACGGCATGAAGTCTGCCGCAAGTTAAATTAAAAGAGAAATAAAATTCTCTACAAAACGCTCGCCGTCGTAAGATTGATGCTGCGATTTTATTAAAATGTCGAGTCAATTATTTTTTTTAAATAATAATAATCATTTTTAACCAGCGCCGTGTGCGCGGTAATGCGCCGCTTAAAAGTACACCACGAATTTCACGCTGTGGAAGCAATAAAACGGCATAACTGTGTCCACGGTTAAGTGCGACGGTTAATCTTCGAATTATAATATAAAAGTAACACGTCAAAATTGACGTGTGCGAGAAGATAATAAATAACGTATTACGGCCGTCGAATGGATTAAGAGTGGGATTATTAATGACACGACGAGACGAGACACGCGTGGTCCAGATCAATTGCGAAACGTTTGAACTTCTTATTTGGTAAAACCGAGGCTGTTTAACGCCCAGGAGGAGGGCGCGTTTGCTCGTGACGATCAATCACCGCGACTATTGTCGCGCGAGTTTCTTGACGTTGAAACGCTACACGTTAATGTTCTCGACGGTCTGGAGAATCAAAGCTACCGGGATCTCGGTCAGTTTCATCAAAAAGTTCCAAAACTCGCACCCCGACTTTTTTTTTCCACCTGGAGCGAAGAGCCGTCAGCCTTCACGCTTCCCGTTTGTATAGAAAATCTACGACGCGATCCCCCGACCTTTCGACTTTGCTTTCGTTCCAATTCACCGTTGCCGATCTCCTTCTTTTTCCTCTTCCAACGGCAAACCTCGAATGTCGAAAGAGGCAAATGGGTAGCGCAGAAAAGAAAAATCCGCGGAAGATCCAGGACCTTTTTCCGCATCGCAACATTACCAGCAGGTGGTAAAACAGCCGCGTCATTCTCGGCTCGTTTGCATTATTATCCACTTTCTGTACCCGTGACGTTTATTCCTTTATTATTATTTTTTCCCTCATATCCGCCTGCGATTCCTGCATCTGCATTCTTCGGGGGTTATCGTTAGGGTCGGAGGCTTTTGATGCGTGCCGCGTCTGCGGGTCCGAGGCCCACTTAAAAAAATCGAAACTTCGTTAACTTTGTTGGCCTATGCCGTGTATGACTGGCGTTACGTTGCCTCGGTAAGATCTTCACCGGAACGAGGGTTAAGAGAAACGATCCAATGATATTAAAAACGAAACGAACTAAAAAAAAATAACAAAACAAAAAAATTAACATAATTGCGTACTTTGTTCGAGCTTGGCGTCTCCCGACGCCGCGATGCGGGTACCACATGTTCCCTTTCCGCTCAGAATTTTACCGACCCGCGAGAGACACTCGTGTCGCGATTACTCGACATTTCGAGTCTATCGCGAGCCGCCCCGTGAGATAAGTCCTGAACTCCGTAGAAACTTACTAACCAACGAGCCGGAGTTAATGAATATCAGGAGTGACTTATGCGGCAATTTGGAAGCTCAGTGAATTCGCGACGGATATTGTACTATCCGATATTTCCTTAATTCATATAAAGAGCACGGGCTCCTCTTATAGGCAACGATTAATCGAGATAAACGATATTCTCCCCGCCCATTTTGGATAGCCTCGGTTGCGTGTAATATGTGCATGAACATTCGCGCATTTAATTTACGAAACGACGTCGTTATATCGAAGTCGGAGCTGATTCACAGCAAGACCTCTCCGAGTAGAGCTGAGAAATCTCTCGGCGATCTCGCTCGCTCACGGCAAACTTGTGGCGAATTTCGCGAGGCGTACTTCTCGATCGCTATCTTGTCCTGTGAAGCTTTCCGTTTTTTTTCCGTCAGTGCGAAGTACTGATTGGACGAGTTTTTCATAAAAAGTCCCTACTTGCCAAACCGGCCCGAGTAGTGCAAGGACCGAGTTCAAGATCACCGTAATTTAACATGATAGTGCATTAAGATACGGCGATGAGTATATTGTAGTGGAAACGGGTCCCACGAGAGCGCATCCGTACACCGAACTCAATCTGGTTTCAATAGAAAAAGGACCAGAAATCGCGGCTACGCGAGGAATCCTTGCGGTCGATGGAGAACCGAACGACTGCGCTTCTTCATCGGCCATCATCGTATTCCGAGCAATTAAATTGGAGACGCTTCAAAAAGTTAATCGGTTAAATTGTCATCGCAATGTCAAAGACGCCGAATGAATTGTTGATTCGTCACAGGCGTGTTCAGGACACCGACCCAGTCCGTCCGAATTCCAGGCTTGAACGCCATTGAGCGGCGATCGACACAGTGCTGCCGCGTAACGTAGCGTCCTCCAACTAAAGCGCGCAGCGCGCAGCGAAGAAACTGCTTTATCGCAGATAGATGAAGCTTCGCACTGTTAAGAATACAAAACCCAATGTATCCCGGTAGGACACCGACCGATGGTAAAGCAGATTTTCCTGGGTAACACGTAGAGCTTTGAATCAACGGTAGATCGGGAAGAGATCTCTCGGATGTCAAAATTGTTTCCGCTCGTGAATTCGACAGTCCTGTTTCCAGCATCAAACGCTTTTCTCTCGCTATTTCGTGATCTCCAGTGAACATAGCCGACATAGCATTAGGCGAATAGTCACTCGGACTGCAAAAATCAATTGACCGTATTCCCACGCCTTTATTTCTCTATACGTGTGACGGCCATTGACACTGGTCGTTCGCAATAACAGCAACATTTTCCGGTCTATCGACGTCGACGTCAATTCACTCTCTATGGCTTGCCAACGAGCGGAATGAATGCGAGCGTTGTCCTCCCGCCAGATACTCCGCTATTCCAATTCGATCGAAAATTTGTCCCTATTGAGATGTGCGAACTATGTCGTTTTCCGTCCGAAATAGAAAAAAAAACGGAATAATGTTTTATCGAACAATTCCGCATTTTGCCTTTAGGCACATCGAGCCATTGACGCAGGGCGTTGTAGATCGTGACATTTAGTTTTTTGCACGTGGCGGCCACGTCTCACCGTGACTCACTGCTTTGCGATTAATTGCACGAAGACTAATGACGACGTGGCTCTTCCGTTGCTCCGACACTCTAAAGATCCAATTAATCATTACCGTATCTCCAATCTTCGATTAAATCGCTTCACTCGTGGCGATAAATTTATCGAAATATGAGTACGGTTTGTAATAATAATGATAGGAATGCGAGATATCGTTGCCAATTCGGCTGACAATGTTGTCTCGCAGAAACTATATGAATCTACCGAACTGTCTTATCGATCGGCGAGACAAAGGATACCGCAGGTAGTATCCAGAAATGGAATAGAGCCTGCTAGGATGAATCAGAGGCTGTTGCGTCGCCGTACAGCCACTGGCTATAGTACCCGAAAGCGAAACCTAAATCCTCGTATGATACCAGGGGCGGAAGGGGGATAAGAGAAGGAGAGAGAGACGAAGATAAAGGGAGAGAGAGAAACTCGGTGGGGAACTCGTGCAGTATTTGTCGTGAGCGTAGCGTCGGGTATCAGCTGACTGACAGAAGGGGGACAGCCGTGCCGCGGTGCACAACGAAAATTCTCTTCCATCTCTCGTTTCTCGCGCCCGCGCGCGTGCTGTGTGCGGGAACACTCTCGCGCCAGTCAGCCAACGACATCCGCGAACATAATCGTCGCGAACGAAGCCTTCGAAGCGCGTTCACGATAAAACGTGGAAAAAGAACGAAAACATCGTTTTTAACAGGGAAAACCTGCGAGAGAGAATTTTTATTTTACTCGATCACAATTCACCGACGCTACAAGAGTGACTACAGTGGCCCGAGTTGTGGCAAGTGAAGTTTGTGAATTGGCGAGTAAAGAAGTGTGACGAGTGTCTCAAGGGAAGAGGAGACAATAGAAACGGTACGTGTGGTTTCTTTGTATGTTTTTTTTTGTTTTCTACGACAATATACTATAAACACATCGTTATCGAAAGTGCAGGCTCCGCGGGAGTTACGATAATGTTATCTTCACCTCGGTTCGTTCGCGACTAAGGGCGCGCGCTTAAATGCTATCTCGTGGGGCGCTTCCGTAGTTGAGCTACAGTTTACTGGTAACTGAAAATTCTATTTATCACGATTACTTGTCATTCGTGAGTATTGCGTAACGTAAGAAAAATTCAAACTGGAGATTCGAACATTACACTGAGAAAAAATTACATAGTTGGAGTGACCATAATGACTTTCTACTATAATATATAATTCCCTGAGGGAACCTGTATTTTTTATAGTTAGGACAAAAGTCACAAATAATAATAGCAGGTATAATTATAGTTCAACCTATTAAATATATTTCAACAGAAACTATACGCATAAACGTTCCCTCAGGGAGTTACTCCATATAGCAGAAATAACTATATTTTTTCTCAGTGTAACCAGACTGAGAATACTATACTCATTTTTGTCGGTTTTACCTTCCAATCTATCGTCAGAATAAATTCGCGCAAAAGTAGTCGGTTGTAACACTCGCTAGTACTAATACCGAATTGGGCTGTCGGAACACTACACTAGTGTACAAAGTACGACAAAAATGCTATCTGTCAGCGTGCTTCCGTAGCAGAGCTACAGTTAACTGGGAACCGAAAATTCTCGTCATCACTTCTCATCCGTAAGTATTGCCTAACAGGATAACATCCAAATCGCGTATTTGACCAGATCCAGAGAATTCTACACTAATTCAATTTTTGTTGGCTTTATCTTCCAATCTATCATCAAAATTAATTCACACAAAAGTAGTCGATTGCAATATTCGGTCGTACTGATACCGAATCGGGCTATCCGAAGGCTACACCGTTGTACAAAGTACAAACAACTCCTTGTTTACGTTACGCCTCGACATCGCCCATGGTTCGATCTCATTGCGAAAGTCCGTCGCCTACGGTAATTTTGTTTTCCATAAACCAACAGTATGTAAATTTCCGTATAGATACGATCGGTAATGGCATCGAGGACTCGAAACGCGATTGCATCGGAGCGATCGTAGATAAATCCGCGGATTGCAGCCAGCCATTCGATTTAGTTGCTGCATTCCTTAAGTTATCGCAGCGTGTGTTTAAAGTAAATCGGATATAGACGTATATAATCGGATAGATTCTCTCTAAGCTGATGCACGAGTAGCTTCGCTAGATCGTGCTTGTGCATACATATATATCCCTCCTTTGATCGCCGGTCATCGGCTAAGCCCTCACAGTCCGGCAGAAAGAGGAAGAAGGGGAGGGAAAATGGAGAACCGGAAGCTCGCTTCGAGAGTCCCGTGGGAGGGAAGTACCGAACGCGGTGCATTACAAGTACCGCTCCGAATACCCGTGACAAATGCATTCTCTCCTCTTCAGCAACTCGACAACTTGCAGTAGTTTCTTTTAACACAGAGCACGCGCTCGTCGTGCCTCTCGCGAAATGCCCTTCGTCTCGCGGCTGTCCGCGAAGCGTGAGGGACGACAAGCGGACAGGCTAGACTTCCACTCGTGACCGTCTTCGCGGGCTCTCATCATCGGCGTCGTCGCCGCGCGCTGCACTTCTCATTAATTCCTCGTCTTCGTCGACGGCTCTCGTCCCTCGTCGAGTCATCCTGACGCCCGAAGCAATTCACCGGCAAGGCTTCCCTCGAAGATAAATAAACTTTCGCTCTTCCCTCATCGCTCTCAACTGCCGACGGTTGCGCATCTCTTCCGCAGACAATTTCATGATTGTTCTCGCTATCTTTTTTACAATTTTTCCTTTCGGTTTTTTTTTTAAATTGCGAGTAACGATGTTTCGCGAAGATACATTATTTTATTCGTTGGAACTATCGTTAGGCGGAACGAATGCTATTTTATTTGCTGCGGATGTAAAAGGAGTTGGGAGCGCAGGCTCGTTACAGGTTGCGGCTTTCCTCGGATGGATTCTTATCACGCCACGAAGGAAACCGCGGAATCGCTGGGTGCGTGTGCTTTGTGTTACCGCTGCCGGCACGTTAGGTCGAGGAATTCAGAAGATTTATGTACCGTGAGTGAGATCACACCGATAGTTTATTTTTCGCTTCGGATAAGGATATTCTTACAGAATATCGGGGTGGGCGTTGAACAATCGGCGGAATCGTGATCAGCGGTGGAAAACTGTGATATCGGACCATTTATCACATTTTTCTTTACTTTCAAACCTTTTAAAAGCTTTTAAAAGGGAGACTATTTATTCAGCTATCGAGCCTCCCGGGTGAGCGTCAGAAGTTCGTAATCAGAGCGCGGCCCTATACCTGCCATGGCCAATTAACAAGTAGGTCGAACGCTCGTTCTCGAAAATGGGAAAAGGGAGTGAGGGACAGAGGCCAGAAACATCAGCCAAGCCGGCTAATGGACATTCGCGAGAGGGCATCAGAGCCTTCGCGTTGGCTGAGAATCGATCGGTGTTCTCCAGTTCGAGCGACTACCTAGAGTACCCTACATGTCCGGTACTTCGAGAACCCGCCGCCTCCTGGAACACCTGGGCGATAACATCGTTACACTGCTCGCTCTGTGTGATTTTCGTGTACACGCGGTACGTGTACGATCGATTTACCGCAATGCCGCTTGGTATTAACGCGGGAGCTGCGGATCTATCGCGATGCGGTTCGGAGAAATTCCAATGGATATAGGATTATCGGAGGAATCCCCCGAGGCATCGTGTCTTAAGCAGAAGGCCGATCGCGTTTCCCCACCGTCATTGATTTCAGCCGGTTCGTTGAAATATTAAAAGTCAGAACGGAATTCACTGAGGTGAAGAATATGGGCCACCGTGATCAGCGCATAAATCAATGATTTATTACATATCGATCGAAGCATTTTCACCACCTTCATCCGGTGACAGAGCTGAGATAGCTAAAACGATCCGTAACTCAAATTTATGCAAAGAACGTAAGTTCTAGTCGAATCTGATCACCATTTTTTACCCTCCGATGAGTACCATCGCATTTTTAATCGGGGTATAAAAGGGTCCGATATTCATCGGCAGTGATTCACGCGATGGATAGAGCGTCATTGATTTCAGCCGGGTCGTTGAAATATTTAAACTCGGACCGGAATTCACTAAGGTGGTGAATATGGACCACCGTGATCAGCACATAAATCAAAAGGAGTTGGGAGCGCAGGCTCGTTACAGGTTGCGGCTTTCCTCGGATGGATTCTTATCACGCCACGAAGGAAACCGCGTAATCGCTGGGTGCGTGTGCTTGTGATTCAATGATTTATCACAATAATATCGATCAAACCATATTCACCACCTTCATCCAGTAACAAAGCTAAGACAGCCAAAATAATCCGTAACTAGAATTTGATGCAAAGAACGTAAGTTTCAGTCGAATCCGATCGCTATTTTTGTCTTCCCTGATGAGCGCCATCGGTGTCTTAATCGGGGTGTAGAAAGGATCCGATATTCATCGGAGATGATGCACGAGATAGATCGACAGCCATTGATTTCAGTCTTTTCGTTGGAATATCAACTCAGAATGGAATTCACTAAAGTGGTGAATATGGACCACCGTCATCAGCACATAAATCAATGATTTAGCACCTACTATCGATCGAACCATATTCACCACCTTCACCGGCTCTACCGGTACCGAAACTGAAACAGCTAAAACAACTCGTAACGCAGATTTGATGCAAAGAACGCAAGTTCCAGTCGAATCTGATCACCAATTTTTTACCCGATGATGAGCCACGTTGCCTTTTTAATCGGGGTATAGAAATGTCCCGATATACATCGGGAATGATGTACGCGATAGATCGAAAATCGATATGATCGACATACGATCCGCGATGGGAAACTCCGATCGTCTTCTTTTCATCGTTGCATTCCTGCGGTCAGCCGCAGGGCAAGGTAACTCGTTAAGACGCTTCGACCGTGGGCGCAGCTGCCGGGATTGAGCTGTTACGCACGAGAAAGTATCCCAGTACATTGTACCAGTGCGTACTCGAGTTGCGTGCGAAGTCGGTGCGTGCACTCGACCGTCCCGACCAACGCCATATATAATGTATCCCTTTCCGAGAGTTCCTTAACGCTTTTCTAATTATCGCGTGCGCCGTGAATTAACAGAGATTCACCGACGCGTGCGCGGCGTCCCTCGCCAAACTAGCGACGAGCTGAGGCATTAACAACAGCGAATACCGTAAGCAATATTAACAATCGCCATGGAGATGCAAAAAAAAAAGAATATAAAAGAAATGATCCACATGTCCTTTGACCGCGTTCGCGCTCGATTCTCGGTCGGGAAAATTAATTACGTAACTCATGTTTCAAATTATAATTGCGAGTTTTGATTAGTATAATCTCACTGCAGATGAAAAAATTTGCAATTATCATTAGAACATTCTCGGAGTAATTGCGGCGATTCAAAGGAGTTTAAAAAAACAATTTAATTATTTTAATTGAATCGCTCATAGTAGCGAGGTATTGCGGCGAGTGACAATGCGCACGATTTTTCTTCGATCGATTAAAGCCAACGGTGAGCCGAGATCGGAGCGGTTGTGGAAAAATGTATCGGGTCAACGAATATATCACAGTGACCAGAAGAAACTGGGTCTCGGGCACGGACACGTTTATTCGCGTCCCTCTTCAAGGCTCCCGGTGACCCTTTTATCTTCTTCTTTTTTTTTTGCATTATTTATATGCGGCGTATAGTACGTCAGTCCTCGTTCTTGTAATTAATGGAAGAGCGCGCGAGTACCGTCCAAGCGTAACGCACGTGGTGGCACTGCAGGAGCGAGGCTTAGCTCGAAGAGGGTTTCGCCTCTCCGAGCTGTCTCCTACGGTCCGTCCGGGATATGACGATATCCCCCCCGCTTGGCCACTGGCGTAGGCACAACCTCGACAACTGCTCGTGCCTCGAGCCTCTTCTATTCCCAAACGTTATCGCCGATGATGTTACTTCGGGCCGTTCCTACAAGCTCCGTTCCCGCATCGGTGCCTTTCACGCGTACACAAAAGAACAAAACCGAAAAAAAAAAATAGACCCGAAGTTATATTCTCCGTCGTTGAATTCAATGGCAAATGGAATTTGTATGGAGCAGATAGTCGCGACCGCAGGCATGTCGGCCTATTTACACGATCTTTTTTTACTCTTCAAAGTCAACGGCGAGAATCAACAGCGGCATTGCGGGAGCCGGAAGGCTTCCTCTTTCACCAATCCAAACCTAGTCGAAAAAGTGGGCTACGTCGTTCTTCCGAGTCTTTCACCAGGCGAATACAAAAGAAGTCGATGTCGAGAGGGATTCGCCACATCGGAGATGTACTTCGGTCTTGGAAAAAAAAAAAAAAAAAAAAAAATGGCTCCGATAGGGTTCTTTTAATCCGCTGAAGTAGCTTTAGATACTGTATGTCGATTGCTACATTTTTCTTTTAATTTTTTTTTTCATAAAACAAAGTGTAACTCTGTTCGGCGTCGACGAAGTTTGTCGGGGGTCTCATTCGAGGAGTCTCCGCCCTGTGCGCTGTGATGTCAGTGGTCAATTAATTTGGCGAGTTTGCCGGTGGAACGGGGACAGGGACGATTTTATCGCGGTGCGAGGAAAACACGCCATATTTAGCATCGACCGTAAAAGTGCCTGGCATGGCACACACGCACGAACGGTACGGCAATGTCCCCACGTTCGCTGTCCTTTACGAGGCTCACATGTGTAACCGGCGTACCGAGCCCGTAGTCATAGACGAGTGAAAGAGGGGCGTTTATTATGTACCGGTAGGTATATAGCAATGCCGCGTTACGTGTGCCACACGGGTGACATTTATGGCCATGCGCGTGCATACCCGAAGTCCCACTCGGCCGATTATGCACGCCAACGAACCTTACAAATTATTTCGATGAATCGGTACTTGGGTGTAATAGGAACGTTCGAACACCAGTCACTCGTTGATCACGCAGCAATTTTGGAGCACAATTTAAAAAATAATTTTTTTTTGTACTAACGTCATTGCTGAATCCAACGTCGAAGTCCGTGAACATAAAATTGAAGACTTTATCAAAGTTCGAGTCTTTTTTTTCTATGACCTCGATCCATTATCTAGGATTTATCTGTATACATATAACGATGAAAAATTGTTCAAAAACTCGGGAACTTCCGATTAGAAATTTTTACGTGTTCTATCGGGCCCTAACAGAGTCCGGAGATGGCCTGACAAGTGCCTGACAACGCCTTATCAGGACCTTGTCAGGCCTTGAATTAACACTTAAAAATTTCTACTCGGTCTGTTGGACCAATTTGCATGTGGTTTAGATGGATTTAGAGAAAAAGGATATTTGTTTGTTTTTAAGTGGCGAATGAATTGCCCGTATATTATTGGCCAACATTCTACCTATAACTAGTCGAAGTCCGTGAATATAAAAAGGAACGTTTTATTAAAGTTCGAGTCTTGTTTTTTATTACTGTGGTCCATTATTTCTAATTTATCTGTATACATGTATAGATGAAAAATGGTTCAAAAACTCGGTAACTGCTGGTCCAATTTCCATGTAATTTACATGAATTCAGAGAAAAAGCACATTCGTTTTTTTTATATTTTCTTTTTAAACGACCAATTACCCGTAGATTACCGGGCAACGTTCGGCCTGTGACCAATTTACCATTAAAAAAAAAAAAACGATTCCGCATGATTTAGCGCAGAAAACAGAGGTCAAATGGTACGAAGTGTTTGGATAGCTCGGCAATGGTATCTCAATTGATTTGCTGGAATTGAAACACAAAAAGACTTTAATAGGCGTCGATTATCCTCCGCCCACGATTTCCGACGATTATCCAATCGGCTCTCTTCTCGCCCGTGTACGTTATAACGGCGAGGCTACACTGTGCATCGTATCTACGTGTTACCCTCCGACGATGACGGGAGAGGTGTAAAAAATGTTGCTACGTCTCGCCGTCGACGGCTTGTATTTAATGCCGTCATGCAATATGTCACTCCTGCGGTTTATTAATAAATCACGCGAGTAGCCCATGTACTCCATGTATAACAGCGTCCCGTTGATTCGAGACGACCGATCCAGACACGCTGCCGCTGACAGCACCCACCCGTGAAACAAATCCCATAGAAGGTCTCGGCGTGTAAAACCACGAACGTGGATTCTCCGTGTGTGCCCGTTCATTGCTACGAAAGGTCGCTCGATTTTGCGGTAGAACGGATATCTGGGCTAGTTGGGAAGCTGGACGATAAAAGCTCTCGACGTAGGAGGAGAGCGGGGCAAAACGGAACCCCGAGGAAAAACGGATGTTTTTGCCAAACAGGAATTGGTAAAAACATTCGTCCGGTCCGTTTTGCCCCGCTCTTCCCTCTACAAGATAAACCAAAGGTTGATTGAAACCCGAACCGCTTTTCCAATACCGCGATCGGTCCTCGATCGTTACGTCTTTCGAATTGGCGGTTTAGCTTGATCGATGGATCATTAATGCAGTCCGAACGATCGGCCGCAATCCGACTGAAGTATCAACAGCGATACCTTGCCTTTCTCTAATCGCTGGCCGCGCCGCTTACGCGCTGCCTACATCCGACTTCCCTTCTCTCATTTTGGAAGACAATAAGCTCTCCTTCGGCTGAGCCGCGGTGACGCTGAGTCAGAGCAACCGCGGCAAATAAAAAGCCCCGCGACAGGGCCGTAAGCGTTCCTCGCGTCGCGTGGGTCGTCCCGTCTAGACAGCGCGGCTTTCCCGCGGTGCGCGAGTCGCGAGAGATGAGCATTACGTTGCCGTACGTAAAGCGGGAATGTAATATGCGAGAGCCGTTGCAAATCATTCGGGAGTAAACGAAGACCAAAGATTCATTCGGTAATGTAAACTCCCAAAGTTCGCGGAACACGCAATAGTGACGCGCACTTTGAGAAATCACAGAGACTCGTTTATTTTTTGAATCTCGTTCAGCTTACAAACTCCACGACGGTATTCGCTCTTCTCTCGATGCTAACTTTTCATAAGTTCCAATACCTTAACATTTTTTTCGGTGGAACTGGTAATGCAGCAGAGACGCAAATCGCGGGAAATGCACATCACGTAGCCGTACGTAAAGCCGCAATGTATGCAAGAGCCATTGCAAATCAATCGGGAGTAAACGAAGACCGAAGAATCATTCGGTAAAATAAACTCCCAAAGCTCGCGTAACACAAAATAGTACCGCGCACTGTGAGAAATCACAGTGACTCGTTTATTTTTTTAATCTTGCGCAGCTTGCAAGCTCCGCAACGTTATCCGCTCTTCTCTTGATGCCAATTTCCCATAAACTCCGATACCTCAATTTTTTTATCCGATCGATCCGATAATGCAGCAGAGACGCGAATCGCGGCAGATGCGCATCACGTAGCCGTACGCAAAGCCGGAATCTACGCAAGAGCCGTTGCAAATCATCCGATAGTAAACGAAGACCGAACATTAAATTCGGTGAAGTAAACTCGAAAAGTTCGCAGAACACAAAATACTATCCTGTACTTTGACAAATCACTTTTGTTAATTTCGTGCAGCTCGCGAGTCCCGCCACGGTATTTGCTCTTCTTTTGACGCTAATTTTCCATAAGCTCCGATTTCGATCGACCCGACAATCCAGCAGAGACGCTATAGAAGTTGAGGAATTCAAAAGCTCGGCTGTTTGCCCGCCCGCTTTGATATACCATCGTAGATCGCCATCTGCTGTAACGCCTCGGCAACAGCCCTCGACTAACAGAGTCTACCCCCATTGATTTTTCGCCTGCAAGGGGCAAACGCGACGCGTCACAACGCCCCCGAGCTTTCGAACGTTGACCAAATAAGGGTAGTAGTGGAGAGAGAGAAAGAGTGAGAGAGATCGGAAGTAAAACGCGTGACAATTCCGGACGGGGCAGCCCTTGCAGCTTGCCGCTGCTGCTGCTGCTCACCCGATCGCGTCGATCATGGCCTCGTCTGACCCGAACGTCACCGCTACCACTAGTGCTTGGAATACGTCGTCCTCCTCGAAACTCCACTTGTTGACTTGATCTACTTCAATTACTCCGATATGTTACAATACGGTTACCGCTGCCCCCACTGCCGTTCCCACTACGTTCCTACTTACGCGAAACCCGACGAGAAGAAACGTGACGAGGCTGTGAATTTAACGGTGAGAGGAATGGTCGTTTGATTAATCAACAGTTTCACGACTCGGACCTAACGAGATTATGGAGATTACATAAAAAAAAAACAAATTTTATCCCACGATCAAGTGATTACTCAGTAAAAAAGTAACTAAAATCGGAGTGCTAACAATTAGTCGTTTGTCACGTACGAAACTTGTTATTTCGTTTTTCGTGTTGTTAAGATTCCTTTTTGGAAAAAAAAAAAAAAATTGTGGGCAAGAAATTATTGTCGAATGTGTAAAGAATTTTTCTTCAGCTGTTTGTCGAGTTGTTCAGACTGAAACGTTCGCTGGAAAATTGATCGTGCGTGATGGTGTTTGGAAAATGTGTGTTGCTATGCCCCGGACAAGGCGAATAATCGCTGCTTCAGTTAAAAATAGAGTGCACGATCGAACCGTTTATTATTATTGTGGGACATTCCAGTGGTTAATCAATTCAGAAATGTTGTTGGTATTTTTTTTGTTATTCTCAGAAGCAGAAGGTATTTATGAGAGCTTGGTCAGTGCTGGTCGAATGTCCGGGATATTCGGTAAATTCGTGTCGATCAAGTGTGTTTCCCACGGACCCGATTACCCGTCGGGGCTTTGGTGATTGTTTCAATAAGACTTAATTTAATCCAGACCAATTCTATCGGATAACGGTGAGAGAGCCATGGAGAGTTCATTGAACCACCGTTAACTCACCCTCCGACTAAACCCTTCACTATTTCGGTCCCTTATCGAAGCACGTGCACGAAATAATTTATACGCAAAGTTATCCATAATTTATACGCAAAGTTGTCCATAATTTGAACGCAAAGTTATCCATAATTTGAATGCAAAGTTATCGATAATTTATACGCTTATGATCCCTCAGTAATATAGACATATGCTGGCGCCGATAAATAACCAAAGGCAAATCTTATCGACCAGAGATATTGCCCCGTTTGCCCCGATTGTTCGTTCAAGCGTTTCTAAACGGAGTCTAAATTTAGATGCTTCACTGGACAGTAGCCGAAGCTCTTGAGACATGAAAGTTTGATGAACCATCATCTTGCCTCGCTGGAAGTGATGTTTTAATAAAAATTTCAAAATTTTTCTAACGATTACAATTTTACCAGTGAACTGTCTAATTTGACGAGACATAAAAATTTGACGAATCGTCGTCTTGCCTCGCTGTGAATGATGCTTTCATAAATTTTTTTTTAAATGTTCTAAGGATGAAAACTTTTCCAGTAAAGCGTCTAAATTTAGATGGTTCACTGGACGGTAATCGAGGCTCTTGGGTCAAGAAAATGTAACGAATCGTCATCTTCCGGCTGCCGTTTAATAATTAAACCGAGCGATTAAATAGGAATCTCTTTGATCCTATGTAATCGATCCTATTTAATCGATCCTATGTAATCGATCCTATTTAATCGATCCTATTTAATCGATCCTATTTAATCGATCCTATTTAATCGATCCTATTTAATCGATCCTATTTAATCGATCCTATTTGATCGATCTTATTTAATCGATTCTATTTAATCGAGCGATTAAATAGGCATCTCTTTGATCAACTATTTCGCCGAGGTTCACACTTTTTTCCTGCGATTTAGCGCCTTCCCTCCCCGCCACAGGTATTCACGTCTCCGGAGACCGTGGATTGGCATCTTCTTCTTTTTTCCCTCGAGTTAGCACATTCGCCGCCGTTTGTCCGTCTCTCGTTCGTCCGGAATTAACGCGCTCCGGTGCTCCGTGCCACGGACACGTGCGGATCGGCTCTGTGTATCGACAAAGTCCACGGCTTCGAGACCATCGCTCAAGCGGAAAGTCGAATTCCACCGTGGTTAACGCACTCTCGCGCTAACCGGACACTCTATCGTAGCTAAAAGTTTCCCCGCCTCGGTCACTCGATGCGTCGAAGCTCTGCATCTTGCAAGCTGCCCGCGCTAATTTTAGATCGGCTCGAATACCATGCAAAATTTGCCGTACGTTCGGCAAAGAACCGACGACTCGATGCGATGGATATTAAATTATATTTTGCAACTTGGTTATTATTAACGACACAATGCCTATGGCTCAAGCAGAAAGTGGAATTCCATCGTGGTTAACACACTCTTGCGCCAACCGGACATTCCATCCCGGCTGAAAGTTTCCTCGCTCCGGTCTCTCGATACTTCGAAGCTTCACAGTCGCTTTTGTGCACAAGCTAACTGTGAATGAAATTAGGCAATTCGACGCGCTCGTTTACCATTTTTATGCAGATTCCGCGAACGAATAATTCGAACCGACGTCCGCTCTCGCTCGTTTATTCATTCATTCCTTTGTGTGAAAAAAAACGAACTTCCCCTCGTCTACGTTATTCAATCCGAGACTATTATCTGACTTTCAGATGTGTTCGAAGGCCTGAATCGAATTTTTTCCTGCCGTTGCCCGACTCCGTCGCTGAGAGCACACGCGCGGCCGTTATATTATAATATAACGAGATAATATAATAACTATGGGAAAACTTCTGAGCCTTCTGGCTCGCGACGAGTCGACCTGCTGCACTCCACAGAAGTACGATGTCTTCCTCGACTTCGAGAGTGAGTATAATTATTATAATAATGTTTTTAATAACGTGAATATAATGATGCACCGTCAGCGATGGAAGGATCTTTATTCTTCGATTCATTCGATAATTGAAAATGTTTTCGTCCTCAGATGCTCAACCCTTGGAAATCGAGAGGGAAACTTTTGAGGCCGTTCAGCGCGTCCTCAAGAACTCGGAATCGATTCTCGAGGAGATTCAATGCTACAAGGGAGCGGGTAAGGAAATAAGAGAAGCTATTTCCGCACCGACGGAGGAGTGTCAACGCAAAGCGTATCTCACCGTCGCCCCGCTGGTTGCGAAACTCAAAAAGTTTTACGAATTTTCTCTCGAATTGGGTAATGATACATTTTTACTGATATATTTATTTTTATTAATTTTTTTCTGGTAATTTTTTGCAATCTGGAAAATTTATTTTGCAGAGCGCGTCGTGCCGAAGATACTGGGTCAGTTGTGCTCGGGCAATCTATCGCCTACCCAGCATCTGGAGACCCAGCAGGCGCTGGTGAAGCAACTGGCGGAGATTCTCGAATTTGTGTTGAAGTTCGACGAGCACAAGATGAAAACACCGGCGATACAGAACGACTTCAGTTACTATAGAAGGACTCTGACGAGGGCTTCGCTGTCAAGGCAGGACAATCCCGAGCGTGATCTCGTTGTTGGTAACGAACTCGCGAATCGAATGTCACTCTTCTACGCCCACGCCACACCCATGCTGCGAGTTCTCAGTCACGCAACTATAACTTTCTTGATGGACGTAAGCTACGCAACGTCCTCGCATTATTACTTCCACTTCGTACATTAACTTTTATGTCCGAAGCGCACGCTCGACTGAATAATTCCGCCTTTCAGAATGAGGACATACCGAGGGAAAACATCACGGAGACTTTGGGCACGATGGCCAAAGTTTGTCTCAGAATGCTGGAAAATCCGTGAGTTGTTTTATCGAACCGTCGAACGTTCAGGTATTTTGGTTCGTTTTGTTAACCCTTTGAAGCACGGTGTATCACGGGATCGGAAAGAACGTGGCAAAAGTGGACCGTGGGGCAACATGGGACAGACAATCGTGACGCATCGATGGGGCAAAATGGGATGTCCTAAAATTATTCGAAAATTGCGTTATTGAAAATTTTTTTAAAAGCGCAATTTTCCAATCATTTTAGGACGTCCCATTTTGCCCCATCGATGCATCTCGATTTTCGATCCCGTTTTGCTCTTCACTCTCCCCTACACCTCTTTGAATTCAGAATAAATGCGTTAATGACCAACCGATGTATTTTAAACTTCACACTTGTAAAAAATAAAAAATAATTGTATGCTTCAAAGGGTTAAGACGATGTGAAAGACCTTGTTGATAGCACTTCCCGTGGTCGGTCAGTAACAAATTGCTTCTCCTATTTGTTCCGACACTGTCGATACTTTGGACAAAATAAGTTGGGTTTTCGTATCGATAAATGAAGACGTTCGAAATATCACGATTCGGAAAAAAATGGGAAGACAATTTTTTACCGACCGACTTTAATCACTTGTGTGAAATTTTATGTACTCTTTGCAGCAATCTACTGGCCCAGTTTCAAAGGGAGGAGACTCAGCTGTTCGTGCTCAGGGTGATGGTCGGTCTCGTAATTCTTTACGATCATGTTCATCCGCAAGGTGCCTTCGTCAAGGGTTCGAACGTCGATGTGAGTTATCCGAAGGACGAATTAAAGAATTTCGGAGACTTGAGAGTAAAATAATTTATTTTCTTTTCAGGTAAAGGGCTGTGTGAAGCTGCTCAAGGACCAACCACCGTGCAAGAGCGAGGGTCTACTGAACGCGCTGCGTTACACGACGAAACATCTGAACGAGGACAACACACCGAAAAATATAAAAAATTTATTGGCGGCATGATTGCCGAAGCAGCGCGGCTGCTGCATAAGAAGTTGAAGAGAATTTAATTAATCGCCTCTGACGATTTATCCTCGATCTTCGTGAGTAATTGCTGTACCTTTGAGGGACGAGACTTCCAACCCCACACACCAAGGACCTGCCGACAAACTGCCTACGTGGTAATAATAAAAATACAAAGGAAACTAAAAAACGCGAAAAAAATAGGCGAAAGGAAGTGCAAAATCGAATACGAAGAAGCGACTATGGGAATTGTGAAGTTACTTCCATATTGTTGGTCCAATGCTAGAAGGGCTCGTAAGCATAGCTTATACACCCTTCAAATGCCCTCTTTACGTTAGGCCATCGATATAACCAGCGCGGGAGAGCGACTATCGTGATCATAATTATTAGAAATTTATTATTACCAATTTAACAATTATTACGTAAAATAATCGATGCTCGAGCATTGTGTATAGTCAAGCTCTAATCGGGATTGAAGTAATTGATTATACTTAGAGCATATCAGATATTATCGAGAGTATTGGGGGGGTACATCCAACATTAATTGTATCATTGATATAGAAAGTTTTTTGCCCCAGATGGGCAGTCGAATGAAAGTTTTAAGCTGTGTTGTGCCTATCGCAAAACGTTTCTTTTTTAAACTTTTGTTTCTTTCTCTCCGTCTTGTTTTATTTTTAATTTTTAAAAATATTCTCTGTTGTTAGGTGAATAAGTTCGAAAGTGTTTCCATTAAGTAGGGACGTGCGTGCAGCCGAGGGGCTGTGAATAAAAGCGTTGGATACAAAAAAAAAGTGACAAAATGAATCTTCATCGAGCTCTCTAATCTTCGTCAGCTCTTCGTCTGCACCACGAGCAACTACGTTTTACGAAAACGCGACATAAATTATTACTATTATTATTACTATTATGCAATGAAGAGTGAAAAGGAAACCACGAAGTACACGACGATTTAGAGAAGTATTATCGACGATAACCAAAGAAATATATTGTACATTACACAGAACGACGAGGACGAAATTTATTGGTATATTAATTATTGCAATTACTATGATTAATATTAGCGAAAGGGTGTGAATAGTATATCAATATTATATTTAGATGAAAAAAAAAAACAAACCTACGGTAGTCAGATTACAATGCACGCGAGGATTGTTAATTCGGAAAGTCCGCTGATTCCAGAACGCTGCAGACGAGTTACGCGAACGAGTGTTTTACCTGTCGTTAAGATGTTTAATCACCCATCTATTTGAAGTTTCTTTTTCCAAGCCTGCATTTATCTTTGAGGGTAAACAATGTCGCGTGCACACGTCTCAAATCTCAATCGTCAATAAATCGTAAGAGGAAGTTAGAATTATCAATGAGGGGGGTGTTTCCACCTCGAGAAAGTGAGAAAAAAAAAATAGGCAACCTTTTTGAAAGGCGAGAGTGTCCGGTTATGAGTAATACTATAAGTACTGTTCTTCCGTACGCTCTCTCAACGCACAACTCTGTACGACAAACTTGCTCTCTTCCAGTACAAAAAAAAATAGAGACGATCGGATCCGAAGCCGGATGTAAACAATAAACTAATCAATTTACGAGTTATCGAATCACTAATCACTCTTTTGGTGTACTATAAGACCCGTCTCCGATTCGCAATTTATCGGTATAAAAAAATGCGCAAACGACCGAAAAAAGAAATAAAAAAATACATTTAGTAACATCCGTATAAGATTGAAAGTGCAAACTGTATTACTTCAAAATATACAATGATCATTGGTAGTAGAACGTTTTCATCCTCCCATCTGACAATATCTACGAATATCGAAACTGAGACATTAATGAGAGGTCAAATGCGTCTGCAATCGGTAAAGCAGTTCCCTACTAGGAAGCCGATAACTTCGGTATGTGAGTTACTTAAAGTCGGTCAGTTTGCTGACCGCCCTTACCGACCGTTGCTTTAATACCGACGGAGTTGAAAAAAGTAAAAAAAAATTAAGTTCTGGTTTATTTTTTTTAATCATATATTTACTATCTCGACAAAATCACCCAAAAGTATTTTTTTTTAATCATCTACGACCAAACTCATAACAATTGCAGCACAACTTGACCACGGTTTTATTATAGAACGTAAATATAGAAAATATAGAAAAATATTTCAAGATAAATAAAGACGTTATTTGTTGATAGACTCTCAAGTGATTATTATCAATTTATTTATCGATCCATTGAAAAAACTTTGTTATTCAAATTTTCATTTCGCTCCCTCGCTTATCTGCAGCGAAGGCCGCGGGTAGTCTGGACAGGGAAGACGACCTTGCGAATTCGACACGGTTCGACCCAGTCCCGAGGATCAGCAGAGATCGAGGACGTCGTCTCGGGGGAGAGAGAGCAGATTCGGTGCCCGAAGCGCATTGTCGTGGGACGATGTCACTTGCAGCTGCAGTAGCGCAACCTCCCACACAATCGAATCGCGCATTATTGATTATCCTAGCGAAAAGGACATTTCTAAGGATATCGAGGACACCTACATCCCTTCTATCATAATCCTTTCGCCATTTTTGCGCCTGTCCCACTTTCATCCCCGCAATATTTTTTTTATACTCGATAACTAGAGTAATACCAGCTGACAAGCTGCAATCTACGATCATCGATCGAGATCACACGAATCGATCAAATCAGCGGTTCAGTGCCGATTAAAGGCGTTTCCGAACCTCTGCCCTCGGTTTATTTATCTTCTGTAAGATACAATATAACGACTGTCAGCTTCCTTGATGGACCGAGCCAATGCGCCTAAGAAGAAATTAACGTTATGAAATTTTGTGCACATCGAAAATCATAAAACGTACTCGATAACTAGAGTAACACCAGCTCACAAGCTGCAATCTACGATCATCGATCGCGACCATACGAATCGATCGCGTCAGCAGTTCGGTGCCGATTAAGGGCATTTCCGAATCGGTATTACGCCGACCTCTGCCCTTGGTTGATCAATCTTCTGTAAGATACAATACAGTGGAAACCCGATTATCCGAACCTCCGTTTTCCGAACTCTCCATAATCCGAACGGCCACTTGCTTTATCCGAATTTCAGTTATTCCAGCCATGACGCTAAATTTCGATGTCATTTGATCGTCAAGCGCTACTTTGTTGCAAGCTCGATCAAGCTTCTGTCGTGCGTCCATACGTTACGTCGCAAGTTATTTTTTGTCGCGTAGCTTTCATCAGTTCTTGGCGACTCGCAGAAATATTCATATGCGTGCAGGTAAAACATTTCTTGTGATTATTGATTAAATAATAGTTTTGTAAGCGAGTGAGTTGTGCCTGCGAAGGACAATACTTCCACCTCTAAGTGGAAACAAAATGATGTTACGTTGGACAAATAATTAGACATTGTTTTCTAATTGAGACGGGCACATCGTTAGCTTGCTTTTTAATATTTTACATAAGTATGTTATTTTTCGTCTTCGGATTTTCATTATCCGAATAATCGTTAATCTGAACTGGGTTCGATCCCAATTGATTCAAATAATCGAGGTCGTACTGCAGAACGACCAACAGCCTCCTTGATGGACCGAGCCGAGGTGCCCAAAAAGAAATCAACATCATGATATTTTGCACACATGGAAAATCCCAAAAATAAATCGATCGCCGATCGTTTCAGCAATGACTCGTAAACTTTTGGTTGCAACCGGCAAGTTTCACCGTGCCATCGTAAAACACAGTTTCCCCCCGCCCTGTCTTCGCCCGGTTGTTGAACACCGTAGTTTAATAACGTACCTCGAGAGAGACCTTCGAATCCTTTCCCCGGAGGCGGGACAGAGCGGGATGCTGTGGGATAGCGACAAATCGCTTCTTGCATACCGATATTCTCTCTCCCTCACGGTTCTCCCGCGAATGTGTACACCCGATCTCTGGCAGATTTCTTGCCGACTTTATCTGAACTCCTGGCACTGCTGCGGAACGGCTACCGCGGGCGCGCGGTCGTGCCTCGGAGCCTCGTATCTACGTACCGATCGTTTCGCGATCGGCGAGATTAGATCGCTCGGAATAACCCGGCGTGTACCGAATTCATCGCTGTACTCCCGATTAAATTGAACGTTCGACCCGTCAAACGCGGTTCCCAATGATCTTGCATTATTACATCTAGCGATCGTTGCAAAATTCTTGATTTTCAAATTTTTTTGAATTTTTTTTTTTCACTCAAATGAGAGTGAAAAAAAATTTTTAAACAAATTTTAAACGAGATCGTTTCGGGAGCTACAATGGCAAACCAGGAAGAAAAACGGAAAGGCCGATTCCCCGGAGCATAAATTCTCGGGCGGACCTTAATACGATCAAAAGTTTCCTCGACCCCCTTACGTCGAAGGAGCGCGGGCGAGGCGTGCGAAGTTCGCCAACGCCTCGGGGACCCTTCGAGAGATCTGAGCAAAGGCAATCGAGATCGAACTCTTACTTTCGCTGATTCGCAGAGGGGCCCCGGGGCCACGGGACTGGGTCACGCTCTCGGCCTTACGTGTGAGCATTACATACCGGATTTTCTACGTGTCATTTGTTTTCGTCGACAGTCGTGTCGAGCGTAACGAAAAAAAATAAATAAAAATTCTTTCATTAACGACGATAAGTGTTGGGAGATGCAAAAAAAAAAACTAAGATCATTGCCTCTTTCGCGAGAGACGTTATTGAACGTGCCGGTTGGCAGTGGTGACCAGCAGTGCGTTGCGAACGACCGTCGTGCGTGGTCAAGCGCGACGGCTCGATTTCTATCGCGATACTCGTAATAGTACACCGACGCACAGACATATATGAATGATGATTAACGCCAATGGAATGCAAAATAATTTGACAGCGTGGAGGTGCTTCGGAGTATTTTTTTTATTTGAAAATGCATTCTGAGGGTGGATTTTTGAGACGTTACTTTGAACTTGAGATCGCTGTTGAGATTGAACTTAAAATCGAAGCTTGGCCGAACTTCATTGCGTGCGTGATCTATCGTAAGTTCGAACTTGAGTTCGAACCTCAGTTTGAACTTGAATTCGAACTTAAGTCTGACCTCAAATTCTATCTTCAATTCGACCTTAAGTCTGAACTCAAATTCGATCGTAAGTTCCAACTTAAGATAGATCTTAAACACTCAATGAAGTTCGGGCCAAGCGTTGATCTTAACTGCGACCTTAAGTTCGAACTGACATTAAAATTTGGCCCTGAGTCACTGAAAGTGAGAGCTTTTTGTTAATTTTTTTTTGCATGTACCCAAGTAGAAATTTTTTTAATACCACGAAAAAATTATCTGTTGACTTACTTATAACCACCAAAATATCAGTCGTAATTTGTCTTATGTCCGAAAGGTGACTTTGGGACATGTGATAGCTTACGGATAACTTTTTGGCGGTCACAAGCAAAACAATGAACAACTTTTGCATAAAATCTTAAAAATTGCCACTTGGGTACTCCGATTCATTTCCATCAAAATGAGCCGCGAGCGATCCCGATATGTTGATTTTTGCCCGAGCTACATTTTTTTAGTTCCAACATGCGGGCTGCCCTACTGGCCGCGAAAGGGTTAAATTACGAGCGACAGATGACCTGGGACTTACAAATAAGTCGAAGGATCATCACCACTCGTGATTCATTGCCGCGCTCTCGGAAATTAATCGGCGGTACCGAACATGTTTGCAGATACTGCAAATGGGCGGCCGGATTTAATTCTACGCGCGTGCCGTCCCAATAGACCTATTTGTACCTCGCCTCACGCTGCGTGTCGCATGCGAACAACACCGCCGCGCTACACTCGAGATGAAGCCTCGAGGCTTTTTTTCTTCTGTTTTTTTTTTTAGGGCTCTTGTTTTTAAGTACCGAACGATTACTGGTATTCCCGATGATGCAACTGCCAAGTTGCATTCCTGTTCGCCTTAACAGGTGCACAACCTCGGACGCGTGGACGCCGCGTGCCTCCGAGACGATTAGCGGCGATCTCGAACGACCATGCGCATCCGCGCTATAAATTACTCTTCTTCGCAGTAATTTTCTTAACTAAAAAAAATGTAATATTTTTTTCTTCTTTAATTCTTACCAAACTGATCAGCGGTTCACGTTAAAAAATTCCTACGAAAATGCTCCTCCGCACGATTCTTTTATCACTGAAATCCGACGTGTGCGATACGCGTGGGTGGTTGAATAAACGTTTTATTATGTATCTCGTGTTTACCATTATAAAGCATCTCGATCAAACGAGTTTTCTTGTCCGGTCGCGGCAGCGTTCGCCGGAGCATCCGAGGGCGTTAGCTCGACATATCGTCGCCGTGACGTAATTCTTTCAGCGGAGAAAGTTCACGCACCGACGTGAGATCCGGGCCGGTCTGCGCACATCTCGAAGAGTGCGCGAGCTAAGGAGAGCATATGTGCCCGGCTCACGTGTGCGATACTCGGCTGACTGACACGTATAGGAAAAATACAATAAATCTGCCGGTAAAAAAATCTCAAAGAATTATAGTTCACTGCGCATAAGCCGTCCGGGCCCCGGAGCGAAATTTAGGCTTTGCCGCCTCGCGACACTTTGACATCATAAAATGCCAAGGGCTCTGAAAAAAAAAAAAAATGATTTAATTTCAACAAGGTGGAAACCTATTGCGTGATCTATTTTGCTCAGCGAATTGGAGCGCCGTAAAAATTGGCTCGTAAAATATTACTCTTCGCCATCCGGTTGAGCTTCCGATAGATCGAATTCCAATAAATCAATAAATAAACTATGAAGTTAAATAATTCATGACTGTTGAAAATAAAAAATGCAACTCGGCAAAAAAATACAATAAATCTGCCGGCAAAAAAATCCCGAAGAATTATAGTCTACTGCGCACAAACCGGCTGTGCGTCGGAGCGAAATTTAGGCTTGGCCGCTTCGCGACACTTTGACACCATGAAATGCCAAGGGCTCTAAAAAAAACAAATGATTAATTTTAACAAGCTGAAAACTTGTTGCGTGATCCATTTTGCCCATCGAATTAGAGCTCGGTAAAAATTGCCTCGTAAAATATTACTCTTCGCCATCCGGTCGAGCTTCCGATAGATCGAATTCTATTAAATCGATAAATAAACTATGAAATGAAATAAGTCATGGCTGTTGAAAATAAAAAATGCAACTCGGCAAAAAAATACGATAAATCTGCCGGTAAAAACATCCCTAAAAAAAAAAGAATTTAATTTTAACAAGGTGAAAATTTGTTGCGTGAACCATTTTGCTCAGCGAATTGGAGCGCTATAAAAATTAGCCGTACTCTTTGCCATCCGATCGAGCTTCCGATGGGTCGAATTCCTCCGCGCCGTGACGATTCTATCACGAACGATAGATCAATAAATAAACAATTAAATTAAATAATGCATGACTCGAGGAACGCCGATGGCACTCGCCGAGTGCATTGCTCGCATTTCGCCGCTCAATTAAAGCCTGGGATGAATATTTTTTTGTTTCAGCTCGATACCGGTTTGCGACTCGTGGAAAAGGCGCGCGGAGGGCGCTTCCGGAAGAGGTGCAGCGGAGAAAAATCTATCGAGATTCAAGGAGTCGGAAATCCCAGCGGTATGACGCGGCTGGCGAAAGTAGCGAATCACGTACGTACGATTACATCGATTTTTCCCTTTTCTCTTTTTAAATTTATTAACCGTTAGAAATTTTCGATAAATATTCTTTTCCCGATAACGGGACTTCCAATTCTCCGCGTATGCGAAGGACATTCGGCTTAAATTGAAACGACCCGCGCACATAGCCGACAATTATTTGCAATTTCGTTTATTCGACGAGAGGCAAATTTTCCGGCAGCATTGTCCTTGCATGAGGATATTACTGTGAGTTATTGCACGCCGGTGGGATGAGAAGATAATTGAGGATACTCGAGGAGCTACTTTATAATCATTCTCACGCAGTCGCGTGCCGCACGATTGTACGTTGAGTTAAATGATAATAACGAATTGCCGATATTAAATGACGCATCCTCGAGCAAAGTAGAGAGTAACTCCGAGGATAATATCTCTCGAGGGAGAGCGAGGAGAGAAAATTCTTGGTTGATTGCGTCACACAGCGGCGAAGGCGTGGAAGCCTTGGCAATGCAAGAACTTTTTTTTTATTTATTTTTCAACTTCCCCATATATTATAATAACCCTTCTGCGGTGGAATTGAAGTGGAATGTAATAAGCCCGAGCATAAGCCTTAAGGAACAGTCCTTGATATGTCGAAAATAATTTTGTTTGTACGATAAAATCGATCCATGGATCATTGACAAAAAAATGATTGCAGAGATCGATACGCTCAATTCGAATTGCAATTTTCTGCGGTCGCGATTGACGGATGTCATTTTCTTTTTTACAAATAACGACGTCAATGAAGCGCTACTATAATATTATAATAACACAAATAATATCATAATAACACATACAATATTATAACAACACAAACAATATTATATCAACACATGTTATAATAATCCTTCTTCGGTGGAGTTGGAGCAGAATATAAAAGGCCCGGACATATCGTTCAGGGAACATTCCCTGATATGTCGAAAAAAAATTCATTCGTACGATAAAATCGATCCATAGATCATTGGCGGAAAGTTATTGCAGAGGTCGCTCCGCATCGATCCACTAGATTCGAATAGCAATTTTTCTACAGCCGCGATTGACGGATGGATTTTTTTTTTATCAAATAACGAAGTTGATGCAGGGCTCTCGAGAGAGCTCTCTACATTATATTCCGCACGCGTATGCAACAACATTTCCGAGGGTACGCGAGTTATATCGCGAAGGGGAAAGCCATAGCCTTTGGCTTTCGTGCTGAGACGGATAATGTTATCGTTCGCCCGGGGCGTCGGGTTTGCGTGAATAAGTACGAAGCTGCGTACTCCACCTACTCGACACGTAACCAGGAGAGCCCTCACGGATAACGCCGATGCATTGATAAATCTGGCTCCTCCTCACTTTTTTTGTTGTTTGAAACTCGCGAATAGACGTGAGTCACTCAACGCTGCGGTGTTCGTTTGTATATTCTCAGCTGGCACATCAGTTTTAAGCATCATTAATTCATTAGTGAGCATCGACGAATTATTCATGCTCAAGAATTTCGTTCCTCGGGTGCGAAAGCTGCAGAACCGTACGGCGATGCGGGTTGCCGTCTTTGCTTTCAGGCATCTTATTACCTTTTTTCCCCCCTGAGAAGCTTACTCAACCGTTCATTAAAAACTCGTAACAGCTCGTACACGGATGTTTTACCGTGTCGACCCAATTTTATCTGACCGATGACCGTTCGATAGTTTTTTACCTTCTTTTTTCTACCCCAACACTTATTGTTATGCGCTTTACCATAAAACCCCGCGACTTTCGGTACCTGCATGAAAAAAAAAAAAACGAATGAGTATAATGTATGATTTGTCGTGCGCAGTAACAGCTGCAATTAGACTTTTACCGTCGAATTTAATCGTTCCATTACCGCACCGCCACAATTTGTCCGTAATCGGCGTGGGACGTTTTTCCAATCGTTATTGTCGCATGCGTGATAGAGCGATTTGCCGTCGTCGCCGAGTCCTCCGATGCGTTAGTTTTATCGTTCGCTCGATCAATGGAGAAAACTCACATAGAGATTGTCTCGACGAGATTGTCTCACAATCGTATCGCCGAGCTCGGGCGTTAAAATGTATTCTATTCGGCGAATTGACGTTTCAGCGTTTCAGCCGAGACGAGGAGAGATCTCTCGCGAGAGCGACACTCAAACCGACTCTCGTCCAGACGAGCGTAACTCGCGGCTCCGCTGAATCGGCGAGACTATAATAACTCCCGTATTTGGTAGACGAGTGTGTATACATCGGGATATATAAAGCCTTTGAGAGCCGCCATTACATTGTCCGAGGCGAGCCAGAAACGAGGCGAAAAAAAGGCAGCGTCTACGTGATCGCTTTTCCACGGAAATTATCGGTTCTGCGACGATTGTGCAAGTCCGCCTCTATCGTCATCGATCCCGTCAGAATTTGAGGATTAACTTATTGCAGCGCTTTCACCATTTCCATTTTTTCTCCGTGTATGTCGAGTACCGTCTACGATACACCGACTGCGCGAATTTACGGTGACGCAGCTCGTCGACACGCGCGCACACTCTCATGCTTACCACTTTCTCTTTGCTACCATTTTTTTTTGTTTAATGTACTTTTTTTTATTTTTTTTTTTTTATTTCGAGTTCGTCCAAGAGCTTCATCAATAACTTTTGGACGAAGGAGATAGGAATCGAGTGTGGCGGAGAGACGGTGCTGATCGGGAGGGATCGAGCTAAGAGGGGGCTCTACACTGAGAAAAGGAAATGGTTGGATTAATCAAATGCGCGGTGACATACGTTCAAAGGAGTATTTTGTTTTTACAACAAATATGTTTGTTTTAATCGACGAATTTTAAGTAAATTGAAGCAAATAATCGTTTAACAAAACTATGCTTTATTTGTACCAAAGAAATAACAGCTTTGAACGTATCTCACCGCGACTTTTGGTTAATGCAACCAATTCACTTTCTCAGTGTAGGATAAGTGTACACAGTAAAAAAAAGTTTGTAGTTTTTACAACGACTTATTGGCCCCAAACGTCCACAATTTTTTATTTGTCAATTTTCCGATCGCACCATCCGGCTTGCAGTTTTACAAACAAAAGTGCAAACTATAATAGTTAATAACATGGAAAATATAAGGACAAGTTTGTGTATTCAAGCCCGAACAAACGAGTTTGTCACTTATTTAACAAAATTATTTTTACGAAACTGTGTATTCCGATTTTACGAAATTATTTTTTACCCTGTACGCTCGGAGACGCCGAATCGAAGCGACTTATTTTTTCGAGGCTCGGAACCTTGGGTGTTTTATAAAAGCACTCGCCGATCTTGTGTTTGAGTCTCGCGACGTAATCAGGTCGACGAGTCGAGTTACTTGCATTACTGGTATGTAAAACGGTGCGTGTACAATATAGGTGTGTAATTTATTTTTCGCGCATACCCGCGCGGGTTCGACGATTTCACGATCAAACTTTAATCCCCGTCCCTCTCCGGGCCCGGCTATTATACTGTGGCAATACGCTCGCGCCGCCCACGCCGCAGCACCGCTTCTCTCGAAGCTGGATCGCATCGTTCTTTTTTTTTACGAATTTTGTCCTCAAACGCCGATCGAGGCCTTTCCCTTTCCCGCGCCCGAAGATCGAGAGTCCGTGTGTTATGGATATACCCGCTGGACGCGTTGCACCAGAACGCCCAGAGCTATGCCTCGGTTATCGACTCACGGATTTCCTCGATTCCCTTTACGCGGCTGCACTCTACCATTATCATCAACGATTCGGAGCCATAAACAAATCTCCGCGGCCGCTATCCTACGTTAGATTATAACTCGGTCGAGCTAATAAAATATCTCTCGATATATCGGACAAATTAGAGCGCGAGACTAACAATTATTACAAAACTATGCCGGGGTAGGAATTTATAATCTCGTTACGCGGAGATAAATGGCTCGTTGAAAGCGGCGAAAGACACTGAAAAAGTTTGAGTAATTGCTGCCGATTTTTTAAAGAATGTATTTTATTTATTTTTTTTTTAACATAGCTTCTTACGTGTTAGGTATTTTAATTCTTCCGCGCGATACCGAGCGACTAAGCCGCGAGCTCTCCGACCGATTATATTCTCGTGTGTGACGCAACGGCAGTCGCGCTTCTCCCCGAGCATCCTCGAGATGAGGCCCGCATCTCCTTGCCGATTGCATGCTTTACGCACCGCTCGCGCTCTACGGCCGTAACCGTAAGAAACGCGAAGCGCAGCCGCAGCGGGAGACGACCTTACGCGTATCTCTCCTCGCTCGATGATTCATCCCAGCCGGTGGACCTTCGGATCGTCGCCGCGACGCTTCGGATCGATCGACATTCCCATTGACGGATCCCTCGGGCGAGTTCTCCGAAAAGCCGCCCCTTCGACCGATTTTCCGGCCTCCGAGACGAGACTCGACCACTTGCCGATCTTTCGCTTCCTATCGGTATTATCGTCATTATTATTATTTTTTTATTACGCAACGGCGATAGTTAACGATTTACGCATACATTGTAGAGATTATTCATTCATCATTCCTTTCGTCGAAGATATTTCTCGCCGCGTTTGAGAAATTGTTTTTCTCTCTACTGCTCTGCGTCGCCCTTACGAGTCCTCCATCCTTCGTCCTCGGGATAAGATAATCCTTAATCGTCGTCCGGCGATCGTTCGCTCACTCCTGTCGCATACCATCGGCGCGTCTCCTCGGCATCGTCGTTCAGTGTTGACGAGAGACACTCCTCGCTTAATTATCTCTCCGAACGGCTGGAAGCTCGAGAGACGGAGAAGCGCCGTGGACATACTCGATAAAGAAACGAATAACTTATTCCACGCTTCTATGCAGCCGATGGACGCGCAGAGAGATGGGCATATGGGATGAGAATGCGGGAAGGTGGTTCAACGATTTAGTTAGTTCGCGTCTATCGCGGAGCTCAGGTGCTCGCACTATCGCTCGGTTTATCGGTGTGTTATTAATTTTATTTATTTTTTTAAATTAATTTTTTAAAAAGTTTCCTTCAAATTCTGCGTTTTTCAAGGGAAATTATGCTCGATCGATAAATCGACGATGTTAAGAGTGACGCGTGCCAACGGTTGACGGGAGGTAAATCTCGACGATTCGCCCTCGAAGTAGTCGTTAATTAACGCCGCTGCGTACCCTCGTTAATATTGCCCCAGTCTCAATTGATTTACGAGCCAAGGACGAAAAACCCGGATTGTCGAGCGAGGTGCGGGAACTGAAAATAACTAAAAATATATATAATAAAAAATAAAATAAAATTTAAAAATATATGTGTAAATAAATTATTCGAGAATATAATTCATGGTAGTCTGGGGGCGAGCGTCGATCGCGGTTGTATCCTCGGAAGATCCATTGTGCGAGTCGCCGAGAGCAGCTTCGCTTTTTCGTGGAGCGTGAATCAAGGCCGATAAGTCTCGGCCACGCGTCGCGTATATTCCCTATGGAGAAATGAGTTCACCTCGCGCTTACACGGCCAAAAGGTTCCGAGATAGGAATCGCGATCCGTCCAACTTATCCTTCGACGGGACACAAAGCTTCCCGGAGACCATAAAAAAATCATAGAAAAAAAATATAGCACTTTGAAACATTATCGATCTGTGCCTTATGTTAAGTGGATTTATAATTGCCGTATACGGCGAGGAAAAGTCGAGTTCAGCAACGGGCGAGCGGTGAGACACGATAAATTCCAATAGGGCCGATTGTCGTTTTATATCGTGCGGGGCCAAAGACTTACTCACAATTAAGTCACCCACGCTTACTTGTTTTTTACCCCTCTTTCCTCCTTTGTATCTCGTATCTGGCTTCATTGATCTCGACGATTAACAAGCGAGAATACGTCTGGTGTTGTAACTTCCGTCCTGCCGACTTACCGCGACGATCCATCAAGGGTGTCGAAAGTGAAAGGGTGTAGTGTAAAAAATTGTCCTCCCAAACTTTTACGGTATTCCGTTTGTCTCTCAAATCTTTTTTGGCTCCTTGGCCGGCTAACGAAAACGAATTTTCATAAAAGGTTGAGTACACAATCTCCTATTACTATATAATTTTTGGATGGAACATATCAAGAAAGATATGCTCTTTAAATTCGATGAGTCAAATACAAATTTTTCGTTAAGTTCCGGCCGTTCGCCGAGACCGCACCTGCACTGTAAAAAAAAGTTGTTTGAAACTTAATGAACGGCATTGGAAGCTTTTTTACATGAACTGTTTCCAAAATTTATCACATATGAGTTGCAATTTTACAGTAAAATTTTCATCCTTAATGAACATTGTTGTAAGTTCCAAACAATTGATTTGTCATTTTTATACCTGGTATTTCAAGTTTATATCAAAAGTACATTAATGTTCAATAAATGTGAGTAATGTACGCAAATTTCAAGTTCTAGCACATTAAATTTACAATAGACCTTTACATTGTAACACTTCGCTGCCGTTTTAGCTACCTTACGTTCGAGAGATTAACGCATCCGTCCTATCTCCTCATCAGTCTCCACAAAGCGAAAAGAAAAAAAAATTGATTGAAGCTATTAAGACTCCTGACATCAAACTTTCCGCGTACTTTCTACGCGGTCGTATCATAATGACGATTACATAAAATCTAAGATCGATCGCGGTCTATCGCGGGTAGGGGCGAAGGGATCTAGCGTTGACTTGTTTCTCCGAGCGCGTCGCCGATTCGGAAACCCGGGTTGGTGGGCATAACGCCCGCGTAACGCGACAAACGATCTCTGAGGCCATACGATGTTCGGACCGTGCGAAGGAGGCCCGACCGACACGCCGGCGAACGTCTTTCAACCCCACCCCGCTGATATCTCGATATCGTCGTCGCTGTCCGACCCGAGATTCGCTCGGCGAAGCGTCCGTTCCCCGTTTTGATGTCCGCCCGTACGGGAGGAACTTTGGCGCTCACCGTTCCATCCGGGGCCCCACTGCAATCACCCGGGGGTTTACTAGGTGAGCACGCGACTCCTCGGTGGGTCCAGTACGAATCGTGCACTCAGACCCGAAGGAGAGTCTCCCCGGATAGATCGAAAAGGCCCTCCAGACTACGAGACCCCCTACGAGTCTACTGTATTTCAAATATTAAATACGAAAATCCTACTCTAACAATTGCATTAAAAATATTATCAGTCTGACGCCCTCCGATAAATCTCGCCGCTAAAAATTTCACCCCGTTCGTCGATAGATTAATACATCGGTATTAGATTTTTTTTAAATAATTGAGATAGGTGGCCGAATCCTTGGAGGAATTACTCTTTTCTTTACGCAAAGTGGATTTTTGATTATTATTATTATTTTTTTTATCACTGGAGGTTAAATTGCAGTGGGTTAGGAGGAATAGGATTCGGGGGTAAAACGAGAAAAATAAGGAAGATTGGGAAGTGTGTCGGAGGGTGAAAGTGGAGCCATGGGGCGTCGGCTCGTTCTGCTACCCCTTCTGGGGCTTCTCGCCCTTGGATGCGCTGCGAGTAAGTTTCTCTTTTTTTCGTTCTTTAGAATATTGAAATTACTGTTATTTTCATTGTCTCGGTACGCTCGAGATGCTCCGGTTGCGAAACCCCCGAGCATCGCCGAGCGTGAGTAAGTCACTTTTTTAACGATCTCGTCGAGACCGCCGGCGCGTCCTTTAAGGTCGGGTTGCGACATCGACAACTGGAGCACGATCCGGCTCAAGGACACTGCCATTTCAAGCTCAATTCACGTATTTTCGTATTCAGAACGTAGTAGTTCAATGATGATTTAATTCATATCTGATTTTATCCCGAGCACAAAAATTAAAAATAAAAAACAATGAAAGCAAGAGCCGTAAGACGCTGAAATAAATCGTATCACATAAATTCTATCCGCGGTCAGTAAAGATATCATTGCGAAACGTCGAGCGCACTGGCCGGTGCAATGTGGGAAAGAAAAATAGGAGTCCGAGAAAACCGTGGAAATTGTTGTCGCATTGCTGGAATCCGGTGAACTTTCGTGGAATTCAGCCCGAACGTAATTAATAAAAATCCTTCGAGAGGGGGTTATTTTTTTTTCTTTCTTTTCCGCAACATTCGCGAAAGGGTAAAACACGCGGTTCTTTCTCGGTGCCGCATAACGCTAAGATTATTAAATCCCTCGTCGAGTGACCCGCCCGCAATCGACTTTCTCGCTGGTTCATTAGAGCTTTGATGGCTCGCCTGATGTCCGGTAGCGTAAATTGTTATTGATAATCGTTACTTAACGTATTTTTGCACTCACGCAACCTAATCGGAATGGCGGTATCGCCGCGTTATTTTAATAAATACCGACACTGCCATTAACCGACCGGAGTTTTGTGCGACTATGCAAACGATTATTATAGAAGCGGTGCCGCGCACAGCTCACGATGACGATGATGTCAACGGTAACTCGAAACGTTTGCCGTCACGACGATACCCGCGTGTAATTACGAATAATCGCTCAATAATCGGTTAAATCGATGAATACCCGTCTATTTTCAGAATGTCCGAAGCAGCGAACTTCGCCGGGTCGCGAAATTCTCTGCTACACCAAGACGAACGAACTCGAATCGCTGAGGGACTCGATATGCAGGTGCACGACCCTCGTTCATCAGGGACACGACCTCCAGGATCTTTCCACTTCTGGTAAGCAGGAACTTCGTTTTTTCATTGCACCTTATTATTAACTATTTATTTAACAACAAATTTCAACATTTTTTATATTTATAATACTGTTTTATAATACATTGGCAAATTTTTTGAAATTCATATAATATGGGAAAATTGATAAATTTAATAAAATATGGAAAAATTGAAAAAATGTCATAAAATTTAAATGGTTCGATCGATTCCTGCCGGATTCGATACGATGTCCGGTACAAGTCTATTTGCGTAAATGACCCTGAAGATATCTGCAAGGCATCAAATTTCATCCTTTCGAGTCACAGTAAGGCAAGTTTGTATCAATGCACGGTTTTGGGAAGAAACAAAAAATTGTTCACCTGTATAATTTTATTCTCCAAGTGAATTTCACCGAGCAAAGTTTGTCCGATGCAAAACACAGTCGCTATAACTTGATTAAATCTTCATGAGTAAGTAGCTGTAGGGGAGTGTGGTTCTAAATGGGACAGTGGGGCAAAACGGGACAGCGTAGCAAAACTCAGTTTTCCCATAATTTTTGGATGCCCCATTTTGTCCCAACGGTACATCCGGAGTTTTAACACCGTCTTGCCCCACTTACCATCACCGCCACCATCCAAAAGTTATTGGAAAATTGCGTTTTGTCCCATTATCCCGTTTTGCCCCACTGTCCCATTTTGCCCCGCTCTCCCCTACTTTTGCGTACAGCTATTTAGCCCGGTATCTTGTTAATTACGCCAGCTAGATGATCGTTTGCAGAAGGGTCAATAAAAAGGAGAGTGAAAGCCAACCTCGTTGCGAGATAAGCCACGCGCGAAAAAAATATTAGAGTTTCGTAGAAACCGGATGCGGAGATACGACGGCTCTATGCGCTGAATTGCGTAAACGACGAAACTAGTCAGCTCACGCCAAGTCACGATTATCGTTTATCCTACGTGCCGCAACGTCCTTGCACTTGCAACAGGATATCGAGTTCCAGAGATCTCCGCTGCGTGACCGCTGCCAACGAATGCAGCATCACCAGCTGTGTTCGGTCTATGCGTAATCGGGAATCTTCGTGTTGATCAATCATTGCACCTCGTGCACTCCCATCGATAATACATTTAGTTTGATTATTCATGAGTGTTCCTCCGAACTATTGACGTTGAGGGTTTTTTCGTTTTCTACATTCCTCGTTGAAAATCACGAGTCTCTGATAATACTAAAAAAAAATCTCGACAATGTAATGCGTTATAATAGAGTTATTATTGATTCCGCGCCTTCCTCCCCACTATTGACGTTGGGGGTTTTTTCCGGTTTCTTCATTCCTCGTTGACCATCACGATTCTTTGATAATAATAGTAAAAGAACTTGACAATGTAACGCGTTACAATAGACTTATTTTTTATTCTGTGCCTCCCTCCGAACTCTTGACATTGGTTTTTTTTTCGGTTTCTTCATTCCTCGTTGAACATTACAGGTCTCTGGTAATATTCAAAAATATATATATTGACAATGTAATGGGTTACTATAGACTTATTATTTATTCCGTGTCTTCCTTACCACTATTAAAGTTATGATTTTGTTTTTGTTTTACTCATTCCTCGTTGAACATCACGAGTCTCTGATAATTCTAAAAAGAACTCAACAATGTAGAACGTTACAATAGACTTCCTATTTCTTCCATGCCCAAGTTGGGTCGATTAGGTTTACGGATACCTGGGAGAGAGTTGAAGGACCGGCGGTGATCGCTGAACGGTGAAGGAAGAGCGCAAAACTTACTCGCCGATGCTAACAATGAATATAGTTTTTTTTGTTTTTGTTTTTAAAATGCCAAGAAGTGCATGGTTCGTTAAGTCGGAGCCGTCGTTAAGTAAACGAGGCGAGTGGCGAGAAAAAGCTTTTGGCTTCAGCTTCGTAACAGCCGGAGGCGAGACTCCACGATTCTCGGGAAGGCCATCTTACAGTAAAAACTGAACGCCGCTAAATCGGAGCGCCAACAAAAACTCCGTTTTTCATATACAAACTTCTCTTTCCGTTTATCTTGCAATTACCAATATTTTATTTACGCAACCAACCTAAATGAATCAGAATCAATCCTCGCATTCCATCCACACTTCCTGCACGAGGAAGCAAAAGAAAAATTATCTAAACCTCCAAATGACCTCAAACGTGTCTTTCGACTTCGCTTATGTAACTCCACCGCGCGTTTCTACCGTAAGCTCGTGTTTACTCAATGAAGAATTACCATTGTTATAATCAGGTGTTGGCCGTCGCGCGGAAGCCAATATCGGATCTCTTAATCGAAGATCGGCTACCTCGCGTCTCTATCCCTCCGTCTATCTTTAACTCGCGCACGCGATCCCACTTTGTGTAATATAACATTACAATACACACTTTCCATTTCGTTGCCCAGACATGAGATACAGAGTGAGAGTTAACCCGTCGTTGCCGGGGTATTATAATAAATCAAGGGACACCGAGAGAGCCTCTTTCAGCCGGTGCTCTCTCAACGGGTCCCTCGTCGATCCGGATAAGGCACACGCGGGGCCTCGCCCCGATCGACCGGTGCCGGGCTATTGCGCAAAGCGACATGAATTTCTTCACAAAGGGACTTCTTTCGGGCGCGTGCACACCCGGCATACGTCTCGGAACGGACGAACACACACACACACACACACACGAACGGTTGCAGGGAGGAGAGATGCTTGCGAAACGTTGCTAAATGGGTTCACGACAAGCCCGGAGGGCGCCTCCCGGTGCAACGGGAGTTTATTATCATCGGAACACCGACGGCGGCGCGGTTTTACTATTATTTTCTATAGAAAACCCGTGGCACTGCACATGCGAGATACTTTGTCAAAGTCCCTCGTGACCGGCGCTGATCGATCGGTAATTAAATCGGTCGTTTTGCGCTCGCCCACTTCGGTACGGAGCAACGATAATTGAACGAGTAGATCACACGGGTAACTCGACTACGGAGCTGGGCGGCACTCGAAGGTCCCGGTAATTGTTTGGTACTTCAAATACGTAGCTCATGGAGAAAAAAAAATTGTTGGGACAACAAGAATTTTGTTACCAACAGATTTACCTGGTTAACATAGAGACAACAAAATATTTTAGCTGTGGCAATAAATATTTTGCTGTTGCAGCCAAATACTTTTTGCTACCACAACAATAAATTATTAACGATGTACATTTTGTTAGAGAAACAGAACTATTTTTCCCCGTGTTGAAGTACGCACATACTTTTTCGAACTTCAAGTACTTTTTGAGTACACGCTCGTATTACGGATAATCGATGTGATATCCTGTTTCTATTAATATATGATTATCCGTCTAAACTTTTCAAGAACCATAATTTTAACGAGAATTTTTTTTATTCAATAAAGTGAAAAATAAATTAAAAATAGCCTCAAAACGACGAAGTACGAAAATTCCAGTTAGCGATTTTTTACAATATACTTTGCAGTAAATTTTGACCGTTTGAATGTTACCTAAATGTAACACTGTTTAGTGTTACGAAGTTTCTCATAAAGAAAGCTATGCGCAAAATGGTAATAAATGAGGAAGCCATGTGCAAATTGCTTTGAACCTTTTTTTTAGGCTTCAAGATAACGCTTGACGCTACGAACCTAATTGCCAAAAGTACTTGAAAAAAGTATTTGAGAAATACTTCAAGTACACAAAACACTTGATAGTTCAAGCGCTTGTGATACTTTGTACTTAAATTATTTGTTGGTCCTTTGCCCAGCTCTGCGAGTACGATAAAAATATTAAATCAAAAGCGTGGAAAACAAGAATGGGAAAAGGGAACGAATTCATTTTTTTCTCGGCAGAATCTGTTGAGCCGGTAGTCATACGAGGCCGGAGTGAAAGTAATATTTATTCAGGTACAGTTGCAGGAGATACGGTGCAGTGCGAAATCGCGCGAGGAGGGCGAGTTGATTTTCCAAAAGTAGATACACGACGACGTGGGTGTGTTAATGCCTCCGAGGCGCGGCAAAGCCGCCGGCGACGCGCGCTCGTTAGACTTTGACGGGAGCTCGGACGTAGAGGCGAAAAGTGATTTTTTTTGTTTTGACACAGCTTTGAGTGTCAAGATCACGAATGGCTCGATCGTCGCCTGAATTATTTATAATGTACGACAGATCATTTTTTTTTTTTCACGTGTGTTTAGAACTTTCCCTGACAAACCTGTTTTTCCGCACGCAAGAAGGTGTCGTCGGGCTTATCATTTAATTGAATCAACGCTTGCCTTCGTGAATGAAAAAATTGATCATCAATCGAATGTTCAGGTAAAACGAGTAATCAATTACGAAGAGGGGGCGTCTTCGATCGAGCGGGCAAATTTAATTCCCACGTTGAAGCTATCGAATGAAGTTCCCTGTGGAATCTCGCTGATAGCTCGTCAGACTTTTGTCAGACGCGCCGATACGGACTCATCGCCGTGACATTTGACACCGCGAAGATCCGCGCTAAATCTAATACAGGAGAGTGGCGTCACGCACCTGCGAATACTGTACGCGAAGCGGTTTGTCCGGTTTCTTTTTTGTATGCTTATCGCAGGTACTCAGTGCATTATTGCAGAGGCGAACCCGACACTACTGCGGCGGGATGCTCGGTTCGTTCGAGAATACGGGGATCACCTTGAACGATTGTACTGGCGTACATACGGATATTGGAGCGTTAACTATTATTTATTTCTTTATCATTCATTTATGTATCGATTCTTTATTTATTACTTACTTATTTATTATTTATTATTAATGCGGCATGTAAAAAGGATCTACCAATTAGAAAATTGTTCTGCATACTTTCTCCAAGGCAGACTATTATCCGTTTCAGGTATCGAGGAATTCCAGAAGTCCCTGAAGGAGTTGAATCCTGTTATCCAGTTTGTATTGTCGATCGGCGACTCTCAGGGCTCGCTGAAGACGTCGGCACGCGTGCGACAGGAAGCCGCGGCTCGTATAGTTCGAGTTTTGAACGAGGTAATAATTCTATGTATTGTTATCGGTATTGTTATTAATGGTCCGAATCCTTTTTGTAGCTTACCTGCACCCACAAGTCCCATCCATCGCAGCGGCTCCGTCAATGGTCGTTCTTTAAAAAGCTTTCGTTCATTCCATTATTTGTTACTCGTTACCCAAGTTCAGCAAAGATAATATCTTACTCAGCCTCGTAGCCTGATCATGAAAGTTCGCGTAACGAGAATGTCCCCGGCTCGGATTTTATGATTATTTTTTTCCGAAGAAGAATGGCACCGCTCTCGAAGAGCGAACGAAAGTACACCAGAAGTACAGCCGAGAGTTTCGATTCGCTATCGCGTTCGACGCTCACCTACGTCGACCGGAGATAGCTCGGAGAGTTCCTTTTTTTCCCCGGGCTGTTTATTGCGAACTATACGAGCTCTTTCCCCGGTCGCGCAGCCTCTCCCTTGCGAATTGCAACTGCACTTCCTCCTCGTGCCCGTCGCGATACCACTGTCGGCGTTTCCTCGTCGATGAAGCATTCTCATTTCTCCTTCTCTCACGCCAATCAATTGATTACTTTATGCGACACTCAGTACTGCATCTCTGTGATCTCCGCCCGACAGGTCGATGGCATAGAGCTAAACGTCACGGCCGGTACGAAAGAGCGGCTGGTACACTTCGTCCAAGGACTGAAGACCGAGATGGTGAGAAAGTCGAAGGACAAACGAATCATGCTGGTCTTGCCTACCCGAACCGAAGATCTCGCCAAACAGTTCGACCTCAAAGCTCTCTCAAAGTAAGAAAAATAAATAAATTAATATAAAAATATAAAAATTCTTCGCGCAGCTTCAAGCCTATATAAGTCACACAGCTCGAAACCGAATCGAAGATCCCGCCAAACAATTCAGTCAAAAAGGTCTCTCAACCCTAGAAGACCCGACCACCGACCGAACCACCTTCGAAATCACCATGGTGGTTTTGTGCAAAAAGTTTACGAACTATTTTGTCGAAACCTCTACGCAAACCACCGCTCCATACTACGCGTATTGAAAGGTGGTTTCGAGGGTGGAAACGACGGATTAATCACCAGTCACACCATTTTTTTACGGCGCTTAGCGCGTACCGAAAAATAGTTTGGTAATGTAAAAAAAAATTGGCTTGAATTATTATCATGAATTAATATCAATTTAGGATACATTCGAATACTATATTACGCATTTAGGAGAAAGAAAAACCTAACGAACTAAAGTTGGGCTCGGACCCGGGACATTACGCATATTAGTTTAGAACCCTAACGCTGTGCTATCATTTGAGTTATCGCTTATCATTTGAGTTTTTCTCATTCCTGACAAGATTTGAACGTAGCAAAAGTTTTCTTATCTGAAGTGAATGGACAACTAATTTTATTTATTTATTTATTTACTGAAAAGAAAAGGTATTATGAGTCCTATGCAAAGTTTTTTTATTATCATCTCGCCGAACAGTTCGATCGCAAAACGCTCTCAATGTAAGAAAAAAATTAAAAATAAGAAATACTTCGCACAGCTTTAACCCTATATAAGCCACACCGTCCGAAAGCGTACAGAGACGGGACTAACGAACGCGGAGTGGGTGCCACGCGTTGCAACGGTAGCGCCTAAGAGTGGGGTTGGCGTCGTGACTGATATAGGGTTAAGTAGTATGCAAATCTGTAACGCTCTTCGATATGCATATTCTCGTCCTTGAGCCGATTGAATATCCTGTCGAGGCGTACTCTCTGGCGCAACAACACCTGCTGCACCACCTGACGCAGAGTCGATGCTGTGTCTGTCTGCCAATTACCTTAAGGCTATAGGCATGAGGATCGAGAGTAGCTGGCATTCTTCTGAATATGGATGATTCTCAGCCACCGGCAATTGCAACAGTTTCGGATGACTCTCCCTCTCGGGAAAGAGACAAATGTTTTTGATGCGCGAAGCAACCCGACACTGAAGCTCACCTTGATGCCTATTTCCGTCGTTTTGGACATTTTCAGATACGTCGATCTCTTCACGATACCGACTCACTATCTGGTCGACGATGACGAATCCTTTAGGACTTTTCATCCGTCGCGTGTGATGGGACTCTTCGATATGCTCAACGCCGACAGCCTCGTCGACCTCGTCACCGGACTCGGTGCTGGCAAAAGAAAAATTCTCATCTCACTGCCGGCGAGCGCTTACAAATTCACACTCGTGAAAAAAGAGGATAACGCGCCGAGAGCCCCGACGAAGGAGAGACAGCCTGTGCGGATCAGCCGTTCCGAAATGTGCCGGGCGCTCGACGAGGGCGAATGGATCGTCGAGAGAGACGAAGATCTCACTGCGCCTTACACGTTCAGGGACGACACTTGGATTGCCTTCGAAGACAGAATCTCGGCTGGAATTAAGGTTCGCCATCGACGCGACTCTTCGCGAATCGGAACATTGTACGAAGATGTAAGCTTGATTTCTTTTCGTTCTTATATTAGGGAAGATACGTTCTGCTCCGCGACCTCGCTGGTCTGGGAATCCACAACGTCGAGGACGATGTGAAAACTAAATGCGGCAATTCACTCACCGAGGAGGTTTATCACTCCTTTACGGACAACAAGAGGAAAACACGAGAAGCCGTTTTGTCTTCGCTTCAGGAAGATCTTCAAGTGAGTTTCCTCGTTGCAGTGCAACTAATTTTTTTTTTTTACGGATTAAGTCGGTTTTTAATTTGCGAATTTTTTTACTTAATGCAGCAAACTCACAATTCGTACCCCGAGCACGTCAAGTCTTCGGGTTACAGGATCGTCCGTGTGGTCGACACCGACGGGCAGATTCACGCCGCTCGAGAGAACACGAAGACCGAGTTCTCGTGTCCGAGACAAGGATACTTTGTTCATCCGAAGAGTTGCAACAGGTGCTAATGATGGAAATGCATTATTTATGAGAGACGAAACGTAATTTTCGATTATCTTACGAACATTTTTTTTGGTCTCTACACTTTAGATTCTACCGTTGCGTTAAATTCAATCAAGGAATCGACGACTACAGCGTCTTCGAGTTCGACTGTCCGGCTGGTTTGGCGTTCGACGAGCATACGGAAGTTTGCGTCTGGCCGGGTTCGATCTCGGCTTGCTCCGGAAGCAGTGAGATCGCTCCGTCAAAAGGCCCGAAATTCACTTGCCCCGATAAACCGGGATATTATCGTGATCCACAGAACTGTCGATTCTTCTACGCCTGCTATGATCTTGGTACAATATTTTGGTCCTTTGAGCGGTTTGATATTCGGCAAGTATGCTTCTTCATCGAAATCATTTTTTTTTTTTTTTACAGGCGAACATGAACTGACGGCTTACGAGTTCCGTTGTCCGTACGGGTTGGTATTCGACGAGGACAAATTGGTATGCGAGTGGCCTTATCTTGTGCCGAGCTGCGGAGGAACTTACGAACGTCACGATTACGATGGAAATGAGCATGGGCATGGAGGGTACGATGAGCACGGTGGAAGCGAACATGGGCATGGAGGGTACGATGAACACGGTGGGTCTTCGCATGGAGGACGTGACAGTGGGTATGACGAACACGGTGGATCCTCGCAAGGAGGGCACACGGGTGGATACGGAGGACATGGAGGATATGATCGTGGACACGATGGATCTTCGCAAGGAGGTCATGCAGGCGGCCATGGAGGTTCTTCAGATGGAGGATATGGCGGCGGGCATGATGGATCTTCGGTAGGCGGCCATGGAGGCGGATATGACGGGGAACATGGTGGATCTTCGCAAGGAGGCCATGGAGGATATGACGGTGGATACGATGGGTCTAAGCAAGGAGGTCATGCAGGCGGGCATGGAGGTTCTTCGGACGGAGGATATGACGGCGGGCATGGAGGTTCTTCGGATGGAGGATATGACGGCGGGCATGGAGGTTCTTCGGGTGGAGGATATGACGGCGGACACGGTGGGTCTTCACAAGGAGGTCATGCAGGCGGACATGGAGGATATGATGGAGGATATGATGCCGGCCACGGTGGGTCTTCGCAAGGAGGTCATGCAGGCGGACATGGAGGTTCTTCGGATGGAGGATATGACGGTGGATACGATGGGTCTAAGCAAGGAGGTCATGCAGGCGGGCATGGAGGTTCTTCGGATGGAGGATATGATGGCGGGCATGGAGGTTCTTCGGATGGAGGATATGACGGCGGGCATGGAGTTTCTTCGGATGGAGGATATGACGGCGGACACGGTGGGTCTTCGGATGGAGGATATGACGGCGGACACGGTGGGTCTTCACAAGGAGGTCATGCAAGCGGACATGGAGGATATGATGCCGGCCACGGTGGGTCTTCGCAAGGAGGTCATGCAGGCGGACATGGAGGTTCTTCGGATGGAGGATATGACGGTGGATACGATGGGTCTAAGCAAGGAGGTCATGCAGGCGGGCATGGAGGTTCTTCGGATGGAGGATATGACGGCGGACACGGTGGGTCTTCACAAGAAGGTCATGCAAGCGGACATGGAGGATATGATGGAGGATATGATTCCGGCCACGGTGGGTCTTCGCAAGGAGGTCATGCAGGCGGACATGGAGGTTCTTCGGATGGAGGATATGACGGCGGACACGGTGGGTCTTCACAAGGAGGTCATGCAAGCGGACATGGAGGATATGATGGAGGATATGATGCCGGCCACGGTGGGTCTTCGCAAGGAGGTCATGCAGGCGGACATGGAGGTTCTTCGGATGGAGGATATGACGGCGGATACGATGGGTCTAAGCAAGGAGGTCATGCAGGCGGACATGGAGGATATGATGCGGGACACGGTGCGTCTTCGCAAGGAGGTCATGCAGGCGGACATGGAGGTTCTTCGGATGGAGGATATGACGGCGAACACGGCGGGTCTTCGCAAGGAGGTCATGCGGTGGGTCACGGAGGCTCCTCAGAGGGTGGCTATGAAGGAGGTCATGCAATCGGTCACGGAGGCTCCTCAGAGGGTGGCTATGAAGGAGGTCATGCAATCGGTCACGGAGGCTCCTCAGAGGGTGGCTACGACGGTGGTCACGGAGTTTACACCCAAAACGGTCACGAAGGTACTACCCAGTCGGTATACGGAGAATCTACTCACGCCCATGGAACATCGACAGAATCGTACTATGGAGAACACGGCACGACTGAAAGCGACGACGGAGTCAAAGGCGGATACACGAAATCGTGGCAGGATGGTTACACTAAATACCCCGTGACCTCTCGTCCCGGATACACGCAATCAGGAGTGAAAGAAGGACATCACGGTTATCAAACTAGCACCGGCCACGACGGTTACACGACTATCGACACGGGAGTTCACACAGGAATAACTTCCGGCTACGACGTCCATTCTCCGACAGTCCAGTACGGCGGTCATACCGATCACGCAATCGATCACGAAAGTTCCTCGAACAAAGGACACGCCGGAGTCGTCATCAATAAGGGCAATCTCGGTCCTACGGCGAGTGGAGAATACACATCGGGTTCGGGTTACAACGGAGCTCATGGTGGTCAAACTTCGCACGGAAGCTTCGGATCCGGCACTTACACTGGCGGATACGGCGGTCACACAGCGATAGGTCAACACGGCGTTCATGGCGGATCAACGGCGACTCAGGGATACGATCAGGGTCAAGGTCTCGGAAGTTTCGCGACTTCCGGTAATACTGGCTCAAAGAACTATCCAGGCGACTTCCGTCCTACCGGAAGTGGAGGATACGGCGGTCCAACTTACTCCCACGGCAATGCCGGTGGTCATTCCTCGTACGGAGGTCAAGGAGTCGTCTCTTCGGGAGGCACGACCTATCACGGAAATTTCGGATCGCCCGGAACCATCACGAGTGGCCACGCGACCCACGGAATCATAGGAACCGACGTTTTGACTTCCGGAACGGTTTACACACACGGCGATCATCAAGGAGGAATAATCACGGGAATAACTCAGCCTGGATACGTCCAGACTCATTCGGGAGCGCCTGGCTACGTCGTCAGCAACGGAGTCAAGACTGTTTACTCAAATTCAGGATCAAAGACTACTCTAGATCATGGAATTCCGCACGGAGGTGTCGTTGTGTCGGGTACTCCGGCGCCAGGCGTAGTTATTCACGGCCAGTCGACGCCCGGCGTTTACCTCACGGGACAAACTTCTCCCGGAGTCATTCACGGCGGTGGATTCAATACTGGCGTCACTGTTGGCGATACTTCGGGAGGACATTATTACACGGGGGGAGCACGTCCATCGATTTACACCGGTGGATCCGGAACGTCGATCGGCAAAGGTGGCGCAGTTGGACCTACGATTTACACCGGTGGATCGGGAACTTCGATCGGCAAGGGTGGCGCAGCTGGACCTTCGACTTACGGCGGCTCGCGAGGGCAAACGACTTTCGTGTCCGGCGGAAAGAGTCCGAACTACCAGAAGAATCCTTTCCTAACCCCGTCGGAGGACATGGGATACAAAACTAACGAGTATCACGACAACGGTGGCCGCGGAACGATTCGTTACAACAACGGCGAGGTCGTCCGCAAATACACCGAGGACGACGTGATAGATCATCACAATCAATTCGGAACATTACCGAGCTTCGGCGTGGGAATTCACACGACGAGTTCCGGAAGTCAAAATTATCAGACATCCGGCACAGCAGGAAAGTACGATCAGGGAGGATTCACGAAAACGGGACCGACTAAGACTGGCATCACGACTGCCCAGGTCGGCGGAAGCGGCAGCTACGTTGCTGGATCGCCGCAGCAGCGACCGTTCACCGGAAGCCAGAACATTGGAGCTGACGCGTTCACCTCGAGCAAGACCTCGAACGATCGAGGCTACGGGACTTCGAGAACAGATTACTCGGGCGATAGCAACGATGTTTCCAAGATCAATTACGGAACCAGCAAAGACACGAATTCCGGTTATCATTACGGTAAACCGGAAGTTCAATTCAACGGGTTCGGCGTAACTGCATCAACGAAATCCTCGCTTATGTCGGAGGATCAGGACTCTACGATTTTCACATCGAGTGCTCGTCCCTTCGTCGACGTTCATGTCTACAACAGACCATCGGTCGTCACCACCGCGCCGATCACTGCCTCGCCCGCGGTCGTCAATACCTACTCGTACGGCAAGCCTTCCAGCGTACGGAAGTTCCCTGCTATATCCTCGACAGTTTCGCCGATCGGTTTCACGACCGGACCACTGGAGAACTTCAGAACGACGGTATACCAAGCCGCCAGGATTCCCAGCGTCGTATCGACTGTTCAGCCTGTCTTCGACACAGGATACAAGACGGTTGTCTCGTCGACTGCATTACCGATAAATGTTAACACCGATAGCTTCGGTTACCGAAAGAATACGGGATATCGAACCGACTCGCTCGCCACCAAAGGCAACGGAGCACTCGACGTAAACGTTTCGTTCCAGCGACCTGACTTATCTACTCAGGGACAATACGACAATGGTATTCCCGTCGAACCTGCCGAGATTCCGTCCTCAGGATACTCGAGAAGACCCTCGGTCGGTCAACCGGTGAGCGTTTACCGGCCTACGATACAACAGCAACAGGTGCATAGATCGATAATTAAAGCGGCGAAAGGGAGGACGATTGTTTGTTACGATTTAATTTCTTCCAGGTCAACCACGGATCCACCAGCTCGTCCGAAGATTATTCCGGAGGGTCTTACACGCAATCGGTGGGAACTTTCGGACAGAAGATATCGCAAGGCGCGGTTACTTCTACGGTTCCACAACAGGTGCGTGAGTTCTCAACGATGAGAATGGATAAAAGAAAAATTGTATAGATTCAATGAACGATGCAATGTTTCGATGACGATTTCATTATGTTCTGTTTATCCTTCGCAGATTTACAAGATTCCTGTCAGCACGATAGCTCCAGCGATCGGCGTAACTTACAGACAACCCTTCAAAGTGGTCGGAGTGACCTACGGTCCGTCGACGTCTCGTCCGACTCCGAATACCGACTACGATAACCGCGTAACTTCGCAAGGTTACACTTACTCGAAGCCTCTGGTGAAATTCGGCTCTTCCACTGCTTCGTCGATATCCTCCAACGACCAAGATATCTACGGCATCGACGCGAAGTCCACCAAAGGTTCGAGGACCGATGTGGAAATACACGTACCGAGCTATGATCGCGGCTCCGTCAAATTTACACCGAGCGGCTATGAAACTTACGACGGCAACGCAGCCAATGGATTCGACAAAACTTCGTCTGGCCATAGATTCGCGGACGAATCTCACACGTCGTCATTCGGAGGGTCCGCCCAGTCTTACGACTCTGCCAAAACTTCTTCCTTCGAAAAACCATCGTCCGGTGGTTACAACAGAATTTATTCGACTACTCCGAGCTACGACGCGAAAACCGAGTCCCGTGGCTTCGGGAACAGCGTCGAGAGTGGATCGTCGGGCCACGTAACGTCGAACGGAAACGTCGGCGTATCGACGACATATTTGCCCGGTAGAAGAATTTCTTCCTCGACCCGAAGGCCTTCGGGTTACGGCTCTACGTCTTCGGCAATGACACCCTATTCGGGAAGCTACGGCAGAGTTTCGTCGACTCCCTCCTACGAAATCACAACAGCCTCGAGCACAGTATTGGCCAAGCCCAAAGGTCGAGGAAAGATAATCGTGAAATTCAGTGATTTGCATCCACTGCTGCTGGGCAAATTGGGCGCCGAGTGTACCTGCAAAGCCGATCCTTTCGCCACTTTCCGAGGCTCGAAACCGCTGCCGATTAATTCGAACAAGGGACCCGTTGATCTGAGAAATTACGACGAGTCCGATGTTTACGTCGATCTAGAATCGCCGAAGGAGAACGGAGATTACAACACTGGCGAGTACAACCCGCAGTTGGACAGCGACGATTCGGATGATGGCGACGATGATGGAAAATACAAGCCTGAGCTGGACCGCGACGATTCGGCTGATGACGACGATGATGGAAAATACAAGACTCCGGTCGTTGCAGTTTTCAATGGAGTTACTCCGAGCTCGAAGAGTCTCGGTGCCAAATCGCGAAAACCCTCCTCCGCTTATCTGCCGGTCTCTTCGACGACGCGACCGTCGTCTTCCACTTACCGTCCGGCCTTCTCGACCTATCTTCCCGCAGCCTCGGCCGCCTTATCTTCCCGCGGTGGAGTGAAAGCTTCCCCGTACGCCAACGGTGGCGCATCGGTAATCGCTTCCTTCGCGAGCGCCCGAGGAGGTGGATTCAGAGCTGGAAAGAGTCTCGGAGCTGCCGGACAATCGAGTGCGAACGCTCTGCCGAGCCAAGGCGCGTCTTTCGACAGATACGGTCCAGGCGGACTTCGAGGAGTCGACGAGACTCTTCAGGGAAACAGCGACTGCGCCAGACCCGGTCTCTTCAGACATCCAAACTTCTGCAACAAATTCTACGCTTGCCACTGGGACGAGTGGAAAAAGTCGTATACACTGCATGTGTTCAATTGTCCGGTTCATTTGACCTTCGACAGCGGGGCGAGCGCTTGCAACTGGCCCAGCAAGGGACCCGCTTGTCAAGATGATAATCTTCTGGTTTGAATAGGCTTGCCTATATTGAAGTTCAGGGGATGAAAATCGTGCGTTCCTGAATTCATCCCTGTCTATCGCCGACCTTTACCTTCTTTCTCCACTTTTCTTTCACTAGCTGCATTTGAGATAATTCCATAAAAAGATTTAAAAAATACTCTGTAATTTGTTTTCCGGTTTAAAAGTATCATTTTTTAACCGGAAGTGACGTCACTTCCGATCGAAAACTAAGATTCTCAAATCGGAAGTGACGTATTTCCGGTCTGACGTCACTTACGGTCGAAAAATGAGGTTTTCAAACCGGAAGTCGCATTACAGAGAAATCTCTTTGTTTTTCTACGGAATTATCTCGAATGAAGCTAGTGGATGAAACGAGTCAATTAAGGAACACAGGAAATTGGTTAAAAGAACGTATGTGTTACGTCTCAAATGTATTTGGCATTCATCTCGAATGTAGGCAGCGACGGAAACGGATGAATTAAGGAACACGCGGAAAAAAAGATTGCGCAAATGATGCTCGATGTTAAAATATCCATGGCGCGTACGTTAGATTTTTTTCTTCTTTCGGCTTCTCGTAATTATTGTCGGTACTTCCGGTGGGATGATTGAGGTGCCCGTGGACTGAATCGAGGGACGAATGAACCGGGCTTTTATATATATATATATATATATATATATATATATATATATATATATATATACATCTATGTACTATATTCTATGGTATATTATAGTTTAAGTAGCGCGAAAGCGTTGCTGTCGTTCGGAGTGAAAGTCGATCGAACTCGGCGATCCAAATCGTTGCTCGACTGATTCGATCGAACGGTTTCAGCTCACGGGCGTGTGTACACGGTACAACGAGCATGTATCGTCTACCAATATTCCACGCATCGGGAGGAGGAAGAAGAAAAAAAATAATTGCACGCACGAGAAGCTTATCCGAGCATGTACCGTATTTATGTAAATAATTTGCATCCTTATTATCTAACTTTTGTATTGCAAAAAACCTTTTCTTTTATTTTATCTTATTTTTTTAATCGAAATTTGTATATATCGAAAGTGAAATGAGAAAAGAAAATTGTTCTCGTCGTAACAAAGTGCAGTCGAACTGTGCGACTCGATTTGATCGTCTAATTTATCCGATAATTTCTTGTATAGCACTGTTAAGATTTCTATTACTAATCAGTAATCAGAGACAAACGCGAGAGTTATCGATCTCCGTTTACATCGATTATTATGTTCGTCGTGCCATTTTTAATTAAAACAAAAAACTATATATGTATAAATACACACACATGACGATTCTCCAATGTAAAGCTTTGATTCGAAAATAAATATAGTGAAATTATAAATTAAAGGTAAACGACAGGTGACCAGAACAAGAGACGATCTCTCGGTCGATTGCTCGAATCCGAAACACGTTGACTTTCATTCCCTCGGAAAAGGCGTGGACTGCGCTCTCTATGGCACCGGTGCTACTGGCTACGCTTATTAGCAGAGATAGTACCGGTCAGAAACATTCTGCTCGTAAATGGTTTTTCTTCATCTCCACGCTGCAGATATATATTTTTTTTATTTTTGCTCGAGCTGTTAATGGCGAAATTTTTCCGCACTTTAGTTTTCTATGGCTTCGGTGTGATAACTTGGGCGAAGGATAGTTTCGCGGACTCCGAAACGGCCACTGCGGTTCTTTCCGGAGAACGTGCCACGAACGCAGTTCCAGCAGACACAATGCCGACGTCGAGAAAGGAGAGAGATACGGCATAGGAGAATAACGATAAAACTGTCGGAATTTAGACGCAATCAGTATTGGCGAAAGAACAGGTCGATGGACCGTTATAAGTCTCCCCGATGAAAACGGCGGTATATTATTATTATTTTTTCATAGCGGGAAATATTTATTTATTTCTTGTTGCAAAGAAAGGAAGACATCGGGCCAGCTTAATTCGCGGCTAGGTTCTACTTTCTTTTGAGCGTCACTGAATAAATTGCCAAGTACGATTATAGTTGGTCGTAAGAAATTTGTTGATTTTCAATCTTCGCACAATTTCTCCTTCGGCCTTTAAACCCTTTCCTTCCCTATTGAACAGGCAAAAAGAAAAATAAATTAGAATAACTTATCCCTAACTATCTATATATAGGATCGCACAAGACTTCGATATTATATTAAAATACCAAATAATGAGAAACATTTTTAATAATAATCCACTTACACATCACTGAAGCATAAAAAGTAGTAAGCTCGATTATGGTCTGTGGTAAGAAATTAGGTGATTTTCAATCGCTGCACAATGTCTCCTTTGGCCTTCCAACCCTTTTCGTTCCTACTGAGGAAGCAACGAAGAAAAAAAATACAATTACGTATCTTTACCTATTTATATATAGGGTCGCACAAGGCTTCGGTATTACATTAAACTTCATCCAGCCAGCGTATCTCGCGTAACCAATTATAAAATACAATACGAACTAGAAACGTTTTTAATAATAAAAAAAAGTCTAGAACTTCCGTGTGCGCGTCACTGAATCAAATAAATTACTAAGCACGATGATGGTCTGTCGTAAGAATTTAGATGATTGTAAATCTTTGCACAATGTCTCCTCCAGCCTATAAACTCTTTTCTTCGGCATTGAGGAAGCAAAGAAGAAAAAAATCTACACTATACGTATTCCTATCTGTATGTAGGATCGCACAAGGCTTCGGTATTACATTAAACTTCATCTACCCCGCGCGCCTCGCGTAACCAATTATAAAATACAATCGAATGAGAAACGTTTTTAATAACTAAAAAAAAAAAAAAACCGGAGATTCCGTGTGCCGCGACAGCGAGAGAAAAGAAAGTTACGTGTCGTCCCGTTCGGAGGGCATAGACCGAGTGTGCGGCGGGTCCTCACGATTTCGCAATATATTTCCGTCGCGAGAGAGTGAACAGCATTCGTCATCTAGCCGTCTACATCGTGCGTCACAGGATAATTTAACACCCCCGATTTCTTGGCAAATAAATTCTTCGAAATTACCGAATAATGGATGCTTTGATATGCTCCACCGGGGAAGTAGTAAATAGCTGTTTTGTTAATTATGCGAAGCATTAATCCTCGCGCCTCGCTACAGCGTTTGAACCGTACGGACTGAGACGCCACCAGATAGAACCGTGCCAATAGCCAGAGATCGGTTGTTTTCTTTTCAAAAACCAATTACCGTACCAATTTATTCGCCCGTTGTGTACACGAAGACGAGCCAACTGCACGTCCGAGCTGTTACAATTTCTGTCTTTTCACGCTCCTGTACCATAGCCGATGGGGCTTAACTCGCTTCGCCACCGATTCTATTCATACCGTCTCGCCACTTCGTACGCATGCAAAATCACCGACCGGGAAGATATAATGCCGAGAGAGCTTCGAACTTCCTTCGGACATGGTATATGTGCGGTACGGTAATCATTCATAACATTCGTAGGTTTTATACTTGGCTCGGCTCCGTGTGCTGGCATCGCGAGTTTAGTATCAGAATGCGAAGTAGGTAAAGCCGCAGCCGGCACCCGGGTGGACGTCGACGAGGCGAGCGCACGGAGCTTAGCTTCCTGGTCGCGCGCACGGCGTTCTGTTCCTTCGCTTCCCGTTGCAGGCCGGTTCCTGGTGAAAGAGACGGAGATAACTCACCGTAGGCAACGGAAGGCACGCGCTATATAGTGTAAGTATGCCGTCAAAAACGAACGCGCTCACTCGGCACCGCTGCCGCCTCGACGAATGACCCACTGATACATATTCTGACTCGAGGGGAACCGAGAAACGACGAATCGCTTCGGATGATGAGAAATAACACTGGACACGGTGGAAGGGAGTTAGGGTTACAATCTATCGTCGCTTTGATGTCTCGTCGCTAAAATTGGAGAGATCGAATCGCTTTTAGATTCGACAATTGCTTCACTCGAGCAGAAAAATACCGTACGTGGTCGGACATTCTTGAGCTTCGCGACTCGAAGTTCCAACGGCGAATCCTTCCACTGAAAACCATAATAATAATAATAATAAAATTTAATAATAATCTCCGGCGATGTTTCTGAGATTTATGATTTTTTTGTTTATTTTTTTCTGTTCTTCATTCTCTTATGTATGACTTCCAGCGCTATTGTATAATCTTTCTTTTTTAAAAAAGCTTTTATTTTAGGTCGCATCAACTGCATGATTTTCAGCAACCACTCTCACATTACATTACGTAGTTGGTTATATTATATTTTGTCATACAAATTAGCTTTTTTTAAGAGTTTAATCACTTTAGAACACATTTTCGTGTCGTTGAGTCATTTCTTCATGTCGAATGGCGGAGGGAGTTCTTGGTGGTATTGTTGAAGCGCTGGGCATTCGATGATGATATGGTGGACAGATTGTAGAACTTTGTCGAGCGGTTTTCCCCTTCGGCATAGCCCGTTTTTGTATATAAATAAAATAAAATAATGATAAATTTAATAATAATAAGACTGGGGCAATGTGAACTGCTTCAGCACATACTATCTTTTTTATCCATGTAACTAAACTTGTATGAATTCATTTGGCTCTAGCTGAAACTTACATTCAACCCTCGCACTGTACTTATAGTGACTTGGAACGTTTTTTTTTTTTAAGAACCGCATGGGATATTGACTTCAAATTTAAGAGCACTATTGCGGAGACGAGGTGTTTTCCTCGAGCACATTACAGCCTCATCTGGTCAGATTTCGTTTTAAACGCGCAAGTGATCCAAGTCGATTCGCTCGCCATAAAATCGGGTGTGTGTGTGTGTGTGCGAGCGCGTTGTAATGTATGCGATTGCGCAACCGGTAACGGCGACCACACGAAGTTTCCAGATCGGACACAACGGGGTCCAACTGCCTGGCCACGGTGTTGCCCAGAGATTTATTAATTTGACATACGGCGCTCTATTAATAAGGTGGTCGACAGTTCCTGCTTTGAAAATTGTCGGGTTACACTAATGGTGCCAGTGGCTGTCGCTGTTGGACGGTGTTGGAGAAGGAGAACTCTTCGGGATTATTATTGCCGCTCGCCGGGCTTTCGCTGTAATTATTATCTGGATCGACCAGTTCCTACTGCTATAATAACTATTCCCCTATTCTATTTGCATACTGTTGCGCGATATAGCAAGGAGGCTTGTACTCGAAATAATGTTGTATAATAATACCATCGATGACGAAGAAAACTTTCCTGCAGCATCGATCGCGAAAAAAATATTAATCGAATAATCGAAGCTATTCGACCCCCTTAAGGATCTTTCATTTTTAGACACCTCCAATAAATTGAATAGGTTGTATAAAAAAAGGAAAAAAAGTCTGACTAAAGCGGTTAGTAAAAAAAAAAGAAAAAAAAGTGTCTGGACAACTTTCGATCGCAGAAAAAGATCGAAAGGCTCTTTCACTGTCTTTTCATTTTTTAATTCTGACCCCGAAAAAATATCATCCGATATCCAAACTCTTTGACCCCCTTAAGGAGCTTCATTTTTTAGACACCCTCAACAAATTTGGCGGTTCGTATAAACAAAAAGGAAAAAAAGTCTCGACAAAGTAGTGAGTAAATGAAAAGAAAAAAAGTCCGTACAAAAAGCGGTTCGTAAAATAAAAAGAAAAAAAAAATGTCCGGACAACTTTCGATCACAGAAAAAGATCGAAAGGCTCTTTCACTCTCTTTTCTTTTTTAATTCTGACCCCGAAGACTACGAGACTCCGCGTTAGAATGTCCGCGCTGACCGACGCTCAATGGACTGTCACCGCTTCTCTCAGTCCGCTTTACACAGAGACTAGGCATACAATAGGTACACGAGACGAGCGTGTAAAATACGCTCGAGCGTTTAAAAGAGGTGGGAGCGATTCACGGAGTCGCGCTTATCATAGTCGTGCTCCCTCCCGCGAATGGAGAGAGGAGGGTGGGAGATATCGTCGTCGAGCGTGGTGGAGAAAGAGAAAAGTCGAGTCCCCGGGACGAGAGTCAGGTAGTCCGTGCTCGGAAGTGATATAAAGGGGAACGTGGTCCCGTCTGAGTTTAACGCACCTGGAACCGCAGACAGGAAGCAACAAGGAGACCGTCGGCAATCCCGGCCCAAGTCAAAACACTTCGTCGCTGCTGTGCCACACCACTCTCGACCATCATGTGAGTTTACCTGAAAATTCAAAAAATTAATCATTTCGTAATTTCATAATAAAAAAAAACAGAAAATGATGAGTACAAGTTGCAATCGCCGTTAGTCAATCAAAAAGACATGTGTCATAAAATTGAGTCTTCAATTACCAAAGAATATACGGAACACTGACAATATAATGGGCGAGGATTTTCTCGTCCCGCTGACTAGCTGAGCATCCGTTTTCGTTACCACTTCTGCGTCGTCAACGCTGTATTTACGTGTTCAACGTGTCATGTTTCGCGTAGCTTTTGCATCGGCGATTCCGATCGTTATTGCGTAAGATGCGCACTCGGTTCGATCGCACGATCGACGTTACATGTGTTCGATAGTTCGGCACGGGAATCGATGCATCGCTGCATATAATTATTTGTAAATTCGTGCTATGCGCTCGCCTAGCTCGTTTTATCAACGAATTTTTTCTCTTCGTTCTGCGATCTACGACATTGTAATGTATTCAAGCGCTCTTGAATATTCGATCAGATATGACTGGACTTCGTATAGACGCGTGAATCCGACCGTGCCTGCAACGTGCGAGAAAACATCACATTTTTCCCATACAATTATTCTCGACGCAAGTTTTAAATTATCGTCATTAGAGCTGTTGCGATATTTCAACGAGCGCAATTTTACATCTGCTTACCCACCGAGTCACAAATAAATTACCGACTTAATTGCGCGTCGTCGATTCTCGAAAGCGTTGCAGTACACGCTGAAAACAGCTTGCAAACACATTTCCGACCTCTCGCGTTTCATACGGCAAACAATTATACGCGTTCACGTTGATCGAACGAGGTAAGCGCTTTGACGCCAACCCGTTCGGCTCTCGATGTCGCCTTGAAACGGGTCCCGAGACTATCGCGAAAAGTGAAAGGGCTTGGTTCGATTTTTTCCTTAATTTTTTTTTCCATCTACTTGAATGCTACCGTAAGTGTGGGCACAGAGCGCGATATGATTGTGTCTATTCGTACCCACTGTTGCACCGTGCAATTCACGTGGGAAGTGCACGTGCGCGAGACACCGTAACAATGTCTCTATCCAGACCTCACCCTGATCGTTAACTCTTTCGTGTTCCATTAAACTTTACTTTTCGAATAGTGAATTGAAAAAGAAAAATGTCTACAAATGCCACTCGTGCGAGGTCGGATCTATAGATCCTTGATCTATAAGGTCTTTCCTTCCACTGCAACGCTTGAATCTACCAGGAAGTTACTTTGCCTTTCGATAGTAATTTTATTTTCTACAAACACTGCTCTCGTAGCGTCGGATCTATAGATCTTCGGTCTACAAGATTTTTATTTTTACTACCGCAGCTATCGAATCTATCAGGAAGTTGCTTTCGGCATATTTGCTTACAGCCAATTTGGATGAGTATTTGTAATTGTTTAGGAGTAATTTGCGGATCGAAATTGTAATTGGCGAATGCTTTGGTTGTAATTGATTACTTAAAATCGCGATTGCGCGTTGCGTGTACTGACGAGACCGATATCTCTATAGATGTATAGATCCTTGATCTACAAGATTTTTCTTTACTACTGCAACTATCGAACTATCGGGAAGTTGCTTTTGGCGTATTTGTTCACACTCAATAAATGAGCATTCGCAATTGTTCCGGAGTAATTTGCTAATTGAAATTGTAATTGGCGAATGTTTTCGTGGTAATTGATTAATTAAAATCGTAATTCCCTGTTGTTTATACCGAGAGGACCAATACTTGTATAGATCTATAGATCTTTGATCTATAAAATCTTTTCTTCTACTGCACCGCTTGAATTTACCAGGAAGTTACTTTACGTTTCGGATCGTAAGTTTTTTTTTCTATAAACACTGCTCTCGCATCGTCGGATCTATAGATCTATAAGATCTTTCCTTGTACTGCACCGCTTGACTCTACTAGGAAGGTACTTTACGTTTCGAATCCTAAGTTTTTTCCTACAAACATTGCTCTCGCAACGTCGGATCTATACATCTATAGATCTATAGATCTATAGATCTATAGATCTACAGATCTATAAGATTTTTTCTTTACAACCGCACTTATCTCACTCAATTCAATGAACATTTGCAATTGTTCCGGAGTAATTTACGAATTGAAATTGCAATTGGCGAATGTTTCCGTGGTAATAGATTAATTGAAATCGTAATTGCGCGTTGTTCATACCGACGGGACCAATAATTTCCGTATCTACTCGTCGACGTTCGACTAACCCACTTTAGCTTCACCCGGCTTTAGCTCGTCCTTCCTCCCATCGGCAGTCAAAGATTCGTTATAATCAAGGTCAAGAGACACAACGTACACAGGGAGGACCGTTATTATCACTTTCCCTTCTCGACGAGACCCGAATAGAAAGTGGGGTAGAGATCGATCGCGATGCGGTGCGATCGTGCGTGAACCGAGAGGCTTCGCCTTTTTCGTCCTCTTCGTCGTTGTCGTCCGAGTGACTCGACCGAGTCTCTCACCTAATTACCACAGTACCGAGACCGTGCGTGTGTGCGTGTGAGCACAAGAAAAGTGGTCTTATTTCGAAATCGCTTGACCGCTCAAGCAACCGGAGTGAAATCGTCCAAGAAAGTCCCTTTTTCTATAAATCTTTTTAATTGAACGAAAAAAAAAAAAAATTAATCCTCAAGTCGCCAGTGAAAAAGGCCAAACGTCGATTTAATGGTCAGACATAATAATTTCAGGCAAACTCGATTCTCGCGACGGAAACTTCGACTCCAACCAGAGGTCACGCGTGTTGCGCAACTCGAAGTCGCCGGTTCCCTGCTTTCTCCGGATCGAAAGAGCTCGCGGCTATATGTAACGTGCGTGGTGTCCGGCAGGCGCCATTCACCAATTGGTAAACACATCGGCATGTGACAGAATCTTACGATCTATGGATCACCGAAAAATTTGATTCGTTATTGCCAAATCGTTCATGCCGAAGGCTCAAAATGCCTTTCGTCGAGAACTCTGACTACTTCTCTGGTACATTCGTTTTGTAATCATTTTTTTAAATTCTTTATTATGTTTATGCAATTAATAACTAGATGGATAGTGCAGACGAAGCTTAATTGTTTTTTGTATTCATATCGTTTATTAAAAATAGTTGACCGGGAGTATAGATGCGTGTTGTCAGGCAGGCGAAATTCGTCAACTGGTAAACACATCGGCATGTGACAGTATCTTACGATCTATAGAACACCGAAAAATTTGATTGGTTATTGCCAAACCATTCACGCCGAAGGTCGAAACCCTAAATAATTCTCTGGTACATTCGTTTTGTATTTTTTGTTTGTTTTTATATTCTTCATTATGATTATGAAATTAATAACGAAATGGATGGTGTAAAAAAAGTCGCATGAAATTTAATGTACCGGACTGGAAGTTTTTATGCAAAAACTAGTATATTAAATTTCATGGACAAATGTGATGAAACATTAACGTTCCGTGCATTAAAAACATTCGGAATACTTTATTTGTAATAATTTACTTTAATTTCAAGGAAAAGGTATATTAATTTTTCATCACCATTGTACATTAAATTTAATACCAGATTCTGCATACAAACTTCCAATCCGGTACATTAAATTCACAATTTTTTTCCACAGTCTGGTCGAATCAAATTTTGTATACTTTTTTTATATTCATATCATTAATTAAAAATAGTTGATCGAGAGTATTAATAATATAGATAGTCGCGACTTTAATGAGGAGAACGCGCGATGCGTTGGCGTAATAGGTCAGTAGGCGTAACGCGTCGGTATATTTATAATTAAAATTCATCTCTCGTCGCCGGGATGACGGTACGTAAGGCCGCAATATCCAACGACAATTTGTAGTTTGTCCAGTTTTCGAACGCGGTTATTGCACTTTTTTCTGCTGAATATTGATTGGTGGAGAGACACAAACACACAGCGTTTAACATCTGTACGAGAGTGTCCCTCGCAAGAAACGGACAGTAAATCAGCCAACAAATCGAAACGCGTTGCCACCTTGAGGAGTGAAAGTACAGCTGGACCTCCGGCTTGAACTTTGCAGTTCAGCTCATACGGGATTGAAGACCGCGCGACTCGCTCGAACGGATTTACCATTTACTAACGTCGCTCACCTAGATAATTTTTTTCAGAAAATAGATTATTATAATCAGTTTTTTTTGTGGAACGTATCTTGATGCAAGTATTGTGTTTTTCAGGTCGGTGTGGACGGTATGGGCGTTGCTGGGATTGACGGCGGGCCTGTTGGTCGAGTCTGCAGTACCGGATCCTCCGACTACCGGTATCACGACCGTTGGCGCCCTCAAATTGGCGACCGCCGAGGACTGTGCCGGAGTCGTTGCGTTCTCAGCAAGCAAAGCCTCCAACAACGTACGAAAATATACCACTATATCCACGGTTCAAATAGAACCTAAAAAAAACTCGGTCGGATTTGCATTTTTCAATTTTCCATTTTTTTTCTTTTTGTCTATGAAGGACGCAAGGCTTCTCTTCGCTGAAACAACTGTAAACAAGGGCGTCGGTTACGTGGCCGAGACTGGAATCTTCACGACTCATTGTCCGGGTCTCTATCAGTTCAGTTTCGCCGGATACGGAAGCACCGATCTGCGTATAAGTCTCAAGCGTAAACTCAACAAAGCCACCACCTGGACGACGATGATAGATGCCGGACCCGGCGGCGGCGGAAATCTCATTCTCACGAACGCCGAAGCTGGCGATCAGTTCGTCGTTTACGTCGACGCTGGAAAAGCCATCGAAGGCACGACGTTCACCGGTTACCGGGTCGCCAAGAAATAGACGAACGGCTACCAATCGTTGACGTTGATGAAAATCTCCTGATCGCGGATCATGCGAGATTTGCGAAAAAAAACCAACACCGACCCTTTGCAACATTCCCACCAAGAAAAGATCACTGAGAAGTAATATATTTTAAACGATCGGCCTTCTCGATTGACGGGACGTCCTGTGATAGCTCCGGAAATCGTCGAATCACCACTTTTTTTTTATACGGCAAAATGCCACGTCGATGGAACATCAATGCTCGAAAAGAAAAAAATCGGAAACTTCAACGCTCGGAGATAATCGTGCTGGACAGCTGCGCGTTAATTAATCATTGGAACGCTCAGATTCATGTGGCTTGATTCTCCGTCATTATATTTCTTCTTTCTTTTTTTTTCTATCACTCTTCAAACTTGTAAAAAATCCTACTTTCACTCTTTTTCTTCTTTCTGTCTCGTTTCCACTTTCCCTTTCTTCTTTCTCTTGCCTTACCGTTACTTCACTGTACCTTTCTTTCCTTCTCTTTTCCTTCCTCGCTCGACTATTTTCATTCTTTTCGCTCGACAATTTCCTTACTCTACTTCCTTACTTTTCTACTTTCCTACTTTCTTCACTTTTCTCTTTCTGTTTCTCTCGTCGACTCTGTTACACCTTTCCTCAACTCTTCTATCGTTTCTTCACTCTTCGCGCCTACCTTATACTATCTTCTCACTACCCATCAGTATTATGATCTCAAAATTGTACGCCAAGTCTTGCCACTGTGTACTTCTCAAAAGCTCTAGACAAACTTTTACGCTTCTCTTTATCCTCGTCTATCCTCCTCTTGTAACTATAATTCTCTCTTGTCATCTTCCTGTCTCTTCACTTCCTTTATTTACTTTCTTCTTATCTGACTCTCTACCGCTCAATTTTTTTCACTCTGTGCCTCTTCTGCAATTATTTTAACTCTCTATCTATAATTTCCTTTTCAAACTACTTTCTCTGTACTTTCTTCCTATTCTCTGAACCTTCATATTCCATTTCTTTCATACCGTCACCACCTTTCTTCTTTGTAAAATACGTTCGATCTGTCCTTTCCTCTTCACTCTTTTCATGTGTTATCTTCTCAACTCAACTCCAGTCTTAATTTCTACTATCAAAAACCGTATTCGTTACTTTCCTCTACACTCAACTGCCTTGTCTTCTATTTTCTTCCGAAGCTTTCCCACTATTTCTCTTTCCCCTTTTACTCCCTGGAACTACGAAGCTCAATGCTGTGATTATTTTGTATTTGAAAAAAAATGTGTACCCTCTCTCTACTACTTCACTCTAATTCGTTTAAATTTATTTTCGCTCTTCCATGCAACTGTTTACTTCTCTACTTTTCTTGGTTTCACTGTCCTATCTCTTCTCTGTCTCCGAGAGTGCCGCCTAACAACTCACGAACCGAGTGTCAACGATGTCACATCAATGCTCTGTTTCACCCTCGTTTTTTTGTTTTTATTTTTTCTACCACCGCCTTCCTCTAGTCTATTCTCCATCTATGTCTATACCTTACCTTTGTTACTTTGATACGAAACATCAGTGACTATTTTTTATTATTATTTTTCCTTCCTAACACCTTGTAAAAATGTTTCTGTAAAAAGCTGTGATCGTTATTATTTGTTTGTTTTTTTTTATACATGCCAAGCGTATCAGCACTTATCTTTGTCTCTATCGCGACTCGTCTATTCTTCACAAACTTTCTTCACGGTTTAGTCTGTTGTTCTCTCCACTGTTTCTTGCAATAAAGTGTCTTTCTATCATCTGTGAATCTTATCTGTTTCTTCCATCTTTCCACCTATTCTCTATATTCCAGCTACTCTTCTTTCGTACTCTGCCTCTATCTTTTGACTAGCATCGATGGAATCTATTTTTGTCTCTACGTTCATTCTCAGCTGTATTTGTACTCACCGTTTCAGTACTGCTGTTCACTTTAAAGCTATCAATGCCCGTGATCTTGCGGCTTTCCTGTTGAAGAATTCAAGGCTTCGATGATATTGCACACGGTCATTGGCAAGCTATTCTACATTTTATTTTTTCTGCGATGGCTTAGACGTTTTTATCTTTCCTCTACTCAATCTACACTATTAGCTATTCTCATTCTCCTATACTGTACATTTATCGATGACAATATGGTACAAGGTAATTTGCATCTATTCTCGAGATCGATATTTTTTTCGTTTCAATATCAATCTTTCGACGTACTTTCCATCTCTATCGTCTTCCTCCCAGCTTTTGATCTACCTTATGTAAAATCCAAAATTACTACGAATCTACTTCACAGCTATACTGTTATTTCTACTTCTCAACCCGTTTCTTACTCTATACTTTCTATACTATAATCTTTCACTATAATCTCTAATCACTATAATCTTTCTTTTCTTCTATATTTTACTATCTTCGTTCAACCGTGTCTTTCATACTTTTCAATCCTTTCCTTATACTATACTTCACGATAATCTTTCTTTTCTTCTATATTTTACTATCCTCGTTCAATCGTGTCTTCCATACTTTATCGTCTTCCTTCTCTCTTTTATTTCTACATTTTTTTCTGTTTCACTTCACCCTACACTGCTGTCTCTTTCTCATCCTTCGGATCTATCACAGTAGCCAAATTGTATGAAAAGGCGAGAAGGCACTTACTCTTACGTACAACAAACATATGTTATTGAAATTTGTATACTTTTAATGAGAAAATATCTCTGTTATATACATAATAATTGAATCGATCTATTGATTAAAATATTTTTCGAAGGCATGCAATTTTTTTCGTTTCTCCTCCTTGAATCCACAATCGAATCGTTAAATGTTGAGAGTCACGGGTCCTTGGTCGAGATTTTTGTACATTGCAAGAACGGGATAGACTTCCGATTCCAGAAATTCGGTAACTTGCTCGGGCGATCTGCCAACGAATGTAGACGGGTTTAGGATTTCCTCGAGATTTTCCAAGATCGGCTCAAAGTAAGGATCCTTCTTGACTCGCTCGACGAGGTCGTTGTCCAAACCATGCTGCTTGACCTGCGCTCCGGCCTCGTGAGACAACACTCTAATTTTTTCATGGCACACCTAAAAAAAATGTTGCAATTTACTCAATCGATATTTTTTTATCTTAAAAAAATGAACGTTTTGTCGACACTGACCTGGCGATCACCTCCGGCTTTTACCATGGCCATTATTATATTCTCGGTCGACATGAAGGGCAACTCTTGAGCCACATGTCTCTCAATCACTTTCGGATAAACGACAAGCCCCTCGGTTATATTCTCGAGAGTCATTAGAACAACGTCGGCCGAAAGAAAGGCTTCGGCAATGGTGATACGCCGATTCGCCGAATCGTCGAGTGTTCGTTCCATCCATTGAGTCGCCGCGGTGTGCAGAGAATTGCTCGCCAGAGTCATGAGATGACGAGCTATGCTGCAGCAACGCTCGGAACGCATTGGATTCCTCTTGTAGGCCATCGCGCTAGAACCGATCTGAGTCTTCTCGAAAGGTTCCTCGATCTCTTTCATGTTCGCCAGAAGCCTGATGTCGCTGCATATCTGAAAAAAATCGTTTATTAACAAGTTGTTCACCTTTTACAGGTGAACAACTCGGCAATATCGTTTACCTTGTGAACTGTGGATCCCAGAGAGCTGAGAACGTTCATGCACTCAACGTCGACCTTCCGGCTGTAAGTTTGTCCGGTCACGCAGTAGTACTTCTCGAAACCCGCCATTTTTGTGACGAGCATATCAAGGGCTTTGACCTTCTCACCGTCCCCTGCGAAGTTAGAAAGTTATTTCATCATGAAATAAATGTTTAAAAAATAATGATCCGCGCTAAGCAAAGTACCAAAGGTACAAAATACAAAGGAAAGTTCAAATCCAAAGTACAAAGGATCAAGTAATTTTAGTACTTGAAGTATTTCTCGAGTACTTTTGCAATTAGGTTCGTACCGTTAATCGTTATCTAAATTTTGCAAAAAAAAGGTGCAAAGTAATTAGCACACGGCTTCCTCATTGCAAAAAATAGGTAACCCAAATTTTCATAATTCGTCGTCTTCGGACTATTATTAAACATTCTTCACTTTTTCTCCATTAAGCAAAAAAATCCATGAAAAATGTCTTTCAAAAAAACGAAGAGTCCCTTCTCGTTTTTTAAATGAAATTCTTTTTTAAATAATACTGTTTGAAAAATGTTGCCAGATAAACATAAATTAATAGACACAGTATGTCATGCTACTCATCGGGTATCCGCAATGCGAGTGTTATACTCAAAAAGTATTTGTACTTAAAGTACTAAAAAGTACTTATGCTCTTCAAGTACGGCCCAGTTGTGAAAATAATAATAATAAAAATAATAATAATATATATTGAACGGTAAAGAAGTCTTACCATTGAAGAGTTGAAGAAAGGAAGCCTGCGTCCCCGTGGTACCTTTGACCCCGCGAAACTTGAGATCGTCCCTGGCCCTCCTGATGGCCCGCTCGTCCATCAGCAGATCGTGAAGCCAAAGCGTCGCTCTCTTGCCGACGGTCGTCAATTGCGCCGGTTGCAGATGCGTAAAGCCAAGAGTCGGAAGCGAACGGTATTCGGCAGAGAATTTCGCGAGCCTCGAGAGTACTCCGGCGAGTTTGGGAAGAAGAATATCGAATCCTGCGCGCAGAACGATGAGGTCCTGCGGAGGAAATTGATTAGGAAACGTATTGGGAACAATTCCTACGTAATCAATTAATTACTTCGGTAATTAATAATTTTTCGATAATTAATTCTTACGGTATTGTCTCCGACGTAGCAGCTCGTGGCACCGAGATGAATGATCGGCGAGGCTTTCGGGCATTGCGCCCCAAAAACGTGTACATGAGCCATGACGTCGTGTCTCGTAGCTTTTTCCTCCTTTGCCGCGGCCTCGAAGTCGATGTTATCCACCTGGGCCTCCATCTCGTCGATCTGTTCCTGCGTGATCTTCAATCCGAGTTCCTGCAACGTTCATCGTAAAAATTCGATTAAAATTCCGCATAAGGTAAATCACTATTTCAAAGCATAGTAAATGAGTAGGGGGCGATGATCTCTTCGACTATGTCTTGGGAGCAGGCATGAGTGACGCATCGGGGGAATGCTCACGGTTTCGAGCGTCGCACCTCGCGGCTCTCGCGGTCCCCGCCGGTTCTAACGCGGCACCGCGTACCCCTTATCTGATAAGATAAAAAGGGCTTGGTACGACCGAGCGGCGTAACCGATTTTCATCGTGCTCGGGATATTGTTCCAGTTTATCCTCCGAGAAGGCAAGAGCGTTCTTACGAAAAAAAAGTTTTATTGAAAACACTTCGCCATGGTGTCCATTCAAACTATCGGTGGTATCGTCATAAAAGTGCTAAAATTGGTGAGAAAACGTATCCACGTTGTGCTTTAACGCGGTGTGAGATTACATTTTTGGTAAAATTCGTGGCGACGCCTTCGTGATTGTCGCATTAACGTGCAACCGAGTTATCTTCTGTCGTACGCGCTCGAGGCATTTAGTTGGTGAAAATATAAAGTCGCTATTAAAATTAAATCTGGTCGCATATGCGAACTTGCAACTGAAAGTAATATCAAAAACGATGCACATCGATCGTGTGAAAAATTTTCATAAATTAATATATTGTGCTCCGGTTGCACAATAATCAATTTTATTGTTTATTTTTTTCATTCGTGTCTTTTTAAGCAATAATGACAAAAAAAAGAGATTGCCCATACAGTCAGCCCGATTCATTCTTTACGCCGTATCAGCGGACGATAAGGCCCGACTGAGCTGGTACGATGTTTGTACAGCGATAGTACGGTGCGTGATGACACACGCGTTCGGATAGACTTTTACTCGACACCTGCGCTTCAATACCGCGGATCGTTTATTCGATATCCAATTATAGAAATAATCAACGATTAACGCAACAAATATGCTGTAATAATCGATACGGAGAAGATATTATTTATGTTTCTTTTAAACATTTTTTTCTTCAGATAATCAATTTAATCATTTTGATTCTCTACCGAACCGGCTACTCGGGTGAATTCTTGGGAGTTGGCGGAACATGGAATTTGAACGAGGACAAAAATCCCGACGCTGAGATCGTAGCTTCCGGTGTATTCGTCGGTTACTTCATTTACACGAGCGTTGTTCTTATAACATATTGCTTCGGTACCACCGAACACAAGAAAAGTCTTGTCGTAAGTAAAGGATTTAATCAAAAATACAATTATTCGAAGAAGCATTTTTTTTTATCTCTGCAATTTTTACAGGAGATCATAATGAACTTTGTGGGAATGTTCATGTTCCTCGCGGTCGGGGGAACGGCGCTGCATTACTGGCACGGTTATCAAGCGGAGCACAAGCATCTTCACGTGGCTACGGAGAGACAGGTGATTAGTTTAAAATTTGGTTAATTTGTTATCTGAAAGGGATGGATTTTGTTTGTTTATACATGAGTTCACCTAAAATGAGATATAAGGGGCGAGTAGTTCGAGAAAAACTTCTTCTCATCATCAATTTTTAGTTTAATTTATTTTGTAATTTCATTGTATTTTCATCTGAATTATTCGTAATGATTTTTCTCGATGATTTAGGTGGGACTGGCTCTCGGATCTTTGTGCGTGATCGAAGGAGCGGCGTATCTTCTCGACACTCTTCTCAGTATCTTCGCGTACGCGAAAGATGAATTCAATTAATAATCAACAGCAGCGAGGTCATGGAAAATAATACAGCTGAGAAATCATACTGCGTATAAAACGTTGTAGGACTATAGTACAAATAAAATTCCGATCAAGTTTATCATTGACCACATACGATGAATGGACTGACGCATCATCATTGAGTCATGTAGGAGGAATCACGAAGAAAACAGGGAAGAGCTGTTTCCCTTTTTTTACATCTACATTCACATCTGCATCTACATACATCTACAACACTTTGTGTATTCATTGTAATTTAATAATTGTTTTTTAAAATTTCGTTGCTATAATGTAAGTGGCTGCGAATTCATAAATGTATTTGATTAACGAATAAAAAGAATGAATACCTGATAATTATAAGTCGTGACAAAAAAATAAAGCGTTTCATTTAGCCACGTTAGGATGACTGAAGGGAAGCGATAAGCATAAAAGCGAGGGCACAGACGACTCCAAAGTCGAGGATTCAAATCTCGCAATTGATGAGTTTTTTCCGCACCATTTTGTCACCGGAAGAGGCGAGGGAGAAAGGGGGAAAAGTCACTTCCGGTATGAAAATTTCATTTTTCGACCCGTAATGGCGTTGGAGAATAGGGAAAAACGTCACTTCCGGTTTGCAATTTTTTTCCGGTCTATCCGGTCAAAATTTCATTTTTCGACTGGTAGTGTCGTCGGAAAATAGGGGACGTCACTCTCGGTTTTAAAATCTTTGTTTTCGACCGGAAAGTACGTCAATTTTCGTCAGAAGTGATATTTCCCTTAGATGGAGTCACTTCCGGTCGAGGAATGAGATTTTCAAACCGGTAGTGATATTTCCCTAGATAATGTGAGAATACCGTCAATATTTTCATTTCGGGGAAACGGGGACACATGTCCCCGCTTCCCCTAGATCAAAGTACTCAAGATGCACACCTTGAGTATTTCGATTTAGGGGAAACGGGGACAAGTGTCCCCGTTTCCCCTAGATTGCGACTAAAGGTGTACTCATGAGGACCGAAGATGTACATCTTGAGTACTTTGATCTAGGGGAAACGGGGACACATGTCCCCGTTTCCCCTAGATATTCATACCCTTAGTCCTCATGAGTACACCTTGAGTGTTTCGATCTAGGGGAAACGGGGACATGTGTCCCCGTTTCCCCTAGATGGTGACTAAAAGTGTACTCGTGAGGACCGAATATGTACATCTTGAGTACTTTGATCTAGGGGAAACGGGGACACATGTCCCCGTTTCCCCTAATTATTCATACCCTTGGTCCTCATGAGTAAACTTTTGGTCATCATCGAGGGAAAACGGGGACACATGTCCCCGTTTCCCCTAGATATGTGTACCCTTGGTCCTCACGAGTACACCTTTAGTTCTGATCTAGGGGAAACGGGGACACATGTCCCCGTTTCCCCTAGATAAGTACCAAACGCATACTCATGAGGAACAGGAATCTACATATCTAGGGGAAACGGGGACACGTGTCCCCGTTTCCCCTAGATGAGGACTGAAGGTGTACCCATGAGGACCGAAGGGGAAACGGGGACACACGTCCCCGTTTCCCCTAGATCGAAACACTCAAGGTGTACTCATGAGGACCAAGGGTGTGAATATCTAGGGGAAACGGGGACATGTGTCCCCGTTTCCCCTAGATCAAAGTACTCAAGATGTACATCTTCGGTCCTCATAAGTACACCTTTAGTCGCAATCTAGGGGAAACGGGGACACTTGTCCCCGTTTCCCCTAGATCGAAATACTCAAGGTATGCATCGTGATTACTTTGATCTAGGGGGAACGGGGACAAGCGTCCCCGTTTCCCCTAGATGGCTACTCAGGGTGTGCATCTCCGGTCCTCGTGGGTACACCTTCAGTCCTCATCTAGGGGAAACGGGGACAAGTGTCCCCGTTTCCCCTAGATCGAAATACTCAAGGTGTGCATCTTCAATCCTCATGAGTACATTTTAGTTCTGATCTAGGGGAAACGGGGACACATGTCCCCGTTTTCTATAGATATGTATATCTCTGTTCCTCATGAGTATACGTTTGGTACTTATCTAGGGGAAACGGGGACATGTGTCCCCGTTTTCCCTCGATGATGACCAAAAGTTTACTCATGAGGAACAGGGATATACATATCTAGGGGAAACGGGGACATGTGTCCCCGTTTCCCCTAGATGAGGACTGAAGGTGTACCCATGAGGACCGAAGACGCACACAATGAGTCGCCATCTAGGGGAAACGGGGACACACGTCCCCGTTTCCCCTAGATCGAAACACTCAAGGTGTACTCATGAGGACCAAGGGTGTGAATATCTAGGGGAAACGGGGACATGTGTCCCCGTTTCCCCTAGATGGTGACTAAAAGTGTACTCGTGAGGACCGAATATGTACATCTTGAATACTTTGATCTAGGGGAAACGGGGACACATGTCCCCGTTTCCCCTAGATATTCACACCCTTGGTCCTCATGAGTACACCTTGAGTGTTTCGATCTAGGGGAAACGGAGACGTGTGTCCCCGTTTCCCCTAGATGGCGACTCATTGTGTGCGTCTTCGGTCCTCATGGGTACACCTTCAGTCCTCATCTAGGGGAAACGGGGACACATGTCCCCGTTTCCCCTAGATATGTATATCCCTGTTCCTCATGAATATGCGTTTGGTACTTATCTAGGGGAAACGGGGACATGTGTCCCCGTTTCCCCTAGATCAGAACTAAAGGTGTACTCATGTGGACCAAGGGTACACATATCTAGGGGAAACGGGGACACGTGTCCCCGTTTCCCCTAGATCAGAACTAAAGGTGTACTCATGAGGACCAAGGGTACACATATCTAGGGGAAACGGGGACATGTGTCCCCGTTTCCCCTAGATGGCGACTAAAGGTGTACTCATGAGGACCGAAGATGCCCACCTGGAGTATTTCGATCTAGAGGAAACGGGGACACACGTCCCAGTTTCCCCTAGATAACTATCAAACGTATACTCATGAGGAACAGGGGTATACATGTCCAGGGGAAACGGGGACATGTGTGCCCGTTTCCCCTAGATGGAGACTAAAGGTGTACTCATCAGGACCGAAGATGTACACCTCGAGTATTTCGATCTAGGAGCAACGGGTACACTTGTCCCCGTTTCTCTTAGATCAATGTGTTCAAGATGTACATTTTTGGTCCTCATGAGTACACCTGGTTCAGGCAAGCGCGTTTATTCGACTGATTCATTTCACGTCTCTGTAGTTCTGGCTCTCCCCACTCTCGATTCTTTACATACAATCCCACAGTCTCATCACATACATCACAGTGTACTAACGTCATTTAGGGGAAACCTTATGTTTGATCGAAAAATGAGACTTTCAAACAGGAAGTGACGTTTTCCTTAGTTGACGTCACTTCCAGTCGAAAAATGATATTCTCAAACCAGTAGTGAAGTTTTTCCTAGATGACGTTACTTCCGGTGGAAAAATGAGATTTTCAAACCGGAAATGATGTTTTCCTAGATCACGTCACTTCCGGTTGAAAATCTTATTTTACGACAGAATGTCGACCAAATTTCGCAAAGGCTAAATTCGCTGCCTTACGTTGCTACCTATAATATGTAAGATTCATATACATGGTCTTTCTCGATCCTAGTTATTTTTTGGCGGAAATGACTTTGGCGTAAACTATCCGCATCCTTTTATTTCACATGGCGACGTGCTGCAAGATTCGTCGGCGAGGAAAAAAGCTCACAAGAAGCGAGTGTCTCGTAATTCTCACGAATCTGCGGAACAGAATTTTCTCACGCATCGCTGCTTTCAAGTTTGTCCAGCTAGTGAGTTAAATTTAACCTCGATACGCTTTCAAATCTACTTTACGAAAGCACAACTTTGTACAGTCTCAATATAATGTAGTAACTTGGTAGTAAAACATTTAATAAAAATATTGTTATCCTTCAAAAGTTTATGTGCCAAAGTAATGTGTCCAATAAAGGATCATCAATCGATTACTCAGGTTCTGGCAAGCGCTGGTATGAGTTTGCATGTTTGTCAGCCGGTCTACAGAAGCCTGGTGGATAGCAGTTTGCTACCAGGAGTCCTCGGAGCCTTCGTTATCATTTCCGCTGTTCTGCTCCTCGGACATTTGTTAAATTTCACCGCCCCTGCGCGACTGGTGCGTTTTAATCGAAGTTCATAAAAAACAACTTTCGGCCCAATTCCTACTGCATTATTTCATTATCTATATAATGCAGAATGCAACATTCTCGATCATCGCTGCCCTTGGCTATGGCTGGTGCATGTCCGCAGTGATGGACTCGCTGAGAACCGAAGAGGACACGACTTCCTGGACTTTTGCACTCGGCAAAGGAGTCGTGTGTTTCGCGGCTCTGGCTATTCATCTGTTGGAACTTCTTCACGCTTTTATAAATCGCGACACGCGTCCATCGAGTCTGAGATCTGGCGCACCCTCGCAATCGCTTTCCAGATCCGAATCTTCACAGCCTACACAATTCTGATTAATTTATTGATATATTAAGTACAATATAAACTAAAATTTCCGTTCGATTTACCTAGATATTTTGCAATTTCACGGGAAACATGTACTTTCATTCTCAACGAGCTGCGGTTTGAGTAAATAAAAGATAAAAATAAACAGGAGACAAAACACGAAAGATTTCTTTCTCGGGCAGTCGATATCGACGTGTCACCGAATTTGTCAATCTGTCGTAAAGAAGAATTGGAAAATAAATTATTCGACTATGGCTTTTTCGTTGAAGGATCCACACTTTCTGCTGAAGATTATAACACTCGTGAGTTGGGACGATCTTTGTCGACAAAATTATTTATTCCATTGGTATTGAGATTGACGCTCAACATAGCCTAATAATATCCCGTCAGATACTTCTGCTTCTGACGATTTTCACGACTCTTCAACCCTCGGGCTCTTGGGCTCACAGCTTCATCGTTGAGGGACTCACGAATACCAGCGCTATTGTTATTCTCGTTCTCATAATTTCTCTCGTGGCTCTCGAATCTCCGAAAAAAACGGTGAGCATATTTACAAAGTTATCGAAAAGTTCGGAAAAAATTATTCTTTTCTTTTTATTTGACGTATTTTTTAGGAAGTTTGCCTCATTGTGGCGGTTCTCGGGATGCTCATAATCTGCTGCGGCCTGTGGGCCACAGGCGGAGAGAGAGCTTACGTGGCTCACGACAACGGCTATTACGTAGTTTTCAGTAAGCGACGTTTATTGTTTACAGAGTTGCGAATTTTTTTTCGCGGAGCAACTTGAATGGTAATAAATCGTTTTTTTGTTTAGCCAAAGAAACGGATCGGCGCAACGCATACCTCGGCCTTACGATACGTGAGTCACCGACCGTAATTCACATTCGAACAGCCTGCACACGGAGAGAACAAAACTCAAGTTGATTAATCGCTCGAAACAAACAATTAATCAGCTACACAATAAAGAGAGGTTTGTACATTCAACAAACGTTTCTTGTCCACTAAAGTCCACAATTATTTTTCCGGTTCATTCTGCAATTTTGTTTTACAAACGAACCGTATCCTCAACTTTTAAGCAATTATAAAATTGCCAAGAAAATAAATTGTGAACGTTTATAGACAAAACATGTTTGTTAGATGTTCAAACACTCTTTATCGCGTGTTATGCTGTTTGTCGGGGCAAGGAAGTATTTTTTTCCTGCGTGTGCTCGACAACAAATTTCCACGTAATATGCTATTATGCGGTTCGTTCTTTAGCCGGCGTTATCTTCGAAGTGATCGATGTCATCCTTCACGTTCTCGACAAGTAGCTCGCAGATTGAAGATTTTTTTTCCCCAAGAAACGAGGAAACCGCGAAAATTGTTCTTCACTTGTTTGTCGAGTTGTTTCAATGAGAGAAGATTGACGTATGTCAAGATAAGATCAAAAAAATTTGTAGGATCAAATACGTGCGGCGAACCGAGATTTGGCACATGGTCGCCAAATTTTTACGACTGGTGAAGAACTATGGCTTTCTGTTCAAGCTCATCGAGCTGGTAAAAAAGGTCCCCTCAAAATAAATAACAATTTTCATAATTCCGACCATCGAGAATTGGTTTTATTTCTTCGATAGCTCCTGGCCTTCGTTTGTCTGGGAATATTGATTCACGACGAGACGTATTTGGTGCCGCGATGGCTCTGGTTAATTTATTGCACAAATTCGTTGACGTACATCGTTATCCTGACGACTATCACCGGAAACTACATTCTCGAGGAGGACTGCGAGTATCTCGACTTGGTCTTCAGCGCCATAGGAGTGCCGCTCTATCTTGTCGGTGGAATCGCCGCAATCGTCAGAATAGCCGCATTCACTCCCGAGGATGCGGACAATGATTCCTACGAGCTAGCTTTGGGCATAATTTTTATAGGTTGGTTGAGCTTTTTTTATGTTTGTATCCTCGATCCCGTTCAAGATTTGAACAAAAAGCGTATCTCCGCTTCAGTAAACGCGAGCTTGATGCTCAGCCAAGTGATCTGGACAAGTTACGGCAGACACCGAAGATTCAGCCGACAGGAAAGACTGACTCACATCGCCGGGTGAAAATCATTATTATTTGTCAATTTCCACACGATCAATAAACGATAATTCAATTCTGGTCTTCATTTTTATTTAATCATTTCTTCACTATGAAGTAAAGTAATTTTTATAGGTCAGTTGAGGTTTTTTATGTTTGTATCCTCGACCTCATTCAAGATTTGAACAAAAAGCGTATCTCCGCTTCGGTAAACGCGAGTTTGATACTCAGCCAAGTGATATGGACAAGTTACGGCAGACACCGAAGATTCAGCCGATAGGAAAGACTGACTCACGTCGCCGGGTGAAAATCATTATTATTTGTCAATTTGATCCACACGATCAATAAACGATAATTCAATTCTGGTCTTTATTTTTTTTTTCAATCATTTCTTCACCATGAAGAGAAAAATCACATCGACGATCATCATAGCCAATTAAATCAATAAATGACAATTAAATCTTGGAGATTATTTATTTGTATAATTTCTTCTCCATGAAGACGAAAATCACATCGACGATCATCAAAGTGATGCCACAAAGGCCATGAATTCTCACACGATCAATAAACGGCAATCAAATCCTGGACTTTATTTTTTTAATCATTTCTTGTCTATGAAGAGAAAAATCACGTCGACGATCATCAAAGCCGCTGCCACAAAGGCCATCACGCTCTGGATACCCAAATGCGTGCAGGCTGCCACAAGCATGATGACGATGTAGACAGTCAGTAGAATTATCTCCTGAAAACAACGCCGCATTTCAATGATAACTCGTACATTTAGATATAATAACCGTGGCTAAGAAGTCTTTTAAAAAACCACAAAAAGGGTTGAGTCATGAACTGTACCGTCCAGACGTTCGGCTCGTCGCACAAGTAAGCAACTACGAAAGCCAAGGAGACGAAGAACCAGCCGAACATTCCCCAAACCATGGTAAGGCTGCCATATCGATGGTGAATCACTATACCGATTATGCAGACGATCTACGACATGAAAAAGGTTAAATATCGTCTCCCATTCAAAGAGGAAGTAAATTGTTCAAAGTCACTAAAATCCCAAAAAAAAAAAGTGGGTAAATTTCTAACTGGTAAAGAGCGACTCACAAACTCGGTCGATCTTAGCAAGAAGTTCTTGTCCTGCAAAAGTTGTGCCAGATCCTTCATGACGTTTGATGTCGGGTTTGCTCGAAGGAAAAGTCAGTCCGCAGGGTCAAACGTCAGATAGATCGAACGGAGAAATAAAAGAGAGATCAATGTCAACGATCGGTAAGATCGAGGATGAATAACCTCCGACGTCCCATACCGACGGCCGAGCAGATCCAAGAATTGACCACTCTGATAAAACGCTTGCTCAAGTGCAAGTGCTTTGCTCTGGTAAATTGTTGAGTTTGCAGTGAAAAATTATTTTTTATTTTTTTTTTTTAATCTCGATCGTTTCGTAGATCTTTTGTGTAGCAGGCACGGCGGTGCTTCTTCTGCTGCCTCTGGACTTCCTGGACTCGAAGATCCTGGCGATAGTGTTGCCGAGCTTCTTGTCGGGATATATTATCGTCAATGTAGCTGGAATCTTCACGGCGTACCGCGGTCACGTTGATCTCGTGGCGGTGAGTAAATTTAATATAAAAATTAAAACTCGAACTCAAAAGCTCTCAAATCTTCGGCAGGACATTTTGTTCTCCTCGAGCGGCGGTTTGGTCAATACCTGCTGCGGTCTTTATCTGCTCTACTACTGGATCGATTGGATCATCAGTACATTCGAGAGTGGCAAAGGCACCGAGGGGTAAGAGAAAAGAAAATCAAGAAAAATCTGTTAGAGAAAATCAACAAAGTCAATGAAATCGTTATCATTTTTATTTCCGCAGCATTACATTTCTCATTCTATCGGCCACGTGTCTTCTCGACGTGGCTGCGATGGTTTTCGAGTTCATAATAAGCATTCTCGAGAAGGCTCATCGCGCCATCCACGGACGTACGACCGTCGACGAAACGAGCGATAATAATTAGATAATCGCAATCACGATTGATCATCCTGTTTATACCGCGTTCAATATTAACGAGTCGCTGAATTAAATTAATCGTAAAGTGATTCACTGAGAGAAACCATCGCGGATAATTAATGAACAAGACACCGGGAGCGGGTGGATGGTTAGAAAAAAAAAAAAAAAATGTAATGATGTGGAGAGTCAGAGTCGTTCGCCAATTGATCCCGGACGACCCCGTTGGATCTTGGCAGACCGTGTACGAGACCTACGCCCACGATCCGGACACTTGACCGCGCGATTGTCCGCGACGAAGCACGGACTTAATTCGAACTCCGCCTCGGGCTGGTAAACAGCTACGGAGAGAACGAGGCGGAGGATTAATCGTCAGCGGAGGGATGGAAAGTGGTTTCGTCCGGAAGAAGATTGAGAGCCGGAGACTCGCGAGAACGCAGCAAACTGCAGCTACGATCGGGTGAGGCCCACCGGAGTGAACGCGCATTGACCACACGCTGACGTCTTTAGAGCGTTACATCGGGAAAAAAAAATTATAATAATTATTATTGTATTTACACCTTTGGACAATATTTAACAGTCGATCTGTATGATAACGTGAAAAATACACGATTTTCTGAGAGGGTTAAATGTTGAATCTATTTTACTCACCTATATTATACTTGGGATTATGTTGTATCGCGCGCTCTCATTGGCATAATTCATAGCATGTGGAAATCTATTCCATATGAAATGGAATTTCGGAATTTCGAACTCCATTCCATATGTTATAAAAAAATGAAATTCCGAAATTATGGGAATTAAATTTCGCTATTTCGAAATCGATTTTAAAAGTTATGAAAACCGGCAGGGAGGGGGAAACTGTCCGAAAAAGGGTGTCAATGGGGGGGGGGACAAACATCCAAACCAACAAACAAATCCACAATTTTCCAAAAAACATATACCATTATTATAGCCTGTTAACAATAATAATAATAATAATAATAATAATAATAATAATAATAATAATGAAACTATAATGAAAGAAAAATCTGGTACAACTTGAGTTTCTCGACCTGATCTCATTGCTTGAGCCGTCTTTTTATAACTTATTGGAAAACACTGATTATTTCCGTCGGTCTCATGAACTCATTTTTTTTCTATCCCTGAAAGTAAACCGCTTAAGTTCGTTGTGTTACGAGCGTCTCGCGAAGGGTCTAAAAAATTCACGATGATCGACTATCGCTGCCCGTAAGGCGCCGGAAGCCTTGGGAGCCACGATTTCCGCAAGTGAAATACCAGTCGGCTATGCGAAGAATGCAACATAGCTGTATCTTAATGCAGCTCGAGTCGAGCGCGGCAAGACTGACCGTGCACGTCTTAATTGTATTCTTTTTCATCGCTGCATCAATTGCACCAAGGCACATTAAATTTGTGTTACGCAACAGTGTCATGACACCGTCTGATATTGCAGGACCGCGGTTACGGTGGAACAACAGAGGAGGGGGCTTGAAACTTCTTGGGTCGATGCTGAGTTTTCCTGAGACTCGCTGCGCCGGTGTTAATAGCATTAGCACAAGGCAAGAAAAGGTATGTCCATTTAACAAACATTTCCTGTCCGCGTGAGACAACAATTTTTTGTTCCGCTAATTTTACACTTTTTTTGTACTGATAATATTAGAATTTGTTCAAGTCAAAAGAACGTGAAAACGTTTTTGGGGGAAAAAAAAAATTGTGAAATTAATGAGACAATAATTCGGGACTTTCGTGGTTGATAAATGTTTATTAAACGTGCGGACCTTTTTTTACTGCGTTTTTTTACTGAGTAGTACGGCGTTTGTTCGGGTCAGGAATAGTGATACGGGTCTCCATATTTTCCACGCTCCGGTGACCGAGCTCTGACGACGACGTGGAATGTCACTCGGACAGGGGGACCTGGAATTGAAGTAAATGATTTCGAGCTCGGGACGGCTTTATTAACTCCGGAATAAAAAAAAAACTCCCGTTCGTCGCGTCACGAGAGCAATTAATTCGGTTTATTGCATTCTCTGTATTGTTTTTATTGTCAACGGCTCACAGAGATGACATCGGAATGCATTTAATTTTTCGTGAGAGGGAAATTGTAATTTTTTACCTAAAGTTTCCAACATCGGCGCCGGACGGACCGGCTAGACGAATTCATTAAAATTCCAGGAGAAAGTGAAGATTATCGAAGCCAACGTAATGTGTTTGTTGAAAGTGGAATGTCATATCGATCAGTTGTCGTGGCATGGCTGGCACGTAAGCCTTCGTGCGGTGTCGATTCACCGACGGTGAATGAGCCGAGCCGCGCCCAAACGTAGTACTATACGACGTCCCTCCATAGATTACCAGCCTTTTTTATTGCTTTTTTCATATACGCCAGCTATAAAAAAATGAAACTAGCACGAACTATTTTGTACGACGTCAGTGTAATATTTCTTAGTTAATAAGAATGATTAAAAACCTTTCTGTTTTTGCATCTCTTTCATCATTATTATCCATATAATGTTTACTGTACTATAGGGAACAGCGACGCAAAACTGGGACCGTGGGGCAAAACGACACAGACAATCGGGATGCATCAACGGGCAAAACGGGAAGTCCTAAAATGATCAGAAAAGTGCGCATTTAAAAACTTAATTTTCCAATAATTTTACGGCGTCCCACTTCGCCCCATCGATGCATCCCGCTTGTTCCATTTTGCCCCGTCCTCCCCTATCTTGAAATCTCTATACTACCACTTTGCTCAAATGATTTTATTTTTTTGTTTAAATTTTTTTTGGAAATTACAAAAATGCTGAGTACTTGGCCTACGATAATTATTATTATTTTTTTTTAATCAAATAATTTAATTAAATAATGTCTCGCTCGAAAAACGAACGTGCCGCGAGCCCCACTATGCGCAGTTTCGTCGATTGTTTACTTCGTCAACGGGGGGAAGGGGTGGGGGCGATGCACGTGCACAGTGGTTCGGATCGTGTTAAAGAGTGGGGCACCCCTCGGCGTGTACACAGACTTGCATTTACACAGATGTAGACATACGGACGCTGTTTCACGTGTGCGCAAGTGTCCGTGTTCCGTGTGCACTCTGGCGTGCAGTGTCTAGCTGTTCCTCGGCTTTAAGGGGGTCTCTCGAGCGACGGTGCCGCCTCGCTCTGGTCCCCGTCGAGCCCTCGACGCCAGAGACACGACGCCGTGTGTCACGCTCGGCGTTCCAGTTTAAGCTGCGACGCGACACGGTTACGTGCTGCAACGTTCACCGCGTTCGCCGCGAGCCGCGTACCCCGAGCACGGAAAAGCTGATTTCACTTTGAGGATTGGCGAAAAAAGAATTTCCTACCGATCGACCGAGGCGCAAAGCTTCGTCAAGGGCGTCGTGCTTTTTTTACCAGCGCACATTTTTCGAATTCCCAAGATAAAAAGAGAAATAGGTAAATCAAAGAAAGTTTGTGAATTTGTTACGAGTGAGTTGGAATTAATAAAAAAAATTCCAGCCGACTTTGCTCAGGTGAGAAACGCCGATTTACTCCATTGAAGAGAAAAAGTCATTTAGCTCCAGGGATCGAGAAGTGACGAGAAAGTTGTGTTTTGTACTCGAGAATTTTTCACGATTTTGTTGTTGTTGTGGTTGTTTTTAAAGAAGTTATTTATACGCACCTATCGTCGGTCGGTGATCGAGTTTGCGTGCGACACGGAATAGCGGGAAGCTTTCAAGCTGGGCGACAGGCGAGGAAAACCGCGAAGGGTCAGGATGGCCGACGAAAGCTTACCGACCACGACGGCGGTCAAGGAAACCAGGCCGTCGAATCCGTTACCATTGATCGCCAAAGTCGTCGAAGTTGTGAGTTCGAGGATACAATTTCTACTTTAAAAAAAAATCCATTAACAAACCAATCGCTTCTTCACCGATCTCAACAACAATTTTCTTTTTCGTCTCCTTACAGGTTCTCTCGATTTTCATAATCGGACTGATAGTCGATCCCCTGAACTCGTTTCATTGGATATTGAATCGTCCCCAGCTGAAGCTCGACGATGTCGCCATTATTTACATCTCGGTCGCCGGCTTCATGCTCAACAATATCCTGTTTCTGATAAGTCGCGCATTGGGCGACAGAGTGCCGAAGAGAACGGTAAAAAAAATAATTAGAAATTGTTTACGTCTAAGACACGAACTTTCAGATATTTTTATACAGAAAAGTATCGAGCAGTTGAGAAAAATCATTTTTTTTTTATGCGAAAGAGGCTTGGCGGGGGGTTTCAAGGCGGGAACTGATCACGCTTGAATGCTGCAAGTCGCACTGTAATTTCATCGACAAACGCTGCATGTGCATACAGAACGCACATCTATAAGGCGGGACGAGTATGCACTACTACGCATCAAACGTTGCATAATTCTCAGATAGCGCCGCGCGCAGTAAAAAAATAGTTTCTCTCCGGTCTCAAAGCGTACATTTACTATGTATTTAGTCTCGTATTTACTCGCGACTGGGTGAAACCGATGCCCTCGTTTAGACGGTTTCTCAACCAATTTCCGGCGATCGGATTATCCGCGAGCGTTTACCTCGTCGAACACCGAAAATGCCGAGTGATCCGGCACTCCATCGATTTGACGGTGGAGCGAACACGATTCGCTTGACCAACGGGGTCAGCGGTAATTAGCGTTCACGCGAGTTAAACGGTGCTCCGGTATCGGTCACTGCCTCGAGGTCTTTAAATGATAATAATTATATATGCAGCGATAGGCAAGGAAAAAAATGTTAAAGGAACATTGTATCGATTATGCCATCAGACGTAAATAACCTGGACTCTTTTTGTTTTCTACTTCGACCGAGCAGTCTGTCGATACGGCACGGAAAATGTCATTCTATTCAGCAAAGAAGTGATTATGATCACAATTGCCACCTTTTTTAAATATCTGTATTCAAGATTTCCAAGCAGGAAAGTGCCATTTTTTTATCGACACGAGCGAATAATACTAGGTTTCTACGCCAAGGAGATATATCGATATATACATATATTTCTATTAACGTGGAAAAGGCCGTTGGTTACGTCCTTCTGCTTCTCGACCGTCCATTTATATTTCTTTTGAAAGATATCGAGGAAATAATGTCAATTTCGCGGATGAATAACTTTCACGGATCAAAGAAATGAGAAAATATTCCCTCAATGATTTTCCTCTTTTAAAGTGTCTTGCTTGTCCGCCCACCAAAGCCCATTTCCACAGCTGAGTCACGAGAGTATGGCTTCCCCATTGAACTCTTTGCTTAGAGCTTTCTTTCGATATGACTTGCAAAAATGACATTCTATTTAGCCGAAAACGTGATTGTGATTACATAATTACAATCTTTTATAATATCTAAATTTAAGATTTCCGAGCCATTTTTTATCGCCTAGCGCACATAATATTAGGTTTCTATGTCGGGAAGATATATCGTCCGCTGAGAAACGGAAGGGCGGGAACGAATAATTTTCACGGATCAAAAAAAGAAGACAATCTTCCGTCGATGATTTGTCCTCTTACAAAGTGCTTTGCCTCTCCACCCACCAAAGCCCATTTCCACAACCGACTCACGGAATAATTCACGGAATAATTTTCACGGATCAAAGAAATTAGAAAATCTTCCCTCGATGATTTTTCCTCTTCTAAAGCGCCTTGATTGCCCGCCCACAATGCTCATTTACACAGCTGAGTCACTACGGTATGGCTCTTCCCACTGAGCCCATGCTCAGAGCTCTCTTTCGATACAACATGCAAAATGACATTCTATTCTGCAAAAACGTGATTGTGATTACACAATTACCATTTTTTTAAATATCTTAATTGAAGATTTCCGAGCAGCAAAAGTGTTTTATCGACTCGTGCACATAATATAAGGTTTCTATATCCTATATATCGTCCGCTGAGGAACGGAAGGGCGTATGTCGCACCCATTGACATGGATAACGTTGCTGCTTACGTCCTTCTGCTTCTTAAACGTCTATTTATATTTATTTTCGAGCTTATCAAAGAAACAATGGCATGTGCGCGGACGAATAATTTTCACGAATCAAAAAAATGAGAAAATTTTCCCTCGATGATTTTTCCTCTTCTAAACCGTCTTGCCTGCCCGCCCACAATGCTCATTTACACGGCTGAGTCACTACGGTATGGCTCTCCCCATTGAGCTCTTGCTCGGAGCTCTCTTACGCACCGACTGCCTTCAGCTAGCGACGGCCTGAGAGCGACGGAGAGCTAATTGGCAGAAGCATCAAGGCCTCCTTCGTCACGGCAAGCCGTGAATACCTTAACGCTCGTATTACTCGGGTACATACCGTATTATAATATGTAGTCATAATATCAGCGAGCGTTACACGAGGAAACTTTGCACCTCGTTAACGAGGTCTAGGACGTGCTTCATCTCTCGTCGGGGAGCTTAAAATTTTAATTCTTCCGGGGCGAATTTATAACGCGCCTGCATCAACGTTCCTGAACTGTACTTAAAAGCAACTTATGCTTATGTTTCTTCGACTCGGGAGCCAATCCATTGCCACACGCGGATTTATCGATGAAAGCTTTTTTTTTTAAATACAACACGCGGCCTCGATATTCATGCGGAAATTCTGCAATCTTGGCATTAAAAAAAAAATGTGATCATTGATATACGACTGTAGTTGTTGGTTCTAAACGTGATTATTATCTACCAGATTCTTATAATTCTTATAACAATTCCGGATATACATATATATATAATTTTTTTTTCCAAATTACAGCTCATCATGTTCTCGGCTCTGGGCTCTCTGCTGCACATCGTCGCCGGTAGTCTGATGGTGCACAACTGGCGCAAGCGTATGAACGCTTTCATAGATTTTCGTAACAACGCTATACACACAAGCAAGCAGTACAACGACATGCTGATCTCGGCCTCGGTATTCACATTCCTGAACGCCGCTGTATTCGCTGTAGAAATTTTACTGACGATCCGATATACGTAGTCGCGGATCTGATTCATCGCTGAAGAGACCAAGGAGTTTTTTTTCTCGACATTGCACTGTATGTAACGGTCCACGAGCTTTAATGTACAACGCTGTAACCCAAAGTTCAAATTATTATTTTTTTTTATTTACTCTGATCAATTTTAGTCCGTCCGACGGAACTCACGCGAATATCGGTGATCCGTTGTCCAATGTACCTTAGAAACTCGAATTTTCTTCAGTGCCGATCGTTCGGCGATAAGCATATTTTTATTTATTCGTTTATGGAGAGTGAGGGGAGAGACGGGGTAGCACCGAGTTTGTATTATTTAGATCATTCGTGCCCGCAAACAATTCCGTCCATCGATCGCCCAACGTCCGGTATCCGCCGTGATACCAAAGATTTAATACGATATATATATATATGAAGAATTAATATTAATATTGATAAGTATCCGTCCAACAAATTGCTGCATAATATCATAGAGATAATATATGAAAGTAAATAGGTCTGTAGCGTCAGCAGAACTCATTGAATTTCTGTGCTCCTTAATGGAGATGATGTATATTTGTCGTACGCGATTTATAAAATAAAAAATTTAATTTTAAATCAAAGCGACGAGAATTTTTTGTCATCTGAAGCGCACGGGTGGGTAAAAGTTCCCTGTTTTACCGACAACGTGGTCGTTCAAATGCGGCGAAGATCATGCGGAACTAAACGTCAAAGTCGCGATGAATTTTTTTCTTCGTTTTTCGCACGAGAGCTCTGACGATGTTTGAATGAGATCGAATAAAATATAAGGAGCGATGCGAGGCAACTGGGAATCGTCGCAGGGAACAACGATGATGGTACCTCCGGCTGGAATGGGCCAGGGCTGCGCCATTCCGTCCAACATGGCATGCGACGACGCCTGCACTGTGCCCATGGCAAAACCTATTCGTATATTTCAATTCGTGAGTTTCGAGATAGAGAATGTTTTCTGCTTACTTCTAATTTAATGATATTTCATTTAGTACTTTTTGTTTATTTGTATTTTTTATGATATTTCATTTAATTAATTTTATTCAGTTACTCGTGACGGCACTTTTTTCGCTGACGGTCTACACGGTCTCGAAAAACTCGCCCTACCAACCCGCGGAAGGAATACTGCTTGCAGTTCTCTTCGGCAGTTTCCTGTTCATCGAGCTCGTCGACATTGTCAGTCAATTTGGCGGCGATCCGATTCCGGACACGCCCGTGAGTCTGAAGATACTCGGAATGATAAACGGCCCGGTTTCTGGCCCGTTAAAAACCTAGGAATGTTTTATTTAAACAATTTTTTTAAGAAGACCTCGAGGAGAAGATATAGGGGAGAGCGGGGCAAAATGGGACAGTGGAGCAAAACGGGATAGTGCGGCAAAACGCAAATTTCAAATGACTTTTGGATGGTGGCGGTGACCGTAAATAGGTTGAAAATCCGGATGTACCGTTGGGACACAAACGGGGGTCAAAAATTTATTGAAAAAATTGAGTTTCGCACCACTGTTCCGTTTTGCCCCACTATCCCATTTTGCCCCGCTCTCCCCTACTGGCTCAGTAACCGAGTCGTCGACTTTAGAGCTAGAACTGGAAACGAGTGGAAATTCTTATTAAATTTTTTTTTTTTTATGTATATGATATTGTAACAGATGTTCTTATTCGGCGTTGTGGGAACTGTGCTCTTCATCATAGCAGCCGGATTAATATTCTTCGCGACGCGCCGCGACGGCATCGAGGAGGTCTGGAGACTGACGGTCTCGATGGCTCTGGCTGCTGCCTGTTCGCTTCTATTTCTTCTCGACGTCCTGCTAATATTTCTCTATGGATATTGAGGAACAATATTTGAAAAAATCGGCGAAGAACAGTCATCCGATTTCTGTACTAATTACTGTAAATACAAAATATCTCAAACGATGAATGTCTCGTAACTGCCCGTCCACCCAGTATTTCGCTTCCATTCTGAGGTTTCCCGATCGAGTGAAATCAGCCGCAAGCTTCAATTTTTTTCTCGCGACGTGTTCGCCAAACGTCAACGAAACAAAAGAGCATCTATGACGCGTCAAAGAGTCAAGATTTCACGGGTTAAATTTATTTTCCTTATTAACGAAGCTTTACGATAAGAAGGTTGAGGAATAGTTTATAAAAAGATCGCCGGGACATTCGAGTACCCTATGGGAACGAGGCGTGAGTCACTTTTTCTGAAATCCGCTTGGGAGCTATTGAAAAAATCTTTTTTTTTCAGCAAGGACTCGTTTAGGTGATAATTACGAATCGCTGGGCAATAAAGAAAGCACCGAGCCTCTGCGACCGAGAAGCGCATTCTCGGTAGCCTGCACGGCTACGTTATGCAGACCTTTAAGGATATTTCAATTTGTGAGTCGACAAATGCCTAAAACCTATAAAAAAAACGTGATCTGTAATTTAAAAAAATTGTCATCTATATATATATTTTTTTTTTATTGTGGTCAATAATTTTAAAAAAATTATTTTTCCTGTAGTTAACGATCCTGCTGTTATTCGCTCTGGTCATCTTCATGACAGCGAAGTCAGCGACAGCGAAGCCAATTCACATATCCCATCCGGCGTCGATTCTCCTGATAATTCTAACGGCCTCCTACTTGTTCTTCATCGCAATCGACATGATCAGTCAGTTTGGCGGACACGGTTTGCCCGATTCACCGGTAAAAAAAGTTTCCATCAGTTCTCAATTTTGTGTTATAATGAAACTAAAAATGAATATTTTTGCTAATCTCTCAATTGTCACAACGAGCAACAATTTTTCGCAGATGTTCCTATTCAGTTTTCTCGGCGTTGTGCTCTTCGCCATAGCCGGTGGCCTAATGGTCCATTATCGCGATCCTGAGGACCACTTGTGGGCGCTGTTACTCAGCCAGATCCTGTGCTTCATCGTCAGTATACTTTTTCTCATCGAGATCACAATGTTGATAGGGTGAGGGAACAGTGGTATAGTCGAGCGGGGCAAAACGGAACACAGGCTCAAAATTTATTTCAAATGGCCCCGTGGTCTCCATTTTAAATAAAGTTTTCATTTGAAATCAATTTTCCATTCGAAATCAATTTTCCATTCGAAATCAATTTTCCATTTGAAATCAATTTTCCATTCGAAATCAATTTTCCATTTGAAATCAATTTTCCATTTGAAATCAATTTTCCATTTGAAATCAATTTTCCATTCGAAATCAATTTTCCATTTGAAATCAATTTTCCATTCGAAATCAATTTTCAATTTGAAATCAATTTTCCATTTAAAATCAATGTTGGCTTACACCTTGGAAGTCTCCTACGGACGGAAATTCAATCTCTTCACTCCGATGATTTTTTTTGATCAGCTACTGGAGACAGAGGTGCCTCTCTTGGAAGCGATGTTATCCGTACACTCCAGCTGGAACTTGCGGACAGAGGGAAATGAAGACGATCTTCACGCGCGACGCTCCCCGCGACGTAGACATCGAGTTGGGAAGATGCGATCTCGCGACGAGTGTCAGTCGTTGTGGAATTCCACTGGAAACGAGCGCGGATTCGGCTGTCGAGGAGCACGGCTGCAGGAAGATCGGCATCGGTCACAGAAGGCAGTACGTCGATTGCCACTCGAGCGTTCCAGCTCTAGCGATCGTTCAGATCGCTCAGATCCAGACCGAGACTGGTCCGACTAGTATTACCGAGTCTCAGGCACGTTAAACATTTTTTTGCGATTTTTTTTTCTAACGACATTACACTGGAGCTTTGAATGATAACTTTACTTTTGGAATTTTATTTTTTAATGAACAGACTGCCAGAACCGAGATGATAGAATCCATAGTGCAAACAACCAGCCGATGCGAACTGTGCAATCGACAGATGGAAGCTGCACCGGCAACTCCTTACGTTTCATCGCCATCCCCCTCGTCTATGTCCCAGAGTCGATACCCCTCGCAGATTGAAACTCAAATGCCGCAACTTCAAGCTCCCCAATTGCCAGTTGAGACTACACCGTACAATGTGCCTCAATCTCCCTCCCCGAGTCCACAAGTTCAGCTTGGAAACTGCGCTCTCTGCCCGGCTTTCTATCACATGGTGCGAGGCGGAATCCCCATCGGCGCCAGTCCTTGCTGCCAATCGTAAGGAGCTTTTCTTATTTATTTTTTATTATTTAGTAGCAATATTAAAAGATATTTATTGACCTACCATACGCTAATGCCATATGGTGGGCCAATAGGCCATTGAGTGAAGTCCTTCAGCCATTTATTATTTATTATTTATTATTTATTATTTATTATTTATTATTTATTATTTATTATTTATTATTTATTATTTATTATTTATTATTTATTATTTATTATTTATTATTTATTATTTATTATTTATTATTTATTATTTATTATTTATTATTTATTATTCGAGGGATATTTTTTGGACCTGCAGGTGCAGTTGCGGAGTCAAGACTCCCGAACAGTCTCGTCAAGTCGTGCCCTATCTTCTGGACCAATCGTCTCAGCGCCTTCAATCGGGAAGTCAGTCCGATTGGCCGCAGCGTCAGGCATCGACGGCTACGATGACAAAAGCCCCGATAGAAAACGACAGCGACACCGCGACTGCCGTGACAACCGAAAGATCCGAGATCGAACGTGGGGGCTCGAGTACAACGAAGCGAACGCGAAATCAATCACAACAACGTATCTAACTCTTCGCGTTTTGCAGATTTAGTGGTAGACGAGACTGATAGGTACAGGCCTATCAGGAAACTTCCGCGGGTCTATGAAACTCGTAAGAAAATGACGATATTGTACACTGTCGATAAGATATATCGTGTAGCGTTTTATTTATTTTTTTGCAATACAATCTTGAATATTGGAAAATGTGTTTTTTTTTCGTACGAAAAGGTCCCTGCCCGACTCACGGAGCCGGACTCGCCGCGAGAATGGCCGGACTACCGGAAACCGTGACCAAAGTGACTCTTCCTTCGATTTGCATTAGACGAAACAAAAGGACCCAAACGCCTGCCAAGAAATCTGCGCAAATTGAGGGAGAGGCCGATAAACCGTAAGCGTTGCGAGGATTCTATCGGGGCGGCTTACGGCAGTGTCAAACAGACTCAGTCGGTAACGAAAACTGTAATCGCTCATCGAAGGGTCTTGAACATGGTGGCCGCCGTCAGGAAAAAACGGGAAAAGTCAGGGAAAAAAATCTTGGTCAGGGAATCAGGGAATAGCCAGGGAATTTCAAAATTGGTCCGGAAAAAATAAATTGTCGCCGAACCTTCTATAAATAAATAAGAAGTACATAAAGGGAGACTTAGAAAAAATTGGGAACATTTTGAAAACAAAAATATATATATAAATAAATATGAATACAATAATTAGGCATTTTCATTTGCATCATTATTTTTTTTAAATACAAGTCCTTAGAATTTTGGTGCGGGGAAATTTTTAATTTGTCAGTGAAAAGTCAGGAAAAAACGGCCACCATGTTGAAGAGCCTCATCTCATCATTTACTAGCGACTTCACTCAACCAGTCTAGCAGAATCTAATAAGTCTGCCAATAATAAAAATAAATGAATTAAAAAAATACACTTTTTCATGCCGACCGAGTCTGTGCGAAGCTCCAATCTTCCAATCTTGCACAAAACTGCCTCCGAATCGTCGTCTTTCTTTTCATGAGCGTAGAAAAGAGGATCCAGTCGATCCAAGAAGTTTCGTGGATAAGCCGGATCGCTACAAGAGTGGAGATTCGAAGGTGTCCACGACAAGTATTAGAAGCGAGAGGAACGAATTGACGAACAGAACGTTATCGGACGTTCGCGTGAGGATGCTCAGCGACGAGGAGATGAGAAGACGCTCGCGGGTTGGTCGGACATCCGGTTACTCGTCGCCGATCAAGCGTATCCGGGACAGTGAAATTCTGCTGGAAGAGACCGAGCTGGAACTGCCAGAGAAAACGGATCAATATATCGACGGGAGCGAGACAGATCGAATGTCATCGATGATCAAACCAGAACCCAGTGGCAAGCTTATCTGGCAATCCGACAGATCGGAGCCGAGAATCTCCGTGCCGATGGGAAAAGAGGTAACTTGGTTGCGAGAAAACTTTGCGATAAAGGAAGAACCGGATGTTGACTGGGATGTCGAAGAATCGAGGAAATCGTCCGAGAGGATTCAGCGCGAGAGCCGAATTAAATTCAGAGAGGAGCCCGACACGCCGGAAGGTTCCGAGCTGAATTTGAGAGATGACGAACCGTCCGATTCAGGCTCATCAAGGATCATCAAAAAAGGGAGTGGAAAAATTAGTAGAACGAGTAGTCAGGCCAGTCGTCAGAGATCGCGGACCGGCAGCACTTCTAGGTCTCGATTGGGATTGGATAAAAGTGGCGAAGATCCCCAGGAATCGAAACGTCGGGTGGGAGAATCCAGCGGATCGATTCCGCGTTCGAGGTCGAGATCGCGATCGGGAATGCGTCCGAGTAAAGCTGCTTCGGAAGTTCCTTCAGTCTCGACGAGTAGAAATGTATCGAAAGGTAGGTTGAGCAAAGCAGATTCGGAAATTTCTCCGGCGTCGAGAAGCAGAAGCAGAACGGAGGAACGGCTGAGCAAAGAAGATTCGAAAACTCCGTCGGAGTCGAAAGTGAGACTGAGCAAAAAAGATTTGGGAACCTCATCAGCGTCCATAACAAGGGCTTCGAAAGAACAACGGAGTAAAATGGATTTAGATACGCCGTTAGAGTCGAAAGGCCGATTAAGCAGAGAGGATTCAGAAGTCTCATCCAGATCCATGATCGGGAGTTCCAAAGACCGGCAAAGCAGAATCGATTCAGACATGCCAGACTCGAGAGTACGACTGAGTAAAAAAGCTTCGGAAATCTCATCCGGATCCATGACCAGAGGTTCGAAAGAACAACGGAGTGAAATGGATTCAGATACGCCGTTAGAGTCGAAAAGCCGATTAAGCAGAGAGGATTCAGAAATCTCATCCAGATCCATGATCGGGAGTTCCAAAGACCGGCAAAGCAGAATCGGTTCAGACATGCCAGACTCGAAATTACGATTGAGTAAGAAGGATTCGGAAATCTCATCTGGATCGATGACCAGGGCTTCGAAAGAACAACGAAGTAAAACAGATTTAGATACGCCATTAGAGTCAAAAGGCAGACTAAGCAGAGAAGGTTCAGAAATCTCATCTAGATCCATGATCCGGGATTCGAAAGACCGACAAAGCAGAACGGATTCAGACATGCCAGGCTCGAAGGTACAATTGAGCAGAGAATATTCGGACGTCTCATCAGGATCCATGACCAAGGCTTCGAAAGAACAACGGAGTAAAACGAATGCATATATGCAATTAGAGTCGAAAGGACGATTGAGGAGGGAAGATTCAGAAACCTTATCCAGATCCACGATCAGGGATTCAAGAGACCGGCAAAGCAGAATGGATTCAGACATGCCGGGCTCGAAGGTTCAATTGAGCAGGGAACATTCGGAAATCTCATCAGGATCGATGATCAAAAGCGGATCGAAAAACCGACCAAGTAAAGCAGATACAAAAACCCCATCAGACTCAAAAACTGGCATGAAAGATTCGGAATTGCGATTAGAAAGATCAATTGAGGATTACGGGAGCTCGCGAGGTAGTTTGACCAGGGAGGCTTCAGAAATCTCGTCAGGATCCATGATCGAGCGACTCAGCAGAGCGGATGGCTCGGAAACGCCATCGGAATCGAGAACAGTAATTGAGGAACAGCTCTTGCGGCTGGAAAAACCTGAAGACCGTGCCGGGTCTCACCGTCGAGTAGGTGAATCGGATTTGTCGATTCCACCCACAAGATCGCAAAGCACCTCGCGAGGACTACCGGGTGAAACACGATCACCAACTCCGTCGGGTTCGACAGTTCGAAAGGACGACTTCAGCGAACCATCGATAGGCAAACGAAGGAGCGAGAGAGGAAGCGCACTCGTCGGCTCGCCCGGATCAAGAACGAGCGCCATTTCCCAAGAGAGATCCATAAGAACAATCGAAGAAGATATTTCGTCTTACAGCGATTGGCCTGCCGGCCAGAGGAAGTCCTCCGATCGAGAAACGCCATCATCGCCGAGGGAGTTCATCGAAAAATCCGAGGACGACGATCACTCGAGAGACATCGAAGGATGGCGCGAAGAGCTCGACGAAGAGTTGGAAGCCGATGAGTCGCTGATATTTGCGTCTTCGAGTAAAGTCTCTCGGACCAAGCCGAAGAAAGAACGCTCGTCCAGGATGGGGGAGAGCGATGAAACTCCAGGCAGAAGCTCAACCCAGCAAAAAATACCCGGCAGATCTGCCGAACGTTCGCCCGATGCTAGTCGATCTGGGTCACCGAGACGACGCTCGAGAAAACAGAAGGGAGCGTCGAGAGAACTCGCTTACGCTCCTGCTCCTTGGTCCTCGAAGGGCAACGTTCTTCAGAGCAGATCCAGAATCGAGCCACCATCGAGAATCGAATTCGACCAGACGGGAATTCCTGACTGCGATCCTTACACGGGGATGGGAACTGGACTTCCGGTTCCGGATTGTCCTCCGGTGTGGCAGTGAGTCTTCAACGGTTTTCAAGAGCTCGTCCCATCGTCGCGGCAATTTCTACAATTTAACTACGTTTTAGATGTTTGAAAATATATGTATTTACAGGTGCATAGAAAATCCAGAGTGTACGATTTCCGGTATTGCTATGGATTACGATTGCCCACCTTCGGTTTGCACCCACGAATCGACCTGCGTGGATCCTTGCTCCTGCAGACTAAAATCCATTCTCGTAAGTAAATACACTATCTTATGAATATATCATAAAAAGTTGTATGTCCCAATTTTCAAGTATCCTCGACTTCCCTCTGACCCGGAAGTTATTTTTCTCATTTTTCGACCGGCAGTGACGTATTTCCGGTATGACGTCACTTCTGGTCGAAAAATAAGATTTTCAAACCGGAAGTGCCATATCTCCGGTGTGACGTTACTTCCGGTCGAAAAATAAGATTTTTAAACCGGAAGTGCGATATCTCCGGTGTGACGTTACATCCGGTCAAAAAATAAGATTTTCAAACCGCAAGTGCCGTATTTCCGGGGTGACGTCACTTCCGGTTGTCAAAAATAAGATTTTCAAACCGGAAGTGACGTATTTCCGGGGTGACGTCACTTCCGGTTGTCAAAAACAAGATTTTCAAACCGGAAGTGACGTATTTCCGGTAAACATCCCGTTTAAAAATTAAATAGCCCATAGTCTACAACAACCTTTTGGAAGTAAATACAAGCCTGAATAATCTTGACGAGTTTACTGCGTTTCTTTTTTTTTATACAAATTTCAGAGATGAGCATCCGTCGATTGTGATTTTTCTTAAAATTTAATTGACGCAGTTACATCAGGGCTCGATAGCGCCACGTGGACAACCAGTTCGGTGTTTAACCGCGGAACAATCTGCGATAATTAATTGCGATACGGAAGCTCCGCGCAGGCAATGCCCGATGCGCGAGTTGCGTTGCAACAGAGGAATGTTGGCCTGGGCTGCGAGAAGAAAGCAGCAGCCTCCAGGCGAAGATCGCATCTCGAGATCGAGAGACACCAACAGACGAATGACTTTCAATCTTTGTTACGTGTCATGAAACAAAACAAAACAAATAACTCGTTTCTTGCAAATATCGCTATTACACACGGACGATAATCGAGCGAGTATTGTTATCGGATGTGATTGTCGAACAGAAACTAGTTTCCACACCGAGACACGAGCTCGAAAACTTCTCTTAAGAAACACTATTTATTGCGATGCAAGAACGTTGATAATATAGCGATCGGACAAACTGATTGATTAATGTTAATAATAATTAATGATAAAATGGTAGTTTGTAGATAGTAATAAAAAGCATTCGTTATCGTTGAGTATCGCAAGGCGCAATCGTTAAAATGACGTTATAAAATCTTTGCAACGAGTATTAAATCTATTAGCGAAGCGCAAAGTTTGTAGGAACTGATTGTTTTTTAAAAGTAAAAACGTTTAGTCAACGTTCCTCGTGTCAATTATTCAATACATGTATCGTTAGCACGAAATAAAAATAAAAGTGAAATATATATGTGTGACATTATTCATGCTTCGTATCGCGGTTGAGAACGATCGAAGTTTTGACGTAGAAAAATCATAATTCCTTTCGATTATCGTTATCAATAATCCGACCGTATGTATAATTCTTCGCCGGTTTTTCATAAAACGTCTTATTTATAATACCGCCAAAGAGGGTTTAAAAATGGATTGGACGATGATAAAAGCAAGATAAATTGGTGATTGACGCTCGCTGCTTTTTTTCTCTTCGATGTTCATGCTCGAAGTGATTACGATAGTAAAAAAAAAGTGGCCTCGATTATTCCTCAATAAAGTTATGTGAGCTTAACTATTGTAGTTCTAAAAATAAGCTTAGCGATTTTCGCCAAGCGCGGCAAATCTATTGAGTATCGGTCGCGGACGATAAGCGATTTGATTCTTGTCCGTGCGGATTTGCGGAAGTACGCTGCCATAGTAATCAGCGAAAGCGGAAGTCGGAAAGCAACTCTGAGGAGCGAAGTTCGACAATTGTCTTCGACGTTCCACGAGAGCAAGCTGGTTCCCGACGACGCAGTTCGATCCTCTCCAATCGTTATGTGGATAGTAATGAGGTGCCATCTGTTGCTGCTGCTGCAGAGCGATTACTCCAGGAAACTGAATACCGCGCTGAATCGTCGCTGAATTATCGACGCAGTCTCGGCGACAATTTTCGGGACGAGACTGCGAGTAAAGGAGAGTCGGAACGGGCCCTGGGATAACGTAGCAATTGATAACGTTCTCCTTCGCCGCAGAATCCGTCAGGTTTTTGTCGGGAGCCTGAAAGCGTTGCGAGACTTCTCGACGCTGATTGTAATTTCCATTCCAGTTGGTTATTTGATTCAAGACGCGAGGCGCGTTTTTTGCGCGGTTTCCGTTGCCCGGAGGGTTCTTGAAGTTCTTTCGGGGATGATTGCGAGTCGCGGTTTTCGACGACTCCACTTTAGTCCTCTCCTGCTGAGGCTCTGTATCGGTCCGTCCGGTCGAAGCGCAAAAGGCCAATCTCGGCACGAAGCTCTCGGTAGAGTTCCATTTTCCAAACTCGGCGAAATTCGCGCATCTCTCCTCGCCGTTTGGCGTGGGAGTTTGAATCCTTCTTATGTCGCCGTCGGAACGGGTCTCGAAGGTTCGGAAGAAATTCGCCACCGATGGATCGTAACTGGATTCGCTCCCGGGGTTTCCGGCGCGCTTTTCGGAGCTCAGAGCGTACTGCTCGAAGAGATTGAAGCAGGGAGCTTCGGGGATGAAATTCTTCGCGAGAGGATTCATTCCTCGAGCTCCGACGATCGTCGGCTCGGTCCGAAGCGTCGCGCTCCGATTATCGGCTGCGTTATTTTCTTGCTCGTAAAAATCGTCATGCGTTCGATGGGCGGATTTCGAGCTCATGATATTTCCGTTGATGTCCTGATAGGAGAAAGCCTGCGGATGACGATTTCCCTTCGTCGATATCGGAACCGATCGCGAACGATTCTGGCGACGATCTTTCTCCTCGGTATTCTGCCTGCCGTAACCCCGACCTCGCGGCGAGGGATTGAAATACTTCCTCTGGTGCGAAGTGGCTCGGCCGCCCCTCCGTCGAGCCTGAAAAGAATTTCCACGTCCCAGGGATTTCTGCGCTCGCACTGTTCCGCCCGATGATCGTCGTTGATTCGCCGATTGACCGGATTTGTCTTCGAGGTAGTTCTTGATGCTCTTGTCGAGAAAATCGCAACGACCGCGCCTCTGCGATCTGCCTCGTTTGGTGCTGTGATTTATCGTGACTGTGCTGAAACACAGCTTTCCGTTCTCGTCCAGAACTCCACTCTCCTCCACCTTGATGATTTTTTAAATTATGATTATTACAATATAGCTCAATCAATGTCACGGGGTGAGGAGAAAGTACGGAGAGGATTTTCGGCGATGAAAGTGTTATCCAGCAGTACTTCGTCATTTTCATTGTAATTTTAAGAAGAATGATTGAAATATTGTTCCAGAATAAAAAAGATTATAAACCTTTTTTTCATCTGGACTGGTATAAATAAATTACTTGATGGAAGTAATCTATTTAAGGTCATCAATGCTGACGTGCATCAGAGTACTTTCCACAAAAATTCTATAACGGACATTCAGACTCTGCTGGAAACATTTCCCGGAAATGGATGGAGCGTCCTCGAGTCCTTGCGTCGAACGATCGATGGAGAATCAGCTGTGAAACTCGGTCACTGTGACTCCCGTAATTTTGGCTACGTGGGTAGGAATATGAATTATAAATCTGGTTCTCAGGGCTCGTCGATCTATTGGGTGTTACGCAAGAAACAAACTCGAATCGAATATTTCGTCATTTCCATTGTAACTTTAACAAAAGTTATTGAAACATTGTTCCAGAAGAAAAAAAACAATGTTTAACCTTTTTCAATCTGAACTAGAATAAAAAAATTATTTGAAAAATGTAATCTAATTAAGGTCTTGAATACCATATGATATACTTCGCTACTCGGCAATCTCGGGCTCAGTCGGTATCAAAAACTGTAATAAACTTTTCTCACGGTTTCTGGCGTGTACGGTCAAAATAAAAGTCTCATCAAAAGCCGAAATGATATTCGATTTTGATGAGACTTTTCTTTTGACCGTCCATGCCAGAAACCATGAGAAAACAACATGCATTACAGTTTGCATTACCGACCGCGGCATTGCACACGCCCTTAATGCTGACCGTGCGTCAGATTCGATAATCGTATCCACAAAAATTCTATACCGGATATTCAGGCCCTTCTAGAAACATTTCTCGAAAATGGGTCGAATTTCCTCGAGTTCTTGCGTCGAACGATCGATGGAGAATCAGCTGAGAAGCTCGGCTGTGACTCCTTTTTGGCTACGTGGGTACGAATATTTATTATAAATATCGTTCGCAGGGGTCGTCGGTCTATCGATAGTTGCGCAATAAATAAACACGATATCAAATCGGACCATGGATAAGACGGGTCAAATTCTGTCCTTAGTGAACGAATTTCGCAACGCTCGAAATGTCGTAATTTCTCTATCGACGTACTTGTTTTGTTCGCTTCGTCCGTACTTCATCGTGCTGACGCAATTAATTGATATTCATTCTCGAAACATGCAACAGACTGTAAGTCGACGGTTATTTGAATGACTATTTTTGAATTGATAAGAATATATTAATATATTAGCTCTACGAACCATCTCGGCTTTGGCGAGGTAAATCCAGAGCCGGCGCCACGTGCTGAATTTGTTTTGCTCGCTGAAGTTGTAGCGCATCTCTTTCGAGGCGTAACGCGTTGCCAATGGGCTTCTGTAGTCGCGATATTCGCTGTTATTAACCACTGTGTCACCCATTGTGTATCTCGATAGATCAACGCACCGGGATTGTGAATAAAAAAGGACGCTCTTGTAATGCGACAGAGATCGAACGGAACACACGCGATCAGCTGACGAGCTACGAGGTAGTAACCGACCAGCATAACATCGTCCCGAGCTGCGCTTCTTTGCTGGAGTTCCAAAATGGCGTAGAAAAAAAAACCGATAATGGACGACGACGCTACCTAGCGGCGACGCTCCCAACTTTCGAGATGCGGTCGGTCGCGTACCGACCGTCGATAATGTGGCGATGGAAGTTAGGTAATACGAACGAAATTTCTTTCGCGTGTAAACAAAGTATTCCTCGTTAAAAAAAAACAGATTTGAGGATTGAATTTACGATAATAACTGTTGCGATTATCTATGACGATAATCGGGATAATATTATGGTGCAACGACCTCAAACAGTGACTTCCATTAGAGATTGATTTGATGACACAACTGTTTCTCAGTCAATTGTTCGCTCGATTGTCCCGTCCGAGCTCTCGTGCCAGGAAAAAAAAAAACAAGTGCGACTGCATGGCACGCGTCCGACATCCGATATTCTTTTGTTTTATCACGCTACAAGACGAAGCTATTCGATATTTTTGTTATTAGTATACAGCGTTACGCATCGCTGAACCGCGCTAGCAAAGTTCGTTCATTTTTTTCTCTCTCCAAACAAAGGTCTTTCAAGTATCTGGTACGTGCTTCGGTGAATAAGAAAAAAAAAAGAGACGAATTACTCGTGTCGAAATATCCATGACTATCAAAGGTAAAAATGAAGGTATGCGAGATACGAGGTTGAGATACAGAAGAAGAGACCCTGGCAGAGGGGAAAGTACCCACGTTCTATATTCGTTGTGAGAGTCGCAGTGACCAGAGTCATTGTTCTTTATCGTCCGTGACCAGACACGTCCCTACGCGGAGACTGTATACGCGTTACCGCGCGTTTGCCGACTCTCCGTCGATCGACGCAGAAACTCGATACGAAAACTTCGAGACCGCCGGGGGGGGGGGGGGGGGGGAGAATGAAATGCGTGCGTTGATTGTGTTCTACGCAAGCATGCGGAGTTTATGACAAATCGCGATGAAGTTTGGAAAAGTTTATCCATTTAAGTAACATTCTTTGAAGTTAAGTTGCATTCTTTTTTTTTATTAAACACATTGGGTGTTCGTGTTCTTTCTGCCCAAAACCCGATACGAAATCCTCGAGAGCCCAGGGGGAAAAAATGCGTGCATTGATTCTGTTCTACGCAAGGATTGAGATGAGTTTTAGTAACGTTTATCGTTCGACTGTTTAGTATCTTTTGTGGATTTAAGTAACATTATTATCGTCAAACTGCATGCTTTTTTTATGAAACTATAATGTCCATCTTTTTTTTCTCTAACAAAGAATCGAACAATAAACATCGGATTTTTGTTTTCTTTCTGGGCAAAAACTCGATACGAAATCCTAGAGATCCCAGGGGGGAATGAAATGCGTTCATCAATTCTGTTCTACGCAAGGATACCGAGGTTGTGGAAGATCGGAATGAAGTGTAGTAAAGTTCATCGTTCGATTTTTTGGTATCTTTCGTGGACCATTTAAGTAACATTATTATCATTAAAATGGCAATCTTTTTTTAATTAAACTTTTTCTGCAAATTTCTAAATTCCTTTCTGTTTTTGTCTAACAAAGAATCGAACGATAAACATCGGGATGTTGTATTCTTTCTGCGCAACGGCTTACCACATTGTTTGGCGACATATCGGGATGCGCCCAGTCGATGGTGACCTCTGCGCGCCCGAAGAGGCTCGCTCGCTCGGGCAGGAGTCTTCGCCTCGCCATAGCCGCTCCTCTGTGGTTCTTGTACGAGACGAGAGCGCACCGTACCTGCCCGTTCATGTTCTTGTAAACCGCGACCTTGCTCACCTCGTCCGTGATTTCGTAAAATTTCTGGAAAGACAATTGAACAATCGCGAGATTTATCGGGACTCTGTAGCACAATGGCAGGCGCATCCCTACACTTCGGGCACGTATTTGGAGGGAAAGTTTTTCGTGTGATGTAAAATTTAATTTTTAATTTTTTTCTTAATTTGGAATTTAATAATTTACAATTTTTTTCTGTCTTTTTTTCCTACCTCGATAACCAGCTTGGACTCGATGTCTGTGGGAAGCTGGCCGATGCAAAGTCTGCAGTTGTTTATGCTGGCGACGACGCCGATCCTCCGTCCCGGCCGGATCTCGTAATTGTTCAGCTCCCTCACGGCCCGTTGAGCGTACTCGAATTTACTGAACATGACGAAGCAGTAGCCACGGTTCGTGCCCGAAAAATCCATCATCAGACGGATCTCGTACACTTGACCGACTTTTTGAAAGACCGGATATATATCGTGCTCGTAGATGGTCCTCGGTATCTTGCCGACGAAGACCTCGCAGCTCGGGTCTGGGGTCGGCTCAGTCCATCCGGGCGGTGGACCCAACTTCCGCTGGCCGTTCACTTGGGTCATCGGGAAACCCGAAGCCAACATCAGATGAAGCAACTCGTTCTCGCGATATTCCGATTCAGCGATAGGTTCTCTATCTGTCGAACATCTCGGGTAACTCTTCGAACGATCGCATTTGCTCAAAACTTGAAAACAAAATCACATTTTTTTTTGTTTAATTTAAAGAATCTTCAAAAAATTGAAAGGATTTTCAAACAAATTTAAAGAATTGGAAATAAAATTTAAGGGTGAGAAACAAAATTAAATTGAAAACATTTTTTTTTTTTAGAATTAACGACACAATCTTCAGTACATGTTCTGCCGAATCAAGAACAATTAAAAACACAGTAAAAAGTTCATCATTCTGTACAGACTGGTTTGTAGATCTTTGACAAAAAAACAAAGTTCTGAAATATCTTCGACCTTACCGGACACATCGGACTGATATCCGCGACGCGAGTTTCTCCTGACCTTCGACGATCCGTCGGATCCCGATCCGTAAGTCCACGATTTTTCGTCGTCGTTCGATGTAACTTCGTCGCATCTTTCGTTAAAGTCCTCTGGAACAACGTCGCCGTAGATCGAGTCCCGGACGTCGTCCAATTTGTCGTCAAAGTCCCTGTAAACACCTTCGTCGCAGATCGACTCTCTGACTTCGTCCAATTTTTCTTCAAAGTCCCCGGGAACATCGTGGCCGTAGATCGACTCTCTGACTTCGTCCAATTTTTCTTCAGAGTCCGCGGGAACATCGTGGCCGTAGATCGACTCCCTGACTTCGTCCAATTTTTCTTCAAAGTCCGCGGTAACGTCACCGCCGTAGATCGAGTCTTCGACGTCGTCCGACCATATTATATCCATGTTGATCGGTACAAAAAATGTATCCCTTTTTTTAATCCTCACTGATTCACGACAGGTCAAAGAAATTCTTCGCACGATAAAAAATAAAAATATTAAAAGATTTTTGTCGGCGAATAATTGCACACACTGATCTATACACGATTGTTGCGTCGAGCGAGGAGATTCCCTTGTTCCCGTGACGCTCGTCGGTGTCGGACTGTTATCGCGCCCCTCGAAGGCTCACCGGATCCGGCCGCAGGTTCGATGTGTTTCCGTCGGGCCAATAATCGCGAGGACTATCCTTCGGGATACACCCAACGGACCAGGTAGAGGGGATCGTCGCAACAGTCCCGAGCTCTTTCTCGAAGAACTAAACCATCACCACTCAATCCCCTCCTACGAAGCCAGCGACTCATTTGTTTCCAAGAAAAATGTCTACAATATCGCGAGAAACTTCCAACCGTCGCGGGGCACCTACAAATGTAAAAAAAGAAACAGACTTTCAGTCATCGGTCATTACGAATAATTAATTTAACCTATCGATTACAACGGTAACGATGTTACGATAATTTACATTGTTGCGTACAATGAATTTATTTTTATTTCGGATGCGCGCCCATCGGGCTTCTCGGAATCGCGAGACTGTTCCCGGAAAAAAAGACGCGCGACCGATATAGCCATAGTCGATGCGCTAGAGCGAGCGAACTACATTGTCGATCGTTCGGCTCTTCGAGGGCTCGGGATGGACTAACGCGCTCTCCGCTAAGGACGGTTCGGCAATGCTCGGACGGTTAAAAGCAATCCCCAGATTCCACCAGTTATTGATTGGTCGAGAACACATTTTTTGGGAGAATAACTGAAACCAATGTAAAGCTGATAGTTTCCAGTTTCCAAGACACGTAGATTAATTACGAGAAGATAAATATTCTTTTAATTACGGAAGAAAATAACAAGAGAGTACAATTGTACTAGTCTACGAAGGACACTGTATGTTCCAATGTCTTGGACAGTCATAGATTTGGAGAATTCTGATGTACAAACTCAACTAGTTCATGTTAACTAAAATCATTTCTTTGCAATTTGTTAATTGAATCAATGGAAACATTATATTCACGCGAAACAATACTGAAGATAAGCTACATACACAGTAAATAAAGTTTGCACTTTTTACAACAACGTAAAGTACAAACTAAAATTGTTAATGACATGGGAAATAAAAGGACAGCTTTGTATATTTAAATCTTAACAAACGAGTTTGTCACTTATTTAAAACAATTATTTTTACGAAACTGGCCATTCCGATTTTAGGGAACTATTTTTAACTGTGTAGAAAGCTGCATGCCCTAACTTCTTCAGACTGTCCGATTATCGGGTCGTGTATGTAGTAACGCTTATACCAATTTTTCGGACACTATATTGTCTGCATTTCAGAAAAATACAACAATAGAAAATATTTTAGGCTTAAAACTTGTATAACTTTCATTCAGTGCATCGAATAATGTTTGTACATACGATTGCGAGTGTCAAGTTGGATTTCTAACACTTAAATTCGGAAGAAATCAAATTCGCATGGGAGTGTCCGATAACTGGGACGTGCCCGAATATTAGTACTGTTATCTTAACGCGCTCCGCTAATTAACCGCCAGAGTCGCCGATGATAGAGGATTTATTTTCGACTCGGTGAGGCGACAATTTTTCCATTACATCCCATGGAAAGTGTCGAGCTGTCCCACGCCAATGCGTTGTGCGATAATGGCATTGTCTCCGACCCTCCGCCGCACTATGCTATACTATCATGTTTAGACATATACCTGTATACTGTACGAGTAGTTCAGCACATTCAGGTAGCGAACATAATACATGTACGGTCTTCGGGGGGGCCTTATTACGTGACAGAGGAGTCGGTGCAATCTGAACACGAGAACGTTGTTGCCTACCTCCTTCAGTCCTCGTTACGACTTCGCTAAGCGCAGTGTCTTTTTCCACGAGCGGTAACCGCGCGACCGTCCGGTTGCCCACCGCGCGTCTCTCACTGCCTTCTTCTTGCGCTCTTCCGGACGCGCCTCGCGCGACGCCTTCCGACTTCCACCTGACTCGCATCTACCTCGATTGCAACGAATTAATATTATAATAATAAGAATTATTATTATTTTTCGATCATAACATTCAGAAAAATAATATATTGTTTGGCGGGTCGAATTCTAAGTGTCCGAAAGAAAAGAAGATAAAGTAATGCAATGAAGATAAAGCGTGTGTACAGTGGATGAGTGAAGGGATTGGCGAACATAAAAAAAATTAATTTGCATTTCGATGGGAGACACATTCGACGCGAAACTACGTTTCACGTGCGACGGATGCAGAGTGTGTTATAAATCGTGAGATAACACGGTCCATGCTAAGCTTCGGCAACATTTTATGTTAAAGTACTGAAATATTTTTTTGTTCGAAAAAAATAAATAAATAAATCGTCGAGATGATGTGGAACCGGAAAGTTTTCATCAGGATAATCGAAGTGGTGAGTTGCGCACTTTAATCGCCTATGTACTATATGCAAAAAAAATTTAACATACGATCATTGAATCTCCGCGATATGTGTCTTCCGGTCGTCAGCGATGATTCAAACGACTCGAAGATTGCTGTAATGATATGACTTTGAGTTACCGAGAAAAAATTGACTGAGTCAGCGGGAAACAAGTTGAAAAAAAAAAATCGAAAAAAGAGAATTGTTAATTTTATTCGGGACTGTAATTTATCGATCTTTGCAGCTTCTATGCATCGCGTGTGTAGTCGCACTTCGAGTTACGGACGACGAGAGCCGAAGAGTTTTTCACTACCTGAGGAATCGAAGCAGAGAGTGGTCTCTGCTGAATAACGTCACATGGGGCTCCATAGGTACGAAACGTTATCAGTAAAGCTACCGGACGAGTGCAATGCACTGTTCGCGATTATTACTATTTTTTTCGATAAGGAATTGTCGCATTCATTATCGTCAAGTTAACACTTACCTATGTGGATTTCTCGTTGCAGGCGCGGCCCTTGCTACGGCTACATGCGGCGGTTATATTATAATAACTGTGGGATTACTTATTGCGGCTGTGACCGGAGAACTCAATGGGCGAATTACCGTGAGTTGCACGTTGTTTGGGACATCTAAAAAAAAAATACAATAATTATTGGTTCATACTTTCAAGCGATTTGTCGGCTTCGAATTGATGTATTCAGCATTAAATATTTGCAATGAAATTCACCTCGGAGAACTTAGTTGACGAATCCCTGCAAGTCGCACGTTGTTTGGGACGACATTCTAAAAAAATAAATCAACAAAGAATGTATAATAATTATCAAATCATATGTTCTGCAATTTGTCAGCTTCGAATTGACATATTCATCGTTAATATTTGCAATTAAATTCACCTCGGAGAACTTAGTGGACGAATTACCGTGAGTCGCACGTTGTCTGGGTCACTATGAAAAAAAAAATTACAATAATTATAGACTCATATTCTCAAGCATTTTGTCAGCTTCGCATTGATATATTCATCGATAAATATTTTCAATCAAATTCACCTCGTTGAAACCTTGTGATCTATGTAGATCAAAGGTATCGCGCGCACCTCAGCATACCGTGGATTCAGCATAGCGTGAGAACTTCGCTGCCGTAACCGGGTGCTCGAGATGCCGACATTGAGTCGCAAGGACGAAGATTTATCCACGATTTTTATTCACAGCAGAGCCAACATGGTTTTTTCCGCATGCGTGCAGCTGTTTACACGCATCCACTTTAGGAGAAAAAAAAACATTCTATAACAATATGCGGGCTATCTCAGTTGTGTTACGACCGCAGGATCTATGCGGCTCTCGAGGCGAGACGAGAGGACTATTAAAGTGCCACGTAATATGTTTGCAACCGAACGAGCCTGGCGAGAACACCTCGTAATGAGTCATAAGTGGAGCGCGAGGTGATTCTCGGCTGATCGTCACCTTTTGTTGTGCCGATCCTTGATCTTCGTGGATGATCTATGGATCACTTACACGCCCACGAAGTCATTACAATTTCAGCATTAAATATACAACACACTATTTACAACATCGATTCTGAACTTAATACTATAGCATTAACATCATTCAGATTTCTGAATTTAATTTATATTGACATTTATATTAGTTATATTAATTATTATTATTTTATTTATTTATTTTAAAAGACAAATCCTTGAAGTTTCCGGTTAAAAAATTGCAGGCAGCGGCAGATCGTGCCGGAGATTTAAAAAAGACGATAATTATTTCTGGCTCCTTCTCGATTCAGCACTATATTAATTGTTCCCGTTGAGTTGACGACTTTTCTGTGATGCAATCGTCATCAATGTCCGTAATTAGTGGGTTGGGTCGCCCTTCGACTTGCTCACTCAAGAGATTTCCGTTGATCTCCGGAAGATGCAAGGACATTGCTCGTTATCCGGGACTCCGTGTAATGACGAAGGATAATTGTAATGACGCGATATACCTTGTCAATATGTCATTAAGTTTGCCTTATTTTTGTGCGACGGGAGCGCACTTCCTCTTTCAATTCCTGTAGTAATGTATTTATTTATTTTAATGAAAACGGGCTGAGCCCAATTACAAGTGAATGGGAAACACCATCAACTTGTAATTGCTGATATCGATTACTTTGCGTGCTGGAATTACACGAGTATATAAATTATGGCGTTTTTTAAATGTTTCTCTAAAGGAACTCTTCCTTCTCGGACTGGGTGTAATTCTGTTCGGAGTCGTCGGTTCTCTCTCGCTCGCCTCAATCGAGAGTGTGCCCGAAGATCTGATCGACAACGCCGCTGTGCTCGGTGCTCTGTGCCTGGTGACGGCCCTCGTGTTCATCGCCGATCTGCTGATGAGCGCGCCGGGACTGAAGAAAAAACACGACGGGACGCAGACGTTCCTGGACAAGGAAACAGGCAAGTCCGTGGGAACTGCCCTTTCTCTGCCACGAGTTCGGGTTGTCAGCACTTCTGGACAGTCATGACTGCTATCTAGTTTTTCCATCATCTGTTCACACACTACTCACTTATACACCTATATCTCTTCTTATTAACTACGATACACTTATCTATGTCAACTGATTAATAAATGTGTTCTTCGACTCTACCTTCTCGCACGTTTTCTTCACGCTTAGAATAGTGCTGCCGGGTGCGGTTCGGACAGTCCGAAACGGAAAAATATATTTATTACACTTGGTGTGAAAATGGCCCCCATTTTCACACTTTGTGAAGTAAAACTTGATACGATACCCGTGCGTAAAACTTTTTCTTTTCTCGTGTGAACTCACACTCGCCAGAAAAAGTTTTATCGCACTAGTATTGTAAATATAAACCTGATGATATCTGCATGGGACTAAATTTCGAACAAACTTCGCTCGAGGAAGTTCACTCGGAGAAGTGAATAAACTTCTACAAGTGAAGAATTTTTTCTTCGTTCTAAAACAGCGCATCGACGGAGACTTGTCAACGATCAAATTTGATCTCATGCAGATATCTTCAAGGCCATTCGTAAATTACTACATATTTCATAAGAATCATAATGCATGCAGGTACAAGCCCGCTTTCCGTTCCTGTGAAGTGAGCGCAGAAAGTCACTTTTTCGTATTACGTGCGAGAAAAATATCGCGCATGCGCAGACACACAATATCTCGCACTAGTGTGAAAAAGTGCCTCTCTGTGCACACTTCTCAAAACCAAGATGCGTAAGATTCTCGAATTTGTTATAAAAAATTGTGTGAATGGCAGGGGCGCAGAAAGGGAAGTTCCGACTCATGTGAATGATGCACTCGCCTTACGCCCTTGCCGTACAGATAACTAATGCGAAACTGTTTCGAGCCTTTTTTCACAAAAACAAATTGGAAAATTAGTTTGGGATCGTCGGAGACTATTATGTATATATTTTTCCGTGGGAGGATTGAGCCTGCAGGGAACGAAATCTGAGAGCATAATTTTCCAAACACACAGCGGCGTCTATAAAGCCTTCGACAATGCCGACTCTCAGCTTGGAGAGCGAGTCACGGGCGCCGAAGACGATCGCGAGCGAAAATGGAGCGGCAACGAGTCCGGGGCATCTTGGAAAAAAGGCCGAAACAGCGAACGATGTGTTCGACGATTCCGACGAACCGAGGCGTGCGCGGAACATCGACGACGAGCCAGCGCCTTCGTCTTCCCAAGACCGCGATCGCGAGGCCCATTTCTCGAAGGTGCAACGTCCGAAGGTGACCGAGGTTCGTTCGGACGAGCGAGATCGCGGTTACGAGCCCGACGAGAGGCAGTCGCGGGAGTACGCCACGCAGAATTTTGAAAACGGACGAACTCTTAGGGACTCTCAACGATTCAGAGATCCCGAGAGAGATCGAAGGGACGATAGCAAAATTGTCCGAAATCTCCCGAGAATCGATCGAGACGAGGGAAAGATTTTCTATCAGGGTCAAGACTTCCGTCAACGACCGGCTGACGAATTGGACACTCCGCTTTTTCCCGCTACCAGGGACAGCATGCCGGAGCCCATGTTCGCGAAGATCGTCAATCCGAGCGTGAAGATCATGAGAGTCGATCGCGATCCCGAGGACACCTACGACACACGGTAAAAATAAAAATCAATTAAACACATACGTTTATCCCTTATTTTCATGGATCGAAAGTACGACTGAAAAGTTCAAACGACAATTTTGTTCTCCAGGTACAGCGATTCAAGCCAGTACGACAATGTTCCGACGAGGATAAACGGCCACCCCGAAGGAATCTTGAAGAGGCGCGACGTTTCCTTTAACGTTCCCGCGTCGCTCCGCGCCTACAGGGCTCAGGCCGGACCGAATAAAGATGACATAGAGATGCTCGAAGAGTGGATAAACGTTCTGAAAACGTCGACGGGTAGTCAGGCCGGACGTTCACCGTCTTCTCCTACAGATCCCGGCTACGTTCGTCACACCGTCAGCAATTGGCCGAGAGAGTTGAAATCCAAGACTCCGAGCGCGAGTCCTGAGCGTCCGAACAGTAATCGCTGATCAAAATTTCATTCGTCGTATCGAGTAATCGAAAGCCACGCGTTACAATATTTATACATACGTTTTAATATTTTTTATATATATATATATATGTATAAAAACTTGAGTCCTCTCTCGTTCGTGTATCGATAAAATAAATCGTATACGCTTATACACTTTTTTTCTTTCGTAAATGTCTGCGATATAACAAGAAAATTTGTTAGTCCTTCGTCAACGCGAATTCATTATTTCTAAGGTATAAATCGTTTCGATTAGCTTCATCTCGTCGATAGTTAATAACCATACGCGGGTCTGTGTATTGGAAGATAAATGTGTTCATACCTCTATGACTCGCGCCTGAATCTCTTGTCCCTTAAGTTTCTTTCTTTTCAGCGATAAACTACCAGCCGTTTTTATCGTAACGTTAATGATTTTACGATTTTACCAGCGAAACTCGAGACTGTTAATTAATAAAAACAATAACTAGATTGTTAAAAAAGATTCTTACGAAGATATCAATAATATTAAAATAATAATAATAATAATAATAATAATAATAATAATAATAATAATAATAATAATAATAATAATAATAATAATAATAATAATAATAATAATAGTAATAATAATATTAATAATATTAATATTAATAAACGCGTTCTTATCTACGTTCTTGAGCTAAAACTTGACGCGGCCCGTCACTCGTTCACTTTGCTACGCGTATTTACAAAACCGACAATTTGGTTACTTGAGCATTACTGTGGAAAATTTTTTAACGCCAAACGCCCTCGACATTTTTTTTCTCATTCGATTGAATTGTGTGCGTTCAAACGACATCTCCCACTTCCCCTTTTTGCAGTATTTTCTTCTCATTGGATTGATCGGAAGCGGCAAAAAAGGAAAGCTGGGTTCAATCGTTCCAATTGTCATTTCATCTCATTGCGAAACCAATCGGTGGCGGTTGATTATTCGTCGTTCTCTGCTCCATCGTTATGTATTGCCTTATTAGTCGCGATATCTCGTGCGCTTGTTCGGTCTGCAGTCTCGTTATTCTCTGCTGCATCAGATTACCGCACTTCATGTCTAGGTACAGAGTTCCCTCCTCGGATTTCACCTTCCTCGTTGATATTACCTCGGAGTAGGGATAGTGGTAGATGGTCTCCTAAAAAAAAATTGCATTTTAGATCTGATAGAAATTTGAAATCAGCTAAGAGTAAAATAAATAAATAAATAAATTACTCACGTGAGTTATCAAGTCGATAAAATGAACGCCGTGACGATTCAGCGCCAATATATGATCACCACCCTTTTCTTTACCGTTCTCGGGCACTCGTTTTACGGCGAAGAAACTCGAGCCGAAGAGAGGCCATTTGGATAATATTTCTACAGAAGCGATTGACGATTAGCATGGAATGAATTAGGAATTCATTGGAAACAGTATTTAGCTGGGATGTAGAGAAACGCACCGAGGACTTGAGCTTTGCAGACAGCAGCTGTGTTGTGTTGTATATTATTCCAAGCCTGTTGCACCATATTTCCCCACTGCTGGGGTCTCGGCTCGCGCAAACTCAGAGCTGGCTTCGGCAGCAGGTATTTGATCTCTTTCGTTGTCGGCTCGTGAGCCATGTCCGCCGCTCGGTGCAGCAGAGCTGCGATCTGAGCCATGTCGTACTGGAAATAATTACCATTTAATTAAATCATTGTACGGTCGGAAAAAAGTGTAACAAGAGGCTTAACAATGCTCTCCGAGCAAACGACGAGAATTTTTTTTTACATGATCCAAGGTGACGAAAGGCAAACGAATATTTCTACTTACGATAACTTCCTGCGGTAGATGCTCTCCAGGCAAGACTAGAAGAAGTCCTTCGAGATAATCCGGAGCTATTTGATTAAATACCACTTCTATGTACAGCGCGGCGTCGAGTCTGAGCGGATAATACCAAACAGATCTGAAAAGGAAAAGAAATTGGATAAATACAACATCAAATGATAAAATATAAACAGATAACCGATGAAATATGTAGGGAGAGTCTGGTACCTGCAGAATATGAGATAGAAGACTTGATGATTTTTGTGAAGTTCGGTGGTGACGTCGAGAACGTATTCGTCCCTGGCCAGCGGCATCGTGAAAGCGTCGCCGTCCACAATACAGTAAAGCGAGAACTCGTCCATCTCGTGAGGATTTCTCACGGATATGACGCTGCACATCTCCTCAATGACATCCTGCACATACGGAAAAGCGTCAATAAAAGAACCACAAAAAAAGAGTACGAGAAATAAACGGTCGATTATGCGAAGTACATAAAAAGTTACCACGATAATCATTTCTGTCTTCGCACGGGTCGATTGCCAAGGAGGTTGTTAAAAAAATCGTGACGCGAGTTAATTTCCTCTTTTTGTCTCACCTGTACAACGGTCGTGCACTTGGTATTGATGACCCTCTCCGTTCCTCCCGGCAGCCTGTATATCTGCCGTTTAGCATTTCTTCCGGCGCTTATGGCCATAATCTCCTCCACGCTCGGTACATTTTTCCTTCCACCGTACTTAACAGTTTTTCGAAGATTCTGCAGGCACACGGTCGCTGTTCCGTGATAGGCTCGTCTCTTGTCGTACGCCGCGGTTTCCAGATATTTTATCAGGTACGGCCTGAGGCCTTCAGTGCACGTGAAGTAGGCGGCGACGATGCTGAAGAGTCTCCACCCTCGTTGACAACTTTCCGGGTTCGGACTCTTGTTGTTCGTCGTCTGTTTCATTAATTGGCAATACACCTCGTCGCGAAGAGGTTCAAATGTGTGACAATGCTGAAAGGAAAAAAAAAGATAATGTACCTTGTAATTCGTCAACAGTTTTTTTTATATATTATGCTATTTTTCATTTACTTTTAGTCTTATTATTATTCTCTCTTCTGTTTGGATTTTTATATACTATGTTCTTTGCTTTTTTTAAAGTAATATTAGTATTATCTCATCTTCTGCCACTCCTCATGTAAAAGGGCAACGGGCAAAGGGTGTATTATGAAATAAAAAAGCAAAAATCGTATGAATAATTGATATTTTTCAAAAAATACTGATACATACCATGAGGATCGTGTAAACGCACTCGACTTGGCTCATCTCAGGTGGCAAAGGCTCGTCGCCCATGTACCTCATGAGGCAGAAGAAACACTCGACGGCGAGCTGGCTCAGATCTCCGTCCAATCTGAGCAAGCTCTGTTCGATCGGCACTTGAGAATATTTAACGAGATCCACCTGTTCTTTCCACGTCCACTCGGCACCGTCTTGCTGTCCCTTGTTCTTCTTGTTCTTCTTCTTGCTCTTCAGCGATTCGATCACTTTGAGGGAACCGTTTATCGAACCGTCCGCAGTCTTCATCATCTCGAATCTGAAAATGTTTAAGAGATTTCCAATGAATTATTGAGCGAGATAGGGTGGAGAAAAAAAATTAGTTTCCACTTCCTCTGGATGATCGGAGCGATCGAGGATGGCTCGAAAGTTATCCCGTAATCCTATTTCGCAATTATTTTTACGTTTTGAGGTAATCGAGCAGACAGTCTGTCGGCCGAGCTGGTTGCAAGCGCAAGACGAGAATGATGAGGACGTACTGCACATAGCTTCGTGATTCGCGCTGACGAAGAGTGGCGAGGAAACCGAGGGAATCGTCCTCGGTAGGAACAGAGTCGATGATATCTGGGGTACAGTGTTGAAGACGAGCTACCGTGTTATGCTTTCTCAACACGAGTTTAGTGTTGGTGGAAGAATGCTATCTCCGACTATAATGGTGGCTCTTGCGTAAGATACATATGTACGCCGGGTATTTTCCACGGTGCATGTAACGAGCGCGCAAAAATTTCCCTCCGATAATTGGTACCCGTCGACGAGTGGCCTGGACATCGCAAGACTTTTATCCTACCTTTCTATATCTCCCACTATTATTTCAATGAGTCGGGATCGACGGAACATGTCACAGGTTCTTCCGTCGAAAAGCCTTTATGAAACGAGTGACAATTTGTTTTTAAGATCAATTTTTTTATAATTGATGATTTTTGGGGTTTCCCAGTATTCTTTCGATGAGTTAGGTTCGACGCAACATATCGTAGGTTCTTCCATTGTGAAACTTTTTTTAAACGAGAGACAATTTTTTTTACAGATCCATTTTTTAAATAATTGACGATTCTTAGGGTCTCCCAGTATTGTTTCAATGAGTCAGAATGAACAAAACGTATTGCAGGCTCTTTCGATGCGAAGCTTTTTTGAAACGGGTGACAATTTTGTTTTTAAATATCCATTTGATAATAATTGGGGATTTTTGGTATTTCCCACTATTCTTTCAATGGGTCAGGATGAACAAAGGGTATCGGAGGTTTTTCCGTCGTGAAACTTTTTTGAAACGGCTGACAATTTTTTTTCAAGATCCATTTTTTAATAATTGACGATATTTGGTATTTTTGGAAGAGAAGATCTTCGCCTCGAACTCTCGTAAGTCATGCTCGACGGGATCAAAGTATCCGAGGGAAGATCGTGCGAAAGAGAGTAGCGGGGAATGTTGATCGGAGAGTTATGCGTTGTTGATGAACGAGCGAGGGTATCGATCCCCGGCGAACTCTGTCCCAAATACGTCGGGTCCAAGCGCAAAAGCCGGCAAGGAGGAAGAGAGCCTCTTGCCTCCGCACGTCCATCCGTGTTCGACTTTCACGCGAAAAATGTCGTCGATCTTCGGGCGAAGCGCTCACCGACGATCCCGGAGTCACGAATCAAATTTTTTTGTATTTTTTTTTACTCCACTCTTCCATTCCACGTTCCGTTTTGCTTTTTTTGCATCGTCGTTATTTTCAACTCGCGCGTATTTCACGTTTGAGGCAAAAGCCGCCTCGTTTTCCCACGTGTTTCGCGATGATCAACTGCCTCTCAGCAGCGTCGCAGGAAACTCTCGATGAGAGCGTGAAAGTTTTAATTCGTGTCTTACAAGTATTTTTAATGTGTCGTTCTGTAAAACTCTTTGTAATTTTACCTCGGCTCCGAGAATTATCTGTATTAGCCAAAGAAATCTATTGAAATCGAATCGTGGCAAATAAGGCAGGTAGAATGCATAGTTGCTCGTGCAGTTTCCGCATCAATCTCCCATGTTTATCCGCGGTCGGTACTAAAAAAACTCATCGTGGTATTTCTTCTCTACTCGCGGCGAATTGGCCTATTCCCGACGTTTACCACCCGTACTGCGAATCGCAACCGTTGCTCGCTACTGTAGACGACATTTTTCAACGTGAAAGTCGAAGATCGAGAGTCGTCGCGATTGCCCGGACTTAATCTTACCAAAACCGTGAATAAGGAAACCAATCAAGTTCGCTCGTTCAGTTGAGAAAAAAATCTTTGACGCTGAATAAACAAGGAAACAGGATCGAGTGTCTTGTGTTGTAACGTTAAGAAAAAAAAAGAAAAAAATACAATCTCTTCGAACGTACTTCTCCGTCGACTGCCGGAAATTGAGCATGGCGTACTGAAGCAGCGAGTGTTTTCCATCGTTGACAACGGGACCGGTCTCGTAGAAGCTTTCCTCCTGCGATTTGCCGGTCTCCTCCGGTTGTCGCCATTCCTGCTGCGACTGCAGCTGATTGTTTGTCTGATGCTGCTGGCTCGGACTCAAATTTCGCTGGTTCTTCTGCTGATGATGACCTCCGACGTTGGTCTGACCCGGGGAATTAACGTGCCCGCCCGACAAACGATTAACGCTCGAGTGAATCTCGTGGTTTCCAACGACCGCGTGATTGACCTGATTGTGCAGCTGGTTGTGAGATGCGTGCTGTAATCCGTGATTCGACTGCGACTGGATTGTCTTCGTTATCTGGGATACGTGGTTCTCGTGGTGATTCGACTTGTGGATCGGCTTCTGATCGATCTGTAACGAGCAAAAAAATCAATTGATATAAAATAAATAAAAATTAACTCGTAACAATGTTGTAACAAAAAAGGACAACTAAAAATTGTCACTGCAGAACTGTAAAAATGAATTATTATCTTTGGAATTCGGAGGCGATCTATAGAATTTCTTGGCCTTGTTTATATTAATTAAATAATTGCCAGTTATCACTCGAATTTTTACACGAGACTGAATAGTTCGTATGTCGATGGTAACATAAGTGAGCCAGTTGAAACGTATCAATAAATAAATAAGAAGAATATCAACTGAAATCAATTAGTACAGAATAAATAAAAATGAACACGGAACAGTGTTGTAACACAAAAAGACAAATAAAAATGGTCACTCTGCGGAACTGTAAAAATGTATTATTAATTTCATAATTCCCAGGCGATCCATAGAATTTCTTGGCCTTGGTTATATTAATTAAATAATTGCCAGTTATCACTCGATTTTTCACACGAGATTGAATAGCTCGTACGTCGAAGGTAAGATACGTTGACCCAGTTGAAACCGTGGCAAAGGACGAAGAATGAAAAATGAATTCGAAGAGATTCTCAACGGTTACTTCTACTATCGAGTTTTCACGGCTTTTCCATGCTGCTTTTTTCAATGGTTCTTGGCACGCGTACTCGGCGTATCGGTATGTGAGGCTGCGCCGGTTAAGTGTATCGCTCGTTAAATATTATAGACGGTAAGAATCGATCTCTCACGCGAGTGGAAACGAGTTCTTGGGCGCGCCACACGGCTGCAGCTGATGGTACATAGTGTACGATCGAATTCATAGCCAGCGGCGAGAGCACTCATTTAGAGAGGTATGCGCTCTCGTTGCAGCGGCTTACGGGCTCACCTCGGGGCGGTCTCTCGTATACACTCGGAATGGCATCGATCGCGAGGACTACCTGTGTGGAATTTCGATGCAGTCCAAGAGATACACCGACAGAATAATGCCCAGCTTCCGAGCAACAGCCGAAGAAGGATAGGAAGAAGAAGAGAAGGGAAGCAGGTGGACTTGGAGATTGTGCGTGGCGCGGATCGATATAGATCTCGCGATCGATTCGCAATAACAGGAAGAAATTGAAGATCTACTTCCGATATTTGTAAATAATGCGTGGCGTGAAAAGGGTCGTTCGGTCCAATGATTTTAAAAAACGCCGATACATTTCTGATAGATAGAAAAATATTCGTGGCAAGAATTCTATGGATCATTATAGATCGTTGCCGGAACGGAAAATCGGATAAGGCCTTTAAAAAAAAAAGTGACACTATAGGTGTTTACGATAGGCTGGGGTCCGGAAGAACGATTGGCCTAAAAGAACCTAGATTCAAAAGTAATTATAGCCTTTCTGCGTAGTTCGAGATCGATATAGATCTCGCGGTCGATCCGCAATAAAAGGAAGAAATTGAAGATCTACTTCTGATACGTGTAAATCATGCATGGCGTGAAAACGGTCGTTCGGTCCAATGATTTAAAAAAAAACACCGATACATTTCCCATAGATCGAAAAGTACTCACGGCAAGAACTCTACAGATCATAGTCGATCATTGTAGGAACGGAGAATCGGATAAGGCCTTATAAAAAAATAACACTATACGATAGGCTGGGCTCGGAAAGAAGTTTTAGCTTAAAAGAACGTATATTCAGAAGTAATTATAGCCGTTCTGCGTGACTTGTGATCGATATAGATCTCCTGATCGATCCGCAATAAGAGGAAGAAATTGAAGATATTACTTCCGATACGTGTAAATCATGCGTGTCTTGAAATCGGTCGTTCGGTCCAATGATTTTAAAATATCACTGATACATTTCCGATAGATGAAAAAGTATTCGTGGCAAGAACTCTAGATCATTATAGATCACTGCTGGAACGGAGAATCGGATAAACCCTGTTTTTAAAAAAATGCCACTATAGTCGTTTACGAAAGGCCGGCCTCCGAAATAGGCTGCGCTCCTAAAGAAGTATTGGTCCAAACAACGTGTATTCAAAAGTAATTATAGCCGTTTTCTACGTGGCAAATGCTATTACTGTGTCAACACCTCGATGTAAGGAAAAAAAACGTTCGATCGTCAAGCTCCGTGAGAGGCTCGAAGAGTATCGCAGCTATTCGAGCTAGGAGCCACCTGAGCGAGCGGGATGCACAGACGTCGACCCTGACCCACATAGACGTTAATGCATCGAGCTCAAGAACCAAACCGTTCGCGGGATATATAATACACACATAAGTAAGCTAGGACTCGCGCCGCGCTCTACAGAGATGGATATACAGTTACACACCGTGGGATTAACGATAACGTTACATATATCCAATCTCTGGCAACCGCGCGAGTTCTCTCTGGCGGTACGTATGGAAGAACGTTTTCTGCGCTTCTTCTCCTTTATTATATCCTTTTGTGGACGGCAGACGGGGCACTTCAAGCAAGTCGGACGGACATCAGCTGGACTGTGTCCACACGGTCTCTGCCTGTATACTTGTAGCATTTCATCCGTATGAAACGTTATCTGTTACTTCCTACGATTAACTGACGAGCTTCGATGCTTCGATGATAAATAGCAAACGGTTCGCTTCGTTCGTACACAAATGATCACAAAACCGGAATAGAATTCCCTCCGTTCCAGGAATTTGTGGATGAATGTTTATCTATTTTTTATTACGGATTAAACGATGAGCTCGGTTGCTTCGGTTATAAATAAGAAACGGTTCGCTTCGTTCGTACATAAAATATCACAGACCGGAATAGAAATCCCTCTATTCTAGGAATTTGTGGATCAAACTTTATCTGATTGTTTTAAACTGATTAATCGACGAGCTTCGATGCTTTGATAATTAATAGTAACTGAATAGTAATAGTAAACAGTTCACATCGCTTCGCTTGTACAGAAATGATCACAAACCGTAATATAAATTCCTCCATTGCAGGAATTTGCGAATTTTGAATTCGTTTGTATCTAATTTTTTTAAACTAATTAACTGACGAGCTTGGATGCTTCGATAATAAATAATAAACGCTTCGCTTCGCTCGTACACAAATGATCAGAAACCGTAATAGAAATCCCTCCACTCCAGAAATTCGTGGTCGAATCTTTACATAATTTTTGTAAAGCCATTTGCCGACGAGCTTGGATGCTTCGATGATAACAATTCGCTTCGTCCATGCACAAATCATCACAAACCGGTATAGAAATCCCTCCATTCCAGGTATTCGCAGATTAATTTTCATCTAATTTTTTATTTGATTTTTTTTTAGAATACCATATCATGAAACGGCCGGTTAAGATAATGAGAGTACATCGTTATCGCGATGTGCTATATAAAAGATGCAGAGTGGATTTATGTTAATACAAATGAGGTATGTAATTTTATGAATATCTCGACCTGGTAGCTCTTGACCTTCTCGTCGAGTTTCTTCAGAGTTTCCTGTATGGTATTGAGGGTCTTGTCGCCGTGTCTCTCCTCGCTTTGAATCTCGTTCTGCATTCTGAGCTCCTCGAATCTCTTGAGTATTTCTCTGACGCTGAGTTTGCTGCCGTCCTGTTTTTCCTCGGTGATGGTTTCCATCTTGGAGATCTTCCGTTCGGCGCTCGCACGATTCGCCGCAGATATTTGATCGGTGTTGTAAAAATCTTGTATGAGACCCTCTAGGCGAAGTTCCTCGAGGGACGGCTGAGAGGTACGATTTCCCGTCGGCGAGGAGAGGGACGACGGTGACGAGGACGAGGTCGCCGAGGTCGGCGACGAACAAGTTATCTTCTTCGTCGAGTCGTCACGATCCTCCACTCTGCCGGCGGAATTTCTCGTGTTCCGGAGCTGACAACCGGCCTCCATCCGCAACTGCTCGATAGTCGGCTGCTGATCCCTCGGACTCTTCTGGAATGGTTTCTGCTCGATCTTCGAAACGTCGATCCTCGGAATATTCTCGTACTCGTACTTTGGCGGTCCGGATTCGATGAATTTGTCGTCGTTGTCCTTCTTCGCGTTCGCGCTGTCGCTGATCTTCCGCGTTACGTTCTTGTTGACATCGAGCCTCGAATCCGCAGCGACCGAGGACGACTTCCGGTTCTCCTGCGAGGCCTTCGACCTCTTCGACTCTGCGATCTCCTCCTTGCCTGAGGAGAAAAATTTCGCGAATCTGCTCTTCTGCGACACGTGATGCTGCTCGTTTATCCTCGTGCCGTTGAACATCTCGTACTTGGTTCGCGGCGCTCTGTCGAAGTTCGACGGCTTCTCGAGAAACGCTCCGGAGTCGTCGGTGTGGCCGTACTCGTCGCTGCTCGACTCCGATTCCGACGATTTTACCAGCAGACTGTCCGGAGAGTTCGTCTTCCTCTCCTCGTCCGAGAAACTTCGGTACTCGCGCTCGTATCTGCTCGCCGAGCGGTTGTTACCGTTCTCGGACGGTTTGCCACGTGGATGTCCGAGCCGTGATGTTTCGTTGTTGTTGTTGTTGTTGTTGTTCAGGCCGCCGCTCTCGTAATGCTTTCTGTAGTCGTCGTCTATGCAAGCCGAGGAAGTTTTCTTGTCGACCCTGGCTCGGTCCCAATAACCGCCTGAGTCCATTCGCACATCGCGGTCCTCGAACTTGCGCAACAGCTCGGATCTCTTTACGACCCTCCGAGACAGCTGGGAGGATTGCTGCTGCCAAGGTACTTCCTGCCTTCGAAACTCGCACTCCGAAGACTCCGAGAAATCGGTGAACTGGCTCAATATCTCGGGACGATGCTTCTGACGACGGCGCAGCGTGTTCGGCAATTCCGCCCAGTTGCTCGATAATCTTCGGGAGAAAACACCCTCCGTGTCCGATACCTCGCGTTCCATCATCGCTTCTTCGTTTTCCTCTTCTCTTTTTTATTTGATTTTATATCGTGCTTATTCGATCACATCACCTTGATCACGCGGCTCATCGTACTGCTCTTCCTCATCGCCGCATTGTCTACTGTAGATGTAAAATTTTATTCTTGATTTATTTATTTTTTTTTACATTTATCTTTCGCCTTGAGAATTATATTCCTTGATTCACTGCTATGGTCTTCACTTCGAAAAACATTCTGTATAAAAATTTGTTTACACGTTGACAGTTCTTATGGAGGAACTGATAGATTAAATTTGACGTACGAGTGTGGGCTGAAATCAATTTTCGTTATGTCGAATCGAGACGTGTCGACATAACGATCGATGAATTTCATCTCGACACTGCGTACTAATTTTAATATGACGGTATTACGAAATAAAAACGCCGTAATTATTGTTAATTGATTTCGGTAAAAAATTTTAATGACGTTTCGTCGTTAATTCAATCGATGTTTCAATGCGGAGTTCCAACGTAAGAATCTCCTGAAATTAATTTTCGTTACATCGAATCGGGCTTTATAGACGTGTTTATTATAATGATCGATTACTTTCATCCCGACACTGTGTGCTAATTTTAATGTAATGGGATTACGAAATAAAAATGGTGTAATTATGGTTTATTGATTTTGGTATAATTTTTCAATAGCGTTTCGTAACTAACTTAATCGGCGGTTCGATACGGAACTCCAACGTAAGAATCTCCCGAGGAATGATCACATTCTCTTCAGCCGCGCGGCGATAGGCTACGGCCTCAAGGTATGCGCGTTCTCCCCCTCCGTTCCCCGAGAAATTTGCGCGTTACGAGGAAGGAAGATATACAGAGGCAAGCGATTGTAATTTATGTATAGCACACACGCGCTCGCTCGCTGAGCGAGACTCGACGGGTCGTTAGAAAGCAAAGATTGATATTAATTCGCTTCAAATGACTGGATGCTTTTTTTACGCGGGTACGAAGTATACCGCGTCGTTGTCGTGTCTTACGGAACGAAGAAAACTGCAAATGCGAAACGGGGATAAGCGGTCGCGAATCTGTGCTATCCGTGAATGTGAAAACTACATTAAAAAAATAATAATAAAATTCTGAAAAGAAAAAAAAAACTAAAAAGAGGGAAGCAAAGAAATGGCAATTTCTTTTGTACGAATAGCTAGAAAAAAAAAATGCCATCACCCTTTTCATGAATGAAATCGGGTCGCTAATCTGAATACCACGAGCGAACACTCTCGGCTTTGGTGAAAGAAAATTACAATAGCTCGGATGTGAAGAGTATTCCGCGAGCGAGTCCGGCGCTGTACGGGCCAGAACCACTTCCTCGACTTCCTCTTCCTATTTCGCTTGCTTTCCTCGCGGTCCTCCCGGTGCGGCTGCTCTCTCGGCTAGCGGGCGTCCCACAGCCATTTTTTTTCTCCATCGAGCGTGAGAATAGACCGCGGCAGGGAAATAACGTACGTGCATGTGTGGAAGCCTCGCGGAGGCTCGCGGTGGAAGAGGCAAGAGAAGAAGAGGAGCTCCGTGGCTCGTGAGATCGCGGACCCGACCGACGAACAATGAGTTCGCTTTTAATTATAATTATCTAGCGCCTAACAAACTCTCCTGGGACGCTGCAGCGTGCATTTAGTGGCTGCATGTGTTTTTTAAAAATATATATATAAAAGACTGTAACTTTATAGTACAGCACAAGTGTACCAGAGTAGTTGCAGGCGACTCAGGGTTGCCCCCGAATGGGAAAGGCATTAAACTTTCTTGGAAATCTCGGGAACTCCTGTCGCGCACGGATTATTCTACTTATTGCTGTGCAGTTTAAAAATTGTATGGTGCACACACGCACCCGTCACGTATGTTTGTTACCGAGCACCGGAGATGAAACTTGGTGTGCGCGGGGTTGACGGGGACTTCGCCGGCTTGCGCTTTTATCCTGTTTTCGCGATAATAAGACTTTTCCTACTGGCGCCTCGCGGTCGTAAGTGGCGACTACTGCAACAGTGCATTTCTTTGCACCTCTCTCTATAACAGTGCGCAGCGGGCCGCTAATTAGGTGCGGCATTGAATCATTGAGAGAATCGGTTTCACTGCCATCGCGGATGTCTAGAATATTTTTTGTTTGTTTTTTTTTTTGGCTTCAATTAAGGCGAATGTGTTCCAGTTAACGCTCGATGCGATACGATGCGCATCGACAAGGAGGTCGGTTGTGGGACTTTCGATCGAGAAATTTAAATACCGTCGACACGAAGCGTAGCAATCGAGGGAAAAAATTATAATAACAAAAATGGGTTTATTAGGATCAGATTTTATCGGTTTAGAGATCGAAGACGAAGCTCGCGGTAAATGTACGATTGAATATCGATTTTTTAAATGGTGAAAAACAATCGGATAAAAAGAATTCGGTCCCATGGTTTTTCTGTATTATGTTTGATTTCTTTTTTCGATGAAAAAATAAATTAAAAAATTGGTTTATTAGGTTGAGTTTTGATCGGTTTAGAGATCGGAGACAAAGCTCGCGGTAAGTATAGGCTTAAATATCGAAACTAATTTTTAAAATTGTTCGATATAGCGAACCTGGTAAATAATAAACGTCTACATTATAAACAAATTGCTCGCGCACAGATAAGAAGGAAAATAGAGGAATTCGCTCCAATCGATTATCTCGAAGTTTACGACCTACCGGTTTTACAGTCTTCCGCATTATGGTTCATATATATATATATTTTTTTTTAATAAAAATAAAAAGAATGGGTTTATTAGTTTGAGTTTTGCTCGGTTTAGAGATCGGAGATGAAGCTCGTGGTAAATGTAGGATTGAATATTGAGAATAATTTTTATAGAAACTGTTTGATATAGCATACTGGTAAAAAATAAATTTCAACGTTACAAAAAAATGTCCCGGTCTCAGATAAGAGGGAAAAGAGAGAAATTCGCTCCAACCGATTATCTCGAAGCCTACGGCCTACCGATTTCAAAATGTTCCGCATCATGCTTCATTTCTTTTTTTGGTTTATCGATATTTCAAGATGTGTGTCAGTCGAGCATCGAAGAATTTATATGGGAAACCGGCGCGCGCGCGGTTAAACTACGTAGGATTTCTTGCGCCACGATCGCTTGCCGATCGAGATCGTTATCCGTCGACGGTTGTAAGACAAGGTATCGCAAGCCGAGCCACGGCTCGCGTTGTGACATTTTTACGCTGTGCGCCCCGTGTGAGCCGGCCCGGGTAACTTTGCGTCAAACGTCGTGAAAATGTGCCTCGAATAGAGATTTGTTCTTAGCGCTGATACTCGAAACATTCACGATAAAAAAAAAAATAATAAAAAAATAAAATGATCCAGCTGCGCAGTATTTCAATTACAGTTAATAAAGAAAAATGAAAATCCAAATTTCAATAATTCTCAAGGCGAAGAAGAAATAAGAATGGTTTGTACGTTGAACTTCGTCGCACACTCACTCTCGGTGTATTCGATTAATAATTTTTATAAAATTGCTTTTCGATCACTTGTTTAATTTTTTTTATTTTTTTATTTTTTTCACGTTTCACGTGAGAACGTCCGAGAGTACGTCACGACGCGACGAAGGTAGCCGATAAACTAGCAGGAGGCGCTTCCGATAGTCGGCGGGGGGAGCTCTCTCGAAGCGAGAATCCCCGGCCGGAGCGCTCGAGAGCCGGAGAACAGACACACGTTCGGTAGTAGGGCCTTCGAAAGACTGTTATCTGGGTCGTACCCCACCGTCGTTCACGCTGCCGCTATCCTGATGTGCTGGCAGGTATGCCGTATGCACGGAAAACCAGCGGCAACATCGGCACTGCTATCTTCCCGCAAGAAGAAGAAGAAGAGTCGCACGCGTGAAGAGCTCGCGTGCGCCGCGCGCTCAACGGAAGCAGTATCCTTTAATACTCTCTCCATCGCATCTCCCCGGCGGGATCTCATCCAGATAAATTAACTTCCCCGATACCTTCGCTTCTCTAACGAACTCGTGTATCGGTAAAATTTCCCTCGTTATTCGCCGATACACGACGATTGCCGGGGAAGAGCGTGGCAAAACGGACCTCCGTTTCCGATGCGACAATTCCGCAAAAAGTGGCTGAAATTTTCTGACTTTCTACACATTCTTCCCATATAAAAAAAAACAATCAAAGTGAAATTAAAAATCTGAAAAAATTCATACGTATTCAGAAAAATAAACGAATAATTTTCATAAAAAAAAGTTATGTTTCCGGGAGATTGGTTAAACAATTAAATTTTTCATCAAATTGTTAATAACATTTTGGAATGATTATTATGCGAAATTAATCTTTTCGGCATCTTCAATACGCTTGATTTTTTTCAGATTTTTATACCATCGAGTAGTGTTTACAATTCCCTCTCAATTCTCTGAAACTTATGCGAAATCAACACCATTCGCAAGGACTGCCTTAACGATTTATTTGTTCGGACTGAAAGTCGAACGAGAAAACCTCGAGGTAACGCGCACGCGCTTAGAAATTTTTCTTCGAGTGTGGAGCGAATTGGTACGGCGAGCGGGCCGTTCATTACAATACGCGAGCGTATTTCCCGTCGACTGTGAGGACAATGAAGAATCGCGGATGATCGTTCCATGGCGGCGATCGAAAGTCCAACGAGAAAACTTCGACGTAACGCGTACGCGCCTAGAAATTTTTCTTCGAGTTGCGGAGCCGATTGGTACGGCGGGTATTTCATTAAAGTACACGAGCGTATTTCCCATCGACTGTAAGGACAATGCAGAATCGCGGATGATCGTTCCACGGCGGGCGATGAAATAGAAATCGTTGGCGGAAGTGGGCGAGGGGATATTTCCACGGTTAACAGGTGTAGCCGGAAGCAATATCCCATTACTTATACCGCGCACGAGAACGTACGTATCTCACAACGTCGATTTCCATTTAACGAGTCTCAGCCACGCGCTCCAAAAGGGGGGTTCTGCAAAAAGAATTTCCATTTTTCCACCCGCCGAGCGCGTGTGCCGACTTACGTAACACGGTGCACACACGTGCTCGCATTCGATTTGCAAATGATAATTTTTCTTTTATCTGCCATCGTAGATACACACCGGCTCGCGACCGTGAAATTGCCTTCGTTTCACCCCCTTCCTTATGCGAGGCGTCGGTAAAACAAATTGCGGAGCCGCGTGGAACTAACAATTTTTATTTTTACCCTGGATTTATCATAGAAAGCGAGAGATTTCTCGTGTCTCTCCGGACGAATACCCGACTTCCGGTCACGAAGGGGCTTGAACCGCTGACGGTCGTAAGACGATCTCCGCATCGGAGGATCGAAGATCGCGGAGGCTCATCGAGAGATTTTCTGTTCGAGGCATTTATACCGTCGTAACTGCTGTCCCTCGGGCGTTCCGCGGGAGCTCGCTCAGGTAATTTCTAAATCGTCGAAGAGTCAATGATTTCATCGTTCGCCGGTGTGCGGTACAGCGTCCTCAGGCCAGATGAAAAGAGAGAGGAAAGCGAGAACGTGTTTTATGTGTCTTGGCCGCGAGAGAGTTTGAGGAAAGAAATCGAAGACTTGGAGGACGAGAAAGGCCGAGTGACGATAGACCTCGAAGAGCTGCGAGAAGTCGAGAGGTCGCACTATAGCGCACGCGGTACGTACGTGGGAACTCGAGAGATTCCTCGCTATGGAACACAAGAACCAAGGATGGATGTTGGGTACAGCGTATTCGTGTCTGCGCATACCTGTAAAGCGGCAAGGCGCGGTTTTGTCATCGAGAAGAAAACGGCCTTGAACTAGAAAGTAATAGACCTACTCCTCGGGGCGATTTTTCTTAATAACTTATGCGAGGCTCGTGGACAATGTAAGAGGGACTCGGTCGGTGACGAAGACTGTAATTAGTTTTCACATGGTCTTAACGAATTCTTGTGGATTTAAGGGATTTTCGAGGAATCGAGGGTGGCTGCAGTGTAAACAAATTTTGGTGAAAATCAATGAACGGCATTGGATACTTTTTTAGATGAACTGTTTCTGAAATTTTAAACACATGTCCGTTGCAATTTTACAGTAAAATTTTAATTAAAAAATAGACATTTTTGTAAATTTCAGCCAGGAGATTTGTAACTTTTATATATGGTACTTGTATTTTACAAAAAAGGACATTAATGATCAAGTAATGTAAGTAATGTAAGTAAATTTCAAAGTTTCAGTATATTAGATTTACAACTTGTTTTGACAGTGTGGTCTTGGGCTAGAAACGCGTGTATGTATTTCAATTCTATCTTGAAAAATTTCCCACGCGTTGCAGTATTAAGCAGACGCTTTTGGGAGCCTTTTTAAATGCCTCGGGAGATTCTTCGCTATGGAACACAAGAACCGCGGATGGATATTGGGTACAGTGTACTCGTGTTTGTGCATACCTGTAAAGCGGCAAGGTGCGGTTTTGACATCGAAAAGAAAACGGCTTTGAACTCGAAAGGAACAGACCTACTCCTCGAGGCGATTTTTCTACGATGATACTTTGGTAAAAAAAACCGTCGGTAATATTTTTAATGAGATATGCGAGGCTTTCGGGGAATGTGGAATGGACTAGGTAGGTAACGAAAATTACAATTAGTTTTCAAATGGCTTCAACGAATTCTTGTGGATTTGAGGAGACTTCAAAGAATCTCGTGTGGCTGGTCATGGAATAGAAATACGTAAATTGTAAAAAAAGATTCCTATGAAATTTCATGTCCTGGCACTGAAAGTTTTTATGCTTAAACTGGTGTAGTAAATTCTATGTGTAATTGTGATGAAAAATTAAGGCACAGTATATTAAAAACTTTAGAAATACTTTACTTTAATCTTACTATCAAAGTACTTTAATTCCAATAACTTACTTTAATTTCCCTCTAAAAGTCCATTAATGGATCATTAAATTAATGTGTACATTAAATTTAATGTACCAGTTTTCCCATAAAAACTTCCAGTTTTGTTCATTAAATTTACAATTCGTTTTAACAGTGTGTATTTCAATTTTACTTTGAAGAGGTTCCCATGCGTTACGGCAGGATTACGCAGTCCCTTTTGGGAGCCTTTTTAAGGGCCCATTTCCTGTTAACGCGAGCAGGTGCAACACCCCCGTCTCTCCCCGCACTCTGGGAACGGGAGACCTGTACGACAAACAGGGG